>CM075061.1:53840044-54465877 GCA_037428765.1 Rubia yunnanensis
ATTTGGAACAATTGGAATGATTATTTCGGTATGGGTTGCTATTCTGGGTTGATGTTCACTACCAAAAACCAATCGGTTTCCGACCATTTTTTTAGAAGCTAAGTTATAGATTCCGAACTCAAAAACTATTTAAAGACTGTTTTCTCATCTTTTTAAAGGCAGTTTCTAACTGCCTTTGTTTTTATTTTTTAAAGGCAGCCCTTGGAACCGCCTTCTATTGATGCACATTAGAAGGTAGGGCCAGAGAAGGCATAATGAAAGTGCCTTTAATGGTCTGATAGAACCACCTTCAGTAGCCCCCCCCCCCCCTTCACACACACACTAGTGTAAACAAATAAAATGTATTAAATATTTTTTCCTGAATAATTAATTCAGACATATATTGAACTTTAATTATTCGTATTTAAGATAATATATTTTTTATTTAGTGAAGAAAAAAATAGAATATTGGATTGAAGGCCCGTTTAGACCAATCAGGTTTAAGTATGGGTCTAAGACTTTCGGACCCTTCGCGTCCGGGTCGACTTCGGGTCTAAATGATTTTTTTAGGGTCAATTCTAGGTCTTAATAGATCCGACCCAGACCTAACTCATGATCATCCCTACTGTCAAATGACTTCTCTGGGTGGTGCTTCTCAGATGGTGAATCTTTGCAGCGGTACTAAATTCAGCTGCAAGTGTTACAAAGGGAAGAATATTAAGGGCTGAGAAAATTAGGGAAAGTCGTTCGACTTGACTCAGTTCCACATTAGCAGTAATATAGAGAAAGTGTGGCGGTGTCATTGGTTAATCAGAGATCCAACACTGGAAATGGTGAATTCAAGCGATGGAACCAGGTAGCGAGAAGGTTGAGTGAGAGTCAGATTCTGGATGAGTTTTTGATTTGGCAAAATTAATATTTGTTTTTGTATTTTACAAAAAGGTCCTTATAGTTATGAGACGTTTTGTAAAATAACATTGAAAATAAAGTAGTTGTATACTAACCCCAAAATATATATAAAGGAGTTTACTAGAGGGTATGCTCTTTAGATGGTCTAACGGTCTAACAGGAGATTTTCTCTTTCAACTCACATAAAAATCAATTTTAAAAGTAAAATATTAGCTTTAGGATAAGTGATGAGTAACTGTGTTTGAAATTTAAAGAGTGGCATCGCTTTCTCTCTCTACCTTCTAATCCTCCTCGTTCTTTCTATCCTTTTGTTATAGAACAATCGATAACGGCTATATTAACACTAAACTCCGATCAACCAACAGCCGCCACCTTCATTGGTGATAACCTTGACCTCACCGCCATGGCGACTCCACCACAAAACACTGCTAACGGGACCACCACCGCTCCTCCCCGTTCTTTTGCTCAAACTGTAGCTCTGAGATCACCCCTAATCACTTCCTCCCTACCACTGATTCCCAATATAACCTCAATTACTCAGTACAAAGGAGAACTTTCTTGTCTCTACTCTAAATAAAAAATTGACAGGTTGGCAAGTTCATACAAAAATGCTTTGATCGGAAACTACCCCAAAGGTTGGCCAACCATGGAAAGGATTGAAGCCAATTTCCGGACAATTGGTTTCGCAGGTAAGTTTCAGGTTGGTGCCCTATATTTCAAAAACATTCTTATTAGATATCAATCCATTGAAGATTTCAACATATGTTGGATTAAAGGTGTTTGGTCATTAAATGTTAACACTATGAGAATCCTAAGATGGACCCCCAATTTCAAGCCTAATACTGAATCATCAATTGCTCCAGTCTGGGTAACCATTAGGAATGTCCCACTATATTACGATAACACTGAATCTATCGAAGCTATTGGCAACCAGATAGGTATTTTCATAAAGATGAACCTTGCCACTGAAAAGCTTACTAGACCTTATGCCCTTAAAATCTGTGTAGAACTAAATCTGTTGTCACCCATTTCATCTACCATTAGGCTGGGTTCTGTGCAGGATAATGAGAAATACAATCTTAAATATGAGAACCTCCATACATACTGTCTTCAGTGCAAAAAGGCTGGACATGAAATATCCAAGTGTAGAACCCTTCACCCTAGTGCAACCCCTAGGACCCCTAGCCTACCAACTCATAAACCCAACCAACAAAAACCATCATTGGGTCCCTGCTAACAAGACTAAATCCTTATCTGGTGTATCAATTTCCCAGAAACAAGCTGATGCTAAGACTCAGACTCACCACACCAAGCCTCTTAAGAACAACACTAAACATCCTGAAATACTCATAGTGTCTCAGGAAACACTCACTGTTGTTATCAGCCATCATCTGAACATTGATGAAGAGTTTGGCATAACTGAAAATTATGCGGTTGCTGATATCTCTGCTGTAGATATTGCCATGATTCCTATAATGCCTGATAATGCTGATAATTCTGAGGATATTACTGTGATGCCTGATATTACTGATAATGCTGATACTGCTAATATTTCTAAACATACTAGTGTAATGCTTGATAATGCTAAAAAGGTTGTAATGCATATTGATAACTCAGAGAACAAACTTAATGAAAATGTCTCTTTGCTCAATCTAATAAAAATTAATAATGCAGATAACAGTAAAAGTTCTTTGGATGATCTATCTGTTATTACACATAATAGTGCTAATGAAAAAAGCCCTCATAATCTGTCCCTGAGAAGTAGTCCTATAGCAGATAATAGATTTTCTCTATTGAGTGTACTTGTGAATGACTCCATATCAGACCAAGAAGCTGAATAACTTCATATTCAGGTTTTTTCTACAAAGGTAAAGAATCATGTTTTATATATTAACCTGAACACAGAAAAATCTAGGAAACGAACCCTTTTCAATAGGGTAAATTTGATGACCTTAGATCATCATAAAACAAAGCCCCCACTTTAAATGTCTAAGAAAACCAGCAACTTTAAATGGCTAGTCTAGAACCTGAGAGGTATTAATACTTCATCAGATAGACTGAAAAAGCTCATCAAAATACATGCCATATCCCTCCTATGTATTATAGAGCCTAAACATGATTCTAATCAAGGTGATACATATAGGATTAAATTGAATTTCCAATCACATCACTGCTCTAGTCTAAGCAACATTTGGCTCTTCTGGAATTTAGACACTCAAGTTGATATTATAACTGAGTGCGATCAGTTTATTCACTTCAATATCATAATTCTATCTCTCCGGAAAGAAATGTCTGCTACTTTTCTGCATGCCTCTACTTTTGTGACTACTAGGAAGTTTTATGGAATGTTTTGAAACCTTATTTGAATGCTAACAATCTACTCATGGGAGACTTTAATGCCATGACTTCTATTTCATAATATAAAGGCCCCAATTCTCCCAATAGAGCCAACATTAGGCATTTCTCTAACTTTGTAAATAAGAATCAGCTGAGAGAAATCTTCACGGTAGGTAATACCTTTACCTGGTCTAATCTTAGAAGAACACCAACTGTAGAAAGACTAGATAGGGCTTTGGGCTATGATAAGTGGTGCTTGAATTTCCCTAATAGTTGCATACACGCTCAATAAACACACATCTGACTTTAGTCCCTTACTATTGATTATTGGAAGTAACATAGAATCCTACCCTAAGCCATTTAGATTCTTAAATATGTGTCCAAACAGACCAAAACTTAGTAGCATCATTAAAAATGAATGGGAAAAACCACTCAAAGAAACTGGTATGATATGCCTATTTCTTAAGCTCAAAAGACTCAAAGTAATACTCAAAACATAGAACATAGATGCTTTTGGTGATATTAATGCTAACATAAAGCATGGAGAGGAAGAGGTGCTTCAGCAAGAACAGACATATGAAAACTCTAACTCTAACAATGATCTCATTGAGCTAAAAAGAAGACAAGCCATCCTTACTAAGCTCTTCATGATGAAAAGCTTTTCTGGAAACATAAAGCCAACATCAAACGGCTTCAAAATGGGGATGAAAATACAAATATTTTCATGCCTCAGTGAAAGAAAGAAGAGAAAAATAGATCATCACGAAGATTAGATCGTCTGATGGCTTCTGGTTAGATAAACCAGTGGAGATTGAAGAAAAGGCTATCAGCTTCTTCTCTAACCTACTGAGTGATGACCAAGACCCTTCTTCAAAGGTTTTTAAGAGACATTTAACTGACCAAATCCCTTCATGTATCACAGAGAATGATAATATTAGGCTAATGAGAGATCTTGATCTAGAGGAAGTGAATATGTAGTGTTTTCTCTCAATCTGAATGGATCACATGGTCCTGATGGATTTAATGCTGCATTCTTTAGGGAATACTGGGACATAGTAGGTACTGATATTCTTAATGATGTGCTGAAATTCATGAAAGGTAATAGGATCCCACCAGGTATTTCAAGTACTAGAATTGTCCTAATACCTATCTCCTTTGCTGATTATAGACCTATCAGTCTGTCAAACTTCATTAATAAAGTTTTTTCTAAACTTATTAATGAAAGAATCCTAAATCTAATGCCTATCATCATATCTGAAAACCAATCTAAATTCATGAAAGATAGAGAGTTAACTTACAATGTTATCTATCTCCAAGAGATGACAATATTCTTTAACACAAAGCAAACAAATCCAAATTGCATAATCAAGCAAAACCTGGCTAAGGCTTTTGACAGGGTAAGCTGGAGTTTCCTATCCTCCATTTTGCAAAAAATTGGATTTCACTCTGACTTCATCAACATTATCATAAAAAATCTGTCATTTGCATATTTCTCTATCCTTATTAATGACAAACTTGCGGGTTTTCAAGGCTACTAGGGGTATTAAGCAAGGAGATCCGCCATCTCCCTTCTTATTCAATATTTTTTTGAACTTTCACAAGAAGCCTCAAATTTGTTTTTTCTAATGGAAAATTACCCTATTTCAAGTTGCCTTATGGAGCTAATCAAATTTCTCACTTAACATATGCGGATAACACTGTAATTTTTTTACAGATTACTAGGAACTCTGTAGTTAGACTTAAAGATTTTTTATCTATTTTTGTAGTTACTTCCGGTTAAAAAATTAACTATCAGAAGAGTAACTTCTACATTAGCAGTAATGCCAAACCTGCAAATATCCACCAACTCAATCTAAGCTACGGATGATCTAAGGTAATTTCCCTTTTGCCTATTTAGGATGTCCCATATTCATAGGTAGGATAAAATCTGCTCATTTCAGGTCTCTATTTGAACTGTATGATACAAGCTTGAAAAACTGGAATAACAAATGGATTAGTATGGGTGGCAAGATGACTCCGATTCAGCCAGTTATGTTATCCATTCCTTAACATCTTTGGGCTGTCTTAAAGCCTCCTGATCAAGTTATTAGAACACTCATCAAAGAATTGAACAAATTCTTTTGGGGTGAAAAAGAAACAGGAGGTAAGAAAGTGTGGAAAAGTTGGGAGAAACCATTTGTCCTAGACTAGAGAATGGTATAGGTTTTAGAGACCTCAAAAAGACTATCAAAACCTATTCTCTTAAACTATGGTGGAAATGTCAAATAGGTAAAACCCTATGGTCACAGTTTATATGATCTATTCCACAAGCTAAGAGGAGCTTTCATAATTGGAAGAGAATTATGTCAGTAAATTTACTGGCTGAAGCCTCCTCTAGAGTGATTCATGGTTCAGGCAGAGCTAATACTTTTTTACATCTAATTAGACAGGATTTGGACCCTTACAAGACTTCTGTCTAAATCAGAATATCAGCTTGGACATAACTGTCTCCATTGCTGAATTCATTGAGCAAAAATATATTTTTATCTCCCTTCTACAGTTCTTACCTACTAACATCCTTAATTTCTTACAGGGTGCAAAGATTGACATCAAAAGGGAGGATAGACTGATTTGGACTCTAGCTAAAAATGGGAAATTCGCACTGAAATCAGCCTATCAATAAGTGAATGACAACAGACCAAAACCGAGATCTCTCAAACGGGTTTGGAATCCTAAAATCCCCATAAAGATTTCTGTTTTGACAAATGTCATCCTACAATTTGATGATATTGTTATATTCTCTAATGTTTCCCTTGCATCTAAATGCCCCTGGTGCTACTCTTTAGACTCTATCTCCCATTTTTTAATGATTGTAATCTGTCTCTGGAGTTGTGGTCTCACTTTCAAAATCTTTTCAACATAAACTCCCCTTCCCTCCCTACTTTATGATATAGGCTGTCTTTTTACTAGTCATCTAATGGCCTTACTAAGACACATACTGAACTCATTAGATTGATTTCATCATATATATGCTAGTACTTATAGAAGGCAATAAATAAATACTTGTTTGACAAACTGAATCCACGGGAAAATGTCATGATTCAGTCAATCAAACAGGACATTTTCCTTGCTTTCTATAACAAATCCACACATAACTCTACTAGTGATGATTTGCACTGGTTCACCCTTGGCTCAACACCTAAACCTAGACCACCACCCAAACCAAAAATCCAGATTGTCCATTGGTTGAAACATGTATCTGGTCTCAAAATGAATGTTGATGCTTCCTGGTATAACATAGAGAAAAAAGCTAGTCTAGGCATGATTATTAGGGATCACCATGGTACTTTCATCACTACTTTCACTAGGACAACAATGGCATCATCTAGTCTGCATGGTGAATTACTTGCTACATATTATGGAATCAAACTAGCTAGGTGCTTAGACATTCAATCTTTCATACTTGAATCAGACTGCAAGATAGCTTTAGACTGAATTAAATCTCCAATGACAGCCCCCTGGCTTTTGTTTAAACTAGTTCTTCTAATACAGAACCAAGCTTGCAACAGCACACTAGTTCATACTTTGAGACAAGCGAATCTTATTACAGATCACCTCTCTAGAACTACTCTTCTATCTAACTGCAATAAGAACCTCTCATGGGACCTTCTAGACACTAAACCTATTGGCTTAATCCATCTAGATCAATGGGGTACTCCTATCATACGTTTATGAGTAGGATGCTACTCAGATTTTATTGTATGCCATATGTAGATTCTCCTCACGAGGTAGCTACACTTCGCTTGAAGAAGGAAAAGTTTGAAGGAGCAGCTGGAACCACTATGCAAAATATGGAACTTTTACATGCTACAAGACCGCAACGGATGACATCGCCATGGAGCATGGATCCATCTAACCTTTGCATGCCAAAAATTTTGGTCATAATCACATCTTGTTTGTCTATATTACTCAGGACCCTACCTGAACGGACGATTATAACACTTACTTAAATGATCTGGCATCAAAACTATCACACAAAGGGTGGAGATAGTTTTTGGGAAAACATCATTTAAACAGTGTTACAATCTCTTGTATAAACCTACAAACTCTTCTATCTCTTGTTTAAAATCATTCCAAGCATAGCTTGAACTACATATGTATTGTTACAAAATTATTTAGTTTTGGATCCTTAAATAACCCCGCCATCACCCTTTGGTTACTGAAAAAAAGTTTGGACGGTGTTTACAACTGGTTTGTTTAGCATTTTTTTATTGCGATTCCTCGTGATCTCAGCCTAACCGAAATCGATTTGGTGAGCCAACGGATGATCTACTGCTTTTTGTCTTTCCCTAAACAAAAAACAAAGATAATGCGGCACCACTTGCAACTTAATGCAAATTGTAAGAAAGGTAGGTGGATACGACTATGCCTTATTTGTTGAGACATTATACTCCCCACGTCATCTTCCATAAATATCCGCCCCACTTCTAACGTAAGATCACCACTACTAATATAATCCTCCTCCTCCTCCTCATTCCATCCATCACAGACGTACATCAGACTGAGAGTGTTGTGACAGAAGATGGGATTTCTTGCAGAGGAGGGCACGGTTTACGAGGCTGTTGAGAATGTCGATCTTGGCCCCGACACCAAACATGTTTATCTCCGAGCCAATGTCAAAGGTAATTATAGTCAGTTCCTTCCCACTCCTGCATTGATCTGTCGATTATATGTTTTCCGTTGATCCAAGCCCTGTTTACATGCACTTATTCATATGCTTTCGTAAGATCAAGGGAAAGAAAATCCAGAGATTTTATATTGAATTAATTCATGTAGTTTGACTGTTTAAAAAAGGGATCATGGTTTTTTTTTCTGGGAAATTGCAATGTTCGGATTATTCGATGGCATTGGGGAGTGAATACTGTGGATGAATGCAGAATAGTTTATCGGAAACGGTTAAATTGAAATGAAGGTTGATCCCCTGACAAGGATAGGAAAAGGAAAGGCCACCTAATTCTTTTTTTTTTTTAATTAAAGACCATCCGAGGATGGGGGAATTAAAGGCCACCTAATTCACGTGGTAACTGTTCCTTGAATTTCTATAAGGTCGTAATTCCCTAAGTCTTGGGAAAGACGGCTTATGGAAAGACGTGGTTTGATTAGAATAATAAAAGGTAAAAGTTCTTAGTTGCAATATTAAAATTTTAATATGAAACATGTAGTAGTTATAAAATTTATAACCCGGTTCATGCAACCCAAAAATTTTATCTTAATTTCTTCTAATTTACACTTTAAACTTTGGTCTTTCCATAACTTATGGAAAGACCGTCTTTTAAGACGGACTCTTAATTTAAAACTTTCCCAAAAATAAGAAAAAGATTTAGTGATTAACTTTTTGTTCAGTGTTTTCTTCAACATCTATAGTAGTATGGATAAGAAGTAATTTTTATTTACTGGACGATGTGTAAGCACCTTTAATGAAAGATTGTTTGATTCTCGTAATGCAATTGTAATGCAATCTTGACGAGTTTATTACAATGACATTAATTATTACACTATTTTAATCCTTTTAATGCAAGATTACTTGATTCTCGTAATTCAAAATTTGGCTGGTAACTCTTGTATATTTAACATAAAATTTTGCCTGATTTTATAAAATACATATATTTTTTCATTTGAACATGTTTTAAGTGATTTTTTTTTATTGAATGAAACCATCCGTAGATGGGGGAAATTGTATTAGGCCTTCCCAAGCCGTAAAATAGACAAAACTAAAAGGAACATAATAGGAATCCGAAGATAAGTTGCGTTATACAATGTTGAGCACTAGGCTCTTGAAGCAACACTTGTTGCTTCCAAAAGAATGATGAAAACTACTGACAGTTCTTGAGAGGTTTCCAAAAGCTCTTTGTCTAAGTGGGAGAATGTCAGAACTTATTAGTGAATCTAAAAGAAACACAAGGCAGTTCCAGTCCTCCCACCTAGATAGTAAGCGTATCCTCCACTAATAGTGAATGATGACACAAAAAAACCTATCTATTGCAAATGACAATCCATCCTAGGTAGGATTATGTACATGTTAGAGGCTCGAAATATGAGTGAGACCTGGTGTGAAGACCCTAATGCATCACCATGGCAAGCAACAGTCTTTGTCTAAAATATCTTCGGGTGCACCCATTCCGAGCAAAGCAGCCTGAAAGGATCAACAAGGCTTCTATGTGTTGCATGTATTTAAAAAATTATATTTTCACACATATATATATATATATATATAGGTGTGATCATGTATGTATAATACATTTAGGCAAAGTCTTGGGAAAGACGGTCTTTCCATATGCTTATGGAAAGACGGGGTTTAATTCGAATAATAAAAGGTAAAAGGTCTTAGTTGCAACATTAAAAATTTAGTATGCAACATGTAGTAGTTATAAAATTTATAACCCGGTTCATGCAACCCGAAAAATTTATCTTAATTTCTTCTAATTTAGACTTTAAACCTTGGTCTTTCCATGACTTATGGAAAGACCGTCTTTCAAGAGACGCACTCATACATTTATATAAAAGATACTAATAATTTATTTTATTTTTTATTGGTACGGTTAATCGTAAAAATTGAGATATGAAAGTCAGTGATCGTTTATATAGATTAAACAAAAAGTCAGTACAAATAACAAATTTATTATTAATCACAATAATTTTGGGAGTTTACTATTGCAAAAAATAGTAGACATTTACTTGTATATCGTACATATTAATTACTCAAATGAAGTTTTTATAGTACAATTTTCAACTTTTGCCACTTTAAATAGCTACTTTATGAATATTGCAAAAATTTCAACTTTTATCACATTGTATAGCTACTTATAAATGTTTGTAGCGAACAAATTTATTTTTAGAAAACAATATAAATAAAATCACCAAAAATCATCATATGAGAGTAAGGGTGAAAATGAGAAAGTATTTTGTAAAACAGACTAACTGTTAGACTAATTATTAATGGAAACATAACTTGTATAACTTTTAAGGTCGGGTTAGAATGATTTATATGTTGAGATTAGCTTGAAATGATTTTTATAATTATAAGTGCCTCATTGTAATATATATATATATATATATATATATATATATATATATATATATCAAATCACTCTATTAGTCATACTAATTATAAAATGACTCCGTCTAACTGTTAGTCGACTTATTCATGGAAAAAAGTACTTACAAGAAATAATATTTTTTTGATACTTTGTCCAAAGGCAAAGTTTTGGGAAATATCATCTTTCCATAGGCATATAGAAAGACAGGGTTAAATTAGAATTATAGATTGGTAAAAGGTTTTAGTTGTAATATTAAAAAATTATTATGTAATGTGTAGTAGTTTTAAGTTAATGACCCAATTAATGCAACCCAAAAATTTTAGACAAAGTCTTGTATAAGACCGTCTCACGGTGAGACCACGGATTATATTGCAAAGATTTTAAGATGAGGTTTCGTATTAATGTTTTAAAAGTTCAGGAATTTAATGTGTAATTGTGATAATTTGCAATTTAGTCCAGTTCTATTAGTTTTTTGCCCCCGAATTTAGTTTGCTCTTTTCCTATTTTACCTCTAGTCCTTGGTCTCACCATGAGACGGTCTCACAAGAGACGGACTCAAAATGTTATGTTGATTTCTTCTCATTTGTATTTTAAATCCTGGTATTTCCATAACTTATACAAAGACCGTCTTTCAAGAGACAGATTCTTGTCCAAAATAAAAGAATGCATAAATTAATCTTAAATATCTAAAAAACAAACTCATTAAATCATAAGAGCGCGTCTCTTGAAAGACGGTCTTTCCATAAGTCATGGAAAGACCGTGGTTTAAAGTGTAAATTAGAAGAAATGTAGACAAAATTTTCGGGTTGCATGAATCGGGTTATAAATTTTATAACTACTATATGTTGCATACTAAATTTTTAATGTTGCAACTAAAACATTTTATCTTTTATTATTCAAATTAAACTCTGTCTTTCCATAAGCCTATGGAAAGACCGTCTTTCCCAAGACTTTGCCAACTCATAATAACTCAGGAAACTTATTAAATCAAATATAACTAAAATTATATAACTCCCTCTACACGGCACTAATGATTTTGTCACCTGGCCCGATGTGACCCGACCCAGCCTAAAATTATGTGAATTTTGTCTCAATTGGTATCAAGTAGTGATCGAAGATTTTTATATGTTAGTAATTTAGTTTTTAGGAAATTGATGTGATAATTTCAACATGCCTCCTCACATGCAAACATAGAAACACTCAACGATCCAATATCGAGTCAAACTAAGTGAGAATTCCAACAACAACCCAATAACCCAACATGGGCTCTAACATCATGTTTAAAATTCTAAATATGAAATGTTGATTGTATTCATCACCAAGAAATACTTAAGATGACCAAGATCCTTCAAGTGAAAACAAGCATTAGGACTTGAACTTAGTCATAATAGTAGAAGTAGTGTCAACAATAATTAAAATAATAAACATAAACGAAAACATGCAAAGAGATAGAATCATGAGTAAATGAGAATAATGAATAATCAACCTTAATTACTCTGCACAAAACCATACATGCGTACAACTGAAACAAGTTTAGCAAGGTGGCCGATGAAGAGCATATATTGATTTTTTTATAACTTGCAAACTAGGCTTTGAGATGAAAAAGTATAACCCAGAGGTGCGCCTTCTCAAGATCACTATGTAAAAAGGCATTGTGAGCATATATTTGATGAAGTTCCCAACCATTGATAACAACATATAAAAAAAATGCAAACTGAGCTCATCTTAGCAACAAGTACGGAAGTTTCAGTAAAGTCGGTTGGTTAAAAATAACGAATTCCAAGAAAAACTATACGAGCTTCATGACGTTACATAGAATCACTAGATATGTACTTAGCGTGAACGACCCACTTGCCACCTATTACAGTCTTGCCGGGATAAAGAGATGATATCGTCCAAATCTCATTACGTTCAAGATCATTGATTTTATTCGCGATGGTCGTGGGCTAATGCTCACAACGAGAAGTGTTAGAATAAGTTATAGGTTAAAACCATCTTTAATTGTACCTAAAAATCTATATATCCAAGATTTTTCTTGCTCGAGTGCCGACGAGAGCTCATGCGCACTAGAGGACTGCTCAAGCAGAAATTCATCCCAAAATGTTACAATATCCAGTTACGACAGGGAAACATTATGTTAAGTTGCACAAGAATATGAAAATGAAGTGTTGATTTATAAGGTTTAGAATATGCCTTATATATTACAAAGGGATTGGGCTGAATACAAAAGTTCATAGCAGCAGCCCAATACTAACATAATCCCAAAATAATTATATACAAATATTCTCAATGCTCCCTCTCAAGTTGGAGCATGCAAGTCACAAATTCCCAACTTGTGAAGAAGATATTTTTCTAAAGCTTTGGTAAAGATGTCCGCCAACTACTCATTTGTAGGAACATGAGAAGTACGAATGGTACCATCAAGAATAGCATCACGCAAGAAGTGACAATCCACCTCAATATGTTTCGTGCGTTCATGAAAAATAAGATTATGGGCAAGATATAAGGCAGATTGACTATCACAGTACAAGGGCATAGCTCGAGGCTGGTCTACACCCAAACTCACCAATAAACCTTTTAGCCATTTTAACTCACAAGTAACCGCCACCATGGAGTGATACTCAGCTTCCGCCGAAGAACGAGAAATGGTGACTTGCTTCTTAGTCTTCCATGAAACTGGAGAACTACTGAGAAAAAACAACCAACCAGAGAGCAATCATTGTGAAAGAGGACAACTAGCCCAATCTGAATCACACCATCCTGATAATTGTAAATCACAATCGGAATGAAGAAGAATACCTTGACCTGGACATCCCTTCAAATAACGCACCACAAGCACAACAACATCTCAATGATCACGACGGGGCTCATGTAGGAACTGAGACAAGATATGCACAAGATATACCAAATTGGGCCTTGTAAAGGCTAAAAAAATGAGGCGACCAACCAATTGCCGATATTGCTCAACATTATGGAACAAACGACTCATTGACTGAGCCAATTAGTGATGTTGTTCCATGGGAAAATTGGTTCGCTTTGTGCCAAGCAAGCTAATTTCAAAAATGATGTCGAGTATGTACTTGCGCTGACAAAGGTAAATACCTTCCTGATCGCGAGCCACTTCAGATCTTTCATAAGGAAACAAGAACTGAGATACTTCTTAAAGGTAGATAAAGCAGCGGAAACATTCCCAGAAATAATTAAATCATCAACGTAAATAAGGACATTAATTTGGACGCTACCTTGGTGAAGAGTAAATAATGAATAGTCGGAATAAGACTAGCAAAAGCCATATTTTCTCAAAGAGTTTGCCAACTTGGCAAACCAACATCTCGATGCCTGTTTCAAGCCATAAAGGGATTTTCACAATCGACATACCTGATTAGACTGAGCACCCTGAAATCCTAGAGGTAATCTCACATACACTTCTTCTAACAAGTCTCCATGCAAAAAAGCATCATGGACCTCCATCTGATTTAGCTCCCAATTCTTCGCTGCAGCTATGGCTAAAAAAGCACGAACAGTAGTCATTTTGGCCACTGGTGTGAATGTATCGGGAATAATAAATCCCAACAACCTGATGATTGTCAAACACTACTAATCAGGCCTTTAAACGCTCTATACTCCATCAGAGTTATATTTCACCTTGTAGACCCATCTACTATCAAGAGCCTTTTTTCGGGGAGGAAAAGTCGGCATACTCCAAGTACCATTATCCTCAAAAGCTTGAATCTCTTTCTGCATAGCAGCCCTCCATCCAGGGTCTTTCATAACTTCCTTGAAAGAATGAGGCTCCGTACTTGCGAAAACAGCTGCAAGAAAATTTCTGTGTCCCATAGAAAATCGATCACAATTCACAAAGTGTGGTATAGGATAAGGAGTACCTGAGGAGTGAGAGGAGGTAGGTGATGGAAGAACGCGAGACGGACTCACTGGCGGTACAGTATTAGTAACAAAGTCCCATAACTTGGATGACGGAAACTTTTGACGCCTGTCTCTTCCTCTCTGAGCACTGTCATTAGAAGCGATCACAACTTCCTCCTCCATGGTACCTGCAACATCTATCACAACCTCACTAGTACCGTCACCATCTATACGACCTTGTACCTCCCCATCCGCATCATCAACATCAATATATTCATACAACAAAGAATCATCAAAAGACGGGGTGACTACAAGACTGGGAGTTCTGTTTACATCTGAGGTGATATTGTCTAAAGTAGCATAGGGAAACTCATTCTCATAAAATTTCACATCACGAAATACAAAATAATCGCCTGAATTTAAGTCATAAAGCTTCCAAACCTTCTTACCATGAGGATAGCCCACAAAAACACACTTCCAACTCTTACTAATAAGCTTATCCCCTTTGGACTTTTGATTATTAGCATAACACAAACACCCGAAAACATGTAATTCAGTAAAAGTGGGAGGGTGACCATATTAGCTCATAGGGTTTTTTTTATTACCAAGCAAAGAGAAGGGGCAGTTGAGCAAATATCCAACAGCTAATGCACATTCACCCCAAAAATCAATTGGTAAGTTACCCTGAAAGCGTAAGGCTCTAGCAACATTCAAGATATGACGGTGCTTTCGCTCAACTTTTCCAATTTGTTGAGGAGTACTAACACGATATGTTTGAAAAAGTATACCAATATCCACAAAGTAGTCTTTCATGCAATTGAATTCAGTGTCATTATTACTTCAAACTACTTTAAAAAATTGATGAATAATCATAGCAAGGAAGGATTGAAACACCACAAATACTTCATTTTCGTCAACTAAAAGAAGAACCCACACAACTCTTGAAAAGGCATCCACAATTGTTAAAAAATATCGAGCACCACAAGAAAAAGGCATGTGATAAGACCCCCACAAATCACAATGTATCATTTCAAAACAACAATTAGCCTTGCTTTCGCTAAGTGGGAACTTATCTCTAGACTGTTTGGCTTGATAACACACACAACAAGCTTCACTTAAGACAAAACTAGAACTACTAATAAAAGGTAGAGACTGCACTTCTTTATTCGAAGGATGCCCTAGCCTTTTATACCACAACTTTGGAGTATTCACCCCGTCCACACTCAAAGCCATCTCGAAAAAGTAGAGTCTGTCTCTCCATTCACCTACTCCAATCAGGTTCCTCAAGTGACGGTCCTGTATAATTCACAAACTTTTGGTGAATTGAACAACACAATTTGAATCATCAGCAAGATGGGTAACAGAAATTAAATTGCAATTCAACTTGGGTACGTAGAGAAATTTTTCAATATCAAACCCGGGACCAAATACACCTCACCATGCTTGTTAGAGCATATTTTCTTACCATCTGGAAGACCAACTGGAAAATCAACCATATGAGTTACATTATGCAATAAATTGTAATTCCTAGTGACATGATTCGAGGCTCCCATGTCGATAATCCACGGATTCAAAGAACACTTACCACTTAAACGTTTATCATGAATATTGATGGAGGAATTACCAAGGATATCCAATAAACGTTGCCGCTGTGTTGCGTTCATTCCAGGGAGAGGTCCCTCATTGCACGCAGACGAGAGAATTTTGTTGTCACCTTCAATGTTCCTACTAGTAACCATGGCATGCAACTCTGTTCCCCTGCCACGACTAGCAAATGTGATAGTAGATGTCAGTCGCTCATTCATGGCCACCCTGGCCACTGCCATTACGTGGCATGTGCTCCCAGCCCTCAGGAAAACCATTTTTTGTGAAACAGTGGTCTTCATCATGACCCAAACGGTGACAATAGCTACAAACTGTACCACTCCTATTTCGATCATCACTACTACGATGCCCATTGTGAGGAGGAAGGGACTTCCCAGCCAAGGTCAATAAATTGTCCTATTCGGTGCGGTTACCCGAAGAGAATTGAAGAGTTCTGTTGAATGTATATTGATAAAACATGTGGAAATTAAATAATGAAATTACACGAGCAGTTCAACATAAGCAAGAGTGATGAAATTGTATTAATTATTCATGCGTACAATTAGAAAGCTTAAAATACAATTAATAAGCACATTTCAAGCAATCACATATATCACATATTGATGGAGTCACGGGTACACTCGCTGTCTTTTAAACGAATGAGTCACATCGTGGACATCGTTCCCTAGGATAAAACTATCGAAGGTAATTTAACAAGTAAAATTATCTCTGAGTCACACAAAGCCCAAAGGACTATCACCGACAAAGCTAGAGAAAGAAGATAAGACTCAAGTTTAGAACTAGGGAGGAACTTGAGAATGGTGCGAGGTTTCTATCTGACATAGATACTCTATTTATAGATGTCTAAGAAACCCTATGGAAATATACGTGGAAGATTTGATTATCGTAATCAGAGAAAATATTCTCTAACCACCAAATATTTTACAAATATTTGAATAGATTCTGGAAAGATAAGAATATCATATTCCTTATCATGATTAACCGCGTATCAAATCTCATATATTCCACACGTGATTCTAAGAATATTTGTTACGCGGTTTGGGCTTTCTAGAGACTTCCACACGATCCAAACGCATTTTAGACAGTAAAAAATTACAGAAAACTTAGTACGTGCGAATGAATTTCCGCCTAAGTTTCCATTCTAAGAGTGACTCTTTGATTTGAGCATCTATATCTCATTCACCCTTTATCTATTTTGAGAGTTTAAATAGTCAATTTTATAGTACTCGCATAGCAGAATCCAAAAATGATGCCCACTAACACTAATTCAGTTCGAGGCAAACTCAAAACAAAGCCCAAAAGTTGACAAAATTCAACTTGTTTTACAATCATTTTCCAACAATCCCCCACATGAATAGATATTGATTTGGAATCTGAACAATCATGTCAAACACGGAGTTTAACTTGGTGATAGACTCATTTCGACGGCATAGATGCTGCATAGGATAAGTAGGTGTCACCCTTTGAACTTTTCCTTGAGAGAGTAGACTTATCCCATTGGTTAGGAAGTAGACGCGATGTCCTTGAACTTCCCTGACCGCTTGTGTGAATGACAATGCTCTTCCCACAGACATCTTTCCTAGCCTTTGTGCTTTCCTCGGTTGTGTCCATTAATTAGGCCATGACACACCCCCTAGTTCTGTAAGGTTTCTAAGAAATTGCGTCCCAATAATTCCCTTTTGAAGCGGCTACCCTTCTCACTTACATAGGTGATTCTTAGCATAAGAGCAGTTTCGTAAACTATGCGCTCTTTCAAGTATCATACACTCGATGGCGTGAATCATTAAAATCAATTCAATACTTAACCTCCATTCACTTCATTGTTTCTTCGTCAAAGGAAATAAGACAGGAGGTATGAACCCCCCCCCCCCCCCCCCCACAGTGATCTCGATGGGTCTTTGCAGTTTAGTTGTCCCTTTGAACCTAGATCTTAGGATCTCCAGTCACATAGGTTGGGTGTCCATGTACGCAACCCATCATTTAATGGACTTTAGTCCCATTCCTCTTGATGATGTTTCAATTATCTCTCGATTCAACCCTTTTGTCAAGGCTATGTTGTCCTTCGACCTTACATAGTCAATTGTGATAACTCCAGTTGAGAGAAGTTGTCTAATGGAACTATGTCTTCATCAAATACATGATGAGACTTCCCATTATACAGCATATTCTTAGCCTTGCCAATAGTAGACACACTATTGCAATGTATACATATGGTTGGCACAGGCTTTGGCCATCTAGAAATGTCCTCTACAAATTAGAGGAGCCATTCGACCTCTTCACCCACCTTGTCTAAGGCAACAAACTCAAATTCCATTGTGGACTGAGTAATAACAGTTTGTTTAGAGGATTTCCATGAGATTGCTCCTTTACCTAGCGTAAATACATGCCCACTAGTGAATTTCAGATCCTTTATATTGTGTATCCAGTTTGCATCACTGTATCCTTCAACTACAGCTGGATAACTCGCATAATGTAGATCATAATCACAAGTAAAACATAGATATCTCAATACTCTAGTTATAGCCTTCCTGTGAGTCATACCGGGGTTACTCATGTATTTACTCAACCTACTTACAGTGTAAGCAATGTCTGTTCTAGTACAAATCATTAGGTACATCAGACTTCTAATGACTCTCGAGTACTCCACCTGATTAATATCCTCTAATTTATTCTTTCTTAGATGCAAATTGGGATCTATTGGAGTCATCGCCACCTCTGAGTCATTCTTGTTGAATTTCTCAAGGATTTTGTCTACATAATGAGACTGGGTTAAGGTGATACCATCAGAGCTTCGGATGATCTTTATCCCTAAGATCACATCCGCTAGTCCTATATCCTTCATGTCAAAACGAGAATTCAACATGTCCTTGGTAGATTTGATCATTTTTTCACTACTACCCACAATGAGCAAGTCATCTACATATAGACATAGGATTACATATCCATTTTCCGTGTCTTTCACATAGACGCACTTATCACACTCATTTATTTTGAAACCATTGGCTAGAACGGCATGATCAAACTTCTTATGCAATTGCTTTGGAGCTTGTTTGAGACCAAACAATGATTTCACCAACTTACAGACCTTCCCTCCTTGACCTGGAGCGCATGTAGATTTCTTCCTCTAAATCTCCATTCAAGATGGCAGTCTTCACATCCATTTGATGAACCTCAAGCTTACGTAACGCGGCGATAGAAAGTTTCATTCTAATGGAGCTTACTCTCGTGACTAAAGAATAAGTATCAAAGTAATCAAGACCTTCCTTTTTTCTATAATCTTTATTACAAGCTTTGCTTTGTACTTGTCAATCGAACCATCAGCTCTCATCTTCCTTTTGAAGATCCACTTGTAGCCTAGTGGTTTACTCCTGGGTAGTGAGTCCACTAGCTCCCAAGTATGATTTTGTAGAATTGAGTCGATTTCACTTTTAATCGCTTCTTTCCACATAGGACCCTCAGACGAATTCACAGCTTCTTTATAGCTTTGTGGATCACTTTTAAGCATAAACATTAGATAATAGGACCAAATAACTTCTTAGTCCTAATCTGTTTGCTTCGTCTAGGTTTATCCCCTTCCTCTTGATCCTCGAGATCATCAGGAATTCCTACATCTTCGTCTACAGGCTCAATGGTCCTTTTCGATGATCCAACCCTTTCCTTCGCAGGGAACAATCCTTCAAAGAAGTTCGCATTTCTTGATTCCATGATTGTGTTCTTGTGAATCTCAGGATGATGAGATTCGCGTACAAGAAAGCGATAAGCACTACTTTCACGTGCATTCCCTATAAAGATACAATCAATCGTTTTAGGTCATATCTTTAGCTTCTTAGGGGTTAGTATCAACACCTTTGCAAGGCACCCCCACATTCGCAAGTATGTAAAGAACGGCTTTGTGCCTTTCTACAACTCATGGGGAGTTTCCTTCTCATCCTTACATGGTATCTTATTTAAAAGATAGTTGGCCATCAAAATGGCCTCCCCCCACATGCTTTGTGGTAGCCCGGAACTTATCAACATTGCATTCATCATCTCCTTAAAAGTGCGACTTTTACGTTCATCCACACCATTCGATTGTGGCGAGTAGGGGGCAGTGACCTCATGAATGATGCCATGTTCAGAACAATAGTCCTTAAATGGCTCTACACATTCACCTCTACAGTCACTCCTAATCACCTTGATTTTCTTATCAAATTGATTTTCAACTTCCGTTTTGTAGAGTACGAATTTTTCAATTGCCTCATCTTTGCTTTTCAGCAAGTACACGTAGCAGTATTCTGTGCAATCATCCACGAAGGTGATGAAATACTTGTTACCTCCTCTTGTTTGGACGAACTTGAGATCACAAATATCGGCATGTATCAACTGAAGAGGTTTCTTGTTTCGTTTGACTTGTTTGAAAGATGTTCGAGTCATTTGGCTTCAACACAAGTTTCACATTTATGATTAGTATCAATTTTCATGTTAGGTATGTTCTCCATGTTAATTAATCTTCTTATCGAATCATAATTAACGTGTTCTAGTTTACCATGCCACAAATTGGAAGACTCAATCATGTAGGCAGAAGAAGAAGCATTCATTTCATCTTTCTTAGGAGGTACAACCATGGTGTTCAACTTGAACATACCATCTAGCTCATAACCTTTGCCTACAAACATACATTGCTTAGATAAAACTAACTTATCAGACTCAAACACTAGCCTAAAGCCATGCTTGATCAACACAGAACCAGACATAAGGTTCTTGCGAATGTCGAGCACATACAGAACATTCTTCAAAGTCAATTCCATCCCAGACATCATCTTCAGCACCACAATGCCACGACCTTTCACCTTGGAAGTTGCAGAGTTGCCCATGTAGATGGTTTCTCCATCTTCAATTGCCTTGAAGTTTGAGAACACTTCCTTGACTGAGCAGATGTGCTTGGTAGCACCAGTGTCAATCCACCATTGTTTTGGATTGGAGTCCACCATGTTGACTTCAGAAATCAAAGCACAAAGATCGATGTCCTCCACATCACGTGCAAGATCGTCAACCATATTGGCCTCGTTCTTGGCATTCCTTGACTTCCTACGGTCGGAGGACTCGTGGCCAATGGTGTTGCAGTTATAGCACTTGCCAGTGAACTTCGACTTCTTAGCAACTCCACCCTTAGCTCCCAACTTGGATCCTTTCTTTGCCTTGAACTTCTTCAACTTGGAGCTTCCACCCGCCTCCACAAGAAATGTTCTTGCCATGGGCACGGACCCATTGATCCTCTTTTCAGAGCTGCGGTTATCCTCCTTAACACGAAGCTTTTGGATTAGATCCCTCAGGGTCATCACCTTTCACTTGTGTTTCAGGTTACTCTTGATGTCCTTCCAGCTTGGAGGCAACTTCTCAATGATGTTGTAGACTTGAAAAGTCTCGCCTATCATTACCTTCTCGGTTATCGGCTTATTGATCATCATTTGCAGTTCTTGAGTTTGACTGACTACAGATTTGGCATCAACCATCTTGTAGTCGAGGAACTTGCCAACGACTCACTTCTTGGATCTAACCTCCTCACCCATGTACTCTTGGTCAAGAGTTTCCCACAGCACCCTAGAAGGCTCCTTCACTTGATACACACTCCAAATGGCATCGTGAAGGTTTTTCAAAATGAGGTTGCGACAGATATACTCCTTAGAGTTCCATTCCACCGCAGCATTTTGGACTTCCACATCGCTAGTCTTATCCGCAACTGGACGATCTTCGCGAACATAGCGTTCCAAACCCATAGTGGACAAGTAGAATAGCATTTTCTGTTGCCACATCTTGAAGTTCATACCATTATTGAACTTCTCGGGTTTCTCAGCATGAGGAACAACCATAAGAGGTGTTGCCCCTGGGGTAGTCTTATCGCTCGACATGGTTCTATTGTAAACAACCAAAACCAATGAATTTTTCAAATCACAAATTATTCTAAAAGAATCTCCACAGGAAATTAAAGCATAATTTACAACATACTATAGCATACAAATTTTGAATTCTTCATTTCGAATTCATCAACCAATCTCAACCATTGAATGCTGCATGCGTGATATTAAGCTATATTGCATCAACAAAAAAAATATTTGCTGAACATATAGCATGCAAATTATAAGGTATACACAATTTCGAACAACCATTTAATCGACATGCATATTTTCATTTTGGCATGCATTGATTTCGAACAACTATTTAGTCGAGTATTATAACATGCAAATTCTAATTATTTACGAAGTATACTGCATATATACGATTAATCCAAACTAGGCATATAATTTGCATACGACATGTATGGCATATTGCGGCATGTAAGACATGCATTTCATATTGTCATAGGTTTAATTTATATTGCGGCATATAAGACATTCATTGCATATTATTAATAGGAATATAATTCGACTACAACATGTATGCATATTGCATATTTTCATAGCATTAATTTATATTGCGGCATATAAGACATGCATTCCATATTGTTAATAGGAATATAATTCGGCTACGACATGTATGGCATAATGCGGCATATGAGACATGCATTTCATATTGTCATAGCATTAATTTATATTGTGGCATATAAGACATGTATTCCATATTGTTAATAGGAATATAATTCGGCTACCACATGTATGGCATACGATTTCATCGTGTAATTTTACGACTAAATTAATCAATATAACTCAACAAAAAATCATTCGTTTCAAGACTGTAACGTATATTGATAAAACATGTGGAAATTAAATAATGAAATTACACGAGCAGTTCAACATAAGCAAGAATAATGAAATTGTGTTAATTATTCATGCGTACAATTGGATTCCTGAAAATACAATTAATAAGCATGTTTCAAGCAATCACATATATCACATATTGATGGAGTCACGAGTACACTCGCTGTCCTTGAAACGAATGAGTCCCGTCGTGGACATCGTTCCCTAGGATAAAACCATCGAAGGTAATTTTACAAGTAAAATTACCTCAGAGTCACACAAAGCCCGAAGGACTATCACCGACAAAGACAGAGAAAGAAGATAAGACTCAAGTTTAGAAGTAGGGAGAAACTCGAGAATGGTGCGAGATTTCTATCTGACATAGAGACTCTATTTATAGATATGTAAGAAACCCTATGGAAAGATACGTGGAAGATCTGATTCCCCAGAGAAAATATTCCTAATCACCAAATATTTTACAAATATTTGAATATATTATAGAAAGATAAGAATATCATATTCCTTATCATGATTAACCGCGTATCAAATTTCATATATTCCACACGTGATTCTAAGAATATTTGTTACGCGGTTTGGGATTTCTAAAGACTTCCACACGATCCAAACGAAATTACAGAAAACTTAGTACGTGCGAATGAATTTCCACCTAAGTTTCCATTCTATGAGTGACTCTTTTTGAACATCCATATCTCATTCACCCTTTATTTGTTTTGAGAGTTTAAACAGTAAATTTTATAGTACTCGCATAGGAGAATTCAAAAACGATGCCCACTGGCTCTAATTCAGTTCGAGCCCAACTCAAAATAAAGTTCAAAAGTTGACAAAATTCAACTTGTTTTACCATCATTTTCCAACACGTTCTTCCTGAAGAAGCGTCGGATAGGCTCGGTCAAGGCTCTACAACGGGTCTTGAGAAAGAAGATTTGACCGCACATTACCATACAAATCCAAATTAATACCATACAAAAAGTCAAGAAACCGGTCTTAGTAGGCACGGGCTTGAAACAATTCACCCAGATTACATTTGCAGAGACCACACTTAAAAGTAGGCAACGGATTATAAGTGACGAGTTCATCCCAAAAAGGCTGTAACAAATCGAAATACTCGGCCACAGACATGGTCTTGGATTGTTTACACTCAGCCAACGCTGCTTTGAGTAGTTGTTTACGCGGTCCATTACTGACATTGAACCGACGCTTCAACGCATCCCATAAAGGTTTGGCCTCTTCAAAACATGGGATAGCTTTCCGTACTGAAACATCAATCTTATTGAGAAGCCACTGAACGAGTATAGCTTGAAGACATCGCCAATCAAGTAGTTGCTTCTTATCAATGGGTTTCTCAATAGAGCCATCAAGAAATTAAAACTTTCATCGGGACATGAGAGAGAGACTAATTGAGCGAGACCATTCTTCATAATTGTCACCTCAAAAAATAACAGTGGTAATGATATTCCCTGGTCCATCATGAGAACTCAAATAATAGGGAAAATAAGGATCTATACCGGAGACACCAGATTTGACGGAGCTTTCCCCGCCGGCCATAGTTGTCAGAAAACGAAGAACCTCAGTGTGGGAGTATCCTCCAGTGGAGGTTCTCCTTGTAGCCACCGAGTACATTCGAGAACCGCATGCTGAACTTTTGGAAACAGTGATTTGCCTCATCGATTATGAGATGGTTGCTGTCGGGATCCTAAGGGCAAGGGCATCGCCTTTCAGAAAAGGAAGAACCTGATACCATGTTAAGCTGCGCATGAATATGAAAATGAAGTGTCGATTTATTAGGTTTAACATATGCCCTATATATTACAAAGGGATTGGGCTGAATACAAAAGTTCATAGCAGTAGCCCAATACTAACATAAGCCCAACATAATTATGTACAAATATTCCCAATGCATTAGATTCGGAAACATTAAACCAGACTGAAATCAAAATTCAGCCGAAGGGGTTGCGAAGCTAGGCCGGAAATAGGTCGACGACATTCGAGTAAAAGATTACTCCCTCCATCCCATATTAAATTCCAAGGAATATTTTTTACGGTTATCAAGAATCATGTTTTACTGTTAATAGATTTAATTATGTATAATATTGACAAATAAAAGTTATCTTTTCAAAACTATTTGTTATAACAAATTCAATAATATTATTGTTTATATACCTATTTAAATATGCGGTCAAACTTTGACAGTAAATAGTATTAAATAGCAAAGTCTGCAGTTTAATCTGGGACGGAAGGAGTATTGGGATTCAGGTTGCTTGATATTTTGATGTTGATAATATAAATGTTGATTTCGGATTTGTTGGTGTTGTGCAAAAACTTTTGCGGGTATAGAGATAATTGAAAAAGATTCAAGATCAATTAGTAAAAGTAAAAGTTAGAGGATGAAAATACAAATTTTCAAAGTTCTTCATTAGCATCTTTGTTAGCCTATAGATAAGCATAGGTACCGATTTTACACCAAAAATAGATGACAAAGTCTTGTATAAGACCGTTTCATGGTGAGATCGGAGATTAAAATACAAAGATTTCAAGATGGGATTTCATATTGATGTTTTAAAAGTTCAGGAATTTAATGAGATTTAATGTGTAATTGTAATAATTTGCAATTTAGTCCAATTCTATTAGTTTTTTGCCCCCAATTTAGTTTGCTCTTTTCTCATTTTATCTCTAGTCCTTGGTCTCACCATGAGACGGTCTCACGAGATACAGAACTCAAAATAGATAGATATTCAAATATAAAATTTCAAAACAATGGGCACCTTTTCTGCAACTCTTTCATATTATTAATTAATTGGTTCATGTTCTACTTATGCTGGACTTTAAATTTTAGGATCCATATATTTTAACAAAGTAATTTTGAGTGTTAATTTTTATTATTCTATTTTAACATAGTATGATAGTATATTTACACCCAAAAAAATCCAAATCCATTTATCAATGATACACATAACAACAAATAAAAATATGATTTGCCTATATTGTCTAACCTTTGTTAATTGTGTAGCCCCTCGAATGGCCGGCCTTCTGGTCAAGGTTTTTGTGTGGTTATTGGAGTCCAGACTTTTTGGAGCTGTTATATTATATATTCTGAAGAGAAACAATCTAATACACAAGGTACACATAATTAATTAATTTCTTCTTATTAATTTGTTTGATATATGGAGGCATATGTAAAGACAATATTTTTATAAGTAAA
The DNA here is from genome assembly GCA_037428765.1 of Rubia yunnanensis. Classification (NCBI taxonomy): domain Eukaryota; kingdom Viridiplantae; phylum Streptophyta; class Magnoliopsida; order Gentianales; family Rubiaceae; genus Rubia; species Rubia yunnanensis. The sequence continues at coordinate 53,865,748 of CM075061.1, forward strand.
TAATAAAAGATAAAAAATTTTAGTTGTAATATTAAAAATGTTATTATAAAGTTTATAACCGATTCATACAACCCAAAAATTTTATCTTCATTTCTTCTAATTTGCACTTTAAACCTTGGTCTTTCCATGACTTATGGAAAGATCGTTTTCAAGAGACAGAATCTACAAATGTTCTTAATTACAATTCTTGTATGAAAATTAATTTTCCCTTGATAAATGTTTACATTATGCTCATTTATACATTTAGTGTTCTTATTATAGTTTGGGTAAAATACAAATATAATCCTATTATTTTTCAAAAGTGTCAATGTAATCCTGCATAATCTGAAAGTGCGATTATAACCCTAAATGTTTCAGCAAATGTGCCGATATAACCTTCTCGCACTATTCCAGCGTTGACTTGATATTTTCTGGTATTGACTATATCTAAAATATTAAAATACCCTAATCTTAAAACTAAAAACTTTATGACAAAAATACCCCTATGTCTTCTTCTTCACCTCCGAAGTCCTGGCTGTCATTGCTTCACCGCTCCGCCACCACCACTACTCCGCCGCTTCACCACCACCACTACTCTGCCGCTTCACCATCACTGCCGCCGCTCCTCCACCAATTTCCAGCTAAACCAACAACGTCTGTGAACAATCAAGAAGATGATCACCCAATTTATAGAGACATCCTAAAAGAAACTGGTGTGTCCTCTTGGCAGCCTCCGCTGGCACCGATTGGCCACACCTCACAAAGGCCAGATATGAGTTTCTTGGGTTAAAAGACTCAAAACCATCATCCATTGGGATGTCAACTCATGTTGCTGTGGACCCAATTTAGCACATGGTTCAACATCATTTTTAGTTTAAATTATTTTTTTGGTCCCCTGCAAAGTATCTTATACCATATTTTGGTCCTCATTTACAAATCAACCCTTTGACAGTACCCAACAAATTCAAAACAATTTGTTTGGACCCCAAACCCAGTTTTCGGCTTGTTTTCTCATTTTTCGACTCACGTGCCGGGAACGTGACTTTTTTTACAGTAAGGCCAGGGATAGTTTAGTATTTTTACAAATTAAATACATTTACTCCTTTTTTTACTTCACCCTAGGCGGCGGTGTCATGGCTTTCTTCAACAGAGGCCGATTCAAAGTCACCAAATTCGAAACTCCACCACCGGTGGATTTTGAAGATCGCCACCAGCGGCAAGCCGAAGCAACCCCCACCAGATTTTGGAGGCCACCACCGGCGATTCGAACCCACCACTACCAGTGGCTATTTCGAAGGCACTGCCATTAGTGTCTTTTCAAAGCCATCACAACTACCAGTCAATTCGGAAGGGCACCACTAACGGATTTTGATGGAGCACCTCCGAGATTTTGAAGGGGCAACCCTTGGGCTCGAGAGACACCAACTTCAAGTAGTGGACTTAAAGGCAGCGGCGGATTCCAAGGGCAATCAACGACGAGTTTGAACGAGGGTCCAGTGCGATCTATTTAAAGGAGGCTCTAGTGTCGGGCTTGAACTCGAGGGGCCGATGATGGAGCTCTGAGAAGCCAATGGTAGACCTTTTCGAGGCACTGGGTGGAAGGCACATCTACATCTCATGGCACATCAATTTTGCCATCTCTACTTTTTGAGGCACTGAGCGGAAGGCACATCTCGAAGGTAACACTGGCAGCGACTAGCTCGAAGGCAATGCCGGCTCAACGAGTCAACTCAGTGGACTTAGTGAGTTAACTCAGTGGACTCGGTGAGTTAACTTAGTGGATTCGGTGAGGGTACCGGCTCAATCAAAAGACAATGAAAGGCTACGGCGATCTGAAGGGTTGAGCTTGCAAGGAACTTCGATGTTAGGATAAATCAGTAGTCTGATTTATCCTAACATTCGAGCTATCTTAAGGCCAATGGTGATGAGTGAAGGGCCTGCGGCGGTGGCGTCATAGGACCACCGCATTGACTAGCTTCGAGGGATTGCTTCAACTCAATGCCCAATAGACTATGCAACACTTCGATAAGGACACAACAATCAACAAAGCAATGTAGCTTCAGTCGCCGAAGCCTTCAGCTCAGCTCCGACGGGTTATTGGAGGAGAGCAAATCGGTCGCAAATCGGAGGATGGTGGGTCAGATTGGGGAAATTGGAGGAGAGCAAATCGGGGAGCAATAGATTGGGGAAGAAAGGGACCTCCAACCGGCGATGGTGACAAAATGACCGGCGGTGGTTTTGTCAATGGCGACGACCGGCGACGGTGGAGATGGTGGAGGGGAGGAAGCTTCAAGGTATACTGGCTGGTGAAGAAAAGTTACTAAATTACCCCTGGCCTTACCGGAAAAAAGTCACGTGCCAGACACGTGCGTCGGATAAACAGGAAACATGCCGAAAACTGGGTTTGGGGACGAAACAAATTGTTTTGAATTTGTTGGGTACTGTCTGAGGGTTGATTTACAAATGGGGACCAAAACATGGTATAAGATATTTTGTAGGGGACCAAAAAAATAATTTAATCTTATTTTTAAAGAAAGTCAGTTAATTAATCGTACTTGGCTACTTGCTGACGGCGGCTACGAATACGACGCGCTGCTCGTTGAAATGTACAAACTCGAACCAGGGTTTGGACCGCAATCTGGTCCCCCATGCCGCCCGGCTTGATCGACTCGACGGCTTAAACGTGGTTCTCCATAGCCGTTGACAATGAGAGTTAGAGACTCTGCCTCATGGAGAAACAGTCTGGTGCACGCTTCTATAAGGGTTTGTTTTATAATATTTTAATTTTTATTAATACAATTGTATTTTTAATTAGAGATAAATACATTTATAACCCTGACTTTAGGTTAATGCTAATACTGCAATCTCAGATTGTGCCAATTTAATCCTAACTAATTATTGTATGTGTCAATCTAACCTTAATTTTCAAAAATATTTGTGCCAATGTAGCCTAACTCCCTGATTCCGATGTTAACCCATGAAATTTTGGCAATGGCAAGAAATGAAACAACGAAAATACCGTTCCGGGACATCCACGTTGACTTCATCACTGGTTCTCCACCCCACACTGCGTCGTACACAATCTCCACGACGGTGTCCTCGTAGTCGTACTTTCCAAAGTTTGCATTCTTGCATCAGAAAGGTCCCAAAACGGTCAATTTTGCAAGAACTAAGAACCAAATTCTTGGAACCTTTTCTCTTTGAGAACAAAGAAGGCTTCACACCAACTTTACACAAACACATATGGGACAAATCACCTATCTCTACACTAACGCAATAGCCCATCAAATTCTTGCTCTAAGAAATGCATACTATGTAAGATTTTCCAAGAGTTCTACACTGATGAGTGCAAGTGACTAGATTTTGTGATACCTTAGTTGGATGAACAAGAGCATTTGAAGGGGAAGAAACATCTTCCACTCAAGCGATGGTGTTGCGGTAGCACCTGTGGTGTTGAGGAATTCAAAAGTGGCAGACCTCACGATAAACTTCGGAGTTTGGAGCTTCATGATGGTGAGGACGAATATGGTTATTACGGCGATTTGGAATTTGGTGAAGGCGAGAAAGTAGAGGGAGTATCTGACGTGCTTCTTTCATCGGAGCTCTTTGGAGTGGCCGGGATTTTCATCAGACTCGTGGTTATCTTTTTCAGCCTACTCCCGATATCCTCCTCCTGCAGGCACCCCTCCCGCAGCAACCCTTCCGTATCTCCTCCGCCCCTGCCCCGCCTCCCGACTGCCACCCCTCCAAATCTCCTCCGTCTTAGCACCGCCTCTCGAATACCTCCCCTCCAAATCTCATCCGCCTTAGCACCGCCTCCCGACTACCTCCCCTCTAAATCTCCTCCGCCATAGCCCTGCCTCCTCCATATTGTCGCATCCCAACTGCCTCCTCTCCAAATCTCCTCCGCCCTAGCCCCGCCTCCCGATCTCCTCCTCCTACTGCCACCCCTACAAATCTCCTCCACCCTAGCCTCGCCACCCCACCGGAAACTCTTCGCCATTGAAGAAGGAAAGAACGAAAACGAAGCGAGGGGAAGAACGAGAAGAAGAAAGAAAACGAAGATGATTATTATTTTTTATTTTTGTTATTCAAGGGCAAAATGGTTTTTTCAACCAATCTGGTAGTAAAATGGTTGTCTAAAAAGTCAGCGAGATCAAAGATTATTTTGGCACTTTATGAGATTGTAGGGTTATATTGTCACTTTAGCATAAAGTCATATTCATTTTAACGCTTAACTCTTTGAGTGGATGTCCTGACAGGTGGCTTTGCCTATAAATTTATGGACATGCCACTTATTTTTTACCTTATACACTGCATTTGCTAAATTACATACAAAATTTAGATTTTTTGAAAATGTTTTTTTATATCATATATTTTTGTATTTTCACCTTCGAATACAAATTATTACTTGTTTTAACTTATAAAATACAATATTTAAATTTTATAAATTTTATAAATATTTAAGATAAAAGCTCCTATGAACTGTTTATAAACTTATGAAAGGTCCGTCTTTACTGAGACTTTATCTAACTCTTTTAATTATTGTTCAACTCTATTTTCTTAAGTGCTTTTTACAAGCTCAGTATACATAAACTAACAGATAGATGCATTGTACACAATGTCATATCTAATTATTTTAATGCACTTATAGTGACACTTTCTACCATTATTTACACATTTGCATATATATAAACTAATAAGAATAAATTGAATTGAATAAGTAGTTTCATAAATTTATATAACTTTGATAAGACTAAAATGTTGAAACTGCATGGGTCCATTTTTAACACCCTACTTCTTATTTTTATCATTATTAACATGTCAATTTTATCAATAATCTTATAAATCAAAATAAATTCCGATGGAATATATTCAAACTCGTGAACTACAAAGTAATTATTTTAATTAATAGATCATGCATATCAATATGTATACTTATGATAGTATAAAATTAAAATATAAATAATTATAAAAATAATGTATAATAAATATTTAAGAGAAAGTCTCAGGAAAGGTTGTCCGTACATTATTATATGTGATTGTACTATAAATATTTTAATACACAAATAATAATATTGAAATACATATATAATGTACATCCATAGTACGTTAGGTGTACAATAGAAGAATTGTAGATTAGGGGGGGGGGGGGGGTTAACGGAGGCTAAAGTGGCCTTAGGAAGACGATTTTGACACACCACCTTCGGCATCGCCATTGTTCATCGCACCACAATGCATAGTTGTGTATAACCGTCGTGTTTAGTAAATACCACGGCGCTGATACCGCAGTGGTTCCCATTTTTAGTGCCTTCTAATTGTCTGATTCATGAAGTTTCATCTATTCGAAAATTAATTCAAAGGGGTGTAAAGAGCTCGGTAGAGTAATGGTTAGTTGGAGTGGTTCTAGAAGTAGTAGTTGCAATATTTGAAATTATGTTAGTTTTACTATTTAAATATTTTCTTGTTGATCCGATGATAGTTACGATTTCAGTTCTTCTGTAAAAAAATTACAGTTATTTTTCAATTTTATGAAGGCAAAGTCTTGGGAAAGACCGTCTTTCCATAGGCATATGGAAAGACCGTCTTTCCATAGGCTTATGGAAAGACCGTCTTTCCATAGGCTTATGGAAAGACCGTCTTTCCATAGGCTTATGGAAAGACCGTCTTTCCATAGGCTTATGGAAAGACCGTCTTTCCATAGGCTTATGGAAAGACCGTCTTTCCATAGGCTTATGGAAAGATGGAGTTAAATTATAATTATAGAAATGTAAAAGGTTTTAGTTGCAATATTAAAAAAATATTATGCAACGTGCAGTGGTTATAAGTTTATAATCTGATTAATGCAATCCAAAAATTTTATTTTGATTCATTCTAATTTTCTATTTAAACCTTGGTCTTTCCATATCTTATGGAAATACCGTCTTTCAACAGACAGATTCTTTTGCAAATTACAAGTTGTTCATAGCGACATGGTTATAAGCACACATATGTATTAAAATGAAAATCATTTGCATAATATCTTGTGCATCACACAAAAAATGAATAACAATATCTACAAGAACCACTAGTGACAAGAACATATAATAAAACTCTTGGCATTGAATACGAATTCAACTACATAACGTGAGTATTGTCAACAAACAAAATAAAATGGTATAGAATCATATTGTAAGGGCCATTGCGAGATAGTCATCCTCCAACCTATTGTGGATAATTTTATCATTTCCCCACTAAACTTTGAAGAGGGATTGGATCGACCAACTAGTGCTGCCTTGTAAACTAAGTTTCCAAACATACCTAACATAAACAACAAGCTAGGGGATTCTTAAAGTTAGTCAACATCACTCGGCTACAAATAGATGGACATTTTATACCTTCGTGAATGAAAATTTACCTCGCATTCAATTTCTTGTTCTCATAATCTCGTTCTCATAATCTCGTTGTGCCCAATGACAACTTGGTTTTGATCTATCTTGTATTCCGTCTATGTTTTTTCTTTGTGATTGCATCCTAGTATGGAATGAATTCCACCTACACAAACCCAAGCAAAGTACATTACTATTTTCAGCCTGAAGTTACGGTCATTTTAGCACTTGACTCTATATATTTTATTTAGTGAAGAAAAAAAAATTAAAATGTTAGACCTATTTAAGACCCCTTTTTTTAACTTAAGACCCCTTTTTTTTACTTAAGACCCGTTTAGACCCATCAGATTTGGGTATGGGTGTAAGATTTTCAAACCCTACGAGTCTGGGTAGGGTTCGGATCTAAATAAATATTTTTAGGGTCCGAACTGGGTCTTATTAGACCCGCCCAGACCCATGATCATCCCTAGTTGCTACTTGGGAAGATTGGCATAGTCACACAATGGTGCGATTCGGTTTGCTCAAATTTGTCATCCCAACCAAATCTTCTGATACATTGATTTGTAGTAGTACAAAAGGTTGGACAACGACGATTGACGAGCATTTTCTTCCAAAACCAAATCTCCCTCACATTGTTTAGCAACCGTTGTTGACGATCAGTTATCTTCAAGGGGTCGATTACGGAATTCTTAAGTTGCATCAAACTTATCCATCCTGACCGCATTTGTTCACCTTCCAAAAAAAATTCAAATACCGCCAACGCGTAATAAGCTCCTAGATGCCCTACACTACGAGCTTTTTCTGTAGATTGAAAACCATTAGTTGGACTTATTTCCCTAGTGAAATCCTCTTGAAAATGGATAAAACTACCATAATAAGTAACCAAAAAGTATTCATGCACCTAAATTTAACACATCAAACTCACCACTCTCTTCATGTATAATGCTTCCGAATTTTCGGCCTCAACGCATTCCTTGATGAAGATTTTGAATTTGTTGTTTGGAGACCATGTAGAAAGCACAACACCTTCCACCGACACTTTTTTTCATATATATGAAGTGTTGTTTGGAAAGATCGTTAAACCTATGACAACTATATTGTACAAAAATAGCACAATTGACCAACAACCGAGCCTTTATTTTGCACATGAAGGGGAAACAAATGTTGAGATTAACAAAAATAAAAACATAGCAGAGTTTCGTTGTTTGGGGGTTGAGCAATGAAATGGCTGCAACTCAGCAGAGGATGAAAACAACAAGCTCCAAATGGTGACTCCATAATTAGTTTTTCGATGTAAAAATTCGAATAAAGATGATGGTGAGCCGAGTTGAATGATTTGTTTGTGAAGTTGGGTTAATATTGATAGTTGAAAGGAATATATATGTAATAATGAAGGGTAATGATGATTCAAAGGGAGTTGTTACAAATTCCACCTAGGAAAATGAAACACACCCCTCGGAAATCATTTCCATGGCTGCACGCTAAGTGTTAATGTGCACGTAATCCATTCTTTTCAAAAATTGGACATAGGTTCCGGATCTGCGACCCGAGTCTGACAAAAGATTCGATGTCGTAAGAGTGCATTACGACCATGGTTGAATTTAACCCCGTGTTTCTTATAGATGGCGGTTTAATTTCAAATGCTTCAAAATGCCATCCAATGGATTTCCATAGTTGTTCAACGATTGGCCGTCCTCCCGACCCAATGTTCCGATATCTAAATATATGCAGGATGGCAATCCCGATAAAGAAATTGGATAATGCCGTACAACTGCGTTGTTAATGGCCAAAATTGCACTAGTGACATTTGTTGCGGAAGAACCAAACCATGCTAAAAAAACAAAAACTTGCTAAATTAGGAATTAGACCTACTAGTAATCAATTTTTTAATATTTTTCTAGCAAAAGTTGCCTATTCTATTAAGAGATTGCATTTTTCTGAACTATTATATGTTATTTTTTTAAAGTAAATTTGTATTTCATTACAAATAGGATTGAGTTACAAAATGTGGAGTCGAAGTAAAAGGACAAGCGATTAGTCTTTGGGTATTGTGCCAACTAGTGGCTTCGCTTGTATTGGAATCCATTGTACTAACTATTATATGTTCTAATTGGCTGGAAAAGAGAGAGGCTAAAAGTTATCATATTTTCGCAGCTGGTTTCATTTGCAGAGTTGCAAGAGCCACCTCTATTTGTGCCTTCCCACTCTTATGAAGGTTAGCGTATATTTAATGTATGTCAATTGGTGAGACATTCAGTTGTACATGTACAGTTATTCAGTGATTTCTTCAATCAATAGATTGTTTTGTGTCAACGGTAGGCACTGAAGAAGACGAAAATGTCGTAGAATCCGACAATCCATCTCCAGTGAAACAAGTTCAGCAGGCAACTGATTGTCTTCCATCTTCAGAAAACAGTTGTCCGAATTTCAGTTTTCAGCGATGGACAATAATGGATTACTCAAAAGCATATACATCTCGCGAAATAACTCCTCTAATGGTAATGATATTGATATCCCACCTCAGTAATGATATTGTTACCATCTGATACTTTGTCACTCTTTAGAGCATTTTCTTACATTTTTCATTTCTTTAAAACGTGTGATCTCCGGAATACAGGTTGCAGAAAAATTTATAGAAGCGGTATGCGAATCATCAGAACCTTCGAAGCAGATGTCATTTTTTATTAGTTTTGATGCGGATGATATTTTAAAGCAAGCTACTGAATCAACTCTCCGGTATGAAAGAGGTATTCTCTTGTTCCATCATCTGTTAGCTGTGTATCGTACTCTATTTGTACTGATATCACCAGCCTAAGAAATGTTTCTTGTCAAGCACTCCCCTTGATAGATTTTTATCGAATTAATCACATGTTCTTATAGGGGAACAGATATCTGTTCTTGATGGAGTACCAATAGCCATTAAAGATGAAATTGATTGCCTGCCATATCCAACTACAGGTTTGTCCAATGCTGTGTTTTGTTTTCAATTGAAAGTCTTATCTTTTAGTGGTCATACTCTGAAGAATGAGTTGATTAGGGGGCACAAAATGGCTGCACAAAGTTAGATCATGCAGCGAAGACGCGTGCTGTGTGGAGCGTCTGCGATTATGTGGTGCAGTATTAGCTGGAAAGACAAATATGCATGAGCTTGGTGCTGGAACCAGCGGCATAAATCCTCATTATGGGTGAGTGATCCTATTTCTATAATGTCATACGGCTCATTTCAGCGAATAGATATGTTTCACTAGAGTGATTGTCGTATTTTCGGACAATGGCTTTATGGTTTGCTTTGATAGGGCTACTAGAAATCCACATAATAGGAGCAGAATTGCTGGAGGTTCTTCCAGTGGATCTGCTGCTGTGGTGTGTGCAGGACTTTGTCCTGTCGCCCTTGGCGTTGATGGAGGAGGTAAAATACCTTTGTTCTGTTAAGACCCCATAATTTAGCTCTTTATCTTAACAAAACCTATTGTTTAGCTAGATATACATATGGTTATTTTCTCAACCTATGTAATTTGGTTCTCTAAATGTCTCTCTTGCCATTTGAAATCATATTGACTAATGTTGCATTTCATTGTTTCCAAAAAATGTGGTTTGAATAGCTCTGAGCAAATGATGAAGCTCGGTATAATGTCTAAACAATTCAACAGCTGGTGCACTTTTATGTTTTCTTCAACCAAAAACATGATTTTTGTAACATGGTAAAAGTTTCTCTTTTGTCACCTAGGATCTGTGCGGATGCCTGCTTCTCTCTGTGGTGTGGTTGGCCTGAAGCCCACGTTTGGCCGTGTCCCGCACAACGGGTATAAGATACTAGTCAAATGTGACATCAATACTTTTAGCTTTTGTTTACTAAAATATGGTGTGCTTTTTTCAGCGTTCTTCCTTTGAACTGGACAGTTGGGATGGTGGGAATACTTGCAGGCACAGTTGAAGATGCACTTATTGTGTTAGTGATCTATATATCCCGCTTTCTTTTCACAAAAAAATAGTTTTTCTTTATCCATTGTTGAATGCAATTTAAAGTTTGTACTTTTGCAGATATGCAGCAACTAGTGGCCCTTTATCATCAGATCAGGTAGCTCACAAAATGGTAAAGGAGCTTCCATATTTCCCTACTTTTCATACACCTATAATTTCTCCGACTTGAATTTTATGAAACTCTAATGAGTTTTAGTTTTGTCTATAAGGTGCTGCTTAGCAGTAGCAACTGTTTTCTGGTTTAGAATGCCGATTTCAGAATATTACTCAGTGAACTGACTATTTTTCTGTTCACTCATTGTTTTTGTTGAGAAACTTCAGCCTATAGTATGTTTTCCGCTTCTCAAACCTCTACAATACAATTCAGGTATCAAACTCGCTAGATATTCAGAGGTTTGTTTCTAAACAACCGATTATTTGGCCTTTTTAAATGAACACAGTCAGTAAAATAGACTCATTCATGCTTGTGTTTTCTCAGTGGTTTGGTGATTGCACTGAGGATATCAGAATTTGCTGTTCAAATGCATTGGATAAATTATATGATGGGTATGGGTGGAAGGTACTGCTCGACTGTTCTTACTTCCTGCAATTTATTTGCAATATACATAGCTTCTCTGATTTGGAAGCATCCGAACATAAAACTGTGAACATGTTATCTACTTTCTTATCCAATCCTATTTATCTCCAGACAATAGAAGTTACCATACCGGAGATAGAGGTCATGCGTCTGGCACATTATGTGACTATTGGTTCGGAATGCAGCAACTCAATTGCCAACCATCTGGAAACATTGTACGTCGTTTCTGTGGAGATCACTTTTCAGATTTCATGTCTTTCCGGTCGCTGAAAATATAAGGCTTTAATGTTTTCAGGGACATGGCAGAATTAGGATGTGATGCTAGAGTGGCACTTTCTGTCTATGGTTCATTCAGCAGCAGGGAGTACTTGAATGCTCAAAAAATTAGGTGAGTGAATTTTGATTTGCATACATCCTCGGATAATAAAGCCCTATAAATATTTATGCTCAAAAGAAGCATGCATGTTTTGACATGATATCATAAGCAACCACCAGAATCTGTAACATTTTTCTAGTGTTTAACCGCGAAGAAATACGTTAAATCTTGAGGTCATGCTTGAACTTCCTAGGTTCAGTAATTACACAACGCTCGTCCTTGAATATGATGAGCTTATCCTTGTCGTATGCAGGCATCGCCAGCTACAGATCCACGAGAGGATATTCTGTGAGGCAGATGTCATAGTCACCCCAACAACAGGGTAATTTTTACACTTCTGCAACCATTTTATTTTGCAAAAGTTGATATATATATATATATATATATATATATATATATATATATATCTATATATATGTATATATATATATAGGGAGGGGTTCTATGCACTCCCTTATATTAACTCAGATCTACACTCAAAAATCCTGACCGTAGGATCACATCAGATCAAACCTCTTTTATTTATTCCATTGGTTTGATCTGATGTGATCCTACGGTCAGGATTTTGAGTGTAGATCTGAGTTAATATAAGGGAGTGCATAGAACCCCTCCCATATATATATATATATATATATATATATATATATATATATATATATGTGGCCTCTTGGTTTCCGAGGCTGTGATAATGTACAATGAGTTGCACTCTGAATGCATATTTCATATCAAGATATCCATATTAGTCTCAAATTTAACTTTCAGTGTGACTGCGTATCCAATCCAAGATGATGGTTTGAGCACCGGAGAACTAGACTACATAAATGGAGGTATGAAGAACACATCAATCAGAAGAAGTATCGCAACATCTTACTCCTACGTTAAATTGATGTCAACGACTGACATTGGTATTGAACTTGTGTTGTTTCAGCTGCGCTAGTACGATACCAGATAGCTGGCAACTTCTTGGGATTGCCTGCTGTGACTGTCCCAGTAAGTAGTCTATTTTCTTGCAGAATGTTTCATAGGAAACCAAGTTCACTAACACTTTCTTCATCTATTATATGTTTGAGTAGGTTGGCTATGATAAACTTGGACTGCCAATTGGACTACAATTCATTGGGAAGCCTTGGTCAGAAGCTATGTTGATCCACATAGCCTATGCTACGCAAGTGAGATTTCATATTTCTTGTCCTAACTTCTTCTAATTCTAATCTTATGCTATAAAAGGATTTTGTCATTAATTCTGTTAGAATCACTGATCTTTAACTTCACTGGTTTTTTCTCTCAGGCTATATGCATGTCAGAGCACAAGAAGCCAGAAATTTATTATGATCTGCTTACAAAAAAATGAGCGACTGACCTAATATGGATATTGCAAGCTTCACTAGAGAGCTCCTATAGAAATATTATCCACCACATGAAAAAGCCTTAATATCATAAGGTTGTACTAGTTCAGTTTCGACCCGTTTCGGTACTGCTAGGAAAGTAGCCTGGATGATGATACATGACAAACATTCGTTGCTTGGTCGATTCTATCAGCCAAGATATTAGTCACAAGTTTTCTCTTGGACAACATGAAACGGGCTTAGGCAAAACAGATGTAACTGATAAAAATCCCTGTTCAGTATCCGTTTCCTTAAAACTATTACCTCTATGAAAGGATAAAAATGCAGCATCACTTTACTTCAAAATATTGAGCCTTGTTTAACATCGATCTCTTCCCATGATCTTTTCTTGTAGTTAGATCTCTGAATAACAACAAAAAAAGGCATGTCAAAGGATGTAACCAAGTTCAAATAACGAGTTAATTTGCTAATGCACATTTGGTTATAAACAGCATATCCATTAATCAGTCATTGAGATGCAATTCTTCGGAAAAATTTGTGGCCACCAACATGACATATAGTGAGAACGTGATAACCCACAACTTTGGGTAGCCTATGTATTCAGTATCTATCAACAAACTATAGGAGTTCTAATTGTACAATAAAAATATGCCACAAGAAACCCTTGATGCGGGGTGGACACCAATTCGAATGTTGATCCTCAGGCCACCTTTGGTCAGTCCACATCGATCACATTACCATAAGACGTTCACATGCGGTAGAAAATAAGGGTGTAATGTTCTGAGTGTATTCATATGCTGGGTACATTATAGAGTGTTACAAGAATCCTAAGCAAATAAGGAAAATGATAATTTAAATACAAGTAATATTCACAACATATTCTATTTCCTCGATACTCCTCCTCAAGTTGGAGTTTGTAGATCGAGAATGTCCAACTTGCCAAATACCAGTTGAAACTGATTACGTCTAAGAGTTTTCGTGAACAAGTTCACGGGCTGATCAGAAGTGTAGATATGATGAGTAACAATAGTACCAGACTGTACCAAATATCTGACAAAATGACAGTCAACCTCTACATGCTTCGTACGTTCATGAAAGACAGTATTAGCAGCAATATGAATAGCAAATTGTCTATCACAAAACAGTCACATGGGGCAGAGTGAACAATACCTAAATCTTTAAGCAAAGACTTAAGTCACAATCACTCACAATAGGTAACTAACATGGCACGATACTCCACTTCAGCAGAAGAACGAGAAACCGTAGGTTGCTTCTTGGCCTTTCATAAAATCGTAGAATCACCAATCATCACAAAATATCCAGAAAGTGAACGTTGTGTGATGGGGCATGCAGCCCAATCAGGATCACAGTAAGCAGTCAACTGTAAAGAACTACGTGAAGAGAGAAATAAACTTTGACCAGGATGGCTCTTCAAGTATTGTATAACTCGCAGTGCAGCTTGTCGGTGAGAAACACAAGGTGACTTCATGAACTGAGCAAGTGTATGCACCAAATAACTAAGCTCCGGACGTGTAATGGTAAGATAAATGAGACAACCGACTAGATGTTGATGCTGTTCCGGATCGTCGTACATGACCCTTCCACGCGCGCGAGATCGTGTTGTGCTCCATCAGAAAGTCTGTCGGCTTTGCAACCAACAAACCAGTATCTGATAAAATATCAAGGGCATATTTCCTTTGTGAAAGAAACATCCCCTCCGGTTTTCTAGCAATCTCTATACCCAAGAAATACTTAAGGGAACCAAGATCCTTCATTTGGAAATAAGAGCTCAAGTATTTCTTGAACTCAGAGATGAGCGACGAAGAACTACCAGCAATCACCAAATCATCCACATAAACTAGCACATGCAAAGGAATCGAACCACAGAGAAAAAAAAAGAGTAATCAGCCTTACTCAGAACAAAGCCAAATACGCGTAGAGCATGAGCCAACTTAGCAAACCAGTTGCGAAGAGCTTGTCTCAAACTGTAAAGAGATTTGAGAAGTCGACATACCATGTCGGGTGGCGCAGTATAGCTAGGAGGAGGGCGCATAAACACTTCTTCGTGAAGATTACCATGTAGAAAAGCATTAAGAACATCTATTTGATGAAGTTTCCAGTCACGAATGACTGCAACGCATAATAATAGGCGAACCAAACTCATCCTCGCAAAAGGAGCAAATGTCTCAGTAAAATCTATGCTTTCAATCTGACGATTACCCAGAACCACTAGGCGAGCTTTGTACCATTCAATAGTACTATCAGCCCTAAACTTGGTACGATAAACCTATTTGCATCCAATTGCAGTCTTATCCGGAGAAAGAGAAGCCATAACCCAAGTTTCATTGCGCTCAAGAGCATTAATCTCACCAGCCATAGCTTCGTGCCGATGAGCATGCTTTGACGCCTTCGAGTAAGTGGTAGGATCTACACTAGAAGTTACTGCACCCAAAAATCTAGAATGCATACTAGATAAATTATTGCAATTTACAAAATCAGTTAGAGGATAGAGAAAACTTAAGGATAGTGATGATGCAGGAGTGGCAGTAGCAGTGGGGGTGGTGTTTAACAATAGAGCAGACAAAATCACTCAAGTAGGAAGAAGGACGACGATCACGGTTACTACGTGATATGCTTCATTTTGTGTGCGTTAACTGTTGCATTCGGCATAGTTTTTAGCTTGTTTTGTTTAGCATATTGCTAGTATTAATTGTGTTTATATGACAAGGGGTTTAGATGGTCATGTTTGGTTTTCTTGTCTAAATCATGCGTTTTGTAGACTTAATTGGTACTAATGGACATCTTGCATCCACGGGCTCTTAGATCTTCCTTGTGATCATCTTTAGTAGATTGCCCATGGGTACTTTTGGTTACACTCTATGTGAATGCTATTCGTAAGAGCGATAGAAGATATTGAAGGCCATTTGTAAGGACGGTAGAAGAGATCGAAGGCCATTCGTAAAAGCGGTAGAAGATATTGAAGGCCATTTGCAAGAACGGTAGAAGAGATCGAAGGCCATTCACCTCTAGAATGGTAATAGACGAAGGCCACAAACATAAACGCGTGGTAGAAGGAGATTGGAGCCAAAGATAGGCGGCATTGGAGTTCAAGGCGGCCAACGAAGAAATGGTGAATCGTGTTCCTATGAGTTGGGCTAAAGTCTGAGAACGAACCAAGAAGAATTAGCCTTCAAGGATGATTTAATTGGATTTTTCTTCTTGAGCACTACAAAATAGACTACTAGAACTCTCAAATCGGACTAATGGTTCATCCGTAGTGAAGGAGAAAATTTCAGCAGCCAAGACACAAAAGGGTCAACGTGGGCCGCTCATGCATAGCAACAATGACCCACGCCAAAGGGATCAACATGAGGGAACAGCGTAGCCCGCGCCAAATGCCACGGCCCGCAAGCAAAAGTCTTAACTCTGCTCAAAATATGCAAAGTATCAGTGCAGACCGTCCCATTTTCGATGGCCTATGCCGTTCCAAGTCTAAGATGCCAAGACTAGCTGATGGCTCAAGCCAAAGGACGTGTCCTGCGCCAAGTTTTTGAGTAGACTGAGCCTTCTGACGATGGCATGTGCCAAAGGCCACGGTCTGCGCCAGATGATGCGGCGCGGCCTACACCATATCCAGCATCCCACACCGGATAAAAAGATATGGTCTGCATCAGATCCTGTGACCCGTGTCAAATCATATGGCCCGCACTAGCCAAGACAATCGTAAGTGCCACTGGCCGTACCATCCGCGATGGCCCGCGCTAAGCGGCCGCTGAGCTAGGGTGTACTCATTTTTACCTATTTTGGGCCTATGTTTAGGCCCACTTTCTTTCTCCTATAAATATAGCCTTAGTCTACTAGAATAAAAAAGTAAATAGAGAGCGGATAGTTTTGGATCATTTTTATCCATTAGGAGAACAACTTTAGATAGAGAAACACTCTACCATTTTCTTTTCTTTTCTTTTCTTTTATTTTTGCTTTGATCCTATGATGAGGAATTCAAATCCATATTTGAATTCCATATCTATGGAGTAGTTTCCATAGCTGGAGGATAAATCGTGTGCGCATGGTTTAATCTATGTTTTGTGAGATTCTATAGTTCATCCTAAGTTTTTTATTGATATTATTGTAACTTGTTCTTGAATGTTTGAATTGCATGAATATTACACCACATATAAACACACAATTTGGTCTATATTCATATTTGTGCAAATATTGATGTTCCCCTTAGGAAGAGAAACCTGGATGTTAGAATGGGTAAGGGAGTATGGATCTGCATGGGTGTGTGCAAGGGAGAGCCGAGTATTACTCGAACTTATTTGACATCACACCAGTCTTAACTGATTACATAAATTAGCCCGAGAGGTTACGAGTAGAGATAGGAAAAAGTAGCAAGCTAGGGTTGTAAGAGGCCCTAGTGTCATAGATAAGGTGCCAACGACCCCTTAACCTAATTGATAGGTGATTGGGAAGTAGTGCATTCATGGTGGAAACCCGGGACGTAATTACACGGAGGAGAAACTGACTTACAACAATTGTCGGACCTTGTAGTACTCCCCTAATGACGATGGCGGTGTCAATAGAGGGTTGCGAGCTCACTCAATGTGTCAGGTATGAGGAAGTGTATACCATCGGCCATACCACGTGTTATGAACACTCTATTAGGTTTGTCTAAATCTCAATGTGAATGAGTCGGGGATTGAAACATTAAATTAGCCATGTTGCACAATGATTCCCCAAGTGCTTATCTAATTAGATTAATTGCTCTTTTTACTTTCATGTCTTGTAGTTGCTAGTTAAAAAACTAACCCCCCCTTGTTTGCTTTACTAGCTATTCCTTTCACTCGTACGGATTGACGACCCGTACGAGGTTGTGGTTTCATTTACTCTTAGGTCCTAGCATCTCTGTGGACATACCCAGAGCTTGCCTCTAATTACCTTTTAGGTAGCATAGTAGTGAGAATGGGTGTAGAATACAAATATTATCTTTGACCCTCTCATAAGTCCTTCGCCTCAGTTAATTAGCTACAACTAACAACCCCGAGTGGAGATGGGTCAAATTTTGGCACCTTTGTCGGTGATACTATTCAGTCTAACTGCCAATTAGCATAGTGTATTAGTAGAGTAGTTATTAATTGCTTTTATTTTTGCTTTGTTTCAATAGTTTGTTTTTGAGCTGCTGTGATAGTTGTTTTGTTACCTTTTGATCCATTTGCTATTGTTGTATTTGGAAGGGTATAGTTAGCTCTAGTTTATAGTACACACCGTACCACTAATCAAGGCGTCTTACATTATCTGACTGAGAACACGAGTTTTCGGAGGCGAAGGAGATGGAGAACTGGGGCAGAAGTTCAACCGAGGCAAGAAGTTTTGGTGGAAGAACCATAAAGAATGGCGGAAGACAATAGTACCTTACGGGAGCTTATGGCACCAAACCTGGAGAATCAGCCACTGTGTATTACCTTCCCGTTATTACCCGCCAATGTTAGTTGTTAGCTAAAAAGTGGCATGATCCATTGCCTACCGACATTCCATGGATTAGAGGGGGAGGACCCAAACAAGCATCTATTGGAATTTCACTTGGTGTATACAAACATGAAGCCACCTGGAGTTTCTAAAGAAGACTACAATCTGAGAGCCTTCCCATTTTCCCTTCAAGATGGAGTGAAAGACTAGCTCTACTACTTGCTACTAGGATGCATTGGTTCTTGGATGAACATGAAGTAGAGGTTATTAAAGAAGTATTTTCTGGGTTCTAAACCTACGGGGCTAAAGAAACAACTTTCGAACATAACCCAAGAGGCTACCGAGAGTTTGTATGATTATTGGAAACGCTTCAAGCAATTATTGGCGAGTTGCCCCTACCATCCCTTCAAGGAAGGGGATCTAGTGTATTATTTCTTCAAGGGGCTATGTGATGAACATATGTGGATGGTGAACGCCACTTGCAATGGTTCGATAGCAAACAATAGCCCTAAGAATGCAATGGCCCTCTTCGAAGAAATGGCTAATGGTATGCGATAGTTTGACACAAGGTTAATGGATAAGGTTTTGGATGAACCTGCACAATCACCTAAGTTGGAGAAACAAGTCCAAGCTCTTGCTTCCATGATTAAGGACCTTTTGCGAGGAAAACTGCATCAAGTCAAAGTGTGCAGAGTTTGCAACCTTAACCACAACTCCGAGGAGTGTCCCTAGGTCTTAGATGATTTTCAAGAAGGAAAGGCCATTGAGTACAACAACCGGGAGAGACCATAGTTTGCAAGGGATAACCGAGGGGGAACCAAGGAGATGCAAGGCCGGATCCCTATGCAAACCCATTCAACCCAAGGTATCGAGATCATCCAAATTTTCGATGGAGGAAGGATAACCAAACTTAAGGATACCGGTGGACAAGCCATTCCTCAACTATACGCTCGAGGTGAAGACCTTTCCAACAATCATGCCTCAATCTAAAAATTAGATCGAGAGAAGATCTTAGAAGCCATTGGTTAATTGGGTAAGAAATATGAAGTCTTTACTGAGAGGATAAGGCATGAGATTGAAGACCTTGGTAAGAGCTTTTTCAAGTATCAAAAATCTTGAATTTCAAGTTGTACAACTTGTCACCTTGGTGAGCCAACTTAAAGCTAAGGAGTCCAGTAAACTCCCTTCCCAAGCAGAGATCATTCCAAGGAATGTGAGTACTCTTAATTTGAGAAGTGGGAAGGAAGTTCGTGAGTCCGAGAAGAAGGTGATGCAAGAGGATGATAGAGTACCGAAGAAGATGAGATTGTGATCAAGGAGGCACCTTCTAAGGAGCTTCCACCACCCAATGCACAAGCTACCATTCCACCTCCATTCCCAAATTCTTTGATGGGAAAGCCAAAGGTGGTGACCAATGATGCGAACATTCAAAAAGTCTTCAAAAAGGTCAAGGTAACCATTCCTCTCTTGGAATTGATTGAAAATAAGCCATCATATGCTAAGTTTCTTAAAAGTTGCATGTACGAAGGAGAGAAGTAGGCTAGCTAAGAGGTTAGGAAATTTAAAAATGGGGGAGTCGTCGTTTTGAAACACAAAAATTTTCCTAAGAAATGCAATGACCCCAGAATGTTTTCTATCCCTATCTCCTTAGCTGGTAAACTTGTTGAAAATGCCATGATAGATTTAGGTGAATCCATCAATGTGAACCCATATAGTTTATATGAACTCCTAGAAATATGTGAGCTTAGGGAAACTAGAGTGATTGTCCAACTCACCGATCATTCCCAAGCTAGTCCTTGTGGACTAGTAAAATATGTGATGGTGCGAGTTGGAAATTTGGGTTTTCCGTCAAACTTTTATGTCCTAGATATGGCGCACGATGGAAGTTCATCCCCAATACTTTTGGGGTGACCTTTTCTCAAAAAATCTAGTACTAAAATCGATGTCCACTTGGAAATCTTAACTCTAGAAAATGGCATGGATAAAGTGGAGTGTGATATGTATAAATCTAGGCATGATTCAACAATATCCTTTCTAATGTGCAAAGGTGTAACCCTATGTGATGAGCATGAATTCCTTGAAACCTCTTGTGTTACCAATGAGCATGAACATTTGGATGAGTCCCGTATTGATAATATTGTTGATGAGTCCGATGAATTGCAAGATGCGATTGATAGTATGTTTGTGTTAGATTTTTTTCCATGCTAACTAACTTGCAGCAGGAAAAAAAGAATGTCAAGGGTTTAAAAAATCCTCGATCTCCTCCTAACCCCAAAGTGACATTCACAGACTCCATTTTAGCAAGACACGGAGATTCATTTCATATGATGAACAAGAGGTCTGAAGGTAAGGATGGCTTATTGTGGAGACCTCTCCCTTACGATGTCATTGAGGGTGGAGTCGCCAATGGAAATTCCGAAGACCCACGGGTAGGTGTTTCTAAATAGACTTGCATGAAAAGAAAATAAGTCGTGAGGACAACAATAAGTATACGGTGTTTCTTTTTGCTTTCATGTTTCATGTAGTGATTAGATAGATTTTTCATGTTCTTGGTTGCGATGAGGATTTTTTTTAGATGAAACTCTTGTTTGATTTGAAAATTTGAGTTTGGGACTCGTGATTGTGTTTGGATGGAATTAGATTTGATGGGTGACATAGTTTTTTTTTTCAAAAAAGAGGGAAAAACTAAGGATTGGGACAAAATTTGTGGCGATCTCATGACAAAATTTGTGGCGATCTCATGTCAAAACCTGACACCAAGAGCTTTGGTTTGTGCCAGGAGAGTTGGCACGAGGGGATTCTTAGTGCCAAAAAGTTTTGGCACGAGGGGATGCTTAGTTCCAAAAAGTTTGGCACGAGGGGAAAGTTTGTGCCAGAAGATTTGGCTCGAGGCTTTCGTCCGTGTCAAACATCTTCTGCGCTGATTTTTTATTTTCCACTCTTAAATTGTTCCAAAAATGTAATTTTTCAAAATTTCTGAATTTCTAACTAGAAAATGCATTTTTGGTTCAAGAATTTTGAAATCCCCTGATTCCTTAGTATTTTTATGCAAATAGTACTTCCTATATTCCTAGGAATTAATTGATTGGTATTGTTGTCCCCTGATTTGATATTTTAAAATTTTCATCCTTATCCTAATTGTACCTCCCTCCCTATTCACGTATGCTGAAATTCTAAATCTCATGGTACACTTTTCTACCTAATTTCATCATTTGACACATTCTTCCGTCTCGAGAAACACTCACTCACACACACTCTTGGTGAAACTCAAAAAATTGAAGATTTTCTTCCAAAAAAATACCAATTCTTGCTTCTTCTTGTGTGGATCTTACAATTCTTAGCTTCAAATTTCATTGAACTATTTGTTTATATTCTTGATTGACATTGTGGTGGTGTTATGAAAATCATGATTTTCTAACGAGTATGTGTGTTTTTGGGATATATGTTTGGGCTTGTATGTATGATCATGTGTTGAAGAAGTTTGGGTGGTTTGATGTGATATTGTGTTTGTATGATATGTTCTTCATGTCTTCGGTGATTTTGGAGGAGATGAATCTTGGTTGCATAGTCTTATTGATGGGTTGTTAATGACTTACATGAGATTGTTCTCCAATGGGGATGTTCTTGTTTAAATAGCCTTCATGCTTGGAATATCATGTTTTGAATGTCTAGGCTATTTAGGTAGGATCTACTTGTTGAATGATAATGAGAGCCATGCCATAAAAAAGGAATACTTCGGTGAAGAGCAAGTCCACTTGGGGTGAGAAGAGGAGGAAACCGGCAAATGGTGCAAACCATGAACCGGTAACTCCTACTCTTCGAAACCCCGCAATTGTGACCAATGAGTTTATGAGACCATCCAATATTTTTGTGACTGCAACACCGAGGTGGAGGAATTTGAGAGAGCCGAAGAGAAGTATACTAGAGACTAGTTTTGCATGCAAAGACACACTGGCGGCTCTAGGCTTACTCGATCCTGTGACCTATCTATTGGGCCGAGAAGGTCTAGAGGGGTTCTTAGAGAAACATTCTAAGACTTACATTAGGTGGACCCTAGAGTTCCGAGCTACTCTTTGGTCGATCACGAACGAGAATGGACATAAGGCGATCAAATTCAATCTCGACGATAAGGAGATCCCTAGGACACACCACCAAGGGATGCCTTTTTCTCTCGGGAACTTTTGGAGGAAGATGACAGGAATTGATCGGAATAATATGTGCAAGAGCACCGCCTTGGTTCATCCAAAATTTTGTTACGTTCACCGGCTATTGGCAATGGGGTTTTCTGCCACTGTCAGCTAATGCAATGTTCGAATTCGAATGTTCATTGCCTTTGGGCAATGACTCCCGAGGGTAATTTTTATTGGAACCTGGTGGAGAACTTTGTACATGAGTGCACGATGATGGAGGAAAGAAAGAGTGGTAAGATATCCTTGGGCGGCATGGTAGGTCTACTGGCACTTAGGGCATCCGGTCACACAGAGAGCGTTGGCTAACTTGGGATGATCAGGTACAAAGTATAATATCAAGAATTTAGCCAACGCATCCATGGTGGGACCTACAATATTGGAGGATCAATATGTACGGCTTTATAGCAGAGTGAGCACTTGTAGTTTCATGGTACTTCCACAGCCGAAGTGCACCGCCATCAACCATGACACGTGTTTTGATGACCTATTTATTGAGCTGGATCGATGCTTTGAAAGAGAGTTCTATAGAGTCTTAGCCACCCCAGAGATAGACATTGAGGAGGCCGAGGATGAGACCCCTTCGAGAGCACATCACATGCACTCTCGCTTATCCACGGACATCGTTGACCGATTGAAATCACTTGGAAATCAGCTTTCGAGCTCTACCCTAGTGTTGCAAGATGTTTTCCAAGCGATAAGAGGAGTGAGAATGCAAGGAGAGGATATTAGTTCTAGGATGGATCGCATCGAGGCTGCACTTTGAGAAACATGATACATTGAGAGGGGCTTCACGAGTCACGACGAGGAGGAAGGCCCTTCGGAGCCAAGAGAGTGAGTATCACTATTTCTCCCAACCTCACTTATCTTTTGACATAATTTTTGTTGCATTCGAGACTATGCATCGGTTAAGTGTGAGGAAGGGAGTAGTGAGCACTTAGGGAGCTTCATTAGGATTTCCTCGGTGCATTTTATGTTTTCATTGGTAGTTTTTCTTGATTGTTGAGGGATGAGTTTGGATGGATATTTGGTGGCATGAAAGGCTATTCTAGGGTTCCTAGTTTGCATGGGGTAGGTTGTTTTAGGATATCGGTGGTGTATTTTTTGTTTTAATCTTATCTTTTGTAGTATGAAGTCCACTTTGGGGCAATTTTGTGCTACAAAAAAATTGAAAATTTTGGAAAAAAAACTTGACAAGTTGAAAACTCAAAAGGGCAACTTGGGTAACATTGGGAAAAGATCGGATAGGTCGAAAGACCTAGGTAAAAAATGAGAGGCTAGGCCCGACTAGGCTTACGAGCCTAGGCAAAAATGAGAGGCCGTGTGGAAAAATGTGAGAAGTGAGTACCCTTTGTGTGTTAAAGCTAGGATGAAAACTCGAAAGAGCTCCTAGGAAATATGAGAGAAATTGAGAGAAAACAAAAAACTATATTGACGATACACTTGACTCCTTGGTTGTAACTAGGTTGAGAATCACGAATTATCCCTATGTTGCAACCAAGTCGACAGCTTTTGGATTTCCTTGGTGGATTGTTTTTAGAGACGACTCTTTGATTGCTTTGGGGATCATTTTGGGAAAAGTAAGCTAGCTTTACACTTATCATCCTGGCTTACCTTTTTCCACATTTTACTTTTGGGTGTTTAGATTGCTTATGTTCTTTGCGGAGTGTGAGAGTTATGAGATCCTTGCTCTTTTTGGGGGAAATAGGGTAATCTAGGAATAAGTTGGATGCCTTGGTTAACTTATGCTTGCACGCTACATTTCGCTTAATTCTTCTTGGCTTTATTTACTCGAGGTCGAGTAAAGGGTTAAGTGTAGGGAGTATGATGTGCTTCATTTTGCGTGCGTTAACTGTTGCATTCGGCATAGTTTTTAGCTTGCTTTGTTTAGTGGATTACTAGTATTAGTTGGGTTTACGTGACAAGGGGTTTAGTCGTCCATGTTTGATTTTATTGTCTAAATCCCGCATTTTGTAGACTTAATTGATACTTATGGACATATTGTATCCACAAGCTCCTATATCTTCCTTGTGATCATCTTTAGTAGGTCACTTCTGGGTAATTTTAGGTTACATTCTATGTGAAGGCCATTCATAAGGGCGGTAGAAGATATTGAAGGTCGTTTGCAAGGACGGTAGAAGAGATCGAAGGCCATTCACCTCTAGAATGGTAGTAAACGAAAGCCATAAACATCAACGCTTGGTAGAAGGAGATTGAAGCCAAAGATAAGCGACATCAGAGTTCAAGGCGGCCAACGAAGAAATAGTGAATTGTGGTCCGATGAGTTGTGCTAAAGTCTGAGAAAAGTCCAAGAATAATTAGCCTTCAAGGCTAATTCCATTGGGTTTTTCTTCTCGAGCAATACAAAATTGACTACTAGAACTCTCAAATTGGACTAACTATTCATCCGTAGTGAAGGAAAAAAGTTCAGCCGACCAAGGCACAAATGGGTCTGTGTGGCTCTCTCATGCATGGCACCAACGGCCCACACCAAATGAGTCGTCCCGCACCAAAGGGATCAGCACGAGGGCATGGCACAGCCCACGCTAAATGCCATGGGCCGCAAGCACAATTCTCAACTCAACTCAAAATCTGCTAAGTATTGGTGCAGACTGTCCCATTCCAAGTCCAAGATGCCAAGACCAGCCAACGGCCTGTGCAAAAGGCTGCATCCCATGCCAAGTTTCTGAGAAAACCGAGCCTTCTGACAATGGTTCTCACCAAAGACCGCATCTCACGTCAATTTTTTGAGTAGATCAAACTTTTTGACGATGGCCTGCACCAAAGGCCTCGCCTCGCAAATCAGAAGTTCCAAATCCAGCATGCTGATGGAGGCCCACGTCATAGGCCATGGTCTGTGCAAGATGATGCGACATGGCCTGGACTAGATCTAGCTTCCCACGTTAGATGAAGAGACATGTCACACGTCAGATCCGACGGCCCACGCCAGCCAGAACAACTGTACGTGCCACGGCCGCACCACCATCCGCGACAGCCCACACCGAGCCGCGGCTAAGCTAGGGTTTACTCATTTTTGGCCTATTTTAGGCCTATTTTTAGGCCCAATTCCTTGATCCTATGAATATGGCCTTAGTCTACCAGGTTAAAAAATTAGATAAAGAGTAGATAGTTTTTGGATCCGTTTTATTCAATAGGAGAACAACTTTAGAGAGAGAAACACTCTCTCCTGTTCTTTTCTTTTCTTTTATTTTTGCTTTGATCCTATGATGTGGAATTCAAATCTATATTTGAAATTCATATCTATGGAGTAGTTTCCATAGCTTAGGGATAAATTGTATGCGCATGGTTTAATCTTTGTTTTGTAAGATTCTATAGTTCATCCTAATTTTTTGTTCATGATATTATTGTGACTTTTTCTTGAATGTTTGAATTGCATGAATAGCACACCACATATAAGCACACACTTTGTGCTACATTCATGTTTGTACAAATATTGATGCCCCATTGGTAAAAGAAACCTAGATGTTTGAATGGGTAAGGAAGTACGCATAATGCATTCACGAGAGAGCTGAGTATTACTCTGACTTATTTTTCGTTGCACCAGTCTTAGCCACGTAAACTAGTCCAAGAGGTTATGGGTAGAGATAGCAAAAAGTAGAAAGCTAGGGTTGTAAGAGGCCCTAGTGTCATAGATAAGGTGCCAACGACCGCTTGACCTAATTGATAGGTGATTGGGAAGTAGTGCATTCATGGTGGAAGCCTGAGAATTAATCGAACGGGGGAGAAATAGACCTACAACAATGGTCGGACCTTATTGTACTCCCCTAATTACGATAGCGATGTTGATGAAGGATTGCGAGCGCACCCGGCGTGATAGGTCCAAGGAAGTGTATCACATCAGCCACACCACATGTTATGAACACTCTATTAGGGTTGTCTAAATATCTATGTGAATGAGTTGAGGATCGAATCATTAAATTAACCATGTTGTACAATGATTCCCCAAGTTCTTACCTAATTAGATTAATTGCTCTTTCTACTTTCATGTCTTGTAGTTGCTAATTGAAAAAAAAACAACCTTGTTTCCTTTACTAGATATTCTGTCACTTCAACGGATTGACGATCTGTAAGAGGATGTGTTTTCATTAGCTCTTAAGCCCTAGCATCTCTATGGACATACCCAGGGCTTACCGCTAACTACCTTTTAGGTAGCGCAGTAGTGAGAACGGGTGCGGAATATAAATCTTATCTTTTTCCCTCTCTTAAGTCCTCCGCCCAGGTTAATTAGCTACAATTAACAACCATGGGTGAAGTTTGGTTATTGCAATGGGAAGATGGTGGCTCGGCCAGGAGCCTAAACAGGCGGCGGGGGTTGGTTGTGTTAGAATAAGTCAAGTTGTTGATTAGTTTTATTTATGTTATAAGTAGAGTTTTTTACTATACTAGAGTCATCCTAGTACCAGCCTTCTTTTGTACTCTATTTATTCTCATCAGTAATACGATATTCATTACGGGAAATCATTCTTTCATGGTATCAAAGTAAGTTCTGATCCTAAATCCTAAACTATGATATTTCCCTCCCTCTTTCTTCTTCTTCTTTTCCATTATTGTCACAGCCTTCCTGCCGGCATATCTTTCCGGTGAATTCCCGATTAAATTTTGACAAATTTTTTGCTGTCATTGATGATTGTTCTCTTCCCGAAACAACCAGGTTCCCCCTCAAATTTTTTGGTGGTCGACATTCACAACCCACAGTGTTCTTGGGTTCCCTTTTCAGCGAGATCCATTTCTTCGGTGTTTCTTTAAATCACCGGCGACATCTCTTATCTCTTGTATCAACACATTCTTCTCTGACCAGTTGGCCATCATCTCTATTCCCATCAGCATTCTCCAGTAGCCAACTCATCATCTTTAAAGCCTTGCTCGACCTCTCTCAGCTTTTTTGCAGCAATTCGCTACATCGAACATCTCCGGCGTATTTTACAGAGTCGCTGTCCACGCAAACCAGTTGAGCAAGGCGCGTGAGATCCATGTGCTATCAGACACACAGATGCATCCACACACGTGTGCCTGAATTGTACGCGCTAGCGGTCCTCACAACGAGTGAACCACACGCGCTAGTTCATCTTCATGCGTGTGCACCTGACGCATCTCCTAGCAGAATTTGCTTCTTTTTTCTGATCATTTACTAGCCATTGGTGATATGGCTCATTTTGATTCCAGAAGGTGTGATATTTTGAGATTTCCTGGCCTTTCTCATCATCAACGATTTCGTGGCTCCAAGTGGATTGAAGCCTCTAGCACCACAAAACACATGGCATCATCCCCTGCTGTTGTTGATCATGTCACACCTTACCATAGTTCTTCCAGCATCTATGTTGGTAATGGTTCTCAACTCCCTATTACATATTGGTGCTTCTCGAATTTCTAAATCCCTGTCTCTTTATAATGTGTTTATTGTGCCTAATATCACTAAAAAATTTCTTTTGATTAGAAAATTAACTCAGGATTTAAATGTTGTTGTTTGCTTTGATAATCGCTCATTTATTATTCGGCATAAAATCACTGGTGAAACTTTGAGTCACGGTCATAGTGAAAATGGGCTTTATGTTTTAGGTTATGGTACATCTTCTTTTTTGTCTACTGTGGAATCAAATAAGTCGTGTGCATCTTTTGAAATTTGGCATGCTAGACTTGGTCCTATTCTGCATTCCATTATTTTTGGTTTGTGTGCTTCTGGATCCCTATCTGTCTCATCAGTTTTTCCAAAAACCTACCCTTTGTAATGCGACTGAAAAGGACAGAGGGAAGAGTTTATCTTTCTATACAAATGATAAAAGTGCTGCTAGGGTACTTGATCTAGTTCATTGTGACTTATGAGGGCCCTCTCCTATTTTATCCGCCAATGGTTTCTCCTACTATGCCATTTTCCTCGATGATTATTCCTGACTCTCGTGGTTTTACCCACTGCGCCGCAAATCTGATTTTTGGGATGTTTATCGCCAGTTTGAGGCTTTTGTGGAGAACCAATTTTCTTCCACCATTAAGGTGTTTCAGAGTGATGGGGGGACTGCATTCATAAATGATCGCTTACGCTCTCACTTTCAGACAAAGGAGATTCACCATTAGATTTCTTTCCTGTATACTCCTGAGCAAAATGGTTGAGTTGAGCGCAAGCACCGCCATATTGCTGAGATAGGATTGTCTATGTCATACAACTCTCATGTCCCTCCCTCTCACTGGCCTCATGCTTTTTCGGCATTCGCTTATACCATTAATCGTCTTCCCACTTCTATTCTTGGCAGACGATCACTATATGAAATTATTAAACTTCCATGTATTTGGTTGCCATGTGTACACTTATCTGTGTCCATATGCAGCTCACAAACTCGCTCTTCATAGTTTTCCATGTGTCTTTCTTGGGTACAGCTCCCAGTATGAGGGATATCGATGTTTGGATCCCTTATCTAGAAAGATATATGTCACCAGACATGCTCGGTTTGACGACACTTCCTTCCCTTATGCCGGTGGTTCTACTTCAGTATTTCTATTTTCTCTGTATGTTTCTACTTTTTTGGATCTCATTGATACATCTGCTGATATTCTTGCTTCTTTCACGGGGGTGTCTCCACCTGCTCAGCTTATTACTTTGGTTGCCTGTCATCCTTGCTTATTGATGGTATCGTTCTCCCCAACTATGGCACCCTGTTATGTCTGCTCTGTCGATTCATACCATCACATGGCCACTCAAATGCATCTGCTCCGCTCATCTCGCCATCGACCAACTCACTTGGATCGCCGACCAGCCTATCCTAATTTGGCTCTGCAGTATCTGGCGATCAATCGTCCTGATTTAGCCTTTGCAGTCAACATAGTCAATCAGTATCTTCAGGATCCTTATAACGATCACACTATAGAAGTTACTCGGATTCTTTGATATATTTGGGGAACTATTCGTTTTGGCTTTGCATTTTAATCTGCTAGTTCTTTTGAGGTTCTGAGTTACTCTGATGCTGATTGGGCTCGTTGCTGGAGACCCGACGATCCACTTATGGTTATGCTGTCTTTCTTGGTGGAAAACTCATTTCCTGTAGTACCAAGAAACAGCCCATTGTTTCTCGTTCAAGTACGGAGTTCGAGTATCGTGCACCACTTCTAAGGTTGTTTGGTTAACTCATTTGCTTCGTGATATTTATGTCCCGCTTGCTGGTGTGACAATAGTATCGCCATATTTTTGGCTCAGAATCCAATTGCTCACAAGCGTGCGAAGCATATCAACATCGACTATCACTTTGTTCGAGAGTTGGTTGCTTCAGGAAAACTGCATATTGCTCATATTCCTACTGCTCTTCAAATTGCGGACATATTCACCCAAAGGGCTCTCCCATCCGCTATTAGAGTTTTTAGACCCAAGCTTTGCGTTGCTGAGCATCCAACGCTTCACATGAGGAGGGGGTGTTAGAATAAGTCAAGTTATTGATTAGATTTGATTCTATTATAGATAGAGTTGTTGACTAGACTAGAGTCATACTATCTAGCCTTCTTTTATACTCTATTTATTCTCATAAGCAAAATGATATTCACTATGGGAAATCATTCTTTCAGGTGTCAGTTAGCTGGGTAGCAATGGTCGGTGCCATTGCTACGGGAAGAATCGCTGGTGGAACCGCCGGTGTCGGATCTTGCATCAATTTGGGAGTTGATTTGGTGGGGTCGTGGTATCCGACAACATAGCCTGGGTCAGTGGCACTGGTGAAATGGTGGAAACCGATGGTGGTGAGGCCGCGACAGGGGTGATGACCGACGGCGAGGTGGTTGCACCGATTGTCACTGACGAAACTGTCATCGAAAACTGGTTTTCATACAAGTTAGCATCACGATTGTTGAAGAAAGTACATGATTCCAAATCATAAAGATGATAGCCTTTCTTGCCACTAAGATACCCAAGAAAAATTCATCGTCAATTTCTTGGAGAAAACTTGTCATGGTATCTAGGAATGTAAGGGGCATAGCACAAGCACCCAAAGACTTGCAAAAGCTTGTAGTTTGGAGTGCGCCCATAGAGTATCTAAAATGGTGTGTGTCTGTTGAGTTGCTTCATTGGTGTCCAGTTAATCAAAAATGCTGCATTAAGAACACACTCTCCCCAAAAATCAATGGGCAGATTAGCTTGAAAGCGTTAAGTATGAGCTATACTAACAAATGGCGATGCTTGCGCTCCACACGGCCATTCTGTTGTGGTTTATCAACCATAGAAGTCTCAAAGATGATGTCGGATTCAGCAAAATAAGATTGCAAGGGTAGAAATTTTGTACCATTATCAACACAAACACGATGAATGGTGCACCTAAACTAGTTCTTGAACAAAGAACAAAAGTCTACAAATCTGGAGGTTACATCTGACTTAGCCAATAATAAATAAACCAAAACATCTCGGGAATAATCATCAACTATAGTAAAAAAATTAAGATGCACCACTAGAGGAAGGTGAGCTATAAGGCCACCATACATCACAATGTATCAAGTCAAAAAAAGAACTAGCATTTGAAGAGATTAAAGGGAAACTATGTCTAGTCTGCTTTGCTCAATGACACACATAGCAAGGTATAGAAGTATTATTTATGCTAAAATCAAGAGTAGGAACAGAAGACGACATCATAGAGGATGGATGACCAAAACGTTGATGTCATAAATCATATGAAGCAACTGTCAGGATAGACTGCATAATATGAGGACGAACGCGAGTATCCAGCAAACGAAGCCAATAACCCACCCACCCCCACCCCATTGTTCACCCACGCCAATCACAACCCTCATGCTGATTTTCTGTAAAATGCAATGATTTTCAGCAAAGAAATCTAAACAAAGCTATCTTCTTGTCCCATCATGCGAGATGATGAGATATGAAATACGGTGACTGTGAAGCATGTATTGAGGAAATAGAATATTTTATGAATATTACTTGCATTTAGATTAGTATCATTTTCCTTATTTACTTAGGATTCTTGTAACACTATATAATGTACCCCTGGACATGATTACACTCATAATACACCCTTATTTTCTACATGGTATCAGAGCACATGAGTAAGAGTGACATCACCAAAGAAAATAGAACCATATTATGTAGCAGATGATACGATCCATCAGGCCATATAATATTCATAGAATTGACAATAGTAGTAATATCAGTAAGAGAACCCTTGTCACCAGTCATGTGATATGAGGCTCTTGAATCAAAAATTAGGGTAAAGTAGACTTACATGAACCATGGTTAGACAAAGAATTAAACTGATTAAAGAAATATAGGGTCATACTCCATTGGTAGTCAAATAGAGCAGGACCAAAATCAGATCGAGTAGGGGTGCCAGAAGAGGCGGCCACAGGAAACCCTTAAATCGAGGTAACAACGCTGGTAAAAAGAGCCATAAAAATTTTTTAATGAATAAATATTACTAAAGGGAGAGGCAACTGTTGCATAATAGCATGAAAATGGTGCATTGTTGAATCAGGAGCGTGACGACACGCGTGTAAGGAGAAGAGCGCGTCTGGTGTCAATAGCGCGTGGTCACATGGCGCGTATTGAGTCAATTGCGCTTTTATGCACGGGCTTCCGAAAGGCGCACGAGTGAACCTCACACGCATCTTTGTCCTCTGGAACCTGACCGGATGCTCGAATCTAAAACTTGGTCGGAAGCTTGGATCTTGCCAGAGAATGGAGAAGATACGGCCGACGTAGAGACGTAAGACCCCACACGGAGAAAAAGAAGGCAACCAAAGACAAGAGCCCAAGACTTTGTCCGGAAAAAAAATAGAGACCACCGATCGGTGAAGATGGACAGCAGGCAGCAATAGACTATAATCGGTGGTGACTGACGAAAATCGGTGGCGATGGACGACCTGTAAAATAGCGATGAACGGCAGGCGGTAGACATCTAGATAGCTGAGCAGATCGGCAGCGGGTTGGTGGTGGTGAAACATCGAGGCAATGTTTTCTTTTTTTTAAGACAGCAAGGCAATCGAATTGGTGGCTGTTAGGATAAATCAGATTACTGATTAGATTATGATTTATTATAATTAGAGTTCTTTCCTTATTAAACATCTATTGTACTCTCTATATATTCAATCATAAATAATACAATTCCTTACAGCAAACCATTCTCATGGTATCAGAGCCTCTTCTGATCCAAAACCTAGAAACTTAAAACTTTTGTTGCCGTCGGTTGCCAGCGGCTCCACATCTAGCGGCTCCGTCATGCGTTCCCCCCCTCAGCTCCGCTTCACTCTCCTCCAATGTGCAACTCCACGCGGCTCCCTTCCGCTCCATGCAGATCCTCCCCGGATCAGATGCGCGCGGCACCCGTCCACTCTATGCGGCTCCTCCCGGACGCACGCGGCTCCCTTCTGCTCCGTGCGGCTCTTCTCCAAACACTCCACTCCGTTACTTTTCCTCTCCAATTATGGCTCAAGAAAAAATATCCTACAACACTCTACTCCAGATGATGCAGATCAAACTCACTCCATATAATTATCTTCTCTGGAAGCATCAAACAGGTTATGTCATTTGTCCTCAAGGTCTGTACAGTTTCATTGATGACACTAGAACTTGTCCCACTCTCCCACTACCACTAACACTTCAAACCCAGTCTTTTGTTTCCAGAGACTCAACTCCTTTGGGTGGCAGTAAGGTTGATCTCTAGGAGGCTTATTTGAAAGCAAAAGAAGAATATGATCAATGGTTTGATGAAGATCAACGTCTCTGTAGTCTCCTATTTTCCTCTCTCACAGCTGAAGTTCTCGCGAAACTCTCAGATTATGCCACTTCAAAAGATATCTAGGATAATCTTGCTATCATCTATCAGAATAGCAGTGCCTCCACCATTCTCCGTCTTCGCGCAGATGTACATGGTATTCGTAAGTCTGGTACTATTCATGAACTTCATCTCAAATTTAAGTAGATTTTTGAACAGCTGTCTATCATGGGTAATCTGGTTTCAAATGTTGATCAAGTTGTATGGTTCTTGACTACTCTTGGTCCTAAGTATAAATATTTTTCTGCTCCTTTGATTAATGTTGTTCCAACCCCACTTTATGGATACATTCTTACCCATGCCAAAAACCACGAGGCATTTTTGATGAATTTACAGGGACACTCAGGACCAGCCACAAGACAGGTTGCGTTCTAGACCAGCGACGCACCTCAGGCTGACCACGAGTGAGATCGTACACTGATTCGAGGTGGCCATGTGTGGCCTTCTTGCGATGGCCATGGTGGTCGCTTCGGTGGCAGATGCAGCGATGACCGATAGTCCTTTTTTATTCTCAGGCGGCTGGTCCAGTCCTTGTCGCGGTTGTCCTCACTGTTCCTGGTGTGAACGGCTTGGTCACTATGGTTCGACGTGTTATCAGATGCAGGCACAGATTGGTCATTTTCCAAGCACTCATTAGAAGAAAATTATCACTCTTCTCAGCAGTCCGATACTTCTTCTTGTCTGTCAGATCAGTACCTTGATTTCGGCGCTACCAGTAATATGACGACTTCAGCCTCAAGCCTAGACAGTTTCACTTCTTATACTGGTAAATCTCGTGTTCTTTTTGGTAATGGTGCTCCACTTATTATATCTCATATTGGTGATTCTAACGTTTATGAGAACTTACATTTTTCTGGTGTTTTGGTGGTGCCTGATATTACTAAGAATTTATTATCTATTAGTCGGTTAACCAGAGATATGGGTGTCATAATTACATTTGATGACCAGAATTTTGTCATTCAGAACAAAGTAACCAGGGCCGTCGTGGGTCAGGGGCACAGTGAGGATGGATTGTACGTTTAGGACCAGAGAGATGCAACATTTGTTTCACTTTTACAGCAGAATAAGAGTCGAGCTTTATATGAGTTGTGGCATGCACACCTAGGTCATGTTCCTAGTACAGTGATTACTAGTTTACATAAGTCTGGTTTACTTTCAGTTTCTTCTTTGTTGCCTAAACTGCATACCTGCCCCCTCTGTGTTATGGCAAAAGGTCAACGGTTTCCGTTTGTTAAGAACCCTAAACGTGCTAACGGTGTTGTTGATTCAATATATTGTGATTTGTGGGGGTATTCCCCGGTTTTATCTACAAATGGTATTTCGTATTATGCATTGTTTGTGGATGATTTTTTGAGATTCACTTGGTTGTACCCCCTTCGTCGCAAATTGAATTTTGTTAACACTTATTTGTAGTTTGAGGCATTTGTTAAAAATCAAATTTCAGCAAAAATTAAAGTTTTTCAAAGTGATGGTGGCACTGAATTTTTGAACACTAGACTCAGATCACATTTTGCGGCAAAAGGTGTTCATCATTAGGTTTCTTGTCATGCCACTCCGGAACAGAATGAGCGTGCTGAACGCAAGCATCGCCATGTTGTTGAAATGGGTTTCACGATGCTTTTTCACTCCCATCTTCCGATTTCCCGTTGGGATGATGCGTTCACCACTGTTGTCTACATTATCAACTATTTGCCTACTCCAGTTCTACAGGGATCGATGCCTTATGGTTTTCTTTATCATCGGGATGCTATTTATGGTAACTTTCATCCTTTTGGTTTCCAGGTTTTTCCTTTTGTACATCATTTTGCTGATCATAAGCTATCTTCCCATAGTATTCCATGCATATTTATCGGTTACAACTCGCAGTATAAGGGGTTTTGGTGTCTCAACTCTTCCAGTGGAAAGATTCATATTAATAGTCATGCTCGATTCGACGAGGCTTATTTTCCTCTTGCTCCGACATCGGGAACTGGATCTCCCGCATCAAGTTTAGATGTCTCCACCTTTACTAATCCGGTTCATAGGTATGCACCATCACCATCTTTGGCTCCGTCCTCACCTCAATTTCAGTTTCCTGATGATGAGTCATCTTGCCCAGCTGCCCCACAAGCTGACCTGTGTCTGTCGTCCCGTCTCGCATCCGGCCGCGGTGGCTTCTTGCCCACAGCTAGTCGTAGTGGTCTCTCGCCAGCACTCAATCACGACGGTCTCTTGCTCGAGCCCAACCGTGATAGCTCGCACCCAGTAGCCACGAGCTCAGGCACCCCGGTTAGCCACGGCCACAGATGGCCACCTCCTCCCTGCCTCGATCACGGCCACGGACAGTCAACTTCTCCCTGTCTCGGTCACGGCAATAGACTACCTTCTTCTTCCTATCTCGGCCACACCCATAGATGGCCATGGCTCCGCCACGTCCCAGGTTTCTCCACGTACAGCACCTTCTCGCATGGTTACGCGCTCTTCCAAAGGAGTTATTCAGTGCCGATACTATTCAGACATTCATGCTCATGGTCTTCTTGTAGCTCTTCTTTCTGAGAAAGAACCGATTGATTATCGTTCCGCAAAACAAGATCCTTCTTGGGTTTCTACTATGGATGAGGAGATGGCCGCTCTTCGGGGTCAGCATACTTGGGATCTTGTTCCTCACCTTCCGGATGTCAACATTGTTGGATCTAAATGGGTTTATTGGTAGAAGTTCATATCCAATGGTTCGGTTGATCGCCATAAGACACGTTTGGTAGCTCAGGGTTTCTCTCAAATTCTTGGTTTTGACTTTGATAATACTTTCAGCCCTTTGGTTAAAGCATCTACAGTTCGGACAGTTCTTGCTATTGCTACTATGCGTGCTTGGTCTCTACATCAGTTGGACATTAAGAATGTCTTTCTTAACGGTGTTCTTGATTCTCCAATTTTTATGGATCAACCTATTGGTTATAAGGATCTCGCTCATCCAGACTATGTTTGTCGTTTACGGAAGGCCATTTATGGTCTGAAGCATGTGCCTCGAGCATGGCTTCAATGTTTCAGTGCTTATCTTTTGCAACTTGGGTTTCGTTGCAGTTCGTCTGATACTTCATTATTTGTATTGTCTCGTGGCTCGCCATTGTATTTTTTGGTCTATGTTGATGATATCATTTTTACTGGGAATGATTCCACTCTTATTCGACAGTTTATTGATCGCACTCATCAGGAGTTTACCATTAAAAATTTGGGTGCCTTACACTACTTTCTTGGCTTAGAGGTCACACTTACTGCTTCGAGACTTCTTCTGGGATAGGCGAAGTGTGCTTGGGACATTCTTTCTCGGGCTGGTATGTCAGATGCAGTGCCAGTCTCTACACCGTTTCTGCCAAATTCTCAGCTTCACAGCAGTACGAGCTCACAATTCAAGAATCTGACATCGTATCGCTCTTTGGTTGGTGCTTTCCAGTATCTAACCATCACTCGTCCGGACTTAGCTTTTGCATTTTATTCCATCAGTCAGTATCTTCAGGACCCATGGGAAGATCATTTTTTGGCTATCACTCGAATTCTCCGCTATGTTCGAGGGACCCTCTATTTTGGCCTCAATTTTTGTGCAGCTACTTCTCCGGTTGTGCTCGGTTATTCTGATGCAGATTAGGCCATGTGTTTGGAAACTCGTCATTCTACTTATGGCTATGCTGTCTTCTTAGGCGGTAACTTGGTTTCTTAGAGTGCAAAGAAACAGCCCACTGTGTCTAGGTCCAGCACTGAGTCGGAGTATCGTGCTTTGGCCAACACTGCTTCTGAGGTAATCTGAATGACTCGTTTGCTTTGTGATCTTCATGTTCCTCTTTCTAGTGCGCCTTTTCTGCTTTGTGACAACAGTGCCATCTTCTTGGCTCAGAATCCGGTGGTGTATAAGCGGGCTAAGCACATTGACATTGATTATCATTTTGTTTGCGAGTTGGTTTCTTCGACTAAGCTTTGTGTTGCTCGTATTCCTACATCTCTACAGGTTGCAGATATCTTTACCAAGGGTCTTTCTCGTCCCTTGTTTGAGTTCTTCAGGTCCATGCTTTACATCTCTGAGAATCCGATGTTTCGCTTGAGAGGGGGTGTTAGGATAAATCAGATTACTGATTAGATTATGATTAGAGTTATTTCCTTATTACACCTCTATTGCACTCTCTCTATATTCAGCCATCTATAATACAATTCCCTACGGCAAATCATTCTCTCAACGGCGCGTGGAGGTTATGCATGGACGATGACTGCGATGTTTACCAGAAACTGAAGATGAAAAATCTATGGTTTTAGGTTTCAGGATTTTTACGCTTTGATACCCTGTAGAAAACAAGGGTGTAATGTTCTGAGTGTATTTATGTCCTACAGTACATTATATAGTATTACAAGAATCCTAAATAAATAAGGAAAATGATACTAATATAAATACAAGTAATATTCACAAAATATTCTATTTCCTCAATACATGCTTCACAAATACTGGATTTCATATCTCATCATCTTGCATGACGGGACAAGGAGATAGAAAATAAATGAGTAAAGTGCTAAAATGACCCTAACGGCTAAAAGTTACAATATAACCCTACAATCTCAAAAAGTGCTAAAATAACCTTTGACTTTGCTGACTTTTTAGTCAACCATTTGATGGCCGGATTTTGTTAAAAAGACCAATTTTCCATTGAATTAAAAAAATGAAAAAAGAAATAAAAAATGAAAAAACTGAATTCTTTCCCCCATTTTCTTTCTTCCCCAATGAAAAACTAGAATCTCCTCTTCCTTCTCTCTCTCTAGCTTCATACTCTAAATCTCCTTCCCTTGATTGAATTTCTGTATAAAGACCTCCTCCAGAGGCTGATACGAATCTCATCTGGTTGAAATCCTGGTTCAATACTCTGTCCCGAGTTATCCAAATAACCGTCGTGGAGTGTAAGCCCGTCAAATGGGTTAATTGGATAAACCCGTTATCCAAACCCAATGGGTCATTATCCAATTAACCCGTTTATTAAATGGATCATAATGGGTTGGGTCATAAATGGGTTGGGTCATTAAATGGATAACCCATTGGATAACCCATGAGATATTCATATGACCCAATGGGTTAAAATATATTATCCAATAAGTCATTATCCAATAAATCATTATATAATTAACCCAATAAGTTATCATCAAACATTTTCTATCAATTTGGCTTACAAGTTGTCATTATCCAATGGAATCAGGTATTAAATGCTCATTAGTTTTTGGGATTGAGCGAGATGAAAATAATTAATGGAAAATTTTGATCTCTATGGGTCCCAGATTATGTTAATTCAATAAGAACGTAACAAATACCCAATAAATATCCAAAATTATCCAATTAAATGCATGTGTAATATTTAACATAAATATTCACTATAATTCACAAATTATACAAATTATAATTCACAAATTATTCAAGCTCAATCTCGTACAATATTCGAGTTCGTAAAGTATTCGATCTCGTACAGTATTCGAACTCAATCTCGTATAGTATTCGAGTTCATACAAAATTCGCACTCAATCTCGTACAGTATTCGGGTTCGTACAAAATTCGCACTCAATCTCGTACAGTATTCGAGTTCGTACAATATTCGAGTTCAATCTCGTACAGTATTCGAGTTCATACATTATTCGAGTTTGAAATTTGGTTTTACCTAATCAATTCAATTATCACTACTGGTGTGTTCCAATATGCCTAGTTTAACCAAGTGTGAAATAACGTAAAATGTAAAAGACACACGACTTGGTTACGCAGTTCGGTGTAAACCACCTACATCTGCGGGGCCTGGCCCAGTTCAGAATGAATCTACTAATCAGAAAGATACAGTACAAAGTACACCATACAATTATACTTATCTTATCTAACTATAACGTGAATCCTGCAAGCTCCCCTTGCTACCGATCCGCCTTGATCAGACTCCCTCTGACCTCGAAACTCGTCGACGCTGGATCTCCTCCTCTCGAGGAATTAAGGCATATGATTCTGAAATTTGTGCAGCAGGTGTGTTGGAACACAGTATACTGGCTCTATGCAATTCTCGAAAGATAAAAATCTGTGTGCAGATTTTTTCTATTAAGTCCGTAAGTATGCAGCCGTGTTTTGTCCCCAATTTATATCCACGAATCAAATCTGAATACTCCTTGATTATCTCCACAATATTCTTATTCCAAATCTGATTCTTGAAGCATATCCAAATCCCATAAATAAAGGGATTTACCTTATATCATTCTATCCCATATATTCGAATAAATCTTCTCCATATAAGTAGGGATTTTCCATAAACCAATTATGCTTCACACACCTGATATATATAGTCATATATACGAATTTTATTTATTCCAAACTACTGCAATATTTTGACTTTGATTTCCATAAAAGCTTTGGCGTAAATCTGCTGCAGCAGCATGTTCCAACATGGTCAGAATTTCTGTTCAAAATTAATTATAATCCTTCTAATCCGTATATGCTCATCCATATAACTCCATAGCTGAATATTCCAATTCCATAACATCAATCCAATCCCACATATATAGGAACTGATATATTCTCCAACTCAAATACAACTTGGACTAGATGTATCCTTCTTGGATTCAGTCTTCAACCTTTCCTTATTTCACCAAAATTCCTTCTTTGATGTTACAACTCAATAATACCATATTTGCATAATTTCCACAAATTGCCAACTAGATAAATCTAGACTTTACAGAGTTCGTACAGTATTCTAGCTCAATCTCGTACAGTATTCGAGTTCATAGAGTATTCGAGTTCGTACAGTATTCGAGCCCAATCTCGTACAGTATTCGAGCTCAATCTCGTACAGTATTCGAGTTCATACAGTATTCGAGCTCAATCTCGTACAGTATTCAAGTTCATACAGTATTCAATCTCAATCTCGTACAGTATTCGAGTTTGTACAATATTCGAGCTCAATCTCGTACAGTATTCGAGCTCAATCTCGTACAGTATTCGAGTTTGTACAGTATTCGAGTTCAATCTCGTACAATATTTGAGTTCGTACAATATTCGAGTTTGTACAGTATTTGAGCTCGAGCTCGATCCCAAGTAATATTGTTCGTTAGTTTCGTCGAGTTTACAAAGCCAACATAGTATATATTTTTTTATTAAATGTAATATAATATAATGTACATAATATTATATTACATAATATAATATTATGAACTCGAATATGAACAAAATGCAGACCGATTGATGAACAAAATGCAGACTGATTGATGAACAAAACGCAGACTGATGAAACAAAATGCAGTCTGGAAAGTGAGAACTGAGAACTGAGAAAGAACGCGGACTTGATGGGTAATTCACGTTTCACCCAAATAAATGACATATACCCAATTGGTCATTTAGTTCGACCCAATGGATAATTATAGACCCAATAGATAATTAGTATAGACCCAATGGATAATCAGTATAGACCCAATGGATAACTAGTATATACCCAATGGATAATTCAGTATATACTCAATGGATAATTCATTATATACTCAATAGATAATTGGTGTTTTCAACCATTTAAACTTTAAATGGATAAGCCACGTAATATTTTACTTGGAGTGAAAAATTACGATTAACCGTAATCATTCTTTGATGTAGGCTGAATCGTGTACATAACTACAAAAAAAAGAAATATTTATTCGAGTGGCCAAATTTGGGAATTTCATTTATTATTTTCTTATGTTCAATAAAAGAAAATATTTTTAAAAATCTTCATATTTCGAGATTTTTCAAATTTAATAAAAGTTTCTTAAATACTACTTCTACTTCTTTCGTCAAGATCATTTATCAAATTTTAATTAGTTCAAATTAAAATTGATTAAAATATGAACCGAAATCGACAAATATGATGAATCGAGAATTTGATCGTTTCTAAGTTGATTATATGTTTTAGGGAAAAATTAAATTATTCGTAATCAAATTTGTGAAAATTTTGTTATCTTAT
Source organism: Rubia yunnanensis (assembly GCA_037428765.1). NCBI lineage: Eukaryota > Viridiplantae > Streptophyta > Magnoliopsida > Gentianales > Rubiaceae > Rubia > Rubia yunnanensis. Next base: position 53,906,764 of record CM075061.1, read on the forward strand.
GATATGAAATTATCCACGGGTCACCCGTTATCCAACCCAACTCGTCCCACCCAAAATTATCCAACGGATAACCAATTATCCAACCCAACTAAACCCAATAACTACAACCCAATTATATCCATTAACCCAATGAGTCAATATCCAATAAGTTTTATCCAATAAGTGAAATTAGTATATGGGTAATGGTTATCCAACATATGACCCAACCTGTTTGACGGGCCTAGTGGAGTGGCGGCGTTAAGCTTGACTCGGGCCGGTCAAAATTGAGTCTTTGGGGTTTGTTTAGGGTTTATTGACTTGGGTTTTTTTTTCCGTTGATGGGTTTTTGCATGATTGAATTGGGTATTGGAGGAGGAAGAATGGGAACGAAATCTTGCATGAACGAGGGATGCCGTGTGACGACGTCCTCAAAGTGGAACAGTGGGTGGGCGTTGAAATCCAGTGGATTCGCCACTCTCTATGTAAGCTGCAGGTATGATTCTGGCGATTTCTGGCAGAATAGTGAAGTTTCTGCAAAAACTCCTACTTCCCATCCATTCATAATTACCACGAGCCCACTTCTCAGTTGTTTGATTCCTCAATCACTGTACTCCATCTTGGAGACTTTTTAAACCATAGTGTTTTGTATTAAATTTTGAGATAATTGGTGAACTGTGTAAACTTTGAACGGCGGCGTAGCAGCCGCGGTCCGGGCACAGTAAGAGCATTGAAGAAGAAGAAGAGAAGATGAAGTGTATTTTAGGTATCAATTTTTTTTATCTTTTTAGTTAAGGGTATTTCTATCATTTTATTTTTTGTCATTGCCGGAATTTCATTGGTTAACGCCAAAATTAGGGAGTTTGGCGGAACAAAGTTTTTGAAAGTTAGATTAGATTGTCACGTACAATAATTAGTTTGCGTTATATTAACAATTTTTTTATATTAGAGGGTTATATTATCACTTTTAGCATAAAGTTAGGATTATAAATGTATTTATCCCAAAATAAATTTGCTTGGGGTACACACCTTCGGTAATAATTATCATATTCTTTTTTTTGCACACTAATTTTATTACTACATTCAAATTGCCTCACACAAAGGGGGTGAAACTCCCCTGTGTCTCATACAAAGGTAGGGTGAGACTCCCACATAATTTACATGAAATGAGACTCCTACATCTAACAAGGTGTATTTGAATATTTAACCCCATAATAATACTCCAGATCGAAATTAAATTTGGAATGCATCTGGGGGCACACGTCCTGAGCACTGGGCTAACCAACTTCCCAAGTTGGTTAATTATCACATTCATTTTCAATAATTGCTCATGTTTTTTCGTTGTGAACTCATTACCCACTTTTAACTCCTTCATTTGCATATTTTTACAAGATTTCCAAGGCTTTCCTCTCTGCTTCCAAGACTCTGCTTCCCCAATTCTCGAATCATCCTCAATCAAAAAAAATTCTCACATAATTTAATCCTACCTTCAAACCTTTACCTCTTTCAGTCATCTCTGGTTCGAATAAGTAATTTTAAAGAAGATGCTTCATTTAAATTATTAGAAAAGAAAATTATACACTAGAAAATATGGTTTCTTATGTAAGATAAGAATTATTGACTAATTCAAGAAAAAAAATTTCCATAGTAGTGTAAATTGAATCCTTCGATGAATTTGTTATTTAAATAAGTATGTATACATATCAAGATGTGGAGCCCACGACACTTTCGAGACTGTGTCTTTTTTAAATGACTTGAATGAAATTAAATTGAACTAAACTAAATAAATTTAAATAAAGTCAAATAAAATTTTAAAATATAAATAGATTAAAATGAACTAATTTAAAATTTTTAATTAATAGTAAAAAATGCTATCAATTTAATTTTTTATTACACTTTACTTTGAAATGAATATGAATAAAATTTCACTGTGTGGATTGCTCTGAGGTGATTCCCAAATTTCTCAACTATTGTGGATCTGCTCTGAGGCAATTCCCAAATTTCACTATGTCCTTCATCGAAATTTGGCCAATCTCGGTGATGCCAAATGGCGAAGCTACCACCAGTTACTAACCCTACTCCTTCTTATGCATAGGCTCTGAGTAATGAACTCTTACAAGCTCTGAGATCTCAACCTCTCCCAAATCCGAGAACTCCCTTCATTCCAAAGCCAAAGATCGAACATCTAGGTGAGTCAAGGCTTCATTTTAGCGATGCTGAATGCAATAAGCTCGAGGCTCCACTATGTTGGGCTTTGGTGGGTAAGTTCTCTCGTAGTCGACCTCAGATGGATAAAATTAGAAAATATTTTCAAGCTGCAGAGTTTCAAGATTCAACTGAAATCAATTTGTTAGATAATCGTCAAGTCTTGATTAGATTTGCATTGCCAGATGACTATTATAGATATTGGCTTCATAAAATATGGAACTTCGGTTCATACTCAATTCGAATGACCAAGTGGATTCCCAAATTCAATCCGAATGTGGATTCACCTAATGTTTATGTTTGGGTATCCTTAAACCATCTCCCTCACCAATTTTTTCTATTGTACTATGATGTCCACAGGTAATCTACTAGGGACACCGATTATAATGGATAAAGCCACAATTAACATAATTATACCCCATGTTGCTAGGGTATGTGTCGAAGTAGATGTTACAAAGCCCTTACTGCAAAGAGTATGGTGAAGTTTTTGTGATATAGGTTTCTGGCAGTATGTGGAATATGAAGGTGTTCCACAATTTGCTCTAACTGCCTTAAGCTAGGGCACACAATCTCTGTTTGTAGATATGACAAGGTTGATTCTAAATTCTCTTCTTGGAGGCCTAAAGAAACCATTCCAAATGCAGATAATAAATCCAGCCCCAGTGAAGAACAGGGCAGGCCAAAAGGTGAAGGGACTGGTACCAACTCTTCTGGTTTAACTTCCACAGAAAAGATCTATGTTGCAGTGCTCAAAAACAAAACTAATCATCCTTTGAGCTCTTCTCAAGTTGTCATACCTCGGGCTGATAAGAAAATCCAAAAAGAAACATTTACAATTTATGTGGAAGAACAAGGGCACAAGGATTCAACTGAGAAGTGACAAGAATCAAGTTCGAAAGTATTTATTCCTGTTCAGGAATCACAGGTTCCTCTAAATAGTTTAAAAAAACAATCATGCTTTAAACATAATACCTCCTCTATTTGCTACTACACAAACTGTTGAGAAAATACCATCTGATAATGTTAAAAACACTCAGATTAATGTTCACGTGGTCTCAGAAAATAATCAAATTGAACCTCATGTTGTTATGGAAATGTCTTCTGATTATTCTCATATTAACAGTGTGATAAACCAATTAAAATCGGATACTATGATGAGGTCTCCTGCTGTTGTGCTTGATTCAGTTGTTAATGCTTCGAATTCAATTTTGCACGAGTCTGGCTCTTACAGTGATATTACATCTGATTCTGAAATGCAATTATTGGTTGGTTTTTATCCAGTGGCTGCTCTTGGATCAAAAACTAAAAATTTAAATAAAGTTAACACTGGAAAAATCGATGATGAACCTGTTTCAACTCCAAAAAGATCCAATCTAGCATTGGAAAACAATCCTGATAATTATATTGAAATTAATGCAGGGGACTCCCCTCTCTTAACATCAGGAAAAAATAGAAGCAAATACTTAGACTAGTTAAATGCGGAAAACTATAAAAATCAGAATTACACAAGCCATGATCTAAAAGATTTTGACAAATCTGAACTAATTTCCAACCTCAGAGAGTCTCAACAAAGGTTTAACTCAATTTTAAAAGATTCTAAAATAATAGATCCTAATGAAATATCTGAAATTAAAACCAAGCAGAAGAAATACAATAAAAAAAGACTACACAACCACCCCTAAAACGGTTTCAACCCGTTCACCTGTTAACTCTAACAAACAAGTTTAGTGATAGATCAGAAAATATAGTTTGGAATGCTAGGGTTGTAGCTAATAAGGCTACACAGATAAGAATAAGAGACCTAATTAAAAGACACAAACCTGCAATCATGGTCCTAATAGAACCAATGACAATTGCAGAATCAATCAATCAAGTAGCCAACAACATTGGCTTTAAAAGAGTTTTATAGCAGTAACATTAATAAAATCTGGATTTTTTGGGATGAAGCTACAACAATGGATATTTTATTAACTGGAGAAAAAATCACAATTGCATCTTTTAATAATCCTTCTTTAAGAAGTGAATGCATTTCGGAATTTGTTTATGCTAAACATACCATAAAAGAGAGAAACACTCTATGGAAAATAATTCTAAAATTTAAAGATAAACCAATAAGCCTGATTGGAAATTTTAATACAATATTAACCTCTAAAGAATATATAGGCCCAACAATTCATAATCCAAGAAGAATGAAAAATTTTCAAAAATTCTTAAATGAAGCCGAATTGTTTACAATTCCAATTTCAGGAAGTACCTTCACTTGGACTGGAATGAGACCCAAGGGGAGAGTTTGAGAAAGACTCGATAGATGTTTAGCTAATCAAGCCTAGGATAATAAGTTCTCTTTTAAAATACAAACACTCCCTAGAGAGAAATTTGACCATGCTCCTCTACCGTTGCACATCTCAAACCAATCTGACCAATCCAAACCAAAGTTCTTCAAATTTCAAAACTGTTGGACAAATCATTCACAATTTCTGAATCTGGTGGATACTTCATGGAATATACAAACACACCTAAAGGGAATGATCATATTCACTTTTAAATTAAAAAACCTAAAAAATGCTCTAAAGATATGGAACAAAAATGTTTTTGGCAACATCTTTGACAATGTTAAAACAACTGAAAATAATCTACTAAAAGTTTAGCACAATTTACAATCAGTTGAACCTGATTTAAATCTTACTGTGTATAACAAAGCTAAAGCTGAATTAACATTAGCCCTATCAAATCAAGAAATATTTTGGAAGCAAAAGTCTAGGTTAAAATGGCTTAAACATGGAGATTCAAACTCAAAATTCTTTCACAACACTGCAAAATCCAAACATAAAAGACAAGATATCTCGTCCATTAAAAATTTAGAAAATCAGTGGATATCTGATCAAAATAAAATTGGATCATAAGTTGTATCATTTTTCTTAAACCTGCTAACTCAGGAAGAGAATGATACTTCAGGAATTAACACAGCTTGTCTATTGGAAAATGTTCCAACATTGATTTATGATGAAACCAACCAAAATCTAATAAAACTCATTACACATGAAGAATTAGATTCGATTTTAAACACCATGGACAGTGATTCTGCCCCAAATCTTGATGGATTTTCAGGGCTATTTTATAAACATTTCTACAGCATCATCAAAGAAGATCTTCTTTCAGTTGCAAATTATTTTTTAAATTTGGGTGCTATCCCTAAAGCTATATCCTCTACTCTAATTACCCTTATCCCCAAGAAGGAGGTTTGCTCATCTTTCAAAGACTTTAGACCTATAAAACTATGTAATTTTATTAATAAAATAATTTCCAAAATAACTGTTATTAGATTAAAACCAATTCTAAATGATCTAATAACACTTGAACAAACAACCTTTATATCTGGCAGAGAACTTGCTGATAATATTCTTGCAATGCAAGAACGAGCAAGTTACCTTCATAAAAAACTAAAGGTTTCAACATGATTATTAAATTGGACATGATGAAAGCCTTTAACAGAGTCTCGTGGCATTTTTTGACTATTTACTGGTAAAAATGGGATTCTCCAACAAATTAACACAAATCATTCTGTCTAATATCAGAGCAACACACTTTTCTATACTAATTCATGAGAATCCTTATGGTTTATTCAAAGCATCTAGAGGGTTAAACAAGGAGATCCTTTTTCTCCAATTATGTTTATCCTCATGACAGAAGCTTTTAGTAGAATCATTACCTTCCTTTATCAGTATGTTGATACTGACTTCTATAAATGACCTGAAAACATGATAAATATAACTCATTTGGCCTTTGCTGATGACACGACTCTGTTCCTCAAATACTCCAAATCTGGCCTTAAAAAAATTAATGAGCTTTCTCTAATTATATGAAAAAGCAACCGGTCAAAAGATAAATTTTGTTAAGTCTTCTTATTACTTATCGAAGCATGCAAATCCAAGAATCAGATATGAAATTGCTTCTATTACAAATATGTCATTTGGTACTTTACCATTTAAATATCTGGGGAGCTCAGTCTTCACAGGGTGAAACAAAAATAATTACTACCAGAACATCTTGAAATCCATAACTACATGAATTTACTCATGGCAGAATAGAACATTATCCCAGACAGGTGAACTCATCTTGATTAGACATGTTTTATCAACTATCCCAACACACATCCTCGGAGTTATCAAACTAACAAAAGGAATAATTGACAAAATTCGCAAATTGCTGGCTAACTTTTTCTGGCAATCTAATAACTCAGAATCTAAAAAAACACAATATCTCGAAGAGTTTATACAAATCTATGCTATCCATTTGATGAAAATGGATTAAACCTGAGAAACCTTTACATTCTCAAAGTTTCTCACTAAAACTCTGGTGGAAATTACAACATGGACAATCTTTATGGTCAAAACTAATGTGGTGTACTCCAAACAATAAGAAAACAACAAAAACTTGGAAAAGAATAAAAGAAATTGAAGACATTGCAATCCAAAATTCATTTGTTTAAATAGGGAATGGATTAAGTTCTTTTTGGCACTCCAACTGGACTGAAGCAGGGCCTTTAAACCTTTACTGGAATGCTGAAACATTACCTAACCCTGATCTCTCTATTTCTGAATTCTTATCCAATAAAAATCACTTTATCAATTATCTAAAAGCAGGTTTTCCACTTGAAATCATTAATAGGCTGCAAAAATGATATGATCTTTTTCCAGATTATAAGGATATCCTTATATGGAAACTAACTAAAAGTGGGCTATCTACACTTAAGTCTGCTTATGAATTGATAAGACCAAAGAAACTTAAAGTACCATTTTTTAACCTTCTGTGGTCTAATATCTTACCAACAAAAAATAGTGTCTTAAACTGGAGGTTATTAAACACATTAGTTCTATTACCAGATGTATTAGAGGACTTATCATTTAATTTACCATCAGTTTGCTACTTCTGCAAAGACAACTCTGAATCTATTCACCACTTATTTAACTCATGCTCAGTGATTGATAAAATTTTTAAAACCTTAGAACAAGCCTTTCATTTGGAACAAAATGAATATAGCTTCCTATGGGAGAGAATATTTCACTACTGGAACATTAAACACCATTATATCATTTCTTTGGTTAAAATCTTTACATACATAGTGATATGGTTCATATGGTGTGCAAGAAATAAATATTTCTTTGAGGGAATTAGGCCTAATTGCAAAAACATAATCTCTCAAAGCTTGAACATGATAAATGATATCATATTAATTCAAAAAAAAGCCTTCTAATACTAATCCAAAGATCCTAAAGAACCTAACAGCTAAGAGAACACAATTCAATAAGATTGTATCTTGGAAACACCCTAAATTCATTAAAATGAATACAGATGGTTCCATGCTAAAAAATGGCAAGCCGGGTGCAAGTATAATCTTCAGAAATAATGTAGGACAACACTTATTCTCAACTGCTAGATGCTTCAAATCATATTCAAGCTTACAAGTAGAAGCCAAAGCTCAACTAACTGGATCACTACTGGCTCAACAACAAGGATTCTTTAACCGGGAGATAGAAACAAGCTCTGTTGTGCTCCTCAAGATCATTAGAAAAGAATTCAAGATTCCTTGGAGCATTTGCCAAGAAATTCAACAGATTTGGAACCTGCTCAAGAATCAAGACTTCACTATCTCGCATATCTTTTGAGAAGCAAATAGCATAGCAGATTCATTGGTTAGAATGGGAAGCTCACAATAGGTAAACTCTGATTTTGTCTTTGTAGGTTTGCCCAAAGAGATTCAAGGACAGTTGCTTCTGGATGAAATTTCAAACTCGTATAGACATTAGAGGCTATCCATTGTATTTTTCCACGTTTTATTTAGAAAAATCAAGAGATCTTAGTTTTCTAGGCATATATTGTATTAATCTCTTGTTTTTCTCACCAGGGTAGGGTTTTATGCTCCCCTCTTTTTGTGTGCCATTTATTATTATAATTAATCAAAAAAAAGAATATGAATAAAATGAATTGGAAATGAATATGGATAAAATGAATTTAAATAAGTTAAACTGAAATAATGAAATATTCTAAGTTGAATTGAATTGACATGAAATTCATTTTTTTAAAAAAAGGTTAATATTGTGGTTTAAATGAATTATATTAGAGTCTGTCTCTTCAAAAACAGTTTTTCCATAAGTTACGAAAAAATTAAGGTTCAAACTGAAAATCAAGATAAATTTTTCGAGTTGCATTAATCGGGTCATAAACTTACAACTACTACACATTGACATTGTATAATAAAATTTCAATATTGCATCTAAAACATTTACCTTTCTAAAATTTTAATTCAACCATGTCTTTCCAAATGCATATGAAAATACGATCTTTCTAAGACTTTGTCATTATATTAAGTCGTAAGTCGAGTTTAGTTTCCACTTTTATGAATTCAACGTATTTGGTTTAGGGGTAAAATACAAATAAGACCATATATTTTGATCAAAAGTGACAATATAACCCTGTAAAGTTCAAAAATGCAATCATAACCCTAACTTTTGCATCAGAAGTACCGATATAACCTTTTAACACTATTCCAACATTGATTGAGTATTATCCGACATTGACCGAATACAAAAAGACTAAATTACACATAGTATTCAAATTACAAATTTATTAACTAAAATACTCTAGCTTTCTTCTCCTTCTTTGTCTCCAGAAGCACAGCCCCCACTACTATCATAACCGCCATCATCACCACTTCTGTCGCGCTGCTGGCGTCGGCCGGAATCTGGACTTCGGCCTTTTTTCAGCATATCTGAATTCAGCACTATCTGAATCTCTGAGTTTCCCAAATACTCACTCGAATTTGATCTTCTGCAAACTTCCTTAATTCCAAGTAAAGTTCAGCACATTTAGCTGGCACTAAAATAACAGATGAAAGTGTAAAAATGAAATGGCATAGAAGAAGCTGACAAAGAGGGTGAATAGTAGCTCTAAGAATATTTCATCACAAAAACCTAAGATAGTAACGAAATCTAGACTTTTTCCGCCGCGCCACCCGAGAGAATTCATTTCCGCCCAGCTCACACTCTCTTACACCAAAGCCCCTACCTCTCGCCATCGCACCGGAAAACAACTCTCACCTGTGGTTTTTCTTAGTAATCCTGCGCCATTTAAGTTTTGTTGTTTTAGTAGGAAAACACAAGGTATGCACCTTGACTTATTCTTATTCTGTTTTTAGCAAAGTAGAGTAGTTGGTTTCGTGGGAGGTGAACATGGGATGATGATGCCTTATAGATAGGAGAGTTTATAGCTATCTAGTTGCTCATTATTTTGTATAAATAGCAGATCATAAAGCAGAAAAGTTGCAACGTTTTAGCAACACCAAAATCATTGTTTTGCTCTTGTTTTTCGTTTAAAACTAACATTTGGTATCAGAGCCATTTACGATCCAACCATGTCCGACGGCAACGGCGACATTAGCAACTCTCCAACAAGGCAGGCATGAGGATGGAGCCGGGGAAGGAGTGTCAATCGCAGGAACGGCAACGAGGTCGTCGTTCGCGAACGCATTGTGCAGGAGCGCCTCGGCAGCAACATTGTCTACCCCACTCTGACGGCGACGAACTACATCGAGTGGGCTCTTGTGATGAAAATCAACCTGCGGGCGCAAGGCCTCTGGGAGGCGGTTTCCGGCGCTGACGAGCCGGGTGAGCGAGAGGATATGGCTGCACTGTCAGCTTTGATCTGAGCCGTGCCGCCAGAGATGGTGCCGGCTCTCGCTGTGAAGAATTCGGCACATGAGGCTTGGGAGGCGATAAGAATGATGCGTGTTGGCGTCGATCGAGTACGGGAAGCCACGGCGCAACGTTTGCGCAAGGAATTTGAACAAATAACGTTCAAAGACGGTGAATCACTTGACGCGTTCGGGCTGCGCATCACTGGGATCGTCAACGACCTCCGGTCCTTGGGTGACGGCGTCGAGGAGATCAAGGTCGTGCAGAAATTCCTCCGAGAGGTCCCGAGCCAGTATGCGCAGATCGCTTGCTCGATCGAGACGTTTCTCGATCTGAATGGGATGTCCGTCGAAGAGCTGATCGGACGCCTTCGTTCTGCTGCACAACGATGCTCGTCTGGCGGAATGGAGAATTCCGGAAGTCAGCTGCTACTCACGGAGGAGGAATGGATTGCACGTGGGAAGAAGAAGGAGCAGGGGCAAAACTCTGGCGCTAACGGAGGTGGCGGAAAGGGCAAAAGTCGTAACAAGCAACCGGTCGGAAAGGGCAACGGAGATCATAACATGTCACAGGTGAAATGTTACAATTGCAACAAATATGCAGGCCATTTTTCGAGGGATTGCAAGGAGCCGCGACGGGAACGAAAGGGACAGCAGCAACAGCGAGGACAAGCTCTTCTTGCTCAGACCGGGGAGGAGGAGCAGGCTGCACTCTTCGCACGTACCTGCACGATCAGCGACGACGACGGACCATCACTTCTGATGGCGACCGTCACGGAGGCACCTCCGTTAACGGCACGAGTGAACGCACCAACGAAGATGGTGAACGGCGATCAAGTACAGGTGGAACTAGTGGAGGAGCACGTTTTCCTCACAACGGAATCACGCCGCGACGACACATGGGTCCTCGACACGGGCGCCAGCAACCACATGACCGGCTACCGCTCAGTCTTCGCCGAGCTAGACACATCCGTCACCGGCACGGTGAAATTCGGTGATGGATCATTGATGAACATTCAATGGCGTGGCACGGTGTTATTTGCGTATGCTAACGGCGAGCACCGCGCACTCACCGACGTTTATTTCATCCCTCGACTCTGTAGCAATATTGTGAGTCTTGGGTAGCTCGACGAAAATGGGTGCCAGGTTGCAATTCGCGGTGGATTTTTGAGTCTATACGATCGACGGCAACGACTTCTTTCCAAGGTGCCTAGGACAAGAAACCGTCTGTACATCGTCACGTTGGACATCGCCAAACCAATCTGTCTCGCCACTGTGCACGGCGATGATTCATGGAGATGGCATGAGCGTTTTGGCCATCTGAATTTTGACGCGCTCCGGAAGCTTGCGCACCAAGGTATGGTGCGTGGTTTGCCAACGATTGACCGGGTGGAGCAAATTTGTGATGGCTGTTTGGTCGAGAAACAACGACGCACGCCTTTTCCTCAGCAGGCTAAGAAACGAGCAACCGGCCTGCTCGATTTGGTGCACGGTGATCTTTGTGGTCCTATCACGCCGGCAACGCCTGCTGGAAAGGTTTACTTCCTTCTTCTGGTCGACGACCTAAGCCGCTTTATGTGGCTCACGCTGTTGGCAACGAAGGACCAAGCAGCGACAGCAATCAAACATTTCAAGGCTGGAGCAGAGGTGGAAACTGGGCGTAAACTGCGACTACTACGCACTGATCGCGGTGGCGAATTCACGGTGGCCACGTTCACTGCGTACTGTACAGATGAGGGTATCGGAAGGCAGCTAACGGCACCGTATTCACCACAGCAAAACGGCGTCGTGGAACGATAGAATCAAACGATCATCTCCACGGCGCGTAGCATGATAAAGGCAAAAGGTGTGCCCTCAAGGTTTTGGGGAGAAGCGGTGTCAACTGCCGTCTATCTCCTAAACCGATCGCCAACGAAAAGCGTCAATGGAAGAACTCCTTTTGAGGTATGGTACGGATATAAGCCGGGCGTTAGTTACCTTCGTGTTTTTGGTTGTGTTGTTTATGTCAAGGTCACGATGCCGCATTTGACAAAACTGGAAGACCGGAGCACACCTATGGTGTTTTTCGGCTATGAGCCTGGCACGGCTGCTTATCGAGTCTACGATCCCGTCGTAAATAGGGTGCACATCACACGTGACGCTGTTTTCGATGAAGGGACTGGCTGGGATTGGAAGAAGACCGGAGGCATGCCGGAAGTTGCTCCATTTCATGTGGAGTTTCTCTCTTATCCGGTTGCAAGTGAAACCGTGGTAAGAGAAGTGGGGCAAAGCTCTGCCGCCGCAGCAGAACCTGTAACGCCTGCATCGACACCGGCCTCCATTGTGCATGGAAGTACGCCAATTTCACCACCAGCAAGCATCAACGTCGCACCTGCAGGACAGAATCCTATACTGCCGCAACCACAGCATCCGATGACCACACGAGCACGAGACGACATTGTTCAGCCAAACACGTGGTACACGGACTTTGTTATGACAGCAGAAACTGTCACAGACGGGTTGTGCCTTGTCGCAGCTGAGGAGCCCGCAAGTATCGATGCTGCGCTGTCGGAAACTTGCTGGAAACGCGCCATGGACGACGAATTGGCATCGATCCAAAGCAATGGAACTTGGGAATTCGCCACACTTCCAAAGGGTCATCGAGCAATAGGATTAAAGTGGGTTTTTAAGGTGAAAAGAAACCCAGACGGCCATGTGATCAAGCATAAAGCACGCCTCGTTGCTAAAGGTTACGCTCAGAGGCAGGGGGTGGATTTCGATGAGGTTTTTGCGCCAGTGGCACGGATGGAGACTGTACGGTTGCTGCTAGCTATCGCCGCTCACTATGGATGGCAGGTGCATCACATGGACGTCAAGTCGGTGTTTCTGAACGGAAATCTTGCAGAGGAAGTCTACGTGCAACAACCGCCGGGCTACGCCAGCGTCGGTAACGAGGACAAGGTGTTACGTTTGCACAAAGCTTTGTACGGCCTCAGACAGGCGCCTAGAGACTAGAACGCAAAGCTGGATGCATCACTCGTGTCGCTCGGGTTCGAACGGAGTCCACTAGAGTATGCGGTTTACAGGAGGGGCGGTGACGAGGAGATGTTGATAGTCGGCGTTTATGTCGATGACCTTATCATCACCGGCACGAAAGAGAAGGATATAGCAGCGTTCAAGGATCAGATGCATCACTTATTTGACATGAGCGACCTAGGATTGCTGAATTACTATCTCGGGATCGAGGTTAAGCAGAATGCAGGGACGATCACGCTTTGTCAAAGTGCCTACGTCGGGAAAATCTTGGACGCAGCAGGAATGGCAGGATGTAATGCCTGTCATACACCGATGGAAAATCGGTTGAAGTTGAGCAAAACCGGAGTTGATGATGCGGTTGATGCTACACGTTATCGGAGCATTGTCGGGAGCCTTCGCTACCTATGCAACACCAGGCCGGACATCACGCACGCCGTCGGCATTGTGAGCAGGTACATGGAAGCTCCCACGGCATCGCACTGGGCTGCGGTGAAGCAGATTCTGCGCTACGTCAAAGGAACAGCTGGTTATGGATGCCGCTACACGAAGGGCACAAAAGAAGATCCTATTCTAACTGGGTATAGCGATAGCGATCTCGCCGGAGATGTTGATGATCGGAAAAGCACGACTGGAGTTGTGTTTTTTCTCAATTCAAGCATCATCACTTGGACGTCGCAGAAACAGAAGGTTGTCGCTCTCTCGTCTTGTGAGGCGGAGTATATCGCGGCGGCGACAGCAGCTTGCCAAGGAGTGTGGCTGAGTCGGCTTCTCGGTGAACTGATCGGCAGACCACCGGCGATGGTGAAGCTGCACGTGGATAATCAATCCGCGATTGATCTGAGCAGATATCCGGTGCATCACGAGCGGAGCAAACACATCGACACTCGGTTCCATTTTCTTCGTGAGTGCATCGAGGAAGGAAAGGTGGATGTTAAGCATGTCAGCACCAAAGGCCAGCTTGCGGACATTCTGACCAAGGCATTGGGTCGTGTCAAGTTCTTGGAAATGCGACTAAAGCTCGGTGTCATGGAAGTTTCAACCGGGCGTCAGGATTAGGGGGTGATTTGTGGTTTTTCTTAGTAATCCTGCGCCATTTAAGTTTTGTTGTTTTAGTAGGAAAACACAAGGTATGCACCTTGACTTATTCTTATTCTGTTTTTAGCAAAGTAGAGTAGTTGGTTTCGTGGGAGGTGAACATGGGATGATGATGCCTTATAGATAGGAGAGTTTATAGCTATCTAGTTGCTCATTATTTTGTATAAATAGCAGATCATAAAGCAGAAAAGTTGCAACGTTTTAGCAACACCAAAATCATTGTTTTGTTCTTGTTTTTCGTTTAAAACTAACATCACCCAGCCCCTCCCCGACGCCACCCTGCTCCGGCGACACCACAAACCCTAGCCTGATACAACCCCACCCCTGCACCACCGCAAATTCCTAGCACCCCACCTCAACGCCACCTCGCCCCAATGCCACCACATAACCGCAACTCTCCGATCGAATGATTCCGGACGACGACTCTCCAATCGAAGACGACGACAGCTCTAGCCCACCCATCCCCTCCCCGATGCCACCCCGCTTCGGCACCATCACAAACCCTAGCCTGACGCAACCCCTCCCCGACGCCAAGGCAGTGAAGGATCTTCGGTCGGAGGCGATGAAAGATCTGCAAACTATAAACTCTGATAAATAGCAACTGGGTTCTCTATAATATTCGAGATCTCTAGCGGGTTTCCAAGAACTAGAGATGCTAGCGGCCCCTTTGTGATTAAACACTTGGACCTAATTAAATTTGATGTGTGGTGAAATGTGAAGAAGAATCGGCCTCCGTTTAATTTCATTTTCATTTTGTTTATGTTGGGTGAAGAAGAAGAGAGGGCTTTACATGGGTAATATAGTTTTTTAAAAAAATTTTGTATTTTTATTTTATAAAAATAAGGGTATAATAATTAATTCACAAAAAATCGATCAATTTCAGGTTCCTGGGTTCTATGGGTTAAAATGACACTTTTAAGCTAATAATAGGAATATAATCACACTTTTGAAACTTAAAGGATCATATTGACACTTTCGATCAAAATATAGAATCATGTGGGCAATTAACTCTTGTTTTAATTTATTAGAATACCTGAATACCATTTTATTGATTCGCTATCCTAGGGAACTGGAAATAAGAGGGTAATGGGCTTTCAGGGCAACGTTTGGGCCGTAAGATTACAAAAAAATGGAAATAAGCAAGAAGCAACAAGAAATTTTGCAATTTATTACAAACTCGGAAAACTGCAAATCCGATTCCAAAATGGAAATACGCTGCAACAACCCCTTCAACATTTTCTTTTCACTCTGCAATTGTTGAATTATTTGCATTGTTTAAAAAGTTTCCTTTTTCGATTCTCAAGAAAAGAAATGGTGCGAATCTATGCGATCAAACCTAGGAACGAATCCTCATCATCGGCGGCGGAATACCTCGGTCATGGGTTGAAGATCACCTGAGTCAACCTGTGAAGCGGCGACGTCAACGTCCTGAAAAACATTACCATCGCTTCCGGTCTGCTTCCAACACCGCTGCCATCTTGCCAGAACTAGAAGATCAAGAAATACTGGAAGCAAAGGTACGAGCTTTTCTCAAGATACGACGACGGAGTCCGAATGGACACGGAGGGATGGTTCTCCGTCACCCAGGAGGCCATTGCAAAGCACCATGCCGCTCGCTGTGGCACCGGAACCATCGTCGACTGCTTCGCCCGCGTCGGAGGAAACGTGATCCAGTTCGCCAAGTGTTAAGGAATTATAATTAGAATTATAGTCTTACCATAATGGTAGATGTAATTGTATTTCATTACCTTTTCTCAGCTTGTATAGGTATAATGTACTACTATATAATGTATCATGAATTCATGAATACAAACACACATTATTACCCTTATTTTCTACATGGTATCAGAGTCTAAAATCCTGAAACCTTAAATAGAAAATTTTTCGCTGCTCTAAACTTTCCGAGCCACTGCCGTCGATCCCCACGCACCGCCGGTGCACCACCACGTTCCGCCGCCGTCTGCCGCTGCTTCCGTCCGCTGCTCGCCTTTGCTCCGCCGTCCATCGCACGGCCGTACGCCGTCATGCGCCGCCGCTTGTTTTCTCAGGTGTGTCCTGCCGATCCGATCTGTCGCTGGTTATTGTACCTGCTCCTGATCTGTACCTGATTTTATAACATGTCTGGTTCTGGAAAAACAGACTAGTTTTGATACTCCTGAGACTTCAAAGCTTTAGGATATGAGTGGTTATGATGTGATTGCAGCTTTACTTCAGTAGCTGCAGTTGCAATCTGGCCCTCGGACTACTTTACTGATTGGTCGTATGTCGACTGATCCTTACTTTATTGGTTATGGCGATGGTCCAGGTTTACAACTCATACCGACCATGCTGAAAGGTCAAGAAAATTACATTGAATGGTCCGATGCGATTTGTCGCGCATTCCTTGCCAAGCACAAGATTGGGTTCATTGATAGATCCATTACCAAACCCCAGAATGATCATCCTGATGCTGCCGATTGGCCTGAGGTTAATGCAACTCTTGTCTGCTAAATCTTGCAAACCCTGGATCCGGTATTGAGATCTTCTACAAGTTCGTTTGCCACAATTAAGGATTTGTGGGATGAACTGAAGGCACGATTTATTCTCGCTGATGGTATGAAGCTTTTGCAGACGCAAGAAGCCATTCAAAGTTGCAGGCAAAACGGTCAGCCCATCGACATTTACTTTGCCAAACTGAAGAAGTCGTTTACAGATTATCATTGCATGCGACCTCCCCTGGCTTGTACCTGTGAAGATTGCAAGGCATTATGCCAATACAATCTTGCTGCAAAAGTCTTCCAAGAGAGAGAGAAAGATTTGAT
Organism: Rubia yunnanensis; assembly: GCA_037428765.1. Taxonomy (NCBI): domain Eukaryota; kingdom Viridiplantae; phylum Streptophyta; class Magnoliopsida; order Gentianales; family Rubiaceae; genus Rubia; species Rubia yunnanensis. Next base: position 53,923,546 of record CM075061.1, read on the forward strand.
CTACCAATTCATCTCTGGCCTCGATGAAGGTTGTCACACCTTGTGATCACACATCATGAGCATTGATCCAATACCAAATGTCATGAAAGTGTATGCCCTTGTTGCTCAGGAGGAGAATCATAGAGCTTTCATTTGAGCTGGTGAGCCTTCTTCTAACTCCATGGTGTACACTGCACGGCGTTCACCACCTGCAAGTTCTTCGCCAGTTGTTCTTTCTGCAGCCGACTTCAAGAATCTTATTTGTACCCATTGTCGCCACCGATCTCCCGCTCCTGCCGCCATTTACTGGAGCAGCCATGTCGCCGCCTAGTCTGGTGGCGGCAGCTTCTTCTGGCAATGTCCCTGCACGTTCCTATTTTGGCCCTACTCTTTCTGATGACCAATGGAGCTCGACCATGCACTTGTTTAATCAGTTTAATTCTCTTACTGGCAATGAGTCTGGTAAGCCTATTTTACCATGGATACTTGATTCGGGAGCCTCATATCACATGACTGGTGACAAAGGTTCTCTTACTAATCTAACTACTACTATTGATTCTGTGAATGTTGTTCTACCTGATGGCTCGGTATCATCAACTACACAATATGGATCTATTTTCTTTGGTGGTTTTACTCTGCCTCATGTTTTATATATACCTACATTACGATGCAACTTACTGTCATGCTCTAGATTGTTATCTAACCTAAAATGTCTAGCTTTGTTTACTAAAAATTATTGCATTTTACAGACAATCAATATGAGGAAAGTGATTGGCATGGGTGAACAAAAAGGGGGGGTGTTTTGGCTTCGTCTGCTGGATGCTCGTGGTCACCATCATGTACTGCAGTCTCTTCCTACAGTTGCTTCTGTATCTTCGTCTGACTTATGGCATCAGCGTTTTGGTCATCCATCCTCCACAGTGTTGTCTTCTATTTCTTCTAGCATTAATAAACATTTTGTACCTTGCTCTATTTGTTATAGAGCAAAACAGACTAGACATAGTTTTCAGTTGAGTTCTACAAATGCTATTGCATTGTTTCAATTAATTCATTGTGATGTTTGGGGACCTTATAGAACACCATCTTCTAGTGGTGCATATTATTTTTTGACCATAGTAGATGATTACTCCCGAGTTGTTTGGGCTTATTTGTTAGTAGCTAAATCTGAAGTAGCTTCTAGATTTTTAGAATTTAGTGCCTTAGTGAAGAACCAGTGAGGCCGAACAATTCAACGAGTTTGGGCTGATAACGGCACTGAATTTTTGCCTCTGCGATCTCACTTTACTGCATCTGGGATCATCTTTGAGACATCTATGATTGATACTCCACAACAGAATGGTCGAGTTGAAAGAAAGCAACGTCATTTACTCAATGTGGCACGTGCTTTACTGTTCCAAGCCAGTCTTCCTATTGAATTTTGGGGAGAATGTGTTCTTACTGCTGCATACCTGATCAACCGAACACCGACTCAACATCTCAACGGTCGTACTCCCTTTGAGTTGCTCTATGTGCAGGCTCTAAATTATTCATCCTTAAGAGTTTTAGGATGCTTGTGGTTTGCTGCTCATGTTCTCAGATATCGTGACAAGTTTTCACCTCGAAGTAGGCAGTGTCTGTTTCTTGGTTTTCCTGCCGGAAAGAAAGGCTATCGCCTTTTTAACTTGGAATCCCGAGTGATCTTTAACAGTCGAGATACCGATTTCTTTGAAGACAAGTTCCCGTACTTTGCAACTCTGACATCTACTTTATCGGATGAACCTGGCGGTGCCACCACATCACCGCCGGCTTCCTCCTCCTTCTTGTCGGGGACGCACGGGATCCCAATTCCATCTTCAGCTGCCGAGCCAATGCCGCCGGTCAACGTTGGCCTTCTGTCGGTCTCCGCCGGCCAATCTCTGCCGGCCAATCTCCACCGGTCAACGCTGGTCAGTCACCGTCGGTCAATACTAGCCAGTCAATGTCGGTCAACGCCGGTCAGTCTACGCCAGCCAGTTAATCCTGGTCAACGCCGGCCATTCACCATTGCCAGTATCCAGCCAGTTACCGATGGTCACCGCCGGCCAATAACCGCTGGCATCCTTCGACCAATTACCGCCGGCATACCTTTGCCGTCCGCTGTCGAAAACTCTTCGCTAGTCGCCGACGATGCAACATCCTTAGTATCTACTTTATCGGCTTCTCTGGTCCCGGATAGTTTCGCTGCTGAGTTGCCATCTACCAGACAAAGTGTCCAATTTAGTCGTCCGCCATCGTATATGGCAGATTACGATTGTGATGATTATGCTTGTGCTTTTACTACTGTAGACCACCCCCCTTCGTCTACGTTCCCTCATGCGTCATCACTTTCCTCAGGTTCTCTCTATTCTCTTACTGATTATGTAAGTTGTGATAATTTTTCTAGTAAGCATTCTAGATTTTTAGGTGTTGTAACATCTAGTGCAGATCCCACTACTTACTCTGAGGCTTCCCGTCATTCTCATTGGCCAGATGCTATGGTTAAGGAAATTACTGCGCTAGAGCAAAATCAGACATGAACTTTCACTCCTTTGCCTGTGCATAAGAAGGCAATTGGGTGCAAATGGGTATACCGGATGAAGTTTCGTTCAGATGGTACTATCGAACGTCATAAGGCGCGCCTAGTGGTTCTTGGAAATCACCAAGTTGAAGGAATTGATTACACTGAGACTTTTTCTCCAGTTGCGAAGATGAGTTATGTTCGATTGTTCCTGTCTGTTGCTGTTATCCGTGGTTGGGAACTGCATCCTATGGATGTTCATAATGCCTTCCTGCATGGTGATTTGCATGAGGAAGTGTTCATGCGTCCTCCACCTGGCTACGCTGTACATCCTGGTTAGGTTTGTCGCCTTCATAAATCTCTTTAGGGTCTTCGTCAGGCTCCTAGAAATTGGTTTGCTAAACTGGCTCAGGTTTTACGAGCATTTGGTTTTGTTCAGATTAAGGCCGATTACTCTTTATTTGTCTTTTCCCGTGGATCAGTTTCTTTACATGTTATGGTTTATGTGGATGATTTAATTATTGCTGGTAGTTCTTCTTCGCTCATCTCTGAGTTCAAGAAATACTTAGGTTCTTGTTTCCACATGAAGGATCTTGGTTTGCTTACGTATTTTTTGGGCATAGAGATTGCTAGAAGACCGGAGGGGATGTTTCTTTCGCAAAGGAAATATGCTTTGGACATCTTATCTGATACAGGTTTATTTGCTTCTAAACCGATTGATTTTCCGATGGAGCAACAACATGATTTGGCACGTGTTGAAGGTCCAGCCTACCATGACCCGGAGCAGTATCGACGCTTGGTTGGGCGTCTGATATACTTGACTATTACTCATCCCGAACTTAGTTATTCAGTTCATACTCTTGTACAATTCATGAAGTCTCCTTGTGTTCCTCATTGGCAAGCTGTTGTTCATGTGTTGCACTACCTGGAGAGTCATCCTGGTCAAGGTTTATTTTTCTCTTCCCGTAGTACATTACAATTGACTGCTTATTGTGATTCGGATTGGGCTACCTACCCAATTACTAGGTGTTCTCCATCTGGTTATTTTGTTATGATTGGTGATTCTCTGATTTCCTGGAAAACTAAGAAGCAACTGTTTCTCAGTCTTCTGCTGAAGCGGAGTATCGTGCTATGGCAGTTACCTGCTGTGAGTTGTTATGGCTTAGGTCCTTACTGAAGGACTTAGGGGTTTTGCACTCCTCTCCTATGAAATTGTTTTGTGTCAGTCAATCCGCTCTTCACATAGCGGCCAATCTAGTTTTTCATGAACGCACAAAGCACACTGAAGTTGATTGTCATTTTGTCCGGGATCTTGTCCAATCTGGTGCAATTGTTACTCAACATATCCGTACGACAGACCAACCTGTGGATTTGTTTACTAAAGCTCTCGGGCGTAACCACTTCCATTCTTTACTTGGCAAGTTGGATATTTCCGATCCCCATGCTCCAACTTGAGGAGGAGTGTTAAGGAATTAGAATTAGAATTATATCCTTACCATAATTGTAGATGTAATTGTATTCCATTACCTTTTCTTAGCTTGTATAGGTATCATGTACTACTATATAATGTATCCTGAATTCATGAATACAAACACACATTATTACCCTTATTTTCTACACCAAGAAGAGTAAGCTAGTGATCGCGGTCGAAATTGATCCCATGAAGCTCCGGTGCATCAAGCACAATGCAACCATCTATGGGATCCAGGGTCGGTGCATTGAGTACGTTCTCGGGGACTCCACGGTTTTGGCGCAGGAGCTGAAGGGAGATATCGCGTTTCTCTCGTTGCCTTGGGACGGGCCGAATTACTCGAGGAGCGAGATTTTTGACATGAACACCATAATCAAGCCGATTGACGGTAAATCACTTTTCAACATTGCTAAGAAGATTGCTCTGAAGGTCGTCATGTTCTTGCCGAGAAATGTGGATGTGAATCAGCTGGCTGAGATTGCGATTTTCGGTGGTCTGACATGGACGTTGGAGGTGGAGAAGAACTATCTGAACGGAATGTTTAAGGCGGTTACATCATATTTTACTCAAATGAAATGGTAGATGATAGTTCATAGTAGTAGTACTATGTGATCATGAGATTCTTGAATATTGTAAATAATGTTTGGTTCATTTTTCAAGAGATTCTGTATGAGGTCGTTAATATGTTTTAAGTTCAATTTTGTACAAGATTGTGTATGGAGGTGTTAATATGTGTTAAGTTAAATTCAATTACGCAGAATCTTCATTAGTTGACTCATGTGATCGGATTAAATTAGAGCAAGTCCAACAGATTATCTAAAATAGAAATTGTCATTGTTTTTAGAGAATTTTGACAAGTTTTTTGCTCCAACAGATTCTCCATATGGTTCTTCAAAATGTAGAATTTGATGAAATCAAAATTTGGTTCTCTATATTGGTAAAGAGATAAAATAAAATTTGGAGAACATCGCCATCAATGCAAACATTAATTTTAAAGCTTAAATTGGGCAAATCTAAGTACATGTATAGATATTCTTAGTGCAGATAATATTAATAATTAATTTACAATCTTATCATCATGACCTGCATTTAAAAAAATTAGACCTACATTTAAGATTTGATTCTAACTTAATAATCTTAGCCCTAAAAAAGCTCTAACTCTTAAAGTATTCCCCGTAATCATTATCTACCAAGTATATGTGTGCGATATCAGATGTCATGTTCACCTATACATGTCGTCAAGTGATAGGAGATAACCAAATTCATGCTACAAGGCATCGGTGCATGGACTAGACAAATGTTTTGTTTAGCTCCTCTATACATTATTTTCCACTTTTCTTCTTCTTTTCCATCAAAGAATTTCCAGCACGAGTCTTTTGAAACAAGAGAAAATTGAGATATTTTGAGAAATGATTATTTATATGATATTGACATAATGATTGGTTATTTATACCCAAATGCACAAGATATGATTAAGGTAACTAGAAACCTATTACAACACAAACTCTATTACACTATTACTCCCCAAAAAAGTTGGCACATGAAGTTCGAGAATGCTCAAATTGAAACTGAGTTGTAAGAATGTCGTTCGCCCTAGTGCCTTGGTAAACATGTCTGCTGGTTGCTCCGAAGTGGCTATGTGATGAGTAGAAATGGTACGCAAATACACTAGATCACGAACAAGATGATAGTTAATTTTGATATGCTTGGTTCGCTCGTGAAACACTGGATTAGCTACGATATGGAGTGCCAACTGACTATCACAATATAAGCAAACCGGATCCGAATGGTGAATTCTAAACGAGCGAAGCCATAGAATCTAACAACAAGCGTTCGCCATAGCTCTGTACTCAGCCCCGTACTAACCTGTCGAAGCGGCTAATACATATTCAAGGCATACCAACAAATCTCCACCTTGACTTGAATCCTCAAAGCAGAAACTCCAGACGCACCATTACAGTGCCAGATGAGTAGACTTCGCCCTCCACTCCCGGGACTGCCCATAGAGGACCTAATCAGCTCTGATGTTCAGCAAGTCCAAACAATGTTGAAACTTGTTATGTGGAACAGGTTTGGTGAACATATCAGCGGGGTTATCAGCAGTTCCCACTTTCTTCACCCAGATTCTCCTCTCACTCCTCAGGAAATGATATCTGACATCAATATGCTTAGTCCTCTCATGATGGACCTGATCCTTGGCTAGGCAGATTGCACTCAAGCTGTCACAGTACACAGTAGCCTGATCATATTCCCTCCTTTGCAGCCTCTGTCAGAGCCATGTACTCTGCTTCCGTAGTAGACAACGTCACTGTAGGTTGCAAAGTCGCCTTCCAACTAACCACAGAACCTCCCAAAGTGAATACATAACCAGTCATCGATCTCCTCGTGTCAACATCACCAGCATAATCAGAATCAGAGTAGCCTGTAACTAAGCACTCGGTATCACCTCCATAAATGAGACCCACATCAGACGTACCTCTAAGATACCTGAAAATCCTCTTCACGGCTTGCCAATGTTCCTTTCCCGGTTGCCCCATGAACCTGCTCACAACACTGACTGCCTGTGCTAAATCTGGCCTCGTACAAACCATAGCATACATCAAACTCCCCACCGCGCTGGCATAAGGAACCCGAGACATATACTCCTTCTCCTCATCTGACTGGGGAGCAAACATGGTGGTGAGATGAATATTTGTAGCACTAGGAGTGTCTATAAGCTTGGCTGTAGATATGCCAAACCTAGCCAACACTTTCTGAATGTAGCCTTTCTGTGACAAGAAAAGCTTCCGCTGACTTCGATCCCTAAGAATCTCCATTCCTAGTATCTTCCGAGCTGCACCCAGATCCTTCATCTCAAACTCAGCACTAAGAAGTCCTTTCAACTTCTGAACCTCATGCTTACTCTTTGAGGCTATCAACATGTCATCTACATAAAGCACCAGATAAATGAATGACTCATCTCTCAACTTGCTATAGTAGACACAACAATCATATGAACTTCTTGTGTAGCCCAACTCAAGCATGTAGCTGTCAAATCTCTTGTACCACTGCCTCAGAGACTGCTTAAGCCCATATAAGGACTTCTTCAACTCGCAAACATATTTTTCCTTGCCAGGAACTTGGAAACCATCTGGCTGAGTCATATATATCTTTTCCTCCAACTCTCCATGTAGAAAAGTGGTCTTCACATCAAGTTGTTCAAGCTCCAAATCCTAACGTGTCACTATAACTAGCAACACCCTGATGGAAGTGTGTCTGACCATTGGTGAGAAAATCTCATTATAATCTACTCCCTCTCTCTGACTGAAACCTCTAGCAACAACTAGCCTTGTACTTGACTCCCTCTGTAGGTGATATCCCTTCCTTTTTCTTGAAAACCCATTTGCAAGTGATAACCTTTCTCCCTTGAGGCTGTTGAACCAAATCCCATGTCTGATTCTTCTGGAGGGACTCCATCTCATCTCCCATTGCTACAAACCATTTGTCAGCATCAGTACCTGAAACAGCTTCTTTGTAGGTGGATGGCTCATGAGTATCCACCTCCTCAGCAACCTGTAGTGCATAACCCACCATATCCTCAAACCCATATCTCTTGGGCGCCCCAACTCCAACTCTCCTGGGTCGGTCCCGAGCTAAACTGCGGACTGTAGCTCCTGATGGTTGAGGATCTGGTGGTGGAGATTTCGGTATCTCAGATTCTGTCTGTGGCTCTTGATTCACCTTAATTTGTTCCAATCTATTTTCACCTTGAGTGACTTCAAGCTCCACCTGTTTATCAACTCCACTAGTTTCTGGCACAACTGTGGGCTTCACCATAGATCTAAGCAAAGAATTTTCATCAAAGACAATGTCCTTGCTCAGAATAACCCTCTTCTCAGATGGAGACCATATCCTGGAGCCTTTAACTCCATCTCCATAACCCACAAAGACACCCTTCTTGGCTCGGGGCTCTAACGTACCATCACTAACATGATAATAAGATGTACAACCAAAAAATTTTAACTTGGAGTAATCAACAACTTTACCTGACCATAACTCCATAGGTATTTTGCACTCTATACCCGTGTGAGGCCCGCGGTTGATCAAGTAACAAGCTGTACTCACCGCCTCTGCCCAGAATCTCCTTTCCAAACCAGCATTAGAGAGCATGCACCTCGCTCTCGCCAGCAATGTCTGATTCATCCGCTCAGCTACGCCATTCTGTTGTGGCGTATTCCTGACTGTATGATGACGAGCAATCCCTTCATCCCTACAAAACTGATCAAACTCAGATGAGCAGAATTCCAGCCCATTATCAGTTCGAAGCCTCTTGATCTTCTTCCCGGTCTGATTCTCCACCAAAGCTTTCCACTCCTTGAACTTCGAGAAAGCTTCACTCTTATGTTTCATCATGATAACCCAAGTCATCCTTGAGTAATCATCAATCAGAGAAACAAAGTACCTGTGACCTCCCAGTGACTCAACTCGGGAAGGTCCCCAACAATCAGAATGGATGTAATCCATTGTGCCCTTTGTTCTATGAATCGCCTTAGGAAACTTGCTGCGGTGATGCTTCCCAAAAATGCAATGCTCACAGAAGTCCAAGCTCTTGACCTTGTGGCCACCAAGAAGATCATATTTCGACAGAATATGCATCCCTCTTTCACCCATGTGACCAAGCCTCATATGCCATAACTTAGTCATACCATCCTGGTGAACCTCCGAAGATGCAACATTAACAGAATCCACAACCGTGGAACCTTGTAGAAAATACAAAGTACCATGCAGAACACCTTTCAGAGCTAGCCTAGAACCTTTGCAGACACACAGAACTCCATCACTCCCTGAGTAGACGAAACCCTTTCTATCCAACGTAGGAAGAGAAATCAGATTCTTTGTCATCGATGGAACATGCCTGACATCGTTCAAAGTACAGAAACTACCTCATGCGTCCTGATCTTGATTGAACCAATCCCAACTACCCTGCACGCAACACCATTTGCCATAGTAATGATGCCCTCAGCTTGCTCATAAGTTGAGAAATAATCTCTCCTTGGGCATATATGGTAAGATGCCCCAGAATCAAGAAACCACGCATTAGGATGATTATTTTGCCCAGTAGCAGCTAGAGCAAAATCATCTTCAGAACTGAAATTCCCTTCAGCCACAGCAGCAGTACCAGATGTACTCCCAGATTTACTAGCCTTCTTCGGACACTCCTTTTTCCAATGCCCCTTCTCCTTACAGTAGTTACAAATATCATGTGCCTTGGGACCCTTTGAAGATGACTTCTTGCCCTTCTTCTTACTGTCGGTTCCCTTGCCCTTTGTGTTTCCGTCAATAGCAAACAAGCCAGAGGCCTGACTTTCTGTACCTGTACCGTTTGCCTTATGTCACAACTCTCTACTATGGAGAGAGGATCTAACTTCCTCCAGAGACATGGAATCTTTACCAAAAATAAATGACTGAACAAAATTTTCATACGAAAGCGGTAAAGACACTAGCAAAATCAAAGCAGCATTTTCATCTTCAATTTTCACATCTATATTTTGCAATTCTAATAACAAAGTATTCAATTGCTCTAGATGGTCTCTGAGTTGTGTACCTTCCTGCATTCGGAGACCGAAGAGGCGTTGTTTCAGAAGCAGCTTGTTGGTTAGAGATTTTGTTATATACAAACTCTCCAACTTCAGCCACAGTTGTGCAGCAGTCTCCTGATCTGAGACCTCAGTGATGATTTCGTCCGCGAGACACAGCATAATCGTCGAGTGTGCCTTTTCTTCCAGACCTACCACATCGCCAGAACTGCTCGCGAAATCCTTCGTCAGCGGAGTCCACAAACCTTGCTGTTTCAGTAAAGCTCGCATCTTGATCTGCCATAAACTGAAACTGTTTCTCCCAGTAAACTTGTCGATCTTCACGTTCAACCCAGACATCTTTCTCCCCGATCAGCCCGCTCTGATACCAGTTTGTTGTGCGGAATGGAGAAAGAACAGAAAATATGAACGAAAATAACAAGACACAAGATTTACGTGGTTCACCAATTTGGCTACATCCACGGGAGATGGATTCACTATATCAGAATTAATGTTTACAGAGAGAAGAGAGACACTTTATATGCTGTCTCCACTAAACCCTAACAAACTGGGCCAAAATGCAATTCGGCCCAAATCAACAGCAGTCCAATCAAGAGACAAGCGAGATCCCCGTACTAACCTGTCGAAGCGGCTAATACATATTCAAGGCATACCAACAAGTCTAATGCTCCAACTTTGGCTTCTGCATAAACTGGCATAGAGTATAAACTGTGAAGTTGAGTTTGGGCTGAGTGATAGTCAGATAGACTAAATTTTCTATCAGACGACAATTGGTCTAGACGATCATAATATGGACCAGTAGCCTTGCCGAGATTATGTGTAGGGTCTATAGGCAAAGCGACTGGCTTTGCGCCAAGAAGACCAGCTTTGGCGACCACCTCCAGGGCATACTTGAGCTGAGAAATGAAAATACCAGAGTGGCTTTGCGCAACTTTGAGGCCCAAAAAATACTTGAGAATACTGAGGTCCTTCATGTGAAAACAGGAAGACAAGTACTGTTTGAAAGTAGAGAAGACAAGTACTGTTTGAAAGTAGAGAATACAGTAGGGCTATCACCTGCGATAATCAAGTCATCGACGTACACCTAGACATGAAGAGTGTGATCAACTTGGCTGGGGCTGAAAAAAAGAATAGTCTACATAGCTTTTTCGAAAGCCATACTGACGAAGGGTCTGTGTGAGCTTGGAGAACCAACTTTGAGAAGCTTGGTGAAGACCATAAAGAGCCTTGTGGAGATGACAGCCTTGACCAGTTAACGCTTTAGAGTAACCCGGTGGTGGAGACATGAAGACCAACTCATCCAGATCACTGTGAAGAAATGAATTATGCACGTCCATTTAATGGAGTTCCCAACTGTGAACTGCAGCAACTAATAAGAACGCATGAATAGTAACCATCTTGGCAACTTGATGCCTTCAAATTAATTATTCCCGAGCATAACAAGGTGAGCCTTGTAGCGTTCTGTGTCTCCGTTCAACTTATACTTGATATGGTAAACCCATTTGCAGCCAATAGGTTTCTTGCTAGGAGGAAGAGATGTGAAAGACCACGTGTTATTTCTCTTAAGAGCTTCGAGCTCTTCCTTCATGGCATGTCACCAAAATAGCTGCTGTACAGCCTTAGAGAAGTGATCCAGTTCGTGCCCAGAAGTGACAGCCGCAAGAAACTGGGAGTGAGCAGGAGTGAACCTATGAGATGAAACAAAGTGGGTGATAGGATATGGAGTTGATGAAGTGGCCGAGCTGGATTGGGGAACGCCTATGAGAGCGGAGCTGCATACAAAATCCTTGAGCAAGACACTTGGCTTGCGATCGCGGATGTATCGTCAAACCTCTGGATTAGGCGGCACAGAAACTTCCTTAGACGGACCCTCACGGTACTCGATTGGGGACTGTGAGCTTGACTCCAATGACTGCTCAGACTCCTCTTGGTTGTGTGCTTTGTTCTGTTGAGAAGAGCTCCCCCTTGTTGAGGAGGCAGGAAGCTTCGAAAGGTCATAAATAGTAGGATGAGGCAGATGATCTTGAGGAGGTAGCGATGGGGAACCGGATGGATCCCAAAATGGAAAGATGTTTTTGAAAAATACCACATTACGAGGGAAGAAGAACTGTCCAGTTTTGAGATCATATAATCGCCAACCATGTTTACCAATGGGATATCCCATGAAAACACATTTACGACCACAAGCAGTGAACTTGTCAGTTGGTCGAGGAAGAACCGGAGCTAAATAGAGTCACCCAAAGACATGCAAATCAAAATACTTGGGTTCACGTTGAAATAGCAAATGAAACGGGTCTTGTTTTGGAGAACTGGTGTCGGAGTATGATTGATTAAAAAACAAGCAGCCAGAACATACTCACCTCAGAACTTAATGGGAAGAGAGGCTTGAAAATATAGACCACAAGCCACGTTTAAGAGATGGCGATGCTTGCGCTCCACTCTGCCATTTGCTGGGTTTTGTAAACACATGATGTCTCATGAACAATGATGTGAGTAGCAAAATAATCTCGCAGTCCTAGAAACTCTGTACCATTGTCTGATCGAAAACGACGAACGGAGGACTTAAACTGAGTAACAATCAAAGCACAAAAATCCATGATCAGACGCGGAACTCCAGACTTGGATTTTAGTAAATAGACCCAAGTAGCACGAGAATAGTCATCGACAATCGTAGCAAAATAAGTAGCACCACAAGAAGCAGGAGAACGATAAGGTCCCCAAATGTCACAGTGCACAAGTTCAAATAAATGTGTGGCTTTATTAGAACTTAAGGGGAAAAAACTCGTGTTTTCTTAGAGCCGAAACAAACTTCACAAGGTACAATACTAAAAACCAAATCAAATGGAACAAACAAAGAAGATAAAACTGCATCTGAAGGGTGACCCAGCCTCTTATACCATAATTCGACCGAGTACTTGTTCTCGGATTTGGACGCATGGCATGCATGTGGGGCAGCTGAGAAATGACATAACCAGTAAACTTCACTTTGTTGCTCACCCATACCAATCCCTGTCTTCGAACCACTTTCCTGAAGAACACACAACTAATCGGTTAAGAAAACAAAGCACTGAGCCTGTAGGAGCAACATAGCGAAGGAGAGAAGATTGCACTCCAAAGTTGGAAAATAAAGAACATGATCAATTCTGGCAGACTGAGAGAATATCAGATAACCTTCCTGAACAACTATAACAACACGATTGTTCGAAAGCTTAATAGGAAGAGGTGCAATATCAATCATATCATGAAGTAAGGCTAGATTATCAGTCATATGAAAAAAGGTACAAGTATCAAGAATCCATAAAGAATGCTTACCAGTAGCATCATTGGAATGAGTGTTTATAGAATTGTACATTTGCAAGACAGGCTTCCATTGATCAAGGCTAAGATTTGAACTGCAAACCTCTGATTCTGGAAGGTAGACAACATCAAAAACCAAAGTTTGAGCTTGCTGCAGGGCCAAGAGGGTGACACCGTTGCCTGGAGCTCCATGGTTGCGATTAGCCCCACACCCGGCCAGGCAGTAGATGAAGCCTCCAGGGATGCCATGGATCTTCCAATGGCGAGAAACATCATGGCCGAGCTTCCTGCAGCGAGTGCAAGTGGGGTGGTTGATGGAAGACTTTCCTGCACCAACAAAGCTAACTGGCACTGCAGAAAAATAGGATTAGCCTGAGCAGCGAATTTCATACCATCAGACTTGGTGTCGCGTTCGTGAATCAGGATCTCATGACGTTCCTCTTGAAAAATAAGCGTATAAACCTTGTTGAGAGAAGGCAGTGGTTCCTGTGTCATAATACTGGAACGGAGAGTCCAAAAAGTGTCATCGAGACCAACAAAGAATTGATGAAGGCAATCGACATCATGTTTGGTGTAAAGCTTGGCAGTGATATTACACGAACAATTGCTGTAGAGACAGGCCTGAAGGGGGACATATGTTGTGACTTTGTCCCAAATCTTCTTGAGAGCACCATAATATGAAGCGACAGATTTTCCACCTTGGAGATAGTTCACCAAATCTGTACAAAGATGGAGAAGACGAGGATCATTGTAAAAATAGAGAAGTGATGGTGCAATTCTTCTAAGAGCTCAAAAATAGTTTCGGTATAGGTTATAGAAGATTGTAGTGATGGGTCAGTGGATTAAAATACCCATTCGATCAACATTGAGTTGAAACTATACCAATTATCCAAATTAACAGAGGCAATATCAACCGAAGGAATTCGACCATTAATAAAGCCCAATACGCTTAGCCTTGAGTGCGTTCTTCATTGAGGTGGTCCATTCCTGATAGTTGTCACCCTTGAGAACAACCGCACAGAGAGATAAGCCTGGATGGTCTGAAGGGGGAATATAGAATAGAGATGAGTGATCAAGAGGATGCAAAAGTGTCTAAGGGCCGAGAGTTTCATCGACTGGCAGCAGCGGAGGAGGCGGCGGCGGTGGTGTGTCGTCGCCGCCGGGAGTCTGATGGGGAGGGGGTTGATTGTGCTTTCCGTGTCTCTCATGGTGAGTTGACGGCAGTTGAAATACACTACAGTTGGAAAATTTTTGGTTTCAGAGAGCATGCTCTAATACCATGAAACAAGGGGAAACTGAGATATTTTGGGGAATGATTATGTATATGATATTGACAGAATGATGGTTTATTTATATCCAAATGTACAAGATATGAATAAGGTAACTAGTAACATATTGCAACACAAACTCTATTACACTATTATCTTTTCTCTTTGAACCAACCTCTATTCTAAATCATTGCCTTTTACTCTCTTAGCATACATTATTGGTTAGCATTGATACAAGAAGAAGCATTTCTGGCTTTGGCATGTAGCTAATGAAAAAAAACACATTTTTTTTCTTTTTAAGGTTTTCAATTAATCTTTAAGTGATAGAGTTATTCATGATTCTTCGTTCTATAGCCTAGGAGGCTTCAGTCTGAAGGACAATATGTTCTTGGAATTTCAGAATATTTAAATGATTGGCTTATGTATCAGCAACTTCAGGTCATCAGTTGTTGTATTTCCTGAAAGAAACGACTATCTTGACACTAAATCATTAGATTCAAGCTTACAAGAAGAAAATTTAAATATCAGCGAAATTCCTCTTCTTGGAAACATAGTTTTCATAAACTCTATCTTGTATGCAAGAATTTGTGTCTGGGTGAAAGAATGATTTCCCGTAATGAATATCGTATTACTGATGGGAATAAATAGAGTACAAAAGAAGGCTAGTACTGGCATGACTCTAGTCTAGTCAACAACTCTATCTATAACGGAATCAAATCTAATCAACAATTTAACTTATTCTAACACCCCCTCAAACAAAACATTGGATGCTTAACAATGCAAAGCTTAGATTTGAAGAACTTGAACAGAGGATGAGAGAACCCTTTGGTGAAGATGTTCGCAATCTAAAGAGCAGTAGGAACATGAGCAACACGTAGGTTTCCAGAAGCAACCAACTCTTGAACAAAGTGATAGTCAATGTCGATATGCTTCACTTTCTTGTGAGCAACTAGATTCTGAGCCAAGAAGATGGCGCTACTATTGTTGCATAACAATAGTGGAGATCCAGCAAGAAGGACACAAAGATCACGAAGAAAATGAGTCAGCCAAACAACCTTAGAAGTGGTGTTGGCAAGGGCATGATACTCAGACTCCGTACTCGAACGAGAAACAATGGGTTGTTTCTTGGCACTCCAGGAAACAAGGTTTCCACCAACAAAGACAGCATAACCATAAGTGGATCGTCGGGTCTCCAGAAAATGATCTCAATCAGCATCAAAGTAACTCAGAACCTTAGGAGAACTGGCTGATCGAAATGCAAGGCCAAAATAAAGAGTTCCCCGAACATATCGAAGAATTCAAGTAACTGCTGTAAAGTGATCGTCACGAGGATCCTGAAGATACTGACTGACTGTGTTGCCGCAAAGGCCAAATCAGGACAAGTGATTGTCAGATACTGCAAAGCCCCAACAAGAGAACGATGAAGTGTTGGATTCTAAAAAGCAGGACTAGTGGAGCTGTGTAACTGCAATTCCGACACAGATTGAGTAGAGACTGGTGTAGCATCTGACATCCCGACTCAATTAAGAATATCCCTGGCATACTTAGCTTGGCCAAGAAGTAAACCTGAGGCTGAGGGTGTAACTTCCAAACCAAAAAAGTAGTGAAGAGTGCCCAAGTCCTTGATAGCAAACTCCCGATACATCCGATCAATAAACTTCAGGAGCAGAGTCGCGTCGTTGCCTGTAAGGATGATGTCACCGATGTAGATTAACAAACACAACAGAGATGATACCTGAGACAGAACAAATAGTGAAGTATCAGCAGAACTATAGACAAAACCAAGCTGAACCAGATAAGTACTGAAACGCTAGAACCAGGCCCGCAGAGTTTGCTTAAGACCATAAATGGCCTTCCGCAAGCGACAAACATACTATGGGTGAAGTGGATCCTTGTAACCAACGGGTTGTGCCATATAGACCGGAGCATCAAGAACATCATTAAGAAATGCATTCTTGACATCCAGCTGATGAAGAAACCAAGATCGCATTGTAGCAATAGCCAGAATAGTATGAACTGTGGACGCTTTGACCAATGCAGAACATAACCAACTCTAGCATGCCATATTTCAAAAGACGCACACAACTTATTTGATTTCATGGTAGACAACAAAGAAGATCACCATAATACAAAACATAAATCCCATTTTTACTATAATCGTGACACAAGGTTTCACTAGTGATTTTATGCTGAATAATAAATGAGCAATCATCAAAGCAGACAAAAACATTTAAATCCCGAGTTAAATTGCTAATTGAAAGAAAATTTTTGGTAATATCAGGCACAATAAGCACATCATAAAGAGACAAATATTTTCAACATGAGTAATAGGTAGTTGAGAACCATTACCAACATACACACAGGCATACCCATTATAAGGTGTCACATGATCAACAATAGTGGGGGGCAATGCCATATGTTTTGTGGCACCAGATCCACAATCCACTTTGAGGCATGATGCTTAAACTTTGAGAAACAACATAGGTCATAGGGACAAAAATTGAGAAGAAAATGCGTCTGAAACTCTGAGCGCGTGAAGGTCACGCAAATGGTGAACTGAAGATGCATGAAGGAGATGCGCAAGGAGGTCTGTTGGGCGCGTGAATGTCACGCATGAGTGACGGTTCACACAGGCATGGTCTGCGTGCGCATGGATCTCACGCACCTTGTTGAACGAGGACGCCGGACATGAGCTTCTTGCAGAATAGAGCGATACCCTGTATATGTGCTGAACGGATATACTGGCCAGTATATGAGGAGAATCGAGACGCTGTATTCTGGACAGTTGCTTGGAGATATTCCCAAAGAGAACTATTGTAGTGACACTGCCGGAGGTGACAAATCGGGACGTCAAAGACTAAATATCGACCAATTTAGCGAGAAAATACTGCTGCTGTCGAAGACTGAAGATCGGACATTGTGGAACCCATCAGAAAAATGAGAGAGACGCAAAAAAACACCGGATGATTGGACGAAAACTGCTGCTGGAGGTTGCCAGAATTTGGCCGGAATTTGGTGGTGGTAGGTCGGAAAAGACAGAGGGGGGTGTAGCGAACGAAAAATAAAAAATTTAGGATTTAGGGTTTAGGATCATAATTTTCTCTGATACCATGAAATAATGATTTCCCGTAATGAATATCGTATTACTGATGAGCACAAATAGAGTACAAAAGATGGCTAGTACTGGTAGAAGAGATTGAAATCCATTCACACTAGAATGGTAGTAGACAAAGGCCACAAACATCAAATCATAGTAGAAGGAGGATGGAATCAAAGATAGACGGCATTGGAGTTCAAGGCGGCCAATGAAGAAACAGAGAATCGAGGCCAGTGAGAGTTGTGCCAACTGCTGGGAAAGATCCAAGAAGGATCAACCTTCAAGGTTGGTTCTATTGGATTTGTCTCCTCGAGAACCATAAAATTGACTACAAAAACTCTCAAAATGGACAAACGGTTCATCCGTAGCGAAAGAAAGAAGTTCAGCTGGCCAAAGTACAAACGGGTTGGCGTGGACCGCTCATGGATGGCACCAGTGGCCCGCACCACACAACGTGGTCCGTGCCAAATGTCTTTGGCATGGACTGTGCCAAATCCCGGTGCGGACAGAGCCAAACTCAACGGCCACACAAATAACTTCCAAATTTCACTCAAAGAATGGCTAAGTATGGGAGTGGACAATCCTGTTTTTTTTTCCTGTGTGTTCTAAGTGCAAAATGTCAAGACCAGCCGGTAGGATGTGAAGAATCAAGCGACCAGTGCTAAATTACTGAGCAAAATGATATTTGTGATGAAGGTCCATAACAAATGTCACGTCCCGCAAATCAGAAGTGCAAAATTGAGGACTCTGATGGCAGCCAACGACAAACGATGAAGATCACACAGACACAACCTACAAACGATGACACGGACCACGCCGAGGAGTATGCACGGACTGCGCCAGAGCAGACGGTCTGCACCAATGGAGTAAGCACGGACCACACCAGATCCCACAGCCCACACCAGTGCGGATCAAGAACTTCATGCTAGATCTAGCGCCCCTTGCCAGAATAGACCCGGTACACGGTGTGGACCATGCCATTCATGACGGTCCACGCCAAGTGCGCCATAACTAGGGTTTCACACTTTTTGGTCTATTTTGGGCTTAATTTTAGGCTCAATCCCCTACTACTATAAATATAGCCTTAGTCTACTAGGGTTTTTATCTCAGATCAGCTTTTCTTTCATTTTTACACATTCTACTCTTGTAATTAGGGAGAGCATTCTAGAGAGAGAAACATTCTCTCTTCTTTGTTTCTTTCCTTTTCTATTTTGCTTTCATCCTATGATGTGGAATTCAAATCTATATTTGAATTCCATGTCTATGAAGTAGATTAGTAGCTTGGGGGTTGTTTGTATTCATGCTATGATTATGACTTTTTGAGGTTTATATTCTCCTATCTTATTGTCTTATGAATATTTGTGCTTGAACTTATGGTTTATAGGATTTGTAATTTATGCTATGTCATTATGATCATACACTCATGAATGTGTGGTAGTATAAAATCGTGCTAGGCGTCATTGCTATCTTGGAAAGTGTTGGAATTGTGGAGTAGGTAAAAAACATGGGGAAGATGAGTGCATTCATGTCCTTTGAGAGAAATTCCTTATATGTGTTATACCATGATTCTAATTGGCTAGTTGTGTGAGAAGTCAACATGTTGGGCAGTTAATTCAGTAAATCTCGATAGGGAAAAACCCTGGCTTAACCTGATAAATTAGCGTGTTTTCTTATAGTGACTAGAGTTGTGCCGACTTTAGAGTTATCAGTAGGTATCTTTTCCTTTTCCTTTTCCTTTCTAGGCCTAGGGATTTAGATCCGCAGTGGAGTGTCTGAGATGTAATGCATTTCACTATATATCTAGTTGTTATAACCTACGCGAGGCATTGCCCTTTTAGGCAAGCTTTGTATTCCTCTAAGTGGGGAAGCATTGGCATTGGGAGTGAAGTGATGGAGGATGGTCTGCAGCGTTGGTGGACTAGAGCGTATTCTCTAATCACGGAGATAGTGAGATATGAGCATTTTGGTAAGTGTCACGTGTGACAGGCTGAGGGAAATAACTGGCTATCTATACGCCGTGAGACATTGACATAAAGATTGGTTTATAATTCTATATGTGAATGAATTGGGAATAAAAGTCATTTATCAAGCATGTTATGCAAATACCCCAAGTGTCTATTTATTTATAGTTCATGTTTGCTTTATCTTTCATGTTTAGTAGTTTCTAATTGAAACACCAAAAATCCCCCCTTGTTTTACTATACTCGCTATTCGTAGAAAGTCGTACGGATTGACAACCTGGACGAGATTGTGTTTAATTAATTTTTAGGCCCTAACATCTCTGTGGACATACCCAGGGCTTGCCGCTAACTACCCTACTAGTAGCATAGTAGTGAGTTGGGTGTATAATATAAATTTTATCTTTGACCCCCTTTTTATTAAGGTCCTAGTCTTCACTCGGGTTAATTAGATACAATTAACGACTCCGAGTGGAGGCAAGTCATCCCTCCGGCACAAAAATGCTCAAATCTGATGGATTAAAATGTTAGAAACTACATCTTAAAAAGAAAAAGTGCTTTTATGCCCCTCAGTTATTTGTTATGTGCCCATATACCCCACAGTTTTTAAAAAGTGCATTTTTACCCTCGACGTCGTCTGAAAAATTGGTCAACTTCGATCATTGTCAGATTCAATAGAAATGATCGTTTTGCCCTTTAAGGAAAAAAAACAAAAATTTAGATCTTCTCTTCTTTCTTCTCTGTCGGCCTCCCTTTCTTCTCTCCTTTCTTCTTCACCTTGAACAAGCCCATTTCCACCATCTCTCGTTCCTTTCTCGGTTCCTCTGTTTATTATTTTCAACCCCAAATTTCTTCTTGGTTTCTGCTGCTCCACCGGCCGTCCTCTTGTTTTAGCCGGAGATCCCAATTTTATCTTTGCCGACACGATGAAGGATGATGAGTACGACAACAACTGAGTTTGGGGATGCAGATTGAGGTGAATCATGTGACGAAAATTGAGGTGAATCTGGTGATGAAGAAGTGGGGATATTGATCAAAAATTGGTTTCTCTAGAAGTGGAGGCGGTTGGCGGATGAGAGGGAGTTTGGGGATAACTCGACAGATGTCATTGCGGGAGTGGTGATGGGTAGGCTGTGATGGGTGGGCTGTGATGGGTTTCTAGTTTATGGTACGGGTAGCGGGATCGATTGCATTGCGGTGGTAGAATAGTGGCATCAAGATGGTTGTAGGCTATTGGTGCTTGCATCGGCGGTGGTGAGCCAATTCAATGGCCAATGTTGGAGGGTTTTGACAGGAAGGACGGGACTGTGGTGGTTGGTGTGTGGTGAATCAGTAGTGGTGGGGGGTTGCAGTGGTAGTGGTGGAATTGGTGGGGGTGATAAAGCGGTGAAGTTGGGGGTGGAGGTGGCAGATTGGCGGCGAAAATGGTGGCGGAGCGGAGGGACTTAAGGGACAACTTGTCCATTAACTTTTAGAGTTTGGTCCAAAGGGCATTTTGGTCATTTCAGGTCGATCAATGACCAGAAACGGCCGCACTTAGGTAGGAGTGTACGATTTATTAAGGCACAACTTAACAAGCGGTACGACTTCCAAAAAGAAAGATGTGACGAAATGAAAATTTTCTCTCTCTGAAATAGGTGAGAAGCAAGGTTAAAAACCGGACGTCTAAATACACGTCAAACAAAGAAAACCAAGGGATTTCTTAGCTTTTCATCAATAATCATTAGATTCTTCTCTATCAGATAAGACAATCGGATGTATACAGAGGATTCTGCAGTTTGAGATGAGTTCATTGGTGGGATTTTCAGGCGTATGCTATAGATTATCAAAGAAGAAAGTGCAGATTTGGTTTTGGCTTCAGGTAATTAGGTTTAATTGGAGGAAGACAGAAGAGCTTTTTAGTTTAAATATAGATTTATAGGATTAGCGTGGCATTGGGGGAAGCAGCGTAATCAAAAGCTATTAGAAGCTAAAAGGTGTTGAAAAGTAGCTGGATTGAGGGTAGTAATCAAGAAGAAGAGACACGGATTCTCGAGGAGGTTTTCTTCAATGAAATTCAGGATTGGGCAAAACTCCTTAGAAACTCAAAAGCCGTAATGATGGCTCGGATGGAAAATCAAGAAAGAGAACAACATGTAGAAGGAACTTCAAAGAGGAGAAGAATGGACAGAGGTTTCAGAACTCCTATAAATAGGATTCATTCAATGCTGCCATCTCCACAACTAATCAAAGTTTCCCTGATTCAAAATATAAACCAGAGTTGAGAGATAAAAACATGAGTGAAGCTTCATCTTTGCCTCTTTCTGAGGATTATTTCACCCATCCAGGGTCTGATTTCTCAGAAGAATACAAAGAACCAGTGATTTCTTACACAGATTTGTCAACAATCAATCGTGTTTCAAGGAGAGGAGGAGAAGTAACAATCACACAAGAGGATATTGAAGAGTTTGTGGAGATGAACCAGAATTGTTTACTTTTTTTTGGTTGGATGATATGGATTTCAGTGTGGAGAGGTTGAATGTAGCTGGGGATAATCAGACTCGGGAGGAACAGATTTAGGTGCTAGCCCAAGGTGTTAATGTGGACTTTCAAACATTCTAGAGCCAAAATGCACCAGTTCTAAGTGTTAATATGGAGTCTCAAACATTGGAGAATCATGATGCTAAGGACCAATCAGTCAGAAGGAGCAGGAGATTAATGGAAAAGAGAAGCACAACACAATACTCTTTCACCTAAAAAGAAGGTGAGGAAAAGAATGACTGGAATTGAATATAAGAAAATGTTCAAGGTGAGCAAACAGTTAGCATAAAGCAGGAACAAAGGAAAAGGCAAGGCTGTAATGGTGGAATTTGAAGGACACGAGAAAGCTCAACCACAGAAAGCAACAACTTATGCTTGGAGAAAGGATGAAGGCAATTTGACAAGTTCTGAACCAGTCCACATTCAAAGCAAAAAATGAAAAATTAGAAAGAGGGCACAATCTCATGATAATGAGAAGGTAAATGATTAATATTGGAGCATCTTTCCAACGAAGAAGAGGTTCAGATCCTTGATAAAAAAGTTCCATCTACATGGTGGAGCTCAGACTTCAATGATGGGGAAAGAATAAGATGCAGATAAGAATGGAAAGAAAATTTCTTTTGCATGAGAATTCACATCACAGGATTTCAGTGAGCAGAAAGGAAATGAAGAAGCCAATCCAGCTCAGGAGCATGAAGGTAGATGAGAAGGTTTTGCGGGAACTGTACAAAATAGTTCCCCAAAGAGAAATGAGAGCAAATGCATGGAATTGTAGAGGCTATAACAATGCCTCTACGAAGAAAAGTGTTAACCAATTGGTGAAGCAAAAGAAGCCAGAGATAATATGTCTTTTTGAGCCGATGGTGCAACAACAAAGTCTGGAAGCTTGGAAAGACAACTCCATATTTGATCGGGCTGAATATCTAGACCCAATTGGTAGGTCGGGTGGATTAGCCTTATTTTGGTGTAGTCATATGGATGTTCAAGTAGTTTTTAAGTCAAAAAACTTTTGTCAGTTTAGTAGTTTCTAACGCCAATCATGTTAAATGGTGTTTAGCATTTATTTATGGTCACCTGAAGATGTCGAGAAGACCTTTTTTTTGGGGTTGTCTGAATCAATTTTGCTGCTACGCTTAGTATCCGTTGGTAGTTTTAGGAGATTTTAATCAGGTGATTACTCAAAGAGACAAAAGAGGTGGAAAACCAGTGGATGAGCAAAAAGAAAAAACAGGGTTGCATGAAGACATTGAGAAGTATGATCTCCTTGAAATGCAAAAGGAAGAACTATGGTATACTTGGACAAACAACAGAGATCATTCAAACACCATTATACAAAAATCAGTTAGAATTTTACAAAACAAGCATTGGAAAGACCTGTTTCTAGAGGTGAAGGTAATCAATCTACCTATTATAGATTCAGATCACAGTCCACTTCTACTTGACCTGGACCCGAAGAAGATAGTGCCAGAAAAGATTTATAGGTATGAAGCATTTTGGGCTAAGTCAAAAGTATCAAATTAGATAGTTAGCAAAGCTTGTAGCGAAGGATTGCAAGGTTTGCAAGTACAAGTTCTAAGCAGACCAGATCAAGTTATGGATGAAAAATTAGACATTACGACATTTACACAATTGGAGTGATAACTTGTATGGAAATTTGGAAAAGAATATAAAGAACATGGAACAAAGGTTGAATAATTTGCAGAAAGGTATGAGGATTCAACAAAATAAATAAGAGTGATCACATTAGGTTAAAGCTTAAGGACCTTCATCAAAAATATTTTGATTATTGGCAACAGAGATCCAGGTTTTCTTGGGTGAGATTTGGTGACAAAAACACTTCCTTCTATCACAAGTGGGCGAAGAAGAGGAAGAACATGAACACTATACAAGGAGTCTATGACCGTAATGGACAATGGATAGCTGGACTAGGTCAAGTTTTTCATATCTTACAGAACACATTAAGTCAGTCTTCACAATACCAGAATGGTACCCTTCACCACATTCAAACGAGATTGTTCTACAAGGTTACATAAACAGTAATGAAAGAAAACTAACATCACAACAGGGTGAGAGATTGAATCATCCATCCATGGGGAAAGAGGTATGGAAGGCTATTAAGGAAATGAAATCATGGAAGTTTCTGAGTGAAGATGGTTTGCCTCCAAGTTTCTAAAAAAGGCACTGGAATATTAATGGGCAAGAATTCACTGAAACAGTGTTATATAACCTGAACAATGCATCAGCTCTAGACCAATGGAATAAAACACAGATAGTCCTTATACCTAAAAAGAAGAACCTCACTACAACTAGTGAGTTTAGACCAATATCCTTATGTAATGTGAAGTATATAAGGTGCTTGCAAAGATATTGGCTAACAGAATGAATGAGAGCATAGGTAACCGAATTTCAGAGACACAAAACGGTTATGTTCCAGGGAGATGCATCTCAGAAATTGTTTTACTAGCACACAAAGTTATCAACTTCACGAAGAAGCAGGAAAAATCAGGCACAAGAGGTTTTATGGCTATTAAGCTGGATATGAGCAAAGCATATGAAAGAGTCTCTTGGGAGTTTATGAAAACAATGTTAAGGCAAACATGATTTTTTAATAATTGGATCAAGTTGATAATGTCCTGTGTTTCAACAGTATCATATCAAGTTCTGTTAAATGGAGAGAAATCCTACTAGTTCATACCAGACAAAGGGCTTAGACAAGGTTGTCCACTATCACCATATTTATTTATATTATGTTAATAATATCCGTCATCTTAACTTGAGAAATAAATACAAGAGAATAGTATTCTGGGCTTGAAGATATCTCTGAATTGTCCAAAAATTAGTCACCTCATGTATGCGGATGATTGCGTAATTTTCTCACAATGCAATACAAGAGCGTTGGATGACATTGCAAAGACAATTGATCTTTTTGCCAGATACTGTGGACAAAGATTAAATTTTGACAAGTGTGGAATGATGTTTAGTCCAAACACATCGAAAAGTCTACAACAGTGTGCGAGATACACTTTAAACATTCATGGTTCTTGTCTAGGAGGGAAGTAGTTAGGTATGGACATAAGCTTTGATACACCAAAGGTGAAAATATACATATATCTTATTAACAAATTTTATTAGAGGTTTGCATCAAGGAAAACAAAGCTTCTATCTCTTCCAGGGAGAATCGCTTTGGCAAAACCTCAGTGGCAACATACCCTCTTGGAATCTTCAGGATACCAAAGACAATCCTCAAAAAGTTAGACATGAGGATAGCAACATTCATTTGAGGTGGTGAACCTTATAAGAGGAAGGTATTGGAAAGCTTAGATCTAAGGAAGATGGAGGATTAGGACTATGTTCTATGGAAGCATTGAATAAGGCCTTACTTGGAAAACATGCATGGGCGATAATATCGAAGACAAATTCTCTTATCAGTAGAGTTTACAAGAAAAAGTACATGGTAAACAGTAGGCCCGTCAAATGGGTTGGGTCACCCGTTGGATAACCGTTACCCATATACTAATTTCACTTATTGGATAAGACTTATTGGATAATGATTCATTGGGTTAATGGATATAATTGGGTTGTAGTTATTGGGTTTAGTTGGGTTGGATAATTGGTTATCCGTTGGATAATTTTGGGTGGATCGAGTTGGGTTGGATAACGGGTGACCCGTGAATAATTTCATATCATAAGATAACAAAATTTTCACAAATTTGATTACGAATAATTTAATTTTTCCCTAACACATATAATCAACTTAGAAACGATCAAATTCTCGATTCATCATATTTGTCGATTTCGGTTCATGTTTTAATCAATTTTAATTTGAACCAATTAAAATTTGATAAATGATCTTGACGAAAGAAGTAGAAGTAGTATTGAAGAAACTTTTACTAAATTTTAAAAATCTCGAAATATGAAGATTTTTAAAAATATTTTCTTTTATTGAACATAAGAAAATAATAAATGAAATTCCCACATTTGGCCACTCGAATAAATATTTCCTTTTTTTGTAGTTATGTACACGATTCAGCCTACATCAAAGAATGATTACGGTTAATCGTAATTTTTCACTCCAAGTAAAATGTTACGTGGCTTATCCATTTAAAGTTTAAATAGTTGAAACCACCAATTATCCATTAAGTATATACTGAATTATCCATTGGGTCTATACTAATTATCCATTGGGTATATAATAATTATCCATTGGGTCTATACTAATTATCCATTGGGTCGAACTAAATGACCAATTGAGTATATGTCATTTATTTGGGTGAAACGTGAATTACCCATCAAGTCCGCGTTCTTTCTCAGTTCTCACTTTTCAGACTGTGTTTTGTTTCATCAGTCTGCGTTTTGTTCATCAATCGGTCTGCATTTTGTTCATATTCGAGTTCATAATATTATATTATGTAATATAATATTATGTACATTATATTATATTATATTTAATAAAAATAAAAAATATATAATATGTTGGCTTTGTAAACTCGACGAAACTAACGAACAATATTACTTGGGATCGAGCTCGAGCTCAAATACTGTACGAACTCGAATATTGTACGAACTCAAATACTGTACGAGATTGAACTCGAATACTGTACAAACTCGAATACTGTACGAGATTGAGCTCGAATACTGTACGAGATTGAGCTCGAATACTGTACGAGATTGATCTCGAATACTGTACGAGATTGAGCTCGAATACTGTACGAGATTGAGCTCGAATACTGTACGAGATTGAGATCGAATACTGTACAAACTCGAATACTGTACGAGATTGAACTCGAATACTGTACGAACTCGAATACTGTACGAACTCGAATACTGTACGAACTCGAATACTGTACGGGATTGAGCTTGAATACTGTATGAACTTAAATACTGTACGAGATTGAGCTCGAATACTGTATGAACTCGAATACTGTACGAGATTGAGCTCGAATACTGTACGAGATTGAGCTCGAATACTGTACGAGATTGAGCTCGAATACTGTACGAGATTGAGCTCGAATACTCTATGAACTCAAATACTGTACGAGATTGAGCTCGAATACTCTATGAACTCGAATACTGTACGAGATTAAGCTCGAATACTGTACGAGATTGAGCTCGAGTACTGTACGAACTCGAATACTGTACGGGATTGAACTCGAATACTGTATGAACTCGAATACTGTACGAGATTGAACTCGAATATTGTACGAACTCGAATACTGTACGAGATTGAGTGCGAATTTTGTACGAACTCGAATACTGTACGAGATTGAGTGCGAATTTTGTACGAACTCGAATACTGTACGGGATTGAGTTCAAATACTGTACGAGATTGAGTTCGAATACTGTACGAGATCGAATACTGTACGGACTCGAATATTGTACGAGATTGAGCTTGAATAATTTGTGAAATATAATTTGTGAATTATAGTGAATATTTATGTTAAATATTACACATGCATTTAATTGAGTAATTTTGGATATTTATTGGGTATTTGTTACATTCTTATTGAGTTAACATAATATGGGACCCATGGAGATCAAAATTTTCCATTAACACAATTATTTTCATCCCGCTCAATCCCAAAAACTAATGAGCATTTAATACCTGATCCCATTGGATCATGACAACTTGTAACCCAAATCGATAGAAAATATTTAATGATAACTTATTGGGTTAATTATATAATGACTTATTGGATAATGACTTATTGGTTAATATATTTTAACCAATTGGGTCATATGAATATCTCATGGGTTATCCAATGGGTTATCCATTTAATGACCCAACCCATTTATGACCCAACTCATTATGACCCATTTAATAAACGGGTTAATTGGATAATGACCCATTGGATAATGATCTATTGGGTTTGGATAATGAGTTTATCCAATTAACCCATTTGACGGGCCTAGTAAACAGAGATTTTCTCAACATAAACTCCAAATCCTTAGATTCCTGGGGCTGGAAATCTATTTTGTGGTTGAAATCAGGGGTAAGAGAAAATCTAGCATGGAAAATTACCAATGAAAGGAAGGTAAGAATCATTGTCGATGGATTCCGGGAACTCTTAATCCATTAACTGAAGGCTTTGTAATTGGTTCACAGATGCCTCATGGAAAAAATGCCTCATGGAGATGCCTCATGGAAAAAATCTGGTTTGGCTTCTTCGGCTGTAGTGGTTAGGAATATGTTCGGGAATGTGGTTACAATGTGAACTAAAACTTTCCAATCCCCTACACCACTACATGCAGAATTGATAGCTATACAATTTGGATATGAAATATGTGAAGAACTAGATATCGCAAATGGTGAACTGGAATCTGACTGTTTAACTGCTGTTAGGGGTATACATAATCCGATGACTGCCCCTTGGAGGAATTTCTCTATTTGCAGTACTCTTAGCCTCCAGCATATGAAATTGCCAATTACACACATTCACAGAGAGGCTAATAGTGCTGCGGATTACTTGGCTAAATACTCATTACAGAATAATTTACAAGGGAACATAGATTTTCAGTTGGCACCTCCTGTGCTCAGAGGTCTAATTTCACTAGACAGACTTGGTTTACCTTCCATACGAGTAGGCTCTGGATCTTGACATGCTCATTTACTCTAGTTGCTCTTCATTTACTATATGCAATCCACTATATGGACTCAAAATTGTCGTTACTTCCTGTTTCTGGAATGGAATCTACGCTGTTTTTCTGTTTTTGCCTCAGGATGGATTGTGCCCGACTCTGATGGAACACGAGGAAAATTACCACTGGACTCAGACAATCTATACTACTCTAGACCAACTCTTCTGGACTTAGAAGCTCGACACATCTCTCGGATAGAGATATACTCTTCTGGATGTTCTTAATCTTCTTTCTATAGCTTCTTTCCTGTTGATTTCCACGGACATAATGGGGTTTCGAGTTGCTCGATTCACCGACCTGTTTATGGAAAACATTGGAAAGTTATCTATAGAAAGGTACTAACTCTAGTTTAGCTTCATTCGCAACCAATTTTGTTTCTGAATATTCACATTGATCTCTGATCATCATACGGATGATCTTTTGTATACACGTATGAATCTTTAGGCTTTTGCCAGCTTTATGGTTTGGGGAGCCAAATACAAATTTCCCCCATAATTATTTTAAAAAAAAAATGGTTCACAAACTAGCTTGATGGTTAGTGATTTTATCACAGAACACAACCAATGGAGGATTCCACTAATTCGCTCAATATTTCCAAGAGAGGTAATTACAAAAATTGCAGCAATTCAACAGATAAATAAATTCTCTACATGTCCAAATATACCTCTATGGAGACCTAATCAGGATGAGCACTATTCTGTAAAGAAAGCATATCATCTGATTTTTAAGGAATTATGGCCTAAAACACATATTAGAACTCTACATATATATTTTGAATTAGTCATGCAAGACTTAGTCTAGTTAGTTACTTCTCTGACTATGTATTTTAGTAAGACTTAGTCTAGTTAGTTACTTCTCTGACTTTGTATTTACGTAGACTTAGTTAGTAGAATCCCTATAACTTTGGGATTTAGTTACATACTTGTATTATATATACGGTACTCCAGTGATGAATAAAATTAATAATTTCCATCTCTTACTCAATATCAAACTCTTCTTTATGGTATCAGAGCAACATATTTTCTAACTTTTCCCCCACTCATCAATCATGGCAGCAACGCCAGCAGAAGAAATAAACTCTTCTGAAATGGAAGTTGAGAAGAACTCAGCTAAATCTCAATCTGAAGCTCGTGATGATACTTCTAAATCATCTATGTCAGTCAATGATCCTTACTTCATTCATCCGTCTGATAATCCTACGACGGTGCTTTTCTCTCCTTTGCTTCAAGGTGACAACTACCCGACATGGGCTCGTGGAATTTCAAAAGCCTTGAATGCAAAGAACAAGCTTGGATTCGTGGATGGTTCTATCCCACGTCCAACCGATCCCATAACCCAAGCATGCTGGAAACGGTGTGATGACTTGGTAGGGATGTGGATCACAAATTCAGTCCACACTGATATCCGGTCGAGCTTGATGTATGCTGATTCTTCTTATGCAATTTGGCAAGATCTGAAATTAAGATTCACACACTCAAATGCTCCAAAGTTGTATCAACTGAAAACAACTGTCACTGGTCTCAAGCAAGACGATCTTTCCGTTACGGCATATCACACCAAACTCAAGACACTCTGGGATGAAATTGATTCTCTTAATCCCCATGAGCCATGTATTTGTGGTGCTAGAAAGAGTCTTCTTGAACGCCATGAAAGGGATCGTACCATGGAATTTTTGCAAGGACTTCATGATCGTTTCTCAAGCCTTCGCAGTCAAATCCTCTTGATTGAACCGCTGCCTTCAGCTCAGCGAATCTACAATCTTGTCAAGCAAGAAGAGGAACAACAGTTCATTAATGCTACTTCTCATCTCAGTGTTGATGTTGCTGCTCTCAATGTTAACAAGTATGATCCTTCTCGTCGGCATAATAACAACACCAACAAAAGACAACACCCATATTGTGATCATTGTAGCAAGTATAGACATACTCGCCAGACATGCTATCAAATTCATGGCTTTCCCCAAACCAAACCAAAAGGAAGCACTCACCCTTCTGCGTTTGCTGCAACCACATCTAGTGAGCAACTTCTTCCATCACTTTCAGCCGATCAATACAGTCGTCTCCTTGCAATGTTGTCCACTCCAACAGCTGATTCGGACACATCGCCTAAAGTGAATCTCACAGGTAATATGACTAATTATCATCCTGTTTGGTATGTTGATAGTGGTGCAACGCATCACGTTTGCACTAATTTGTCTTTATTTAGCAAATATCATTCTCCTTCAAAGCATATTGATGTTCAATTACCAGATGGATCTCTTGTCACTGTACATCATATTGGTGAAATAATATTCTCACCAACATTGAGATTATCACAAGTTTATCATATTCCTGCATTTAAATTCAATCTCATTTCTATATCTCAATTAACTAAATCTCTCCATTGCAAAGCTGAATTTCTTGATTCTTCAGGCACTTTTCGGGACCTTCGCTCGAATCGGACGATTGGTCAGGCTGATCTTGTTTCTGGTCTTTATCAACTCCGCCACCCTTCAGCTGCTTGTTTTTCTTCCATTGCTCCATGTAATAAAACGCCACTAGATCTTTGGCATTGTCAGTTAGGCCATCCAGGCTTAAACCGTTTTAAGTTTCTATGTAAAACAGTAGATTTCATTCATTCCAATTTCTCTTCCGAATGTATTGTTTGCCCTCGAGCAAAACAAACTCGTTTATCGTTTAATCAATCTGTTATTTCTTCTTCTCGTTGCTTTGAGCTCATCCATTGTGACATATGGGGACCTTTTTCTATCTCTTCTAAAGATGGCGCTAAATACTTTCTTACCATCGTTGATGATTACTCAAGATGTACTTGGGTCTACCTTATGTGTTCTAAATCTGAGACTCTTCAGCATATTCAATATTTCCATAAATTCGTCATTACACAATATTCACATATGATCAGCTCCATTTCTACAGGATCCCTCTCCATTTTTTTACCTCAACTACAAAAGTTTCGATCCAACAATGGGACAGAATTTTTGTCAAAAGACATTCAATCATGGTTTCGATCTCATGGAATACACCATCAACGAAGTTGTGTGTATACCCCTCAACAAAATGGAGTTTTTGAGAGAAAACATCGCCATCTTCTTTCGGTGGCAAGAGCTCTACGGTTTCAATCCAATATACCAATCGATTATTGGGGTGAATGTGTTCTTACCGCTGCATATTTGATAAATAAAATGCAGTCCGGTATTGTCCAATAAGTCCCCACACAAGATTCTTCTCCGATCTCCGCTGAAATATGACCATCTTCGAATTTTTGGTTGTCTTTGTTTTGCTCGAAATACATCGGTCCGAACAAAGTTTGACCCTTGTGCTAAACCAGGTATCTTCTTAGGCTATCCATTTAATCATAAAGGATATATGATCCTCGATATCGAATCAAACCAAAAATATGTTTCTCGCGATGTTGTGTTCAAGGAACATATATTTCCATTCCAAGACGCCATGCCTCCTGTACACGATTTTTTTTCGAATACCGAGACATCACCATTGTATTATGATGATGATATTCCTAGTTCTTTGGTTAATTCACCATCTCCATCCTATGATACTCCTCACACTACTGCAAACACATCATCTGATCATCCTCTCCCAGCTCATTCCATATCAACTCATGTCTTGGACTCCATTCCGTCTCCACAATCTCCTTTAAGTCCTTCTCCTTCTAATTCAAATTCTTCATCCACGTCTCCCACATATCCTTCCTCGTCTAGTTCACAAAATTATCAAGAACTAGCAAGTAATTCTATCACAAATGAATCACAAATACCACTTCGGCACTCTACTCGTGATCGCTAAGAACCTGTTTGGAAGAAGGATTATATCTGCACTAATATTTCATGTACTACTACTTCTCCTTACCCACTCACTCACCATTTATCATTTGATAAATTCAGCTCCACTCATAAGGCTTTCCTTACTTCTATCCTTACATCTCATGAGCCGAGAACCTTTACTGAGGCCATGAAACATGCTGAATGGCGTGAAGCTATGTCCAAGGCGATTGCAGCTTTGGAAGCTCATTGCACATGGACATTAACTCCTCTACCACCCGGTAAGTCCGCCGTTGGTTGTAAATGGGTTTACAAGACTAAATTCAAATCCGATGGCAGTATTGAACGCTGCAAAGCTAGACTCATTGCAAAAGGATATACTCAACAGGAAGGCATCGATTATCATGATACCTTTGCACCTGTGGCTAAATTAGTTACCGTTCGTGTGTTATTATCCTTAGCTTCAATTCGAGGTTGGCCTCTCCATCAACTTGATGTCAATAATGCATTTTTACAAGGAGACCTCAATGAAGAAGTCTATATGCAAATTCCCCCTGACTTTCGTAAGCAAGGCGATCATCGTGTTTGTCGCTTGAATAAGTCCCTCTACGGTCTTAAACAAGCATCTCGACAATGGTTTTCAAAATTTTCCTCAACCCTCTTAGTTGAAGGATTTATTCAATCTCGTGCAGATTATTCACTTTTCTTTTATCACCAACATAATATTTCAGTCTTTGTCTTGGTTTATGTTGATGATATTATCATTACAGGAAATGATACATCTTTTATATCCTCTCTTAAATCTCGACTTGAATCCAAATTCTCTATTAAAGATCTAGGCAAATTACAATATTTTCTTGGCATTGAAGTAACCAGATCATCTCATGGGTTATTTTTATGCCAACGCAAATATATACTTGACATTCTCCAGGATTCTGGCCTTACTGGCGCTAAAACTTCAGCTTTTCCTATGGATCAACATCTTAAACTTCTTCCTACTTCAGGGGAATTATTACCCGATCCCAGCATTTTTAGACGTTTGATTGGTCGTCTTCTTTATCTTACAGTTACTAGACCAGATATAACGTATTCTGTTAATTCTCTTAGCCAATTTATGCAACAACCAAGGTCTGCCCATTTAGAAGCGGCCTTACGTATCGTGCGATATCTCAAAGGCACTCTTTCTCATGGAATCCTTCTATCTTCTTCCAGTTCTCTAAACCTTCAAGGGTACACAGATTCAGATTGGGCTGGATGTCCTACCACTCGTCGTTCGACAACGGGTTACTTTACCATGCTTGGTGCTAGTCCACTTTCTTGGAAATCTAAGAAGCAACCAACTGTCTCCAGATCATCCGCCGAAGCTGAATATAGGGCTATGGCTAATCTAACTGCCGAATTACAATGGCTTTCCTTTCTATTTACTGATCTTCGTATCCCAATTCCCAAGCCAATTCCGGTTTACTGTGATAATCAAGCGGCCATCCACATTGCCGAAAATCCTGTTTTTCACGAACGTACGAAACACATTGAACTTGATTGTTACTTTGTACGTGAAAAACTATTATCAGGTTTAATTTCTCCAACTTACATCTCCTCATCAAATCAGCTTGCTGATATCTTCACTAAACCCCTGGGTGCAGAACAGTTTCGTCAACTTTTGTTCAAGTTGGGCATACGTTCGAATCCCACTCCCGCTCCAACTTGAGGGAGGGTATTAGAACTCTACGTATATATTTTGAATTAGTCATGCAAGACTTAGTCTAGTTAGTTACTTCTCTGACTATGTATTTTAGTAAGACTTAGTCTAGTTAGTTACTTCTCTGACTTTGTATTTACGTAGACTTAGTTAGTAGAATCCCTATAACTTTGGGATTTAGTTACATACTTGTATTATATATACGGTACTCCAGTGATGAATAAAATTAATAATTTCCATCTCTTACTCAATATCAAACTCTTCTTTAACACATCAAGTCCCTCAGAATCTTCATAAATTTTGGAAATTTCTATGGAATCTTAGAATTCCACACAAACTCCAAATCTTTATATGGAGAATTATCAGCTTAGCCCTCCCAACGGTGAACATTTTAGCAAGAAGAGAAGTAATTGATAGTATGAACTGTTCCAGATGCTCTTGCCAAATCGAAGATGACACACATGTGTTTCTCTAATGTGAGGAATCTAAGAGAATATGGCGGATATTGTCGTTAGGTTTTGATTTCAATTCGGCTCCTCAGCAAGATGTGAAGCGGTGGTTTCTTGCTTGGGCCCCAGATAAAGAAGCGATTGAGTTATAAATATGTATATTATGGGATATTTGGAAACAAAGAAACTTGAAGGCCATCACGAACGAAGACAAAGAGGGGTTGGTATGCTGGCAGAATGCTAGAAGCAACTATATGATCCTCAGTCAATCAAATGAAAATAGTTTGGAGGTTTTTTATCAGGATGAATACCTCTTGTAGAGACAGTCACAAGAATAGAGAAGGACGACAAGAGAACCTGTACAAGAAACAAATCTTCATGCTCAAGAAGTTTGAAATCATATGCATATTATTACTTTTGATAGATCTTACCAGAAACAAAGAAACAACTGCGTGGAGAATTTCACATCGTTTCCAACTTAGAGAGGAAGCAACACATGAGAGAAAAATGATTTCAGGTTTAAATTTCTTTGTGGCCAATACACCATTATAAGCTGAAGCTAAGGCTTTCTTAAGAGCAAATTAAGAAACTTTAAGATCCAACTCAAGTGATATATTGGTCTACACAGACTCTATGGTTTTATCCAGGGGCGAAGCCAGGATTTCAAAATCGGGGTGCACTTTCAAATATTTTAAAAAAATTACAATCAAAATAAATAATTAGATCTTAATCAAGTTATTTTACAATCAAAATCATAATACTCAATGTCTAAAAAGTTCAATACAACACACTAAATAGTCACTCGTCGAGGTTTCATACTTTGAAACCGACTTACAATCGTACTTGGACTAACATCCAAGGCCAAATCTTTCTCCAAATAAGTAACCAAACTATCATTCAACAATTGTTCTCCCATGCTATTACGCAGTTTATTCTTGATGAAAGTCATTCCTGAAAAAACTCTTTCCACACTTGCTGTTGCCACTGGTAGAATCAGAACCAACTTTAAAAGCAAATATACTCTAGAATGAGTCTCATGCTTTCTTGTCTCAACAAGTTTGACAGAAAGCTCATTTAGAGTCTTCAATGCCCAAAATCTTTCATCATGTCGCATATCATCAACGAAAGTATCAAGTGAATGTTTTAAAACCATCAAATCAACACTTGAAAACTCATTAGGATAAAACCCAGCAAGTTGGACAAGTTTCGATGTATCAAATGATGAGAACCGATTAGTAGGATTAAAACATGACATACAGATAAGTAAATCCTTACTTTGCTTGGTAAATCGGTCTTCAAGTTCTGATAATTGTCGATCAAGCACACTGTTAAAAACATCGACTTGAAAATGATGAAGATTTGTAATTCTTGGCCCTTTACCACGAAACATCCTTCTCCCCGGAATGACATACATATCCTCCATGTTTAGCATCTCAATGCCATGCTTAGCCACAAATAAAGTGACTTGGTCGAAGTGATCATTCCATCCATCATCTCTCATTCTTTGCAAACTTCTCTTAGTTACATCAGCCAAACTCATTGCATTCACAATATCTTGATCCCTCTTTTGCAAGGCCAAATTCAACTCATTTGTAATCCCAAAGATAGATCTCATCAAGTGTGCCACAAAAACAAAATCAAATGTCATCAACATGTGAGTGATTCCACATGCTTTATGCTTCTCACTTTTTTCCTTAGCTTCATCTGCTATAGCATCAAGAGACTCAAGAAGTGGGCGAAACAAATCAAGAACATTCAAAATAATTTTATAGTGAGAACCCCAACGAGTATCACCAGCCCTAGCCAAGCTCTTCTCCTGATTTAAACCGCTACCTGATTCAATGTCACCAATAGATAAAGCATCAACAACTCTCTCTTTCTGCTTCTCCCGAAGAAATGCTTTTCTCTTTGGTGAACCACCCACAAAACTAATCAAAAGGGGAAGCACCTCACAAAATAACCAACTAGCATCATCATTATCTTTAGCAACGCTGACAAGTGTTAATTGAAGCTGATGAGCAAAACAATGAACATAATATGCAGACGGGGACTCATTTCTAATCAATCTTTGAAGACCATTCAATGACCCTTGCATATTACTAGCTCCATCATAACCTTGACCTCGAACTTTAGAAAGAGGTAAAGAATGATCCATAAGCAAAGATTTAATTGCTTCCATTAGGGTCAAAGAAGTAGTATTCACAACATGTATAACACCAAGAAAACGTTCTGTAACTTCACCATCTTTACTAATGTATCTCAAACAAAGAGCCATTTGTTCTTTATCAACTATATCAGCAGACTCATCAGCAAGAATGGCAAAGAAATCATCTCCAATTTCATCAATAATCAATTGAGTAGTCTCTATAGCATGTGCTTGTAAGATATCCTTTTGAATATCAGAAGATGTCAATTGACAATTACCAGGAGCATTTTCTAGGACTACTGAGGCAACTTCAGGTCTACCCTTTGAATGAAATTTTAGAAGTTGTATGAAATTACCTCTATTCAATGAATCTAAACTTTCATCATGTCCACGAGCGGGCAACCCTTGAACAGAAAGCCATTTCATGCATTCAATGGAAGCTTCCAACCTTATTCTGTACTGCCTTTTAGTTTCATCGGAATGATTAGCCAAAGTAGAAGGGAGAGAACCTTTTTGATTTTTAAAAGCTTCAAGTTCTGTCATAGCAACATTGTGATGACTGTTAAGTGCACCAACATGTCTCTCAAGAGAATCCGGTTTGCCCCAACTCCTGAAACCACCACTAACAAAAACATCAGATCCATCGTCATCATTCTTGAACAAATAACAAGCAAAGCAAAAAGCAGCATCTTTTTCAACACTATAAAACCATCTCGGGTTGAATCTGCGGTTTTTCTTTCCACTTTGTGTAAGAGGAAATTTATGACCTACAGGTTGACAAAGAGGTCTATTCACATAAGCCCTCCTAACTAGTTTTTTATCATCGGGATGGAATGTACTCATCAATTTTCTCTTTCCCGGATCTTGAGGGAGATTCAACAAATCAATATCAGTTACTCTTCCCTCCTCTCTCAACCTTGATGTACCCTCCCCTTCTTGATTTTGAGGAATGTCCGAAACCCTTGTTTCTTCGGGTGGAGAATCATTCAATTGAGGAGAAGAATGCAATACTTCTTGAGATGATGGAGTTTGTTGAAGATTTGGGCTAGAACTACCTTCGCCCCCTTCTTTAGGAACTTTTGAGAAAAAACTTAAAATACCACCACTTTGTTTCCTTTTCATCCTGGATAAAATAATTAAGTTAAGCAAAATAACAATTTAAAACCCAAAATTAAAAGATTCAAAACTCCAACAAGATTAAACTCAATGGAAACACAAGCACATAAACCCCAAAATTTTGTTCTAGTGAGATGTGTTCATCTTCAATACAAAACTACAAATCCATCGGAGTCCGATTCTCACAATTCTAGGAACAAAATATACCCCATGTTCCTTAATTAAATGTCCTTCATATTGAGAAGTGAGAACCATTGAATCAAATATTATATTTACCACAACACACATACACACAAAAATGTCAAAAATACAATCAAAATCTTACAATTAATTGATCAAGACGTTGGGAACTTTCAATTAGATACCTTTCAAATTGGAAATCATTGAATCAAATACCACAATAACCACACATAAAATTTTCAAAAATACAAACAAACCTCACAATCAAAAACGTTGGGAACTTGCAATTTGGGAAAGTAGGGAAAAAATAGAGAAAGGAACCTTGATAGGCTTGATTAATAACGCCGAGCAGAAGAGGGATGAGCCGATGAGCAGCCGAGGCCGAGCAGGGAGCAGTGGCGGCTGACCGAACAGAAAAGGGAGGAGATGGGCATGGGCGGCCGAGCAGGGAGCCGGAGATGCCGAGCAGAATAGCAGGGAGATGGGCCGTGGGCGGCCGAGCAGATTGAGCAGCCGAGGCAGAAGATGGAGGTCTGGCCCTGGCCGTCCGTCTGGGAGGAGAATCAGGAAATGGGTGCGCTGAATAAATTTCTCAGAGTCAGGGGTGCACAATTAAAATTAAATCATTTTTGCCCCATTAAAAAAAAAATTTTAAAAAAAAATTCTGGGGTGCACGTGCACCCCAGGTTCCAGTGCTCGCTTCGCCACTGGTTTTATCAACCTCATTATCAACTCCAATCACTACACCATGGGAGATCAAGGGTACAATGCAGCAAATCTTGCGCATAACCTCAAATATGCATAGCTTTAAATGTATTAAAGTTAATCGTAGTTTAATTTCAGTTGATCATGATGTAGCTCATAAGTTTGGCAAAACTCTGTAATTCTTACTTTTCTAGATAATATATGTGTGGTTTTCAGAAAACAAAAACCAGGGGTAAGAGTGCATATTAAAAAACGGGGGGGGGGGGGGGGGGGGATATGCGCACATAACAAGGAAATGGAGGGATAAATGCATTTATTCAAAAAAAAAACTGTGATGGGCATCATTTGAGAAAAAATAGCGATGACCTTGATTAAGTGAATCAAGTGAGGAAAATATTGAATAGAGTCGTTTCAGACACTTACGAAAGTCAAAATAACAATAGTACCCCTGGTTGATACCATCACAACACCAAAAAAAATAATTTCTATTAGACTGAGTCTCCTAACAGGCGGCATGTCTATAAACTTATGGACATACCACTTATTTTTTACCTTATACACAACATTTGTTAAATTACATATATAATTTAGAATTTTTAAATATATTTTTATATCGTATATTTTATATTTTCACCTTCAAATACATATTATTACTTGTTTAACTTATAAAATACAATATTTAAATTTTATAAAAAATTACAACACTTAAGGTAAAACCCCCCGTAATGAAAATGCCGCATTTCCTAAGACTTTTTATTTCTATTATATAATTCTCGAGATACTTAAAATTTGACTTGGAAAAAAATTATTGCAAGTTAGAAGGGACGAGTAAATAAAATTGGAGGCCAATCAGGAACGTGCAGAATCATTCGGGAGAAGTCCGCACTGATGCTCATAATACCACAATATCTTTCAATAGGAAGGTGCTGGAAACTGCAGCGAGAATACATGACTGGGCTCAAGAGAATGTTGGTAAGCTGGAATACAAAATCAAAAGGGTGAAACAACAGCTTGGTGCTAAGCAGAAACAGAAGGATGCAGATGGTATGCATGAGAAAACTGTTCAACTGGAGGGACTTCTTACTATGCAGAATGACTACTGGAGACAGAGAGCCAAAGCACTATGGCTTAGAAAAGGAGATAAAAACACTAAAGTCTTCCATAAATGGGTGTGAAAAAGGAAAGGAAGGAACTATATTACCCACCTCAAGGACGATGCAGGAAATTGGATATCAAAGAAGGAGGATCTTCAGCAGTTAGTCTACAGTCATGTGAGCTCTGTATTTCTCACTGAATCGGTCATGTCGGAGGATGCGTTTGGACATTCGACTATGCAGGACATCCTAAATCTCATCACCAGAGGGGTCAATCACAATCAACAGGAGGCGTGCGAGAGACCTGTGACTGCACATGAGATAAAAGGAGCTATTTTTCAAATGGGGAAATGGAAGGCACCTGGACCAGATGGCCTACCACCAGGTTTTTACCAACATTACTAGTCTGAAGTGGGTGATGAGGTCATCAATGCGATTTTAAAATTTTTCACAAATGCATCTATGCCACCAGAGTGGAACCACACTACTCTCGTCCTTATCCCGAAGAAAAGGTGTCCAAAGGAACCAGCATACTTACGACCTATAAGTCTATGCAATATCACATATAAAATAATTGCGAAGATCTTAGCCAACAGAATCAAGAAAGTCATGGGGTTCCTCATCTCGGGTAACCAATCGGCTTTTTTTCAAGGAAGATCTATTGTTGAAAATTCGCTGATTGCACATGAGGTAATCGAATTCATTCGTAAGAATAAGTCGGGGAAACAGGTGATGACATCCATGCAAATAGATATGCGTAAGGCTTATGATTGGGTATCTTGGGAATTTTTGGAGAAGATTATGGTACACATGGGATTTCCTCGATTATGGATTCGCTGGATTATGGCTTGTGTCACTACGGTGTCATACTCTATTAAGCTCAACGGTACGATATCAAAGAGCTTTAATCTGAAACAGGGACTACGACAAGGTTGTCCCATCTCGCCATTCTTATTCATCCTTTGCCAAGAAGCATTCTCATCGATGATAGCATCGGATGGGTTCCAGAGTGTCTGCCAAGGTGTTAAAATTGGGCGTTCGGTCCAACCTGTTTCACATCTCATGTTGGATAATTGTATCCTTTTCTTCAACATTTCGGAGGAAGGTTTAACAAAACTAGCAAGGACACTTAATCTCTTCGCAGCGTACTCTGGCCAAAGAATTAACTTTCAGAAGTCGGCACTCCTATTCAGACCAAACGCACAAGAACACACTAAGGAGAGGCTTAGGCAGACATTCAGAATATTTTCAGACTTACTTAAGGATAAGTTCCTTGGATATGATATGGATTTCACTGCTATGAAAGTTGGTATGTTTAGTAAGTTAATCCAAAGAGTTAAGGCAAAAACTTATGTATGAAAAACTGGGAATATTTCGATCATGGGGAGAATCACCCTGTCCAAACATGTGCTAGCATCAACAATCCAGTACACACTGAGTACTTTTCGTATACCGTCTACGGTGGCGAGGAAAATTGATAGCCATCTTGCACGTTTCATCTGGGCAGGAGATACAGAGGGGAGGGGAATACACTGGAAGTCATGGTCAACGATGTGCCGATCAAAGTGGCAAGGAGGACTAGGAATGCGCGCCACTAAGCAGATAAACCGGGCTTTGTTAGGAAAGCTAGCATAGAAGTTGGTTACAGATAAACAATCATTTTTCTCTAAGTTCTTCCTTTCTAAGTACTGCAACAAAGATGATTTCTGCAAGGTCAAATTGAAATAGGGCTCAACATGGGGCTGGAGAGGCATAATGTGGGGAAGGGATCTCGTTGTCAGCGGCCTAAAATGGCAGGTAGTCAATGGACATGAGATTAGCATCCAGGAAGAGTGGATTCCACATCAGAGGAGCCCAATCAGGTATGAAAATCAACTCCTTCCACAACTGGACTTCAAGGTGTGTAATCTGATCGATAGTAATCAGCAGTGGCGAATGCCTCTTTTGAGACTCTTATTTAGTTCAGAAATTGTCAACCACATAGCAGGAATACATATTCCATATAACTCATCACGAATGAGGGATTTTCAGTTCTGGGACATGGACTCAATCGGGAAATACACCGTCAAAAATGGATATTATGAGGTATGTAACAAGGTGTCCAGCCAGAACCCATCATCTTCAACCGTCGCCGCCAATATGAAGGAAAAACAGCATCTGTGGAAGACATTATGGCATTTGAGCATACCGGAGAAAGTAAAATTCCTCGTATAGAGGTTGGTAACGAATGCTGTATCAACTGGACCTGCTCTTAGATTGAGAAACATGGAGGTCTCACCATATTGTCAAATGTGTCATCAAAAGGTTGAAACGGTGTCCCATATGATCCTAGCGTGTGAGATCG
The DNA here is from genome assembly GCA_037428765.1 of Rubia yunnanensis. Lineage (NCBI taxonomy): Eukaryota > Viridiplantae > Streptophyta > Magnoliopsida > Gentianales > Rubiaceae > Rubia > Rubia yunnanensis. Next base: position 53,965,374 of record CM075061.1, read on the forward strand.
CACGAAGGATATGGAGAATATCTAGACGGGGGTTTGATTTTGGTCAAGGAACCCCACTCAATCTGGAATTGTGGCTTCGTCAATGGTTTAAGACTGCACCGGAAAATGAGGATATAAACCTGACATGCATTATAATATGGGCGATTTGGTGTGCAAGAAATAACGCAACAATTGAACAACAGAAGCCATCGGTTGATATGATTCTAGCAATTATCAGGGGTACCTATGAGGACAACGTTAGCAGTGTGGAATCCTGTCACACAGTTTTAGCTAACCCAAACTTATCACATATGGAGCTCGAAGACATGGAGAATCGGACACAGATGGATACCACAAAGGTGGAACAAGTGGGAGACATGCGCCTTCTTTGGTACGCAGTGGATAATCACAACAACCAGGTATATGAGGATTGGATGTGTTTCAATACAGATGCCGCATTTCGAAAACAGGACGGTAAGGCAGTAGCTGCATGGTGTGTTGCACAAGGTTCAGATATTTCAACCTCCTGCCGAGGTTATCGCGTAACACATGCGGCTTCGCCAGCACAAGTGGAACTCATAGTCATTTACGAAGCTATGATACATGTTAGTCATATGGGTGCCACTCAAATATGCATTCGCACAGACTGCGAAATGGTCTTCAACCATACCAGTGAGTATCCATCGGTTCCACCGGGTCTAAAAGGTTTAGTTAGAAGCATCTTAATGCTAGCTATGATTTTCCATAATATTCATGTCATAAAAGTGCATAGAGATGTTGTAATGAATGCACGTGGCCTAGCAAAATATGTAATCATGGATATTATGATAATATAAGTGCATGATTTAACCCCCAAAAAAAAAATTTAAAAAAATTGGACCCATCACATCCAATTTGATCCCAAATTTCGAGTAGGACCAGATCGCCGCGCTACCCGACGTGCCGGTCAATATGAACACCCTACGGCTTCGGCCAAATCCAAGCGGAATCGCCCCCTAACTTTTGGCTGAATTGAATCAAGATTCCCGAGAACCAGTCAGCGGAATCCAAAGAGTTCGTTCTTTCTCTGATGGAAGAAGAGGTGGGAACTCCGGCGGCTGTGGCGCCATCCCTACCCGACGAAATGGTCTTTGAAATCCTCGTAAGGCTTCCGGACAAGAACCTTAACCGCTGCAAATGCGTGTCCAAGGCTTGGCGCTCACTGATCACCAGTCCGAGGTTCGTACAGGCACACAGAGCACGTCATCCCGCCGCCGGCTTATTAGTATGGGCCATCGCTGTCGATGCCGCATTCGAACCCTTCCTAACCAACGACTTCTATTTCTCCCCCGTAGGCCTTCGCCGGCCGGCAGAACCCTTCTGCCGCTTACAGCCGTCGCTTCCCGTTCCTGGCTTGCTGGGAATCACTGACGTCATTCACGGCTTGGTGTGCTTCTACAATTCCAACCATTTATTCGTTGCCAACGTTTTCACGGGGGAAGTCAAGGAGCTTCCTCGTACTGGTAATTCGCGACACTACATCTTAGGGTTTGATGCTGTTAATCGTGTGTATAAGCTGCTTGGTTTAGGTTCAAGTTCATCTGAAATACTATCTTTAGGATTAGGTGGTTGGAGAAAGGTTGCTGATGATTGTCTGCGAATGCAACAATGTAGGAATTTTGTTGCTGTTAATAATGTCATGTATTCGATGGTAGCGAGGCAAAGATTCCGTAGGAGGGGTAGGTGCTACCTGGTTTCTTTCAATCTCAACAAGGAGGAGTTCCGATGCATCAAGATACCACGGGGGATGACATCGGAATGTTTGCTTTCACATTATGTTGTCGAATTAAGGGGCCGGTTGGCTCTGGCAGATCCTAAGTGTGGCCAAGGATGCGGGCTTTCGCTGTATATAATGGAGGACGATGAGGGTAACATGTGGAGTAAGCATCATATTCCCCTGCCCGAGAAATTGCATGAACGGAGCGGTATGTCTACTGTTCCTGTTGGGAACCTGCCTGATGGTCGGACGTTATTGTGCAATCTATCTGATGCGGAAGAGTCGCTGCTTTTGGACACACCTATTTACTCGTACGATCATCAAACCTGTAAGTTCGAGAAACTGTTTGTTGGTAAGTTTCCTGAGATGCATACTGAAGCACCGGTAGACTTATTCTGGATCAGGATGTTGTGTGTAGTAGAGAACTGGACTAAATTTGATATTTTGTTTGATAAAACTAGACCGTCCAGAGGTGATATTGGAGAGTGCGGAGAATTAGTCTAAGCATTGGAGCTGATACCTTCTCTTTTACGGTCATTCTAAGTTGACAAGGAGTATTATATATTCTCTGGATCTTTTGCTGAAAGATTTTTAGGCTGGGTATCAGCACACAGGTATTTGCAAGAAATTATATGAATATGTATTGAGTACCTGAAAGTTTGTGGTGTGACACAATGTTTCGGAAAACTGACCGTGTTTCTCAATCTGGAAGAGACTGTTGCACTCTAAACCCACTGCTCATCCGGAGAAGTATGAATTCATTTTTTGGCCGGTAATTGATGGCAAAAGAATAGAATTCTATATGCTGAAAAGGCAAATTTTGGATGAGCTACTGGAATTGCTGAGCAAGAATTTAAAAACTGATGGTCTGGGTTAGAGAGTGTGCATCCATAGTGCACATCGAATAGATCAAAATGGGCTGATTTCGCACAATCTGTATAGTGATCCTGCAAAGGTTTCGAAGGGGGGTTTGTGAACGATTTGTCTACTTAGGGGAGGGACTTTCAAAGGGTTGTGAAGGTGGACGATGATTCTAATTTCATAGTGTATGAGTGCCAATGTTTCATTTTCATTGTGTAATAGTTGCAGCTGTCATCATGAACTTGAGACTGCTAGGATAAACCATAAATTGCTGGGAAGCTTAGATGCAAAAACTGAAGATCCCCTAACTGCTACTTAAAGTTCATTGCAAATGTGGGTGTTGCTATATCATGCCCTGTATTTTACTAGTTACGCCCTAATACGTACACATACATGTATTAATGTTTTTAATTTTATATTTTTATTGTGTGAAAATTTATATTTTAAAGTGCGTGGGTTAAAATTTGTTGGTAACAAAATTAGGGTAAAATTTGGATAAAATTTCAACTCTCTCCCTAACTTTCACCATTTTTGGCCTTTCTCATCCCGAACCTGTTGCCCACCGACGACCATCGCCTGTCGCCGGCCACCGACCGTTGACCGCCGTTGACCAACGCTGCCGACCACTGTCGACCACTGTAGACCACTGTACATTGCCTGAATCTCGCCTGAAAAGTAAGTTTTCCATTCTTTTTAATGAATCGCCTGAATCTATATTTATGGCCGCATATGTGTCTGAATTTGGAATTGGTTTGAGTTTTCCGGTGACCTTTGAATCTGTTAGAATGGTTAGAATCGGGAGAGGCTGGAGAGGAGGAGTACGGTGGTGGCGTCGGGCGAATGGTGAAAGTGAGGGAGAGGAGGAAGACGGTGGGCGGGAGAGGAGGGAGACGGTGGTGGCATCAGGCGGGAGAGGAGGGACCGCGATAGAGAAGGTGCACGGTGGCGGTAGGGTACGACCGGCGGAGAAGGAGCACGACGGCGGTAGGTTACGACGACGGAGAAGACAGGGAAGAAGAAGGATTTAAGAATTTAATTAAAAATTAATATTTAAAGATTTTAATTAAAAATTAATATTTTATTCTGGTAAATAATTTAAAAAGTAAAAATTGAAAATTGAAAAACTTTGAAATTAAGTAGAATAATTTAAAATTTTTGTTTCCTGCAACAATATTTTATAATAATATAATATATATAATATAATATAATTAAAAAATTATATTATGAAAATCACATTTAAACTATATAAAATAATTTTGAAGTATATTATGATGATACGATTAAATAATTATTTTAAAGTAAAATTTAAAGTAAATTATTATATAACTTGTAAATAATAAAAATAAATAGTTCTATGTATAGGAAATCTTGTATGTTTTGTTAAGAATTTGTTCTTTTATGTTATATTTACATTTTTCTATGCATTAGTAAATATGTACTTTATTATTGTAATATATAAGATGAAAAATTACATGAGTAGTTGAAAATGTATTTTATGTTCAATTAATTATTTTTTTCATAACTACTTTGAAATTATGTGTATTTTTTTCATATTAGTAAACATTTTATTTCTATTTATGTTATTTTATTTTCTCCTACAGTTAATGAATTGCTAAGATAATAATTATATTTCTTGTATTACAGATGAACACTGACAGCGGACCCATTGATGAAGGTCGTTGTATACAACAAAGGGGGATAGTGCGTCGGTGAGACAGGCGAGAGGTCGCGCCATTGTCCAGGAACAGTTGCAGGAAACTGTGCTAGATCACGAGATACCTATTGAGCAGCCTTCTCCAAGGCCCAGTGATGTTTTTGATCATATGCCAACATGGGATGGTTCGGAACTCAACATTCTAACTGACGGTAGAGTGCATTCAATCCGTGACGAAGGAAACTAACAATCAATGTTCGAATTACAGCTTGGGTATCAAGCACCCGTATCTAGCCCACTAGATGGTTGTGGTGTAGAGCCACCACTCGACGCCGATGGTGGGTAGGGTACATGCATTGTTCCCCCCCTGTGGCCAACCTGCGACGACTTTGCAGGTGGAGGTTAGAATTGCAGCACCTGTTGGTGGAGGAGGTAGACATACGTACATGAATAGAGCTGATCGATTTGCCCAATCTTCAGGTGGATCGTGCAATGTGGGTGAGGCTGGGACTGAAAGGGGTGTTAGGAACAAGAGAAAACATGTAGATGATGAAACATGACTTGTGCGCGGACCGATGGGTGGTGGCCCGCAAGATGACCTTATTATATCCAGCTTTGGAGGCCATGTCGCAGTTGATGTTTGGAATGGTATAGAGCGAGGTGTGCTGAAATGCCACACTCATGCAATTCTTTGCAAGCAGCTAATCACCACACTCCCGGATTGCAGCGTGTTGTTCATGCCAGGATACGTGCGACTGGGTTGTCGCACCTTCCCGCGATTATGTTTAAGTACATTGATATGACATTGATATCTGCTTTTGTCGAGAGATGCCAGCCAGACACAAACTCATTTCACATGACTTTCGGGGAGATGACCATCCTATTGCACGATGTTGAGATGATTCTCAGAATTCCTATTGTTGGTGGCTCTGTTGCTAGTACCATTTCGGTGAAGGTCATTCAAGAAGCAAGTGATGAACTGTTTGGGAAAGACGTGAAGTCCTTCCTCAGGGAAGACTGGAACGGGGGTAATATTGATGGCGAGGTGTGTAGTGACGGGTCAGAGCGATAACTTCTAATTCATGTGCTACATGTTGACCCTTTTTTCATCAACTCTCTTTGTTGATAAGACTGGGACTAAGGTCAGAGTCAACTTGCTCCCTGTAGCTGATTCACAATTGTCCTGGGGCTCGGCGGCCCTGGCCAATTTGTATTTACAGTTAGGAATTGCCTCCAGGGCTAAGGCATGTGGCCTATGTGGATGTTGCACGTTGCTGCAAGCATAGATCTACGAGTACTTTTCCATGTTTTGTCCAAGACTGAGTACATTGCCAGCTCTTCCGGGATGTGCCAACCGGTGGCATTCAGGGGAGAAAATGGGGACGGATACTCAGCGTCTGGTGACCATCAGGCGTCAACTGGATGCTTTACAGGCTCACTAAGTATGATTATCCTGTTTTAAATTTATTGTGAGAATTGTAGGTAGATTGGATGCCATATGTCTATTACAATTTTTGAAAACAACTACTGGTAGATTGGTTGCCATATGGACCTGACGTGGTCAGGGATGCGAATGGGAGGACTCATTACCATAGCGTGATTCGATACCTTGAAGTAATGGAGGCGTACATGCCAGACCGTGTGATGCGCCAACTTGGTGTCGTACAAGGTATACCGTACAACATTAGGATTGTGCCAGAACCCTGCACCAGGGCCGCAGATCCTTCTGGCTATTCAGTGACCTACTCAGGGATGGTGCAGTTGACTTTATGGGACATGGCACACGCATGGCACAGTGGTCAGCTAGCCGAGTATTCTATTGCCACCAGTCCATCTGACTGTACCTTGGATTATGAGGATTGGTTCACGACTCATTCTCACCCATTCATCACAAATCGTGTACATGATGGTACCAGATGCAGACCAGATATAACCAAACTTGATTTACTGGTAAGTTTTCTCTAACTGTTTGCTTTAATTAATTATATTAAATCTAATTGATTCATTATGATAATATGTGTTTCTTGTATATCAGTTGCCGAATGATATGATGAGCGACTTGGATCCATTTGACTCTACAAACATTCATGAAATAATGGATCCGCGTATGAAGAATTTGTGAGCTACCTAGATCAGTCGTCGTGAGGAGTATCGCAGACACCACGATTATGAACCTATTCCCTAGGATACTGGTTCATTTCTATATGAACGTACCGTTTGCTTTAAATTTGTTCAGTAATGTACCTCAAATTCTTTGCTTATTTTGGTTCACTTATGTACTTCAAATTTCTTGTTTATTTTTGTTCACTTATGTATCCCAAACTATTTGCTAATTTATGTTCATTTTTGTACGCCGAACTCTTTTGTTGTGTTCAATGCCATAACCCTTGTATGACGCAATGCAATTCACTACATTCTTTGATATAAAAAAAGTACCGAACATAGTTTGCAAGAATAATGATCCCACACAACTATTAATTATGGCTGCATGTATGCTTTCTTCCAAGCCACCATCCTCCTACGAAAGGGTAACTCCCAGCCATTAACATCCGACTTCCTCCATGTGGTCCACATGTTAACCACATGGGGCATGAGGCAGCTTTCCTTCACATGTATCCTTACAAAATGGCTTGCACTGCGAACATATACAATGTGTAGCCCCCTCCTTGTTCCATCCTCGCTCCCGCCCGCTCTTAATGGCAGGACTGTAAAACAATAGTTTGTCGACCCATTCTCTAGAATTTAGTATAAAACTACAACCATGTTATAGTAGGTGGCGACGGAAAACATATCCGCAATTACTGCAAACCAATGTTCACGTCGACATGGATCTTTGGTGTGGTGTATACGGGTTCTGGACAATTCAATGTTCTCCTTCAAATCGTATATGGGAACATAATCAGGCCAATGAGTCGATAACTCATTAAATACCGCCCCGACACGCTCTAGACCATTCACCCTCACCATCTACATGGAAGGCATCAGCAACGCATCTGAAGTTTCCATCACTCAAAATATCGTTCCAGCCCTCGGTGATAATGTGGGGGACACTTTCAAGGTAGGGGAATGTCGCTGCAGGAGAAACATTTAGATTATCTTCATTCTCACAAATTGGTCTTACTATTCATTGCAATTCAAGACTTGGGAATAATCAGTAGACTTACCGTGTCAACTACCTCTCCCTAATGTACCGCTCCCCGGTGACCTTGAACTACGCCTGCTTGGAGATGGCCTGTACCACTTGTTCACGTGCTTGTGGTAGCTCGGTGATTGCCTAGTTGATCTTGAGCTAGGGACCTGCTCGCTTGGTCTTCAGCGTGCACTAGTAACATTGCTTTCCAATGTCGCTATCCTCTGGATGCAACTCCTCATCTATGTAGCTTGAAACCCAATGGAGAACTGATGGGTCGCTGCAGACCAGCTCCTCCAATTGACTGTTTAACAATGCTTGGTCCTGATCACACCTAGAAATATTTTCCCTATCCTGCAAGTCATCACCCAATACCAATGTCTTAAACAATGGATGAATGTTGTCCAAATACAAGGGGATTCCTTGTTCAATTTCCATCCACATGACGCAAGCACATGGTATTCCGTGCATCGAACGCAGTACACAACCACAATATGCATAAACCTATGCTCCAAGTGTTTCCATCCTCCTATGCTCAGACGTCAATTTATCTAGACAATGTTTTGACACATTATTGAACAAGTTTCTGAAAAGGACTCTACAGTGCAATCTACCAATGAGCGTTCTTGATTTCTCATGGTTGTCCTTGATCATAGTAATTTTCTCGGCTATCTGTAGGTCGACACGCCTCTATATCGTATCCAGGGAACCAGCTGATGTTTGTAACCCCCCTTTCAATGACGAGTGTGCACTTTTGACCTGACATGTAGTTGTGTTCCCAAAATGAAGAAATCTATTCGTCCATGCCCAAAAATATTTCTCCTTATGGGGGGTTGAGCCACGTGGTCTCAATGTAACTAATAGCACCTTCACTCCAAGACCAACCGGCCCTCAGATCTACAATGTAGCTTCGTAGGGAATAATGGTGAAGGCATTGCAAATCCGTGACCATGCACCATTCTTGAAGGATGCCCTATTCCTCTTATTCCCTATTAACACAGTAACACGTGCCTCCATATCCTTGTTAATATGCCAAGTACAAAGCAAATGCTTCGAGTCTGGAAACACTACCCAAATCGGTCTAATTAGCCCCATCTCACGATCGGTGACCACATCCTCAGGGAACGGTACACTGACAAGCAAGCTTCTAAGTGCGTGAAGAAGCCACTCATAAGTATCTTCCATTTCTTCGATGAAAATGGCATAGGCAATTACGAAATTTGTGTTACATTGAGACATACCAACCATCTCAATGAATGGCATGCCGTATCGATTTGTCTTGTACATTGAATCGATGTCCACAATCCATAGATAAGTCCAAAATGCCACAATAGCTTTGGGATGAGCCATGAATAAATGGGTCAAAGTACCATCAAGTGCTGAGCGTTGACTAGTAACATACCCGTTGGAGGTGGCAAGATGCAAACAATTCTCAGCTGTGTTGCACCCGCCTCGCCTTTCTCTTCCGTAGGCCGATCGCTCATTGTACACCTGCCTAATGATTTGATGCAGGTATGAAAATGAACGATTGGGGATCACATTGATATGCCTGGGAGCTGTCTCAGCATTCGTCAAATCTCTTATCATTTGTTTTGCCTCTGCATGGAGCCTGCTACTCTGTCTATTCCCCTCAGCATACACTGAAAATTGGTGGTTGTGCATTCCTCGCCGAGATCCTTGCATGGTACTACATTCCAACCCTTCCCTGTGCTACTCTCTCTCATGACAATCATGAAAGGACAATCACAACTTCTTGTCGATGTGTTACTTCTTCAGACAACATCTGAATTTCTCATATCGACAACCTTATCATTTCGACCCTGAATGCAAATACAATATATCCTAAGGGGACCATTCTTATTTGTTTTGTACGATCCCATGACAAGTTCAAATCCTACACGACGAGCAGTCCGTTGCAGGTAGGAATAAGCTTCGATATGACTTGGAAACACATTTGTGGTTGCGAATGCTGAGTAACCATTCCCCCTAGAATCGCTCCATATGACTCATTGCCATCCTTAAACAACAATATATATCAAGAAATTAGTTTCACTAAAATATAATACCAAACGCAATGATGCCATAAATCATTTTAATAACGAACAAAATATAACAATTGATCTTTTTTATAAGTGCATAAAAAATACCTACACATATTTAAAGTATAATAATTCTCACTACTAGTCATGAAATCTATAACCACATTAAAAACACAAGACATCTACACATTCTTATGACTTAGTTATACAAATTTTATTTTATCTGTACCAACTTTTTAAAAAATTAGTAAAAACCACACTAAATTTTGTTATATCATCATTGGTAGAACCATATGTAATGAACTAACGTATATCATCATTAGTAGTACCAAATTAGAATGTATTAGCAGTACCAAATGAACTAACGTATTAGTACAACCAAATTATAACTAAGATAAATCATCTAACTAAGATAAATCATCTATCAAATGAACTAACGTATTAGTAGTACCAAATGAACTAACGTATTAGTTGAACCAAATTATAACTAAGATAAATCATCTATCAAATGAACTAACGTATTAGTAGTACCATATTAATTAACAAATTAGTAGTACCATATTAATGAACTAACGTATTACTATCAAATGAACTAACAAATTATTCATGTAACTAAGATAAAAAATAAATAACATATTAATTAACATTAAATTAACGTATTTCAACTACAAATAATGAAATCTAGAACAAAATTAGAGGGAATGTAAGGAGACATGCATAGACAATAAAATGTTAAACAACTATACACAAAATTAAAATAAATATCACAACTATTAATTATTAGATATAATATAAGTTTCTACTTACAAAACTAATAAATCATAACTTTAACTATTAATTATTACAAATGAGCATTTTTACAGCCTATTTTCTAGAAATTTTGTTCACTTTTTCGAATTAAATTGGGGTAAATGGCATTAAATGTGGGCAGATGGTAGTTAGGCAAAGGAGAACCGGGCTGGGCAAGGAGAAGAAAGCTGGGAGAAGGGAAAGGAGAACCGAAAATGAGAGGGAAAGGAGAAAAAGGCAAGGAAAGAAAGGAGAACCAGAGGCAATAGATGGAAAGGAGAACCGGGGAGGGATTGGGAAGGAGAACTGGTCAAGGAGACCCGGTTTTGATCTTCCCAAGGACAACGGGCCGTGAGAAGAAATGGAGAGCCGGAGCCGGAGAAGGAGAGGAGACAGGGGCCAGGGAAGGGAAGGAGACCGGAGGTCGGAGAAGGGAAGGATAGACGGAGCGGGAGAAGGAGAGGAGAGCGGGGGCCAGGGAAGGGAAGGAGAGCCGAAGCCGGAGAAGGGAAGGAGAACGGGGAGGAGAAGAAGATAAGAACGGGCTGGAGAAGAAGAGGAGACCGGAGAAGAAGAGGAGAAGAGGAGATCGGAGAAGAAGAGGAGAAGAGGAGACCACAGAATAAGAGAAGAAGAGGAAGACGTTGCCGGAGAAGACGCCTGTTGGCGGAGAAGACGAAATCACCGGATTTCACGGCGGATTTCAAAATCACCGGTGACCAACACCACCGCCGTTGACCAACACCACCGCCGTTGACCACCACCGACCACCATTGACCACCACCGGTGGCACTGACCACCACTCGCCGCCAATGACCAACTATTAATTATCATTGAAAGTTAATTTAATACCTATGTTAATCTCATTAATCATCATTAATTTACAATTAATTATTTATAACTAATTAATTTTATTTAAATTAATATAAAATACATAAGTATTTAAATTGTACAAAATATAGATTATGAGTGAGTAAAATACATGAAGTAATATAACGATCAACATTATTTTTTTGCTTAGCACGTTTTCCTTCATCTCATGCTAAACTTATTTATTGATAGGTAGGGGTACCGATCAAATTTGTACGGACATCTAGGAAGCAACATTAGTTCTTAGTGACATTAGCTCTCAGTGAGATTAGTCAGCAACATCCAGGAAGCAACATTAGTACATTGGACTTGCATTTTCTTCTGTATACATTTGAACATATAGACTTGAGTTCTTAGTGAGATTCCTTTACAGATAATGCTGTTATAATAGCTCCCAGCTATAATAATGTTCATTTTTTAATAAAAAAACAGAATAATGTTCATTCTTGAATCACAAAGATTAATTTGAGACCGCTTGACCATTAGATGAAATTAGTTTACAATTATCATAACTAACGAGATGATTTGATGTTGGTTTTCATTTATTTCAATGAGTTTTCCGTAATTTTATATACCTTTTAAAAGTTTATTATAATTATAATTCAATCTTAAAAGTTATTGATATGAGTTTTGTCATAATTGGTCTAACCGTAAGATAGTCTAATAAAAGATGCTCTCTTCTTAAATATAATGAGTTTGATATACTCCCTCTGTCCCAACCAAATCTGCACACTTACTATTCGGAGGTCAAAGTTGTTAAAATTTGACCACATATTTGAGTAGATATATGAAAAATAATATTATCGTATGATATATTGTTAGATTCGTCATAACATGTAGTTTCTAAATATCAATTTTATATGTGTCATTATTGTCCGTAGTTACATATATTTACAGTCAAACATGTTTTTTGGAGACCGTGAAAAAGATTCTGTGCAAATTCCCCTGGGACGGAGGGAGTAATTAAAGTGATTTTGTTTGTTTTTATGTATTTATAAAATTTTAAGAGCCCGTCTTTTAAAAGTCAGTTTTTCCATAAACCATGGAGAGACTAAGGTTTAAAGTGCAAATCGGAAGAAATGAAGATAAAATTTTTGTGTTGCATGAATCGGGTTATAAACTGTATAACTATGACACGTTGCATAATAAATTTTTAATATTGCAACTAACACCTTTCACCTTTTATTATTCTAATTAAATCTCGTCGTCTTTCTATGAAAAGACGGTATTTTCCAAAAATTTCCCAACTTTTAATTACTACCAACCATTATTTGAAATTATAATAATATTGAATGAATATGGAAGGAAATATAAAAAATTTCAAGCACCAACTTTGAAACTCCATACTTTTCTTAAAAGTGTGTATTTGATACGATGTCAAAATATCATTTATTTACAGTATTCTTAGTTTAGTATTTTTAGGAGGATAACACTATACTCTTTTTTTTATTGGATTTTTTTAATGAGGTAGTGAGATCATTTGTAATTTATTTGATTTTAGAATTAGTCCCATTAACTCAACCATGTTGGCTTAGAAGAGTTTTGATATATTTTAATTAAGGTTTAGAATATTTAGTTATGATTTGATTAGAATTAGATTAGGTAAGATTAGATAAGGCAATATCAATTTATTTTAAGTATTCTAGTTAGATATGGTTTTAGCTTATTAAAGCTGCCTTAAGTTATTCCAATTTCTATTTGTACATGCCGAATTATACCCTATAAACAGGGAAGGTCATTCATGATTTTATAACACACTTTTATCAATCAAATATACAACCTTTGAGTTCATACTCTTGTTGCTTGTGAGCTTTTCCCATTGTTTCTTAACCCCGAGAGCTAGTTAAGTATCGATAAACCTTGTAATCTGATCACGAGGGCTAGTTAGAGAGCAAGTCGGGATTAGGCGTACCCCGAAGGCTAGACACCTAAATTTCGTGCGAGATAGTGAGGGTTTGCAGATCCCTTCACTAGATCAAAGATATTAATTCTACAATCGTGAGCCTTTGCAAAGGGATTCATATCAATTGGTATCAGAGCAAAGGGAAAGATTTCCTGGTGACCGGAAATTCAACAGGGTTTTATATTTTGCTTAATTTTATTTTCAGATTTTTTTTAAAAGTCTGAAGCATCCGCTGCAGGACATTCTACCTTTTTGCCGTTCGCGCTGCTTTGATTTGTTCCAGTTCTCCGATCATCTCCGAACAACCTCCGATATGCTCGTCTCTATTTCCTCTCCGACCAAGTCCGAGTGCCGCTAATCTTCTCCAACACCGAACGACTCAGCTCCGTTGTTTCTCCAATCATTGATGTATGCTACAGTCGTTCGCCGCCACTTGCCTTCAGACTCCGAGCGTTTCTGCCTATCATCTCCGACCAACCGCCATCCTGTTCTCTGTCTCCGTCCAACCACAAGAAGCTCACCGTCCATCAAAGCTATCATCGCCATTGCTCCAACTGCGCGTTGAAGCTCCACCGTTCTTTTCAACGTAGATCCCTCACCGCCGTTTTCTCCAACCGCATCTCACACTAGCAACGATCGTACTCCGACGGTACCTTCAGATTCCAGTTCATCGTAGAGAAGAAGAAAGCCCAAGAGCGAAGAGACGTTCAGTGCGTGTTCAACAAGCATGGGCTCACAGAACAGTGAATGAAGGCCACACGCTTGTCACTTTGAAGACGCGTCTGACACACACACTTATACCGCGATCTGTCCGTCATCTCGCGCAACAACCAATTTATCGAGAGATTTTGATTTTCTCGAGGGTTGATCTTGTTTTATCGCCAGCTACTTATTTTCTCGTGAGTTAAAGCCACATCAGCATCATAGTCACTTTCTAGTCAGTGTCGAATCACCTTTAATTATTAGAATTTTCAAGGATAGCGTGGGACGTTTATCTCCATTAATTTTTTACGACCGTTCATGTTTCGAGGACAATAATTTTCAACCTTGGAGGGAATGATACGATGTCAAAATATCATTTATTTATAGTTTTCTTAGTTTAGTATTTTTAGAAGGATAACACTATACTCTTTTTCGTATTGGGTTTTTAAATGAGGTAGTGTGATCATTTGTAATTTATTTGATTTTAGAATAAGTCTCATTAACTCAGCCATGTTGGCTTAGAAGAGTTATGGTAAATTTTAATTAAGGTTTAGAATATTTAGTTATGATTTGATTAGAATTAGATTCGGTAAGATTAGATAATCCATTTATTTTAGGTATTCTAGTTAGATATGGTTTTAGCTTCTTAAAGCTTTTTTAAGTTATTCCAGTTTCTATTTGTACAGGCCGAATTATAGCCTATAAATAGGGGAGGTCATTCATGATTTTATAACACACTTTTATCAATCAAATATACAACCTTTGAGTTCATACTCTTGTTGCTTGTGAGCTTTTTCCATTGTTGCTTAACCCCGAGAGCTAGTTAAGTATCAATAAACATTGTAATCTGTTCCTAAGGGCTAGTTAGAGAGCAAGTCGAGATTAGGCGTACCCCGAGGGCTAGACACCTGAATTTCGTGTGAGATAGTGAGGGTTTGCAGATCCCTTCACTGGATCAAAGATATTAGTTCTGCAGTCGTGAGCCTTTGCAAAGGGATTCATATCAGTTGGTATCAGAGCAAAGCGAAAGATTTCCTGGTGGCCGAAAATTCAAAAGGGTTTTATGTTTTGCTTAATTTTATTTTTAGAATTTTATTTTTAAAGTCTGAAGCTTCCGCCGCAGGACATTAGTTGCCATTCGCGTTGCTTCAATTTGTTCCAGTTCTCTGATCATCTCCGAACGACCTCTGATCTGCTTGTCGCTAGTTCCTCTCCAACCAAGTCCAAACTCCACTGATCTTCTCCAACACCGAACGAATGAGCTTCACTGTTTCTCCGATCGTTGTTATCTGCTACAATCATTCGTGAACACTCATCTTCAAACTCCAATTGTCTCTGCTTATCAACTCCGACCAACCGCCATCATGTTCTCCGTCTCCGTCCAACCAAAAGAAGCTCGTTGTCCATTGCAACTATCATCGTCGTTGCTCCAACCGCACGTCGAAGCTCTGCCGTTCTTCTCAACGTAGCTCCCTCACTGCCATTTTCTCCAACCGCATCTCACACCAGCAATGATCGTATTTGGCGGTGCTTTCAGATTCCTGTTCATTGTAGCAAAGAAGAAAGCCAAGGAGAAAAGAGACGTTCGTTGCGTGTTCAAAAAGCATGGGCTCACAGAAGAGCGCGTGAAGGCCACACGCTCGTCATTTTGAACACGCGTTTAACACACACACTTATGCCGCGATCTACCCTTCATCTTGCACAACAACCAATTTATTGAGATATTTTGATTTTCTCGCGGGTTGATCTTGTTTTATTGCCAGCTACTTATTTTCTCGCGAGTTAAAGCCAAATCAACATCACAACCACTGCCTAGTCAGCGTCCAGTCACCGTTTATTATCAGAATTTTGCAGGGATAGCGTGGGACGTTCGTCTTCATTACATTTTTTACGATCGTTCACGTTTCAAGGACGAAACTTTTTGACTTCGGAGGGAATAATACGATGCCAAAATATCATTTATTTACTGTTTTCTTAGTTTAGTATTTTTAGGAGGATAACACCATACTCTTTTTCCCATTGGATTTTTTTAATGAGGTAGTGTGATCATTTGTAATTTATTTAATTTTAGAATAAGGCCCATTAACCCAGCCATGTTTGCTTAGAAGAATTTTGGTATATTTTAGTCAGGGTTTAGAATAATTAGTTATGATTTAATTAGAATTAGATTCGGTAAGATTAGATAAGGCAATATCCATTTATTTTAGGTATTCTAGTTAGATATGGTTTTAGCTTCTTAAAGCTGCCTTAAGTTATTCCAATTTCTATTTGTACATGCCCAATTATACCCTATAAATAGGGGAGGTCATTCATGATTTTATAACACACTTTTATCAATCAAATATACAACCTTTGAGTTCGTGCTCTTGTTGCTTGAGAGCTTTTTCCATTGTTTCTTAACCCCGAGGGCTAGTTAAGTATCAATAACTATTGTAATCTGATCCTGATGGCTAGTTAGAGAGCAAGATTAGGCGTACCCCGAGGGCTAGACACTGGAATTTTGTTCGAGATAGTGAGGGTTTGCAGATCCCTTCACTAGATCAAAGATATTAATTTTGCAATTGTGAGCCTTCGCAAAGGGATTCATATCAGTTTGTATCAGAGCAAAGCAAAAGATTTCCTGGTGACCAAAAATTCAACAGGGTTTTATGTTTTGCTGAATTTTATTTTTAGAATTTTTTTAAATATAAAGTTTGAATCTTTCGCTGCTGGACATTCTTCCGTTGCCTTTTGAGCTACTCTGATTGGTTTCAGTTTTCCGATCATCTCTAAATGACCTCTGATCTGCTCGTCCCTAGTTCCTCTCTGACCAAGTCCGAACGCCGCTGATCTTTTCCAACACTGAACGACTCATCTTCGTTGTTTCTCCGATCATTACCGTCTGCTACAGTCGTTCGCCGCTGCTCGTCTTCAGACTCCGATCGTCTCTGCCTATCATCTCCAACCAACCGCCATCCTGTTCTCGGTCTCCATCCAACCTCAAGAGCTCACCATCCATCCCAGCTATCATTTCCGTTGCTTTAACCTCCCGCCAAAGCTCTGCGGTTCTTCCCAACCTAGCTCCCTCACCGCCATTTTCTCCAACCGCATCTCACACCAGCAACGATCGTATTCGACGGTGCCTTCAGATTTTAGTTCTTCACAGCGAAGAAGAAAGCCCAGGAGCAAAGAGACGTTTGTCGCATGTTCAACACGCATAAGCTCACAGAACATCGCGTGAAAGCCACACGCACATAATTTTAAATGCGCATCTGACACACGCACTTATACCGCAATCTGCTCTTCATCTCGTGCAACAACCAATTTATCAAGAGATTTTGATTTTTTGTGGGTTGATCTTGTTTTATTGCCAGCTACTTATTTACACCAGCATCACAGTCACTTCCTAGTCAGCATCCAATCATCGTTTATTATCATAATTTTGCAGGGATGGCGTGGGGCGTTTATCTCCGTTAATTTTTGAAGATCGGTCACATTTCGAGGATGAAACTTTTTGACCTTGGAGGGAATCATACGATGTCAAAATATCATTTATTTACAGTTTTCTTAGTTTGGTATTTTTAGGAGGATAACACTATACTCTTTTTCCCATTGAGTTTTTTAATGAGGTAGTGTGATCATTTGTACTTTATTTGATTTTAGAATAAGGCCCATTAACTCAACCATGTTGGGTTAGAAGAGTTTTGGTATATTTTAATTAGGGTTTAGAATATTTAGTTCAGATTTGATTAGAATTAGATTTGGTTTGATTAGATAAGGCTATATCCATTTATTTTAGGTATTCTAGTTTTTTTTAAATAAACACCTGAGGGTGGGGGTATATATATATTGGCGCCCCAAGCCAATAGGAAACAGAGTATAGAAAGTTGGTTTAACAAGAAGGCAACGTCATTGCCCGCAAAAATAATCCTAATCTAGAGACTGTACATGAAACTGGCGAAGGTCCAGTTATGTTAGTTGCGTTTCCAAAGCTACGAATCTCCACACCCCGTGTTAATTCGCATTTTGGTCAGGCAACTAACATGGATATCAGTGCACTATCAGTATGAATTTCCAAGCAGTGTAGTGGATAACTACAGTAGTGTAGCTGAGTAAACGGTGCAGCAGTGTAGCATCAGCAATGCAGTATGGTTCAGAAACAGCAAGAGTCATCATCGGAGGAGAGGTCCACAGTCAGCTGAAGCAGTGGCCACCGAGTATGATCATCAGGACAGCAAGTTGAATTCAGTGAGAAGTGACCTGCAGAGATAAGATCAAGCCATCAGCAGTATCAATTCTATCTCAAGTCATGTAAAGAGGTTCTAATTTGGGGTATTTGTGATCTATCAAGGGCAATGAGGCCCTGGATTTGCAGAGGCAGGTTATTAAGGTCCAAAGAAATGTTATGAGCAGCATGATGATGTTTTGCTATTGCATCTGCAACCAAATTACCTTCCCTAAGGTATTCTAGTTAGATATAGTTTTAGCTTCTTAAAGTTGCCATAAGTTATTCCAATTTCTATTTGTACATGCCGAATTATACCTTATAAATAGGGTAGGTCATTCATGATTTTATAACTTATTTTTATCAACCAAACATACAACTTTTGAGTTCATACTCTTGTTGCTTGCGATCTTTTCCATTGTTCCATAACCCCGATGGCTAGTTAAGTATAAATAAACCTTGTATTCTAATCCTGGGGGCTAGACACCTGAATTTTGTGTGAGATAGTAAGGGTTTGCAGATCCCTTCACTAGATCAAAGATATTAATTCTGCAATCTTGAGTCTTCGCAAGGAGATTCATATCATTTTTTCATAGCATTTTTTTAATGTGAAATGATGCTATGAATCTTTTTTGGATATATGTAGGACAAATTCATAATGAGATGGTCTCTTGTGAGGCAGTCTAAACTTTAGGCAGGGGGGTATATGCAACTTTAACTAATTCTACCTTCAAGGACATATCTCTAATAATTTTAGAAAGAAATATCTTTAATAATTTTAGAAGGACATATCTCTAATAATTTTAGAAGGACCTATCTCTAATATTTTTTCAGGGACTTTTATTCCAATTTTTTCCCATCATTTTCCTGCCATCTGCAATCTTAAAAAAAAACTTAAAACATATTTTTAAAATGCAAAAAATCAAGAGAAAGTCTTAGGAAAGAAGGTCTTTCCATAAGCTTATGAACAGTACACAGGGGCTTTTACTTTAATTGTTGTCATTTTTTATAAAATTTAAATATTGTATTTTATAAGTTAAAACAAGTGATAATATGTTTTTTTAAAAAAATTAATAATATGTATTTAAAGGTGAAAATATAAAAATATATGATATAAAAAATATTTTCAAAAATTCTAAATTTTGTATGTAATTTAACAAATGCAGTGTATAAGGTAAAAAATAAGTGGTCTGTTCATATGCTTATTGACAGGATGCCTGCTAGGAGACTCACTAAAAAATCAATATGATCATCTGAAAATCATAAACAACAGCTACAACTAATAAAAACATCAATGGAAAATCATAAAGTCTCGATTTAAAAATTGCAGCAAATTACATATAAAAATCAACAAAAATTGAAAAAATGTCGACTACAACTAACAAAACATCAAATTCAAATCATAAAAAGCATAAACTGAAAATCATAAAAACATCAATAAATCTTAAATTATCATTTTTTCAACAAAAAGAACTACAAACATCAATCAATATATCACCCAAAAGCTAAAAACATCAATTCCTACCACCTAAAGTTCACCCAGAAAATGAAACACGTCAACATAATAAAAAAACACTACAAAACATCAACCTATATCACCAAAAAAGCAACGAACATCATCTCATATCATCTAAAACTCACCTAAAAAAAATGAAAAACATCAATATGAGTGATGTGGTATTCTCCAATTCGACTGGTTGATCGTGGTTCACCAAAGTGTGCATGCAAAAGGGATTCCGGAAGTGGTTTTGGGGAATCTGCTCCAACGTTCAAGTCAATGACCTCTTTTTCGTAATCAAGTTACTTTAGTTTAGTTGCACTTACCAGGATTTGTACCCTCCTTCTTCCTTTTATACGAACATGTCTCTGTTTTATTTGGAATGGCCATTATGTGTCTGATCGTGGAATCGAGAAACGTGATTCTTGGCTGATAGTTGATCAAGGTCCCCAATACTCTTGGTTCGTGGGTTGACTCCACTTACTCTGCATCCGTTTGGCTCAGATTGCTTCACTTGTTTGCTTCAGGCCCACTTGTGGTTTTGAGCTTACTACTTATTTGGGCTAGGTATGCACCATAAGCCCCCTAGCCATGAAGACTAAGCAGCATTTATCAATTTCTACAAAGGGATTGAATGCGAACTGAAGTTGTATATCAACAGCCTGGTCGGCATTTGATTTTACCTTCGTAGAATTTTGAAGTGTTAATAGCTTCGTGGCTGATATGGTTCCTTCTCCACCAACTCTTCATCTTTCAAATTTTGAAGATTATGTTCGAAAGTGCTGCAATTCTATCCGTCTTTTTTGCTGTTGGTTTCTGAATTTTCCTGACGTTTGTTATTACTATATCTCTTAAATGGAAAATTTCAATCAAGTGGCTTCATTTAGTGCGCTGTCTATTCACCTTCCACCGCCTTCTCAGTATATGTAAAAGGTAACCCACTTTTGTGTCAGAACTTCATCATTGTGCTTTTGAACTGTCTCTCCTCCTTGATTTTGTTGTTTACCTTCCTTGTATTTAAATATTGAAACTCTCTCTTGGTTTTAGTTTTATCACCTATATTTGCCAAAATCTTCATCCTCTCCGGCCAAATTTATGTTTTCTGCTCATCACCTTTCCTCGTCTTTTTTAAGAGTAAGGTTTGTTTTCAATATCCAATCTATTTACTGTATGCTCTAAATTTGATAACATATATCTTTTCTTTGATTTTCTGGTAATATACTGGTTGTTCTTTTTTCGTATATTATCCCGGTAATCTTCTCCAACGTACCTTCTGTTAACCTTTGTTCCAACAAACTTTTATCTGTAGTCGTTTCCCTTAATTAACTATGTTATTTCCAAATCTAGGCTTCTTATTTATCCTCATAACTTCTCTTAACCGCGTTGAGTTCCCCCGTAGAAGATGCTCATTCCGGTTGGGATTCCGGCCATGTTATTGGATCCTCTACCATACACAGTATGCTGACTGGAACATATTTAGAATAATTAAAAGCTACTTCCCATTTTTAACCTCTTTTAAACTTTGTGCTCCCACAAACTGTGAATGTGTTCGTACTGCACCATCTGGCTATATATCATGCTACTTATCCTATTTGAACTTTGACCTTTATTTTCCTCTCCCTCAGCGTGTGGTTGATATTCTCTGTTCGTATAAAGTCGCGTTGTCCCAATTTCACCCCAAGGGCATTACTATCATAATGGGGTTTCTTTAGGTGTGCTAGAAAGCAAACGTTCCTTTCACTCTTGAGTTGTTTCACAACTTTTACCATCTTCGAAAAGTGTAAAAAACAGTAGATGAATTTACCTTTCATTATGTGATTGCTGGGGTTGGCTTGTGAGCGGTTTCCCTGGTAATGTTAGTCTCTAGCATACAAAATACTTCTTCATAAAATTAAAACAAAGCCCTCAAAGTTGTTGTGCCTTCTTGGAACTACACGGTTTCTAAGTTTAAGCTTCCTGGTCTGAATGTTTGTTTTACCTAAGAGACGAAGATCGTGGTTTCGCTCCGTGCTCATACACAACATCTCTGCCATGATAACTCTGATACTGAAGGTGTTTTGATTGTTTTAGTTTTGATGTGTTTGATCTGTAATCTTTCTTATTTTGACAAACTGTTAATCTTTTTATTCTTTTTTATTTTTTATGTGTTCATTTGATCTATGATGTTCGTTTTGTTTCAGATATAGACCTAACTAAAGGTGAAATTGACATATCGCTCTTTGATGACGGCGATGAGAAGGTGGCTGAGGCTACAGTTCAGCCTGATAATGCTGCTGGGAGTAACACCCTCCAATAAGGTGTTAATAAGATAGACCCTTGTGATAAGAGTAAGATTACTGAGAGATGGGAGACAAGTGGTCATCGCACCATCATTATGCTGAAAGAGAAGAAGCAGAAGAGGGATAGAAGCGGTGGATCCTCAGGACATTCACTTTCCCCCTTGAAAAAATGGCATGTTAACCAATCCAGTTCGCAAACTCTGGTGTAAACTGAGAATCCTTTGGTGGAAGGGATGATATTTGATATCCTTTCCAACCATTCTTTACCCGATACATTAGCTGTGGTAAGTCTGCAGCTGAACTTTAGTGACCTTCTTTATATCTTGATCTCTTGTTTGTAAAAATGTTGACTAACTTTGGCCCGTGTGTTTTATTCTTATAAGGTCGGCACAAGCCTTTAACTCACGAGCAAGTGGCTTTCCAAGTTCTCTCCTATTGATGAGTCACTGTCAAAGAAGTATGAGATACAAGAAGCTAAATGTGAAACTCTACAAAGTTTTCTTAAAGGTGTTGAGGAGAGGGTGAACGCTGCTGAGGAAAGGGCGAATGCTGCTGAGGAAAGGGCAAACACTACTAAAAAGTGTGCCAGGTTTGCGGAGGTGAAGGTGACTCAGATTCGTGCTGAGTTAAAAGAGATATATACCAATGAACCTGCTTCTTCTCAATACCCTCAAATTATGGTCGATCGACTCTGCAAGACCAAGTCATTCTATAAATTTTTTGAGGATGTTTCCAGTGATGCTCGCATCGTTAGTTACTGCGAGGCTATGAAGAATCAATGTGAGTGGAACCCCACTTGCT
Source organism: Rubia yunnanensis (assembly GCA_037428765.1). NCBI lineage: Eukaryota > Viridiplantae > Streptophyta > Magnoliopsida > Gentianales > Rubiaceae > Rubia > Rubia yunnanensis. The sequence goes on from CM075061.1 coordinate 53,987,839, forward strand.
CACTGAAGAGTTTGACTTCTATGAAGAAGTGTGTTAAGACCTTGGAGAAGAAGAAGGCAAAGCTGAACAAAGCTTTTCTTGAAAAGATTGCTGATGGGGGACATCCCCCTATGCTTTGCTCTCAAATCTTTCCAGCCTGCCCAATCTTCCCTATGCGGATGAGCTAAAGAAGTGTGAGGTGGATTACCAGGAAGATCTTCTGTTTATACCTAGAACTGACATTCAAACTCCTAATCCTGATGCTAGTGTGGCCAATGAGGTTAATGCGAGCATTGAAACCCCAGCTCAGCAGCCAAGCGAGGAGAATCTCACTCAACAACCAAGCCAGGAAGCGGATGCTATTGTTGTTTAGCCTCCACTTATCTCTGAAGTTAGTTTATCTCTAGTGTACTGGGTTTTTTGGATTATTAATTGTAAACTTTAGACAATATTTTGATGTATGTCTGAACTATTTATGTAACTTCCATTATGAATGTTGATTTATTCTTCCAGTTTTACGTTTTCTCATTGCCCTTACTTGTGTGCAGGGCTTCAATATTTTGGTTGATCATAAATACTTAAAAAGACTTGACTTTATGGGATATAGTGATTCTTTTTCTGAGCCTATTATCTTGCTTCATGCCACTTGATCTTTCACCAAAGAGTTTGAGGAGGTTGTTTCTTCTAATATCTTTCCATGCTTGGAATCGCTTCCCTTATGTATTGGGTGAAAACTTCGTATTCCGTCTTTATCTCCCTCTTCATCTACAAATTATCCTTCTAGTAAGTTCATTCCTTATGAGTATAATGTTGAATTTCTTGGCAAGGACATCGTCTGTTGTTTAGTTGATCTTGAATCTGCTGGCAAGTATATACGGTCGCTTAACCTCCATGTCCATATCAAAGAGTGGGCGTTATGTTCCAGCATTCGTTTTAAGTATATGCTTTTGGGTATTAATGATCTTGAAAAGAAGTGGAATACGGTTCGTCTGTGGGAAGCAAAACAAGAAGCCGTGAATTGTAGCTCGCCCGGGCAGAAATGGTGTCGCCCGGGTGGATGGATCTGAATTTTGGGCTGAAACCTCCACTGCCTGGGTGAGGCCATTTATGTCTGGGCGATGCCATTTTTGCCTGGGCGACGCCTGCTGTATTTTGACCTTCTTTTCGACCAACTTGGGTTATAAATAGCCCCTCTTCTTCCCCATTTTCTCAAGCTCGACTTAGGGGCTCCAAAATCCTAGGTTTTGATTATCTAGCTTAGTTCTGTACTTGGAAGCAATTGATTGAGACTTCCTTGCTAATACACATGAAATGGCGATACGACCATATAGTTAGCGATGAACGTGAGACTAAGGAGAACCATCGTAGAGATGAGCACCTTCCTCGCGAAGTTGAGCGCAGTCATCTCCGTGGTGGTTCATCTTCTTTTGGATCATTATGAGCATCCAAACGTAGGTAGTATGCATTGATTTTGTCTTTTAAACGATGACGCTATTTTTTGCTGCTTTTGGATGATGTGGTTGTCCTTTCTCCGTCTTCATACTTTTAGATGTTCTTTGACTCTGTGGCTTTCTTTTTCTCATAAAAATTGTTTCTTGTATTTCTATTGTTGTGGTTTTGAATAATGAAGATCGGTTTATTACGGAGTTGCAAGATCTATAGCTTACTTTGTTGAGAGTATGTAATGTGCAAAGCCACAAGAACTATAGCTTGCTTTAGTCGTGGTTTTTTAGGCATGTCTGCTTTGAAACAAGGTCTATTGCTTGATTTGTTCAGAGTATGTAATGTGCAAAGCTGCAATATCTATTGCTTGCTTTTGTCGCAATATTATATGCATGTTTTCCTAATAGCAAAATCTATAGCTTACAGGTTAATGAGAGTGCAAAGTTACGAGATCTATCGCTCGCTTTTGATTCGATGTGGGCATATCTGCCCTATTGTCAAGTTCATGACTTGCTTTTGTTTATGTTTTCCAAAGAAGTGAGTTGAGGGGCGTTCACGATTAACACTTATGCCATTAACTCCATGTGATGGTCTGTTAAGGATGTGATATGACTTAGTGCTGTAAATGCAAAGTATAGACGTTTGAAAAGGAAATATTGTATTCCAAAAGATTAGTACTACGATAATATCACCTTCAGCACAAACTACTGAAGCGAACACCACCAATGATCATTTCATGTTTTCTATACATGAGAGCTAGATTTTCCTACCACTTAGCTGGTTCTACACATAAAACTTCCTTAAGTCAACTATGTGCCAAGTGTTAGGAACACTGCTACCATCCATTCTCTCTAGCTCGTAGGAGTTTGATCTGTACGCCTTCATTATCTTGTACGGCCCTCCCACTTGGGGCATAATTTTCCACGCTCTTCTACCAGGCTAGCCTCATTCTTCCTGAGCCTAGATCACCAATCTGAAACTGTGTTTCTTTCACCTTCTGATTGTAAACTCTAGCCATTCTTTCCTTATACTTAGCTTCTACGATTGTTTCAAGGTCTCTTTTTTCGTCCATCTCATCCAGTTCCAACCTCATCGTATATGGGTTTTCTTTCTCCTTGTAATCGCATACTTGTAGGCTTGAATTACCAATTTCCACTATTATAACTGCTTCGTGATCGTAAACCAGAGTGTATGGTGTCTTCCTCGTTGGTTCTCGAACAGTCGTTCTATACAACCATATGGTGTTTGGTAATTTATCTACCCATCCAGTTTGCTTTCTCTCCAGTCACTTATGGATTCCTTGAACGATAGTCATGTTCGTTACTTCCACTTGGCCGTTGGCTTGAAGGTGCGCTACAGAGGTAAACTTCTTGACAATTCCAATCTTCGAACACCAATCCATGAACACATAGCTTGTAAACTGTGTACCATTATCTGTGAGAATGGCATGTGGCACCCTGAAGCGACATACTATGTTTTTCCATACAAATTTCCTAGTGTTTTCAATTGTGACTTGTTCTAATGGTTTCACCTCTACCCACTTTCTAAAGTAGTCGATTGCTACCACTAGTAATTTGGCATTGCTCTCACCTTTTGGGAAAGGTACAACTAAGTCAATCCCCAGTTATCTATCGGACATGCTCCCTATACTCCTGTTAAAACTGCTTGTGGCTTATACAATAGCGAAGCGTTGATTTGGCAACTCCTACATTTAAGCACAAAGTTGTTTGCATCGTTGAACATAGTCGGCCAGTAGTATCCAACTCGGATGATCTTCTTTGTTATCGTTCTCGCTCCCTGATGTGTTCCACATAGTCCTTCGTGGACTTCCTTCAAAATTTCTACTGCCTGTCTTAGTCATACACATTTTATCCATGGAGACAGAAAAGACTTCTTTTACATGGTCCCATCTTCATAGGTGTAATTACGAGAACATAACTCCAACTTCCTAGCCTGAACCTTATCTTCTCGCAGTGTTCCCTACGCAAAGAATTATAGTAGTGGCGTCATCCAGTTTACTTCATCTGTTTGAATTGCCAATACAATAGTTGATACCGTGCTTCTGACTGGAATGACTTATACTACAACATCTCCATGTTCACTGAGAGAATCAAACCCCGCTATTTCTAGCTTGCTTAGTGCATCCACCTTTGTATTTTTGCTTCTCAGTACGTGCTGTATGTCGAATTATTCGAGTTGGGATATGAGTTGCTAAACTTTTCTTAAATACTTTGCCAACTGTTCTTCTCGTACTTCAAAGTCTCCTCGCACTTGTTGGACCACAATTAGCGAATAACTAGACACTCAAATGCTTCTAACCTTCATTCTGATGGTAAGATCCAGTCCACAAATCAAGGCTTCATATTCTTCTTCGTTGTTGGTGAGCGGGAAATCAAAGCGTAGTGAGTATCTGTGCTCACCCCCATCTGGGTTTACGAACAACAATCCTTCTCCACAACCTTCTCTGCTGGACGCTCCATCAACAAACAAAGTCCATACCACTTCTTCCCATTTTAACTTGCCTTTATCAGATCTTAGGCTCTGATACATAGTCACTTTCTATGCTTCTTCACTGGTCATCTCAGCAATGAAGTCTGCTAGTTGTTGGGCTTTGATCGCCGTCCTCGGTTGGAATTGGATTTCAAATTGGCCTAACTCCAGGACCCACTTTGTCAGTCTGCCTGATGATTCAGGTTTGTTAAGGAAATTCTTATTTGGAAAACAGTGTAGGCCACAATGCGGTGACCGTGGAAATACATTCACAGCCTTCGTGCTGAGTATACAAAAGCCAGGGTTAATTTTTCAACTGGCATATATACTTTTTTCTGGATTCTACAATATCCCGCTAATATAATAAAATGGTACTTGTTTCTGGTCTTCAAGGCAAACCAAAGCCGAGCTGACTATGTTCTGCAAGATTGCTAAATACAAGTATAACGTTTCTCCAAGATTGGGAGATTTGAGAGTTGGCAGTGCTGGAAGTTGTTCCTTTAAACCATCATATGTTGTTGGACAATCTTCATTTCAGCTAAACTTCTTGGCCTTTCTTAGAACTTCGAATAGTGGAAAAATGCTTCTCCGCCGCTTTCGAGACAAACCTGCAAACCGCTGCAGCGACCCCATTAGAATTTGTACTTGTTTGATGGTTCTTGGCTGGGGAAGATTGATTGTGACCTGGACTTTCTCTGGGTTGGCTCCAATACCCTTTGAGGACACCCCGTATCCTAAAATATTTCCTCCACCCACTCCAAAAAAGCATTTCTTGGGGTTGAGCTTCATCACTATGTCACGTAATGTGTCCAAAGTCTCTTGTAAATCTGCGGCGAAGCCATCCACTTTCCTGCTCTTAATAATCATGTCATTGATATATACTTCTACATTTCACCCTATTTGATTATGGAATACGTTATCAACTACTCTTTGGTATGTGGCTCCCGCATTTTTCAACCCGAATGGCATTTTACGTAACAAAACTATTTTTATGTTTTCTCCACGTCTTTCGGATTCATCAGTATCTGGTAGTATCCCTTGTACACATCTAAAAATGCTAGGACCTCGTACCCTGAAATCGCTTGAACTAGTTGATTGATTTTTGGTAAAGGATAACAATCCTTTGGGAACGCCTTGTTTAGAACTGTAAAATCAATGCACATTGTCCAGCCTGCGTCTAACTTCCTTACCATGATTGGGTTTGGTAGCCACTTTGGATATATAACTTCTTTTAATATGCCAATTCAAAATAGTGCTATAACTTCTTCTTCATTTGATTTATGCCTATCGCTAGCGAAGCGACACTGCTTTTGTTTAACTGGTTGACCACATCACTTATATTCAAGGAGTGGGTAGCGATGCTTGGGTCTACTCCTCCCTTGTTCTGAATGTTCCATGCAAAAGTTTCTTTGTGGCTTCGCAGGATTTCTATAACTCTCATCTTCTCCTCATTTGGAAGGCATTTTTTTACCGTTACACACTTTGAGTTATCTTCGTCATCTAGGCTAACTAGCTCTGTTTCTTCTCCTAGGTCTGCTGATGATCCTGGTTGATCTAATGATCTACCATTTGATATTGTGTTAACCATCTTTGCATTGTCTCCCACTCTTCCGGCCTTCCTTGTGATGACCATGCATTGCCTCACCGTTTGCTGGTTTCCTCTTATAGTCACAATTCCAATCAGAGTTGGGAATTTCATGACCAGGTGGTAAGGAGACCATATCGCTTTTTCTCTATTCATCCATGGTCTTCCTATGATAGCATTAAACGTACTTGGAGCGTCCGTGACTACGAAGTCACACATGATGGTGCAATTCCTTCCCCATTCCCCAGTAGTAACAGGGAACTGTATATTACCTAAAGACATTTTTGTTCGCCCTGTGAACCCAACTAGTAAGGATGTGGATTTTTTTAGATTAGTTCGTTTGAAACCCATCCTGCCAAAGCAGTCCACAAATAGTATCTCAACTGCACTTCCATCATCCACGAACACTCTGTGTACAGTAGAATTTCCTATTTTTGCAATAATTACCATGGGTTCGTTGTGAGGCAAAGCGTTAGGAATTGCATCTTCCTCGTTGCAGGTGATCATCTCATCCGAGTGGAGTCTTTTGTCAAACGGTTTTTACGGGGTAGAGTATCTTGTCTAGCATTCCAAGCATTGTTGGACAATGACTCCGTAGATCCGTGTATGGTCAAAATGACTATTTCTGGTACTTCGTCACTTGAATCATCCTTGTAATCAACTGCCGCGGTCATTTTTTGATTCTTTGGCAGTGTAGATACCGTCCCTTAATTCCTTGCTAATGGGTTCACTGTTTTGCTACGGTCTCCATATTAGCTTCCCCTTTCCTCTCTATACTGGCCTAAGAACTCATTCCTCAAACTTTCCTTAATTTGTCTTCTTAGGTCTCTGCAATACTCAATATCATGACCATGGTCCTTGTGGAAAGCACAATAATACTCCTTGGATGTCTTTTTTGGCGGTACTACCATAGGTGCTGGTTCTTGAAATAATTTCTTGTTCGCTTGCCATATTTCTTTCCTTGGCCTCGTCAGAGGCATATCCTGGAATGGTGCAGCCTGCGAACCTAGCTCTCTTCCTTTGAAAGGGATGTTTCCCCTTTCATTCTTCATAAATCTCTTCTTTAAATCCTCCATCATTTCTTTGCCTCATTCCCGCTCTATCTTGCGGTTATTTTCTTCTTCTGTTCATACATGTTGTTCAATCATCTTTTATAGTTCCCTTAGGTTTCCAGGCATATTCTTCGTTAGTTCCTTGTGGAAATCTCTTAATCGTATGCCTCCTGTGAAGGCTCCCAATGATGACTGGAATGACAAGTCGCGAACCTGTAGACTTTTCATGACAAATCGATTATGATACTCTGCCAGGCTTTCATCACTTCGCTGGGCTATGTTGTTAGCAGCTGCAATTGTTTTAGTGAACTTTTGCTTCGGATAGAAATGACCCAAGAATAGGATTGAAAACTATGCCTAAGACTTGATACTTTCATTTAGAAGGTCTTCGTACCAAGTGATCACTTTTTTGACAAAAAGATGGGAAACACCTTGCAAACTAATTCAATGTTTGCGTCGTGGAATCTCATGTTGTTTCTGTATGAATGTAGGAATTCTTTTGGATCTATGGTCCCATCGTAGATTTTAACGTGCAGAGGAAGTTTGAAGTCCTTTGGCATCTTAAAATCTCGTAGATGTTGTGCTAGGGGCGATTTGTCTTCATAATCTTCCGCAACAATGTCACGAATTTCTTCTTCATAGTTGAGATTCTCACGCTCTTGGTTTACCCTTTTTTTCCAGTTTTGGGGGTTTCTGCTTGAGCATTTTCAAAAAATGAGCATAAAGACCTTCTCAGTTTGCTTTAAGAAAGCTGTGAACACCCTCTTTTCCTTGTCCAGGTTAATATTCGGGGATTCTGCTTCCTCTTCTGTTTCTTCTTTACTATGCCCTTTTTCTCTATTTAGGGTGTGATCCTGATGTTGATGCATTCCTCTACCTTGTCCGTGTTTTTGTCCTTGCGACTGATGATTATGGCTTTTCTCACTCCTAGTGAACACCATTGATTACTTGAATGACCTTGAAACGAAAAGAAAATTTTCGATCCCCACAATTGGCGCCAAATGATGTGGTAGTCTATTCAGATGGATCACTTGTCATTCACTCCTTGACTTTTTTCACATGCAAAACTTGTCCCAGAAGTGATTCCAGGAGAACAGCTCTAACGATAAAGTCAGTTCTCTCTCTTAAGAATTGGAATTTCTCAAAATAGTTACCATTCCATACATTTGTGACCTCTTTGTTCCTTTTATTGCTTACTCTGAACGTGGCTCCGCTTCTCTTGAGTTTGCCACTAGATGCTTGATTGTGGCTCTGAGAAAGACGGTTCATGGTCTACGTGTGACCATGATCTCCACTTTTCACGGTTCGTGAGTTGTGTCTATCTCTGCTCACATCGCGAGCTGGTCTTGGGCTTGTTTTCCACTTCAGGCCTAAGGCCCAGCCTTTGGGCTAGGTATACACCAAAAGGATTGCTAGATATTTGCTTTCCTTTCAAACTCATTCTTATAACCTATATAAATTGTAATGATTATCATAATAAAGTATTCAAACATTTAGCCTTTACATGTTACCAGAGGGTTCAAGTTTTTGACAAGCTTAAGGTTGCAGTGCCATTTTCTTCATCCGCTCACGTGCTCGAACGAGAAAGAAGGTTCAGTGCGTGAAACACATGTGAGTGAGCCAGATCCATCGACTGACGATTGGCATGTGAAGTCACGCACGATTTTTGGCGAGTCACACTTCAGCACGTGAAGCCACGCGCTCGGGAGCAATCGGCCGCCTTTTGCATATTCTTTCCACTTCCCGCATTGTTCTTCTTTCAAGCAAGCAATTATGGCTTTCTTCAATTCATGGATTGTTGAATCTGGTGCTACTGCATATATGACTCATAATTTTTGTCATATTATAATGGTACATTGTTATAGGAATTGTAATTCCATTTACATGGGAAATGGTAAATTGTTATCTATTTCTTATATTGGTCAATGCGATGTTTTTTACTTATCTTTACGTGATGTTCTTGTGGTCCCTCAAATTACTAGAAGTTTACTGTCTATTAGTAAAATTACTCATGATATGCCAGTTATTGTTGCATTTGATGCCGATGAATATTTTGTTAAACATAAGCACAAATGAAATATACTGGGCAAAGACCATCATAGTTCTGGTCTCTATTTTCTTGATACATTTGATTCCACCTTTTTAGGTGAACTACGCTCTGGAAAACTCCGAGCTTCTTTTGAGTAGTGGCATTCTCGTCTTGGTCATATCTCATATACCACTCTTCAGTTGTTGACTAAACAGGGTCATATCTCTCTTACTTCTATTTTTCCTGCACCTGTAAGTTGCCCTTCCTGTCAGATGGCCAAGAGTAAGCATATGCCCTTTCCTACTAATGACAAACGTGCCACTACCTCGTTAGATAAGGGGACCAACTCCAATCTTATCGATAGAGGGTTATTCTTAATATGCTGCTTTTGTCGATGAATTTTCCTGATTCATGTGGTTTCTCCCGTTACGTCGGAAGTCTAATTTCTTTGATATGTTTCTCCAGTTCCAGAAACTTGTTGAAACTCAATTTTCTACCAAAATTAAAATCTTGCAGACGGATGGTTGCACAAAGTTCACTAATCATTAATTGCAGGCTCATTTTGTGTCTTGTGGCATTCATAATCAGATGTTCTCTCCCTATACACCTGCTCAGAATGGTCGGGCTGAGCAGAAGCATCGCCACATCATAGAGACTGGTCTTGCCATGTTATTTCAATCTTTAGTGGCAGAACCATATTGGGTGAATGCTTTATCTTCTGTGATTTATATTATTATCTGCCTGCCTAGTTCCATTAATTCTTGATGGCAAGTCTCCATTTGAGCTCATTTTTGGATCCGCACAGAATTATTCTTTCTTTCACCCATATGGTTGTCGTGCGTATCCTCGCTTGCGTGCTCTTGCGCCTCATAATTTTTCACCTTGCTTCATTCCATGTGCTTTTATTGGCTTTTTCTCTCGCCACAAAGGGTTCAAGTGCCTCGATCTGGCTACTAGGTGTATTTATGTCTCCGTCATGTCCAGTTTGACGAGACCTTATTTCTGTATGCCTCATCTTCATGAGATGTCCGATCTACCTCTCATATGAAGCTATCTTCATTTAAAGAGCCCTCTACTGCATTCCACCTAGCTCTTGCCCTGCATCGCTCTCTACTCGGTTATCTTGTGTGGTTTGTTCTGATCATGACACTCCAGCATTATCTTCAGCCACTCCAGTCTTGACGCCCATGATTCCGTCCACTACATCTTTGCCCCAGGTTCGCACCACTCCTACTCTAGATTCTTTTGTCCCTATCACTGATGCCTCTCCGGAGCTAGCTCCCGCTCGCTTGCATTGGATGACCACCATGACGATGAATGCTTCTCGATGCCCTCGATCCTTCTCTGATTATGAGGTATATGGTTTTCTTGCTGCATTAGTTGCTCAGAACAAACCCTGGGATTATCGTGCGACTCTTCATGATCCCTACTGGATTTCAGCCATAATTGATGAAATGAATGCACTTCACCACCAGCATACTTAGGATTTGGTGGCTCGTCCACCAAATTTGAATATTGTTGGCTCCAAGTGGGTTTATCGTCTCAAGTATCAGCTTGATGGTACTATTGATTGATACAAGGCTCGACTGGTTACACATGGTTTCTCTCAAATTCCAGGGTTTGATTTTGATCATACCTTCAGCCCAATTGTGAAGGCATCCACTGTTTGTACCTTTCTTGCCATTGCCATCATGCTTCATTGGCCTCTTCATCAGCTGGATGTTACTAAATAGTGTTCTTCATTCTCCTACCTACATGGCCCAACCGATTGGTTACAAGTATGATGTCCATCTTGATTAGGTCTGTTACCTACAAAAAGTCATTTATGGCTTAAAGCAAGCTCCTTGAGCTTAGATTCCGTGGTTCAACACTTACCTATGCCAACTTGGCTTTCTTTGCAGCTCGGCAGTCACATCTATGTTTGTTTTTTCTCGGGGTACTACTCTACTTTATCTCTTGGTTTATGTGAATGTATCCTTACACAAAATGACTCTTCGACTATTCGTCAGATCATTACTCGAACTGATAAAGACTTTTCCATTAAGGACTTGGACTCTTTACACTATTTTCATTGTTTGGAGGTTGAGTCTACTTCCTCTAGTTTGTTCTTGGGCCAGGCCAAGTATGCTCGTAATATTCTCTGTAGAGTTGGAATGACTGATGCTACTTCCATCTGTACGTCATTTCTTCCATAGTTTCAGCTTCATAGTAGTACTAGTGGGAAGTTTGTCAATCTTACTCTTTATTGATCATTGGTTGGTGCTTTGCAGTATCTCACCATCACTCGTCCAGATCTTGCTTTTACGGTGAATTCCTTTAGTCAGTAACTTCAAGATCTTAAGAATGATCACTTTGCTGCAGTTACTCGTATTCTCCACTATGTCCATGTGACTATGCAATTTGGTTTGTCCTTTCGCTCAACTCGCTCTTCCGAGGTGTTGGGCTATTCAGATGTAAATTGGGTGCACTGTCTGGAAACTCGTCGTTCAACATATGGGTATGCAGTTTTTCTGGGTGGCAACCTAGTCTCTTGGAGTGCTAAGAAGCAACCCACGGTTTCCCATTCCAGTTCTGAGTTTGAGTATTGTGCCTTGGCAAGTACTTCAGCAGAAGTTGTAAGGTTACCTCACCTACTACATGATCTTTGATTCTCTCTCTCTGGTCCTTCGCTTCTGTTTTGTGATAACAACAGTACCATCTTTCTAGCTCAAAAACCTTTTTTTAAAATTTTAAAGCACCCTAAGGTGGGGGATATTTATTAGGTTCCCCAAACCTATGAAGCACCAAAAGAAGTACAATAATGTTAGGAATATTACATCGGTAAGGCAACCTCGTTGCCTTCAAAAGAATGATCTAGTGGTAGTAATGGACTAGTGGTCAAGTTCTATAAGGTTAGAGTGCTCAGAAGCTGTGAGCTTCGAAAGTTCGAAGGCTCGAGGGCTTCATGTGTCGAGTGCTCCATGTCTCGAAGTCTCCATGTCTCGAGTGCTCCAGGGTTCGAGGATTCAAAAGCTCCAGGGTCCATGGCTCGAGGACTCCTAAGTTCTAGGACTCCAAGTCTGAAGGGCTTCATGTCTCGAGGACTCCAAGGCTCGAGGACTCCATGTGTCTCGAGGTCTCCAAAGACTCGAGGACTCCAAAGCATGAGGGTTTCATATCTCGAGGGCTCCATGTCTCGTGGGCTCCATGTCTAAAGGGCTCCATGTGTCGAGTGCTCTATGTCTCGAGTGCTCCATGTCTTGAGTGCTCCAGGGTTCGAGGACTCAAAGGCTCCATGGTCCATGGCTCGAGGACAAGCTCGAGGACTCCTAGACTCGAGGGCTTCAAGTCTCGAGGACACCGTGTCTCGAGGGAATGGCTCGAGTACTCTTAAGGTCGCGGACTCCAAAGCTCGAGGACTCTTAAGCTCGCAGACTCTAGAGCTCGAGGACTCCTTGTCTTAAGGGCTCCATGTGTCGAGGGCTCCATGTCTCGAGGGCTCCATGTCTCGAGTGCTCCAGGGCTCGAGGACTCCAAGGCTCGAGGACACCGTGTCTCGATGGTTCTATCCAGCCAAGGATGTAGCAGAATAGAACCTGTAATAAACACAAAACTATCAGCAGTATCTATCCTATGATAAGTTCATAAGACTAGCCAGTAAAAAACATGTAACAGATTATTACATCTTATACATCATGCTCTTGAGACTCATTTCGAATCCAAGGAATTCCACATCTATCCAGATGAAGGAGTCCCTTAAGAAAAGGAGGTGCTAAACTCAGTTCTAAATCACCATCAAAGTTATTTTCTAAAGCAAATTTCGCCAAGAAATCAGCTGCAATATTAGTCTCTCTAGGAGTATGCCGGATTGGGTGGATATGATGTTTCAAATTTAGAGATTGGCAAATAGAGTAATTCCTCCATGGTGAGGTGTTTGGGTTTTGAATACCCTGTACTGCAATTAAACGGTCGGATTCAACCTCACATCGATGTAAAACCAGCTCTGAACATAGTTCATATCCACATTGGATAGCTATCAATTCTGCATGTAAAGGTGATGGGGAGTGAAAAGATTTTCCCCTCATTTTAACCACCTTCCCCTCACAATTCCTAACTATCACTGCTAGAGCAGAAAACCCCCCTGATCCATGTTGCATCTGTATTGATCTTGTGTCCAATAAGAGGTTTCTGCCATGTAACAGCTTTAAAAGTTTTCCTTTTCTTTTGTGTAATGTGAGGAATAATGTTAGCCAGTGTCCAATATTTATGCTTGTCTAGGTTACCAATCAGGTGATTCACTGAGAAGATTTGGTATATCATGTCTTTTATTTCATGTACACAAGCATCTTTGGAGAAGGGTTCGTTGTCAAACAGGATATTGTTCCTTTTAATCCAAAGAGTCCAGATTGTTACAAGAAGGGCAGCGATGGTGATATTAGACTGAATATTAGATTCTGCATTAAAAGAAAGGTAAAATTCAACTCTGCTCTTCAAATTTGGGAAAGATTTCTGCTGAATCTTTAGAAATTCATTTACACAGTTCCAGACAGAAATAGATGAGAGGCAAGAGTTGAAAAAATGATCTAAAGAGTCACTGTAAGTCTGGCACATAGGACATTTGGATGCTAAATAGAACCCTATCTTTCTTATAATGTTGTCAAAAGGAAGTAAACCATTCAGAGCTCTCCATAAAAGCACAGACATCTTTTTAGGAATAAAAGGTAACCATACCTTTTGAAAATGGAGGATCTTCAGCTTTCTCTGTCTGAAAATGTTGTATGCAGATTTGATGGAGAAGATTCCATTTGTGGCTGGCATCCATATGAGTCTATCTTTATGAGTATATTCCAATTTAGCCTCCAGCAGAATTGAGTACAAATTGGTCGCCAAAAATGGCTCCAGTTGTGGGAGGATTGATGCTTTGTTTTGAATAAATGACCTTAGTGAGATGTCCACAAAGGGGATATCTCTATCTTGAGGCCATTTATAATACAAAGCTCCCTCTCCCATCCAGTTAGCGTTCCAGAAGGAGCAATCACCGATACCGTGTATTATTCTGGAGTTGCTATTTGCTTTATCAGTAAAAACCTGTTGGGCACAAGCGGGCAAAACACATTGACATTGATTATCACTTTATTCGTGAGCTGATTTCATCAGGCAAGCTTCATCTTCGAGAAAATTCTATACATGTCGCTACAGTAAGTCAACGTGGATGCAAATAGGGAGGACACATTCGCTAAATGTGCCTTCTACACTATTATGATTTTTTTATTTTGGAAAAGTAGAGGACATTTTTTTAAAATTTTCTTAAAATGTTGAACGCGTTATCTTCTTGCGTTATACCTTTCCCCATTTTCCCAAAAATAATAATCTTTTTCCCAAAAATCAGAATCCAAAAACCTAAAAAAAATGGCTGCTTCTTCGTACACCACATGTAGCAGCAGTAAATTATACTTTGGAAAAGAAAAAATAAGTTAAAAAATTGGACACATCTTTATAAATAGAAAATAAATCTATACACAAAAAAGAAATATCCCATCACAACTACTAAATTTAAACGCATCATACAACATCTACAAATGATAAAGCTCTTTTTTTTTGTAAACCCATCCTTGCAGTACAAATAACCGTAAAGGTAAATTTCTCATCCATAAATTTTAAAATATATAGCCAATTTTTTTTCAAATCTAATTTAGTTTAAGAAATTGATAGCTTGATGAATGTCATGTAAAATAAATAATATTTTATTGTGTGTTAGTCAATATTTTTTGGATATTTAATTTTTTTTAAATAGAAATATTGAAGATAGAGTTAAAAAAAGTAAATTATGATTTTAAAAACAAACTTGAATTACATAGTAATATATTATTCTGAGTATTATTTAAAAAAATTATGTTATTATAAACTTAATATATATAGTAAAAAATGAGTTCAATCTCTTAATTACTCGAATTCTATCTAACATAATTGTAATAATAGAAGAGTTAAATATTATTTTAAAAATATCTATTGTCCAATATTATAAAACTAAGAATTGTCACATCATGTACAAGTTTGATTTAATTAGTTAACATTGGTGACCAAAATTCTACAGAGTGTCACTGTCATCATATCAAAATTCCATTCAAAATTTTACACATATAAATTAAAGGAAAAGTATTGGGAAAGACCGCCTTTCCATAGGCTTATGGAAAGACATAGTTTAATTAGAATAATAAAAGATAAAATGTCTTAGTTGCAATATTGAAATTTTATTATGCAACACGTAGAAGTTATAAAGTTTATAACCCGATTCATATAACCTGAAAATTTTATCTTCATTTCTTCTAATTTATACTTTAAATCTTGGTTTTTCCATGACTTATGGAAAGACCGTCTTTCAAGAGACGGACTCTAAATTATATTAGATAAAATTTGCTAAAAAAAGAAAAAAGAAAATAGAGAACGCATTCGCCCTATATGCTTCTAGGTTAAATTTTTTACCATGTTTGCATCCGGATCGAATTTAAAAACCCCTCAATAAAGAAACCACTCGGGTGTTTGGCACCTGATTTGCGGCTTATGTTTGGATGGATGCTTGTTTGAGTTGTTGAGAAAAGGATATGGACATTTAATTGCCTGGTGAAAGGCTACCAGAAAACTATGACGCCTGACGACCTACGGGTGTTTAAACCAGGGCACAGACATCTTATTCTGCACTAGATCAATTCACCACGACTAGTTGACAATAAAGAGAGAGGAGGATGATCGTAACTTGTATGATGTGCTTTTGGAAATGTGGTGGGAAGAGAACAAAGCCAGGGGAGATGCAGCAAAATTAGCTGCAAATGAGGACGTCAAGAAAGCGCAACAAGAACTGGTCGAGTTACCGAGAGAGCTGCTCAGAGCAATGGATGACAAAGTCGGCAAACCAATGAAGGAGAAGATGTATAAGCTTCTCTGTTTTCCATGATTATCATATCCTTTTTCTTGTTTCTTGTTGGATAACAATTGTGGGATCCCTTTTCTTGTTTCTTGATATAGTTGTTAGACAACAATTGTGGGATTAAATATGTAGTTATTTAGTTAGATGTCGTTGGCGGTTGTTTTACAGAATGTAAGTTGTATCTAACTAGCTTAATTTCCATGAGAATTGTGGTCGGTGTAGAAATTATGATGGGACTGGAAAAATGTTTATTTATAATTGAAGTCACCATCATAGGATTAACATAACTGAATTTCTATATTTGGTGCTACAGTAACCCGATGCAGATGCAAACAGCGAGGACGTATTCTTTTCATTTTTTTTGGAAAAAATAGAAAATGCATCCTCATCATTTTTAATTATTTTATTTTGGAAAAATAGAGGATGCATTTGCTAAATGCGTCCTCATCATTCTAAATTTTGACAATAATAATGTCTTCTCATTGCATTATACATTCTTTTTTTCCAAAATCATAATCCAATAACCCTAAAGAAAGGACTGCTTCTTCGTACACCCTCCGCCGCAACAGTCAATTATATTTGGGAAAAGAAAAAAAGAAGTTTCAAAATCATATGCATCCGAATAAATGTTAAATAAATTCACACATGATAACAAAATATCCCATCACTATTATTAATTTTGACGCATCATACAACATCTAAAAATGATAAAACTCATTATTTGTTTTCTTTTAAACCCCCTTTTTGCAGTACAAATAACCAAAAAGGTAAAATTTTCATTCGTAAATTATAAAATATACAGCCACAAAAATATTTATCAAATATTATTAAGGTTAAGAAATTGATAGCTCGATGGATGCCATGTAAAATAAATATATTATATTGTCTGTCATTAAATATTCTTTGGATATTTAAAATTTTTAAATAGAAATATTGAAGATAGAGTTAAATAAAGTAAATTATAATTTTAAACGTAAACTCGAATTAAATAGTACTTGCTTATTCTATTTTATTTTAAAAAAAATATTATATGATTATAAACATAATATATAGTAAAAATTGATTGGATCTCTTAATTACTCGAATTCTACCCAATATAATTTTAATAATATATATTTTCCAATATTATAAAACTAATAATTATCCCATCATGTACAAGTTTGATTTAATTGATTAATATTGATGACTAGAATTCTACATTGTGTCACCATCAAACCAATTGTATCTACGTCATATCAAAATTCCATTCAAAATTTTACCCATCTAAATTATATTAGATAAAATTAGCTAAACGTGTCAGTTTCATTCCTTTTTATTGTTTTATTTTATTCTAGGACATAAAAGACTTCAAAAATAAATAAAAAGAAGAAATTAGAGGATGCATTCAACGAATTAGAGGATGCATTCAACGAATGCATCCTCTTCGTTTACATCAAAAAAAAAGAAAAAGAAAACAGAGGACGCATTTAGGGAATGCGTCCTCCCCAAATGTTACCGGGTTTAATATTCACCCTATTTGCATCCGGGTCATGTTTTTTCACCGTAAAAAAGAAAGAACTTCTTCATCTTCACCGTGTTCCTACATCCCTTCAACTTGCAGACATCTGCATGAAGCATTTGTCTCGTCATCTGTTTGAGTTTTTCAGGTCCAAGCTTTGTGTCTCTAAGCATTCAGCGCTTTGCTTGAGGGAGGTGTTAGGATAACTACACCTTCAAAACGTGTATTGTGGAAGCATTAAACATGCCCCCAACCCGTTGGTTCTTCATTTTCAATGGCAAACCTCCTACCCTCCCCTACCTGCCACTTCTGAGTTGCCTTCCAAGCATATGAAACCTCGTGGATACCACATCCCTCAGGCTTCCCCACAGGGCTTTTGATGCTCCGGATGTCATCGATGATGATTGCTTGAACATTCTGGACTAGGGCAACAAGATGTTGTTTCCATAGCTCTTGGAAATACAGTTTGCTTGTGGAAGGGTTCTCTGAAAGAACTCTTCACTGTTGCTGATGTAGAGGGACCAGCCATGGGTGTCAAGTGGGCGCCTAATGGAACCCATATTGGTGTTGGTTTGTACAACACCGGAGCTGAGATTTGGGACTATGTTTCATATACACGGTTGGCGACTTTGAATGATCAGATGGGTATTGGTTCAATAAACTGGTTGAACGACAGTGTCTTGACTACTGGCGGAATGGATTCCCAAATAGTTGACAATGATGTAAGAGTGAGATATGGTGTTGTTCAGACCTACCAAGGACATCATCATGAAGTTTGTTCTCTGAAATGGTCACCTTTGAACTAGTAACTAGCTAGTGGAGGAACTGACAATCTCTTCTATATCTGGGATTGGCGACAGTCCTTAAGCTGGCTTCACAAAATTGAAAATTATACATCCGCTGTGAGGACCTTGCTTGGTGCTAGCTTCAGGTGGAGACCAATGTATCAAGTTATGGAACATTGAAACTGTCGCCTCCCTCAACTCCGTTGACATTGGCTCACATGTTTGTGCTCTTATGTGGAACAAGAATGAGCGTGAACTTCTCAGCTTTCACGGCTTCCTCACAATAGCTCATCCTTTGGAAATATCCATCAGTGGTTAGGATGACAGAGCTCACTGGCCACAAATCACGTGTCCTATACATGGCTCTCAGTCTGAATAACTAAATAGTTGCTTCTTCAGCTTTTGATGAAAAGCTCATGTTCTAGCGTGTATTTAATAAAGTGCGGCTGGAGCCATTCCCTAATTTCCCTCGAATTCTTTTATCCATTTTCTAGTTGATGAAGATGACAGTGTCAGTATATTTTGTGGATCTTGTATAGAAGGTTTTTTTTGTAGATGCATGTGCATTACTAGTTGTTAGGTAGTAGAAGGTTTTTGCATAGATGTATGTGTAAGAGACTCTATATGAAATGACTGAATGATCATCGAAGCTCTCTGTATTCATCAATATTAGTAAGAGAAGTATACAACTGTATGAGATAATCAAGGAGACTATCAAGGAGAAGATCACTATGAAAAATTCTATCCTAATAGTATTTGACTAAGTCATATTTACTAACAATCCCCCTTAGTCGAAGCGGGCGCTGCACAGATGGAAAGACTAGACAGAAAATCCAGAAACGGAGGAGATGGAAGTCCCTTCGTAGAGATGTCAGCGTATTGGTGAGCTGATGGAACATGAAGAACACGAACTTGGCCGAGAGATACCTTCTCGCGAACAAAGTGTAGGCCAATCTCTACGTGCTTGGTGCGCTGATTTTGTACTGGATTGGACGAGAGATACACAGCGGAGATGTTGTCACATTAGACAAGGGCATCCCGTCAAAGAGGAACACGTAACTCACAAAGTAAACTGCACAACCAACAGGTCTCGACAATAACATTAGCAACACCTTTGTACTCAGCTTCGACACTGGATCTGGAGACAGTGGGTTAGCTCTTAGAAGACCATGAGATAAGATTGACGCCAAAATACACACAATATCCTTAAGTAGAGCGACGAGTATCTGTGCAACCAACCCAATCTGCATCAGAGTAGGCTGTGAGATCTAAGATGGTGGATGCCCGTAGCTGAAGACCAAAATAGATGCTGCCTTGGATGTACCAGATGTTCTGTTTGAGAGCCTGGAAGTGTGGTTCCCTCAGATCATACATGAAAAAAATATGTTGTACAACATAGGCAATGTCCGACCTCCTCAAGGTGAGGTACTTAAGGGCTCCTGCAAGACTCCAGCTAATAGAAGGATCAGCCATAGGAAGTCTATCTCCGACAGACAATTTGGATTTGGTGTCGATGGGCGTAGTAGCCGGCTTGAACAATGACATCTTGGTACGATCAATGATATCCATGGTATACTTTTGTTGGGATATGAACAATCCTGACTGAGATCGTGTAACAGAAACACCAAGGAAGTAGCTTAATAGGTCAAGATCTGTCATAGCAAATTCATTTCCAAGCATGGCAGTGAGACGGTGAAGGAGAGCAGTGGAGGATGTCGTGAGAATGATGTCATCGACATATAAGAGCAAGTAGGTGTTCTCACTCTGTGAAGTGTAGATGAACAATGAGTGATCACCCTGGCTGCCACTGAACCAATCCTGGAAATGTAGGTACCAAAACGGTGGTACCAAGCACGAGGCGCTTGCTTTAGACCATAAAGGGACCTACGCAGGAGACATACATGGTCTGGGCGGTGCTGGTCAGAGAATCCAAGTGGCTGATGCATATATACAGTTTCATGCAAATCTCCATGCAAGATAGCATTCTTCACATCGAACTGGTGAATAAGCCATGAGCGGGATAAAGTGATGCTAAAAAAAGGAGGATGGTAGCCAATTTTACCACTAGACTAAACCTTTCATCACAATCAACTCTGACTTGTTGAGACTTGCCGTTAACATCCAGATAGGCCTTATATCTCTCTAGTGTGCCATCAGACCTGTACTTATGCTTAAAAAGCCACATGCAACGAATAATATTAGCACTAGGTTAAGTCCCAATACCATTTTTAATAAGAGCACTACATTCATCATTCATGGCGGCTTAGCAGTGGGGGTCCTGCAAGGCACAAAATGGGAAGGTAGGAATAGGTGAGATGGAAGGTGATGATGCCAAAAGGTTGTAACGGGGATTGGGTTTGACGATGCCAACTTTACTGTGACTTATCATGGAGTAACGAGTATGTGGTGGTGAAACAGGGTTTATTGGTGGTGTAGGCGGTTGGGGTGTTTGGTTTGCTGGTAGAGGTGAGCTTGGGGAAAGACCAGGCGATGATAAATTGTGGAAGAGATCAAGGAGAAGGGGTGAGGGATCAAATGAGGGAACATCAGTGGGGGGGAGCTAAGCCCATATGAGTTGGCGAAAGGAAAAGTCATCTCGTCAATAATGACTTGATGTGAGCCAAGGACCAAACAACGAGAACCCCTATGATCATAAGAGGGGCCAAGATAAAGACATGGGAAAATTTGTGGAGCCAACTTGTGAGGAGTAGTGGCGGAAGTGTTGGGATAACACAAACAACCAAATGTCCAAAGATGAGTGTATGTGGGTTTCCGCTGATATAAGATAAATGTGGGGGTGTGGTTATGGATGGCTTCGGAGGGTAGGATGTTGTGAAGATATGTGGCCATATGGAGGGCTCAACCCAAAGGGGGGGGGGAAGCATGTGTGAGTAAGGTACGAGTAATGTCATTGATGGTGCGAAGGGCTCTCTCAGCTTTTCCATTTTTAGAGGAGGATGAGGGCAAGCAAATCGCATGAGTATCCCTTTTTGGGCACAAAAAAAAAGCAAAAAAGGCTGATTGTCAAATTCGCCTCCCATATCGCATTGAAATGTTTTGATATTACTTTGGAATTGTGTTTGGACCATGGTGTGAAAAAACACGAAGTTGTGATAGGTGTCAGATTTATGTTTAAGGGGATAAACCCAAGTGAAATTAGAGTAATCATCCATAAACATCAAATAGTATTAAAAACCACTAGTGCTAGAAATAGGAGAAGTCCAAATGTCACTTTGAATAATATCAAAAGGTTTGAAGGTAAGAGTAAGGGAATGGGAAATGGAAGGCGTATGTGTTTAGCAATTTGACAAGACGAGCAAATAGTCGAACAAGAGGCTTTATTAAAACAATGAAATCGACGTCTGAGGTGGTCCAGAACATGTTCACCCGAGTGTCCTAATCGAGCATGCCATGGTGGTGGTTGGGAGGCGACAAGGGCGATGGTCGGCAGGTTGTTGGAGGTGATCGGGTACAAGATCCAAGGTTATTACATCTCATTTTGATTTTCCCCGACTCTAGATCCTTTACAGAAAAACCAACAAGGTCAAATTCCACACTAATCTTATTATCAGTAGTGAATTTTCAAACTGAAACAAGATTTTTAACAATATTTGGAATGTGTAAGACATATTTGAGGTGATAAGGTGGGGATGTGTATAGGGTTGCAGAACCTTGACCAATGACAGGAAGAATATTTATATTACCGACATAAATAGGAGATAAAGTGTCCGAATTAAAATAATTTCAAAGGTTACCTGAATCTGCGGTCAAGTGAAAAGATGCGCAGTGTCCATTTACCAATTGTCGTAGTGGCATAGTGCTAAAAGCTAGAGAGAGTGCTCATGGGTAGGGCTTTTGCGGCCCAAAGGGGGACAGGCCTAATGGCTGGTGCAATTCTGGAGTATTGTTGCGGCCTAAATCCCAGCTGGCCCAATTGGGGTTGAGACCCAATTAGGGCTTGACCAGGGTGAGTTCCATTCTAAGTGCGATAACGCGCAGCTGCTACTGGACTTCCTGCGGGGCTGAATCCTGGAGCGGCGGTGGGATACGGGCACGGCGGCGGCGCCCAGCCACTCGCTGCGGTCGGCCGTGACTTCCGCCCGAGTTACGTCGTCCACGGCCACGGTTTCTGGTGGTGCCATGGCGGGAATACCCAGCCTCAGCGGCGGGAGGGTGCTGACGCGGTGGAACAGTTGCAACCAGGGTATGTGACCCCTCTGAGTGGCGGTTCCGGCGATCCTCCTCTCGTGAGCATACTCCGTGCAACTGAAAAAGACGGTAATGATGACATCTGACTGATGATTCTGCCAACGGTGCTGAACGAGGTGGACAAACTGTTAATAAGCTGTAGAACCAAACGTTGTTCACTAACAAGTGCTTCGACATCTCCAAGCTCGTTTTCCAATGATTTCAGATGTTGGCAGTAGGCTGAGACGGAGGGAAAAGACTCTAACTGGGCGTTGATAAACCAACTCTCAAGATCGGCGGCCCTGGCTGTGTAGTCGAGAAAAATACCTTTAACGTGGAGCCAAGCATCACGGGCAGAAGACCCGACTTGGATTACGGTGAGGAGGAGATCCTTGCTTATGGTGCAGTATATCCAACTGAGAACACTGAGAACTATAGCATCTAACGGGTTCCATTTGTCGTCGGAAACATTGATCGGACGAGGAGAACCATCAATGTGGTCTAACAGGTTGTGTGCGAGCAACAATTTGAAACAATTCGGCCCATGTATGGTATTGCACCTTCTGGAGATCAAGGATGAGTGGAATTTGGCTGCGAATGTTGGTGACTAATTGTGCGGAATGGAAGATTGGGGTGGCAGGTGGTGGTGCTGGAGGAGATGAAGGCCAAGTGTAACTGCCGGTGGTGGAAGAGGTTTATGAGGCCATTGGATCGATGAAGAAAAATTAAATTTGGTTATAGCTCTGATATACCATGTAAGAGATTGTACTCCCTCTGTTTCACTAATATTGGCATCATAGGTTTAGGTGCTTAGATTTAGGTAGAAGAAATGAGTGGATGAAATTGGTTGTAGAAAGTAAGCTTAGATTTAGGTAGAAGAAATGAGAGGATGAAATTGGTTGTAGAAAGTAAAAAGTAAAATAGGTGGATGAAATTGAACGAATCTTGCCAAAAATGGAAAGTATGCCAATATAAAATAAACATCCAATTAAGGTAAGTATGCCACTAATAGAGAAACGGGGGAGTATATGAAATGACTGAATGCTCAGCGGAGCTCTCTGTATTCATCAATATTAATAAGAGAAGTATACAATTGTATCAGATAATCAAGGAGACTATCAATAATATCATAACAGTATTTGACTAAGTCATATTTACTAACATTATGCGCATTAGTTAGGATTTCTGTAACACACCTAATAATACATTCTTAACTGAATGATATATACTTCGTAGACTTTTCTGTCTTTTGGTATGCCAATTTTATCAATTGAATGAGGCAGCACATGACAATCCAAGTGTTGTTGGATAATTTGGTACCATTTTCTTTTTGGTATTAAATTGATATTTGTGTAATTAAACCGGGTGTTAAGGAGATCTTCATGGGAGGTTATCAAAGATGTATACAGAGAATAGAAGAGGTGTTTACTTGTGAGATGTGTTTCAAGTATGGAAGAATTTTCACAGATTCTATTGGACCGCTTCCCGTTCCCGGTTTACGGCTTACTGGGAATTACAGAGAAAATGAGTGTTGTGACTGTGGATGATGATCCTAATTCCGTTCCTGTTGTGCCATATGTGGCTGACCTCGAAGATGAGGAGCTCAAGAAGTTGATTCAGTTTGAGGAAATTTAGGGATGTCAAGATGTGATTTTGAATCCACACGTCTTTCCTATGTTTTCAATCACAAACTTCCTTTGTCTGCTTTTCAATAGTTTCTTCGTTGAAATTCGGTTCAATGCAGAATTCCGTGAAGTAGGGCAGATATTTTCAAAACTCTGTGAGAGGGTTAGGTTTCCTTGTCGTTGTCGATGGGTAAGATGACTATGGCTGGAGTGATTAAGCCATTTGTGGAAATCATATCCTCGCCGGATGCGCGGCTCAAGGAGTACGACGTCACGAAAATACTAAACCTATTGCTCTGCGACAAGAACAAAGAAACCATCGCTTCTGCCGACGCTATAGAACTGTTGATAAAGGCATTGAGATCAGGCACGACAACCGCTTGTGCTGCATCAAATCCCGTCACTCGTAATCGTAAGTGTTTTTGCTATGTAGATTTTGCTGTTTTGTGTAAAAGTTTGGATTTTTAGTGTAATGAAAATTCTTGATGTGTGTACTAGCATTTGTGATATTGTAATCAATGTTTTGTGATTGAATAATTTAATGTCGCTTATTTTTTTTAAGAAGAAAATTTGATTTCAATCGTGTTGTTGCATTTGTTCAAAGTTTGCTTTTAGTTTAGTTATGTGTTATGATCATTTGGGATTTAAGTAGGTTCAATGAAAGCCTGTCATCTTTCTGCATCATTTTACTGATTCTTATTTTTATATGTCCGAGGTATTGTTTCAATGGTATGCGTTTGATTTGAGGTTTCTTAAATTGCTGTTAATACCTGCCGGATCTATAATATTTTGTGCCATTGTGCAAAAGCAGACTCTAATATTTTTGTTGTGGACAAAGAGAGTAACGATATGGATGATCTCTTGATAGCGGGTATGAAATGATTTGCTTGTATTCCTTTCTATTTGCTTATGGTCTAAAACCTGGTGCTCCAAGTTTTGAAAGACACTTCTCTGGAATGCATTTTTTTACGTTGTTGGCTTCGAATGTGCAGATGTGCAGATTTTCCCACTTTCTTGACTAGAATACTATGGTGGAAACTATGTTTGGATGAATGATAAATCTCAAATAGTAGAGAGTAATGATGTTGTATCTATCCGATTTGGATAGTTTTCTATTAGTTTTAGTACACTCGACTTTATATTGTTGATTTTATGGAAGATCATGGTAGCAATTTTTGTTGCAATGGTGCAGAAAAGAATTTGTGCTTGTATGGGCTGCCTAATGAAGGGTGGGAAGTAAATTTGCATGTGAGGAGGTACTTCCAGAGCATGCATTACGTGCCGATTTTGCTAGGGATGAGATGCAAGAGTGCTTTACTGTGACAAGAGCTGGCTACAACTAAGAGTGTGAATGATCAACCCATGACTTTTGTTCTGAAGGAGAAGATTGATAAGCTAAAACAGGAATTCAACCAAAGCCTTCCTACTGCTCCTAATTATTCAAGCTTAAAATACAAGGTTGGTATGTTGGCAGAGATGTCCAGGCCCCAAAGTTTTTGAATGGAAGCTGAAAATAACAGTTAATCAATTGAATTGAAGCAAGAAATAAACAAGAGATTCAAGGCACTCACAGAGCGGCCCATTATTAAACAGAAGTTTGAGGCATTGCAGACTGAAATTGGTAGCTCGGGGATAACTTAAAGTGTCAAGGAGAAAATCTTGTCATTGAAGGATGGAGTATTTGAGGAATTCTCTGGTGTTTTGAAATCCTTGGGTTTGCAAGTCAATCCAACCGAACTCTTGGATGTAAAGGAATAAGTCAAAGGTTTGAATGTAGAAGTTTAGGACGTAATGGAAGATATAATCAATAAATAAGATGTGAATAAATAAGATCGAGTTGTTAGAGATAGAGGTAGGAAAGGCTAAGAAAAACACTAGATGCAGAGTCCAAAGCTAAGATTCAGTCTTTAGAGCAGCAAATAAAGTAGAGTCTTAAAGATGCTATGAACAAGTCAGTACTACGAGGTAGACATGAGAAGCTGGTGATGAAGATTCCCAAGAATGTTGAATCTGAAGGGACAAATGGAAGTTTGCCGAAGGATTCTAATGTGATGATGGCCTGGAATTTGATAGTGCGTCGAAAATAGAGGTAACAAATTTGGGGCCTGGAATTTGTTATGTTTCTCAAGAAATATGGGATGGTGATAAATGTATACAAGTGTGATCCTGAAGTTGGCACTTATATCTGCCTGGAAAGTATATGTTATGTCTCTATTATTAATTTGTCGGAGATTGTATGTGATGTTGAAGTGATTTGTTGCAGCTAGCAGCTACTTCTTCAAAAGAAAAAAATTGAATGTCAAGAATTTTCCAGAAAAGAGGCCGCAGGAGGTTAATCACTTATTAAAATTGATATTCTTCATTGGCATATGGACTGATTAAGATGTAACTTTTTTAAGGACTTTCACTTGGCACTATTCTATGCTTTCTAGATTGACTATAATTTACCAGCAGGTTGCTAAGGTGTCCAAATACTAGAAAGTTACCCAACCGGCGAACACAAGAAAGAGCCCTACATCTCTCTCAACATACATTTTTTCTCCTTTTTTCCCCTTTTCATTTGTTTGATTTGATTATTATTGTAAATCTGATAGATGTTCTGTGTTTTTTTTCTAGCTATTTGGTAAAATCCTGTCCCTTGAAGATGGAGATGTGAAGCTCTTCGGTAAATTTAAGGTTTTACGTTTGCGAGTTCATGAAATGAATGATTGTGGAGGCAGAGTCGAGGGCTATCGTAAGGTACATTGATCAGGCGTACATGGAGAAGAACATGTTGGTGCTTTCATGGATCGAGGTGGAAGCTCTCCATTTCTATGTCACTGCGGCTATAGTTTATATCTCTTCTGAATGAATGAATTTTAGATTTTTTTAGTTTATCAGTAACCTTACTTGAAAGGCATCTTGAATTTTGTATTTTGAAGTTTGTGTTGGCATCCCGTAGTAGCTAAATGTTTGTGTGTTATTTCTTATAATGAGTTTAGTTTTGGTATGATTTGAATTGCTGAACTGATTTTTGTGTATATAACTGGTGTAGTTGATCACACAACTTCCTATGAGTTCATGATGTAAAGTCTAGATTTATCTAGTTGGCAATTTGTGAAAATTATGCAAATATGATATTATTGAGTTGCAACATCAAAGAAGGAATTTTGGTGAAATAAGGAAAGGTTGAAGACTGAATCCAAGAAGGATACATCTAGTCCAAGTTTGATTTGAAGAATATATCAGTTTCTATGTATGTGGGATTGGATTAATGTTATGGAATTGGAGATGGAATAAACTTAATGTGTGCATGCGAAAATCAGCATATTTACGACAAGATGTTTACGGAAAAAGAAGACAGAATATTATGGTATTTGTGATTTATGGAAATCTGAATATTTTTCTATATATTAGACGTATGGAAGCATAGTTGATTTATGAAAAATCTCTATAAATATGGAGTTGTTATTATCGAATATATGGAGATATTGAGATAAGGAAAATCCCTTTATTTATGGGATTTGGATATGCTTCAAGAAGTAGATTTGGAATCGGAATATTATGGAGATAATCATGGAGAATTCAGATCTGCTCATGGACTATATACAGAGGACAAACATGGCTGCATTATTTACGGACTTAACAGAAAAAATCTGCATACAGATTTTTTTATCTTTCGAGAATTGCAAAGAGCCAGAATTCTATGTTCCAACATACGAACCTGTTGTTCAAATTTCAGAATCGTATACCTTAATTCCTCGGGAGGAGGAGATCTAGCATCGACAAGTTTCGAGGTCAGAGGGAGTCTGATCAAAGCGGATCGGTAGCAAGGGGAGCTTGCAGGATTCACGTTATAGTTAGATAAGATAAGTATAATTGTATGGTGTACTTTGTACTGTATATTTCTGATTAGTGGATTTATTCTGAACTGGGCCAGGCCCCGCAGATGTAGGTGGATTTCACCGAACTGCGTAACCAAGTCTTGTGTCTTTTATGCTTTACTTTATTGCATACTTGGTTAGATAGGTTATGTTGGGACACAGTAGTAATAATTGAATTAATTAGGTAAAACCAAATTTCACATGACATGTGCCAAGAGAACATCAATGGATTTGATTTCTATTATGAAGTGGCATGCAGTTCCTTGAACATATTAGACATCATATTTATCATTAGTATGAGATTCTTGAATGATAGGTTTTGGACTCTTAAATCTTGATAATTGTCGACCTAGAAAGCATGCTTAACTGATTATATCATGCACCTTGCTGCTCTTGTGCTTGTTTGATGCCACGATAATGTCCTTGGATGCTTATATACTCTGTCAAAGAAACTAACATTAGATAATAGAGGTATAAAGTAGTATATCTAACTGTTTTTTATCATATATTTCTGTTCTTGTATATGCTTTTGCATTTTATCACTTTTTGCAAGTCCTGGTCAAATCATCAAAAATGATTTTAGATGGGTTGCAAGCATTCTAATAATAACCTTCTTTATTTTACCCGGAAAATTTAGGTGAACAGACACCCAATATGGGGTATAGGATGTGTGCTTCTGCAGTCTATCCCTTTTCAGTTTGATTGAAAAATGAGTAGTTTTGAAATCCGCCCCTTAATTTATTTTGTAAAATCATATTATTTAGTACACTCTTCATAGGTAATCATTTTTATACAATTATTTTAATATAGAGGGTGGCGAGTCAAGGATGATATGTGTATTCAGTACATTTCAGAACTCAGAAGTAGAACAAGTAATCTGTACTAATATTTTGGTTGGTTTCATATATTTAATATGTTCCTTTCTTTTTGCAGCTATGCTATTGGGAATATTTGTTTATGGCATAAGAAATAGCTTTCTAGAAACTGTAGGCTATTAGTTGTTAGTGGAGTATAAATGTTTTCACTTGCGAAGATGGATGCTTGACCCTCAATATAGTGACTGAATTTTAGAACTTCGATTTCTCCATTTTCCATCGCTTGGCCTCAATGTTTATGTGTTGTAAAGTTTTGGTTCATCCCCTGCTTATTAGATTTCCATGTATGATTCATATTTGGTGTTATGCATCATTGCATTAGTGAATGTCTGGACCCAAATTTACTGACTTGTCTTATTTGTTGCGTGCAAAAAGTAATTTGCAATAAGTTGCATAAATGGTAAATAGTATATGTAGTAATGTCCATTTTTCCTGTTAATGTTGTTTCACACAAGCTATGATCATTCAAATAATTTTGGCAAATATGTATGTATATTTTTCTTTTTGTAGAATACTTTTTGCACGCAAGTTACATTGAACTTAGGTAAAAACTGCAAGGCCGCCTTGCAGCTGAGTTGTGATCATGTCGCGGGATTTTTCCATAATTTCCTCTTTGTAGCCAAACCCAGAAACTACTACAAAGGTATCATTAGGGAAGCATTCGAATGAAAGCACAATTTTTGGAGATGGAGAAAAGTCATTAAGATTACCGGCATCTCACATATATATATATATATTCGAATCCTCACAAAATGAGATTATATGTTTCCCATTCTAAAATTTCCTTCTTATTTGCATTCGGGAAAAGAACTGAACTACTATTAGCTAAACAATCTTAAGTCAGGTGTTTGCCGCCCAGGACACTCAAGGGGTCAGAAGTGTTAATTTGCATCTTCTGAAACAATGTCTTAACTGAATCTTGGTAATTAGAAAAGCCAAGTTGACAAATTGGACGGAAACAGTACTTGTATTTACATCCTTTGTCATAATGATTTCGATGAATAATAGATTATCAAATGTTATCTTGATTCCCAGGATTCCAGGTAAAGAGTCTTGTTTTTGTATCGAATTGGACAATTTGGATGTGTCTAAAGTACAGAGTCATTCCTTGAAGAATACATATAGTACATGGTATAAGTAACAACAAAAGCCACCCTCAATACTAAATTTTCTGTTAAGTGACCAAGAGGGTAACCAAGGATCGGCTAAAATAAACATGCATAACTGCTGCATAACTTAAACTCATATAGCGCAGATGTCCCTCTAGCTTAATTAGTCCTCATTCCTCATAGTATAACTAATTGCCCCAAAATTTGACTTCATGTATGCCCAAAGAACTAGAATACTTATGGAAACTATTACATTTTTAGCCAAATAGTAAATATTACAGGGGGATAACAAAAACGAAAAAAATTGCAATTGAAAAACATGCTGAATTCAAACAATGACAAAAATTTGCAGTACCCATGGACGAAAACACGATTTACACTTAAACTAAAAATATTCACCTACATTAATTGCATTATATTTTAGCCCATTTTTTTTAGTTTCTGCATTACACACTTTAAGAAAGATAATGTTCTTTTATAATACTACTCTACTCAACTATCACTACATAATCCGTAAGAAGTGTTACAACGCTACGATTGCATTCAACAACTTTAAATCTAAATATAACATTTGCGAAGAAAAACAAACTTCAACACCAAATCCAGTTTAAAATTTCATAGTTTCCAAAGGATATTGTGCATAAAAGTTGGTTTGATATATTTATATTTTAATATAATCTTCTTTTTATTTTCTTTTTCCTTTCATAATATCAGTGGGGATTTTTTTTTAAAGTATGATCATCCCTTTTGAAACTATAGTAATAATTTTATAAAATAAAATTTGTTATCAAGGCAAGCATAGTTTATGTACAAGTTAATTTCAATTTTAAAAATATTTTAATACAGAATTATTATTAAGGATAGTGGTGCTGCATTATTTGTTTAATTAAGAAAAGTATTTTGATTTTATAATGTTTAGTTAAAAGTGCTTTATTTCTCACTCGACAAATTTATAGGAAAGTGTATACTTGCAATTATTATATAGGGTTATATTTGCACTTTCAATTATCAAAATGTTATATTTCCACTTATGTGAATTAGATATGGTTATATATGCACTTTTCTCTTAATTTTTTCATGATTCATATTGTTTTCTTTAAATATAAGACACTGAAAGTATATAAAATTTTGTCCTAATTTTCTAATTTAAAATATTGCGCAACGTGCGATGGAACCCCGCTAGTCCAATTTTTTTTAAAAATTTATCTCCTAAGATAGAACTGACCCTTATACAATTTAAAAAAAAATTATCTCCTAAGATAAAAAAAATGGGTTTTCCCTTCGCCGGGAAACCGGGTCACTCCTGTGAGAGCTGAGTATCCTGACCAACTAGACTACAACGGATGCACACAAATGAGGTTAAAAACAGTATTTTGTTAAACATAACTGAAGAGTCATTATTCTATACTACTCCCTCTGTCCCAGGGGAATCTGCAGAGAGAGAAATCTCTGTAGATTTTTTCCCCTGGGCCCCACTGGAGACTGACCCCCCACATGCTATACTTCATCAGTGGAAAAAAAATTAAGGGGCAATCAGGGGGGATAATTTTTCCCTCCTTTATATTTCATGGCCATTTCCCGCTTTTTTGTCAACGTTTGTAGGCGCCAAAACAGTACAGTAACTTTTACAGCTTCAAAAATTGTGCACCCAGCTGCACAAACACTACTCTATAAATACACACAATTATGGGTTCAGATATGGATGAAAACCACGAAAACAAACTGAAGAAGGCACCACAAAAGGATCAGTCAAGGCTTC
This sequence comes from Rubia yunnanensis, assembly GCA_037428765.1. NCBI lineage: Eukaryota > Viridiplantae > Streptophyta > Magnoliopsida > Gentianales > Rubiaceae > Rubia > Rubia yunnanensis. Next base: position 54,019,023 of record CM075061.1, read on the forward strand.
GAACCCCAAACCCAACAAAAGTTTGGGTATTTGAGGAACCCTAAGGTATGGTTTTACACTTCATCGAGCCGTCTCGACTCACCCGAGGGTGGTGGTTGCTCTCAGTGTTTTGCATCTTCCCATTCCTCATTGGGTTTTTTTAGGGTCAATGCGGAAAAATCTGACGAACGAGGAGAGGCAGCATTTGGGGGAGTTTCTGCTGGAGCATCACAAGGATGGGAAGCTATTGCATTCGACACGATTGTTGGCAGCAGCAATGTTTGACTGTTCTATACGAACAGTGAGCACCATCTGGACTCTTACTCGAGCTCAAATGTCACAAGGAAGACCTCTGGACTTGCGTCATCGGATGACAGGCCATCCTCCGAAGAACAAGAAGGAAATCAACCTGGATGAATTGAAATCATTACCTGCATTGAAGAGGCGCACTATTAGAGGTACAAAAAAAGCACTCGGAATAGGGAAGAGCAGTGTTCAACGGGCAGTGGCATCCAAGGTAATAAAAAGCCACACAAATAGCATCAAACCAGCTCTCACGGAACACAATAAGGTATCACATATGTGGTTCGTTTTAGAAAAGCTTGATCCTGAACTAAGATTTAGATCAATGGACCATTTCATACACTTAGATGAGAAATGGTTTTATTTAAGCCAGGAAACAGTAAGGTACCTACTGGCCCCGGATGAACCAGAGCCATATCGCACAGCTAAACACAAGTCACATATCCCAAAGTCAATGTTTATATGTGCAGTAAGCAGACCAATATGGGGAGTTGATGGTGAACTGCTATTTGATGGTAAACTAGGCATATTTCCATTCGTTCAAGATCAAGTAGCAATAAAAAACAACAAGAACAGGCAAGCAGGATAGTTGAAAAGGCAGCAGTACCAAAAATCACAAGAGATGTCACAAAAGAGAAGCTAATCACAGAAGTCATCCCAGCAATTAAGTCACGGTAGCCATCTCACATCTTGGGAAAATTCATTCATATTCAGCAAGACAATGCAAAGCCACACATATTCAACAATGATCCAGAATTCAGGGAAGTAGCTGATGCAGATGGTTTTAACATACACTTAGTCAACCAACCAGCAAACTCACCCGACTGTAACATCCTAGACTTGGGATTTTTTAACTCAATTCAAAGCTTACAACAAGAACATACATCGTCTAATGTTGAGGAGTTAATGGCAGCGGTGCAGTCAGCGTACGAAAGAGAAGATGCAATCACTCTGAACAAGGTATTTCTTACACATCAACTGTCAATGATCGAAATACTGAAAGCACGCGGGTCAAAAAATTACAAGATGCCTCACATGAACAAGGACAAACACATAAGGGAAGGAACTCTTCCAAGATTACTACAAGTAAGTGAGGAGGTTGTAAGGGGCAACATTAAGTATCTAATCAGTAAAGGTGCAGTAGATGAAACTGTGGTGCCACTTATGCATGCCTTAGGTTATAGGCCTTAGATGCAGAATTGTAAACATTTTGGGGGTTGGTTAGATGGCATTTTTTACAAGCCAAGAACATCCCACTTTTGGTGTTCATGGGATGTTCTGACACCAACCCCAGTTAAATGTTCATTTGGTTAATGAAGTTTAACCCTTTTTTTACAACATACTCTCTAATATTTTCCATATTAAGGGAACATGCTCAATGTTACAGCCAGGCAACAATCAAGGATGATGCTTAAAACTATTGTCATGTTCAAATACACGGCTGAGGCATGTCAATAATGCAACAAACTCAGGATTCACCACATCACCGAAATTCAGGCAACAGATACAAACTCAGGCTTCAACAAATCATCAAAACTCATAACAGTTTCAAGTATATCATCGAACACCTGAAGCAAATCAGGTGTTCTCGCAAATAAATATGCATGCAGAATCTAACTTTTTTCTGTACAGAAAGTGGCCATTAATATCGTACATATATCATCGAGCAACTGCATAAAGCAGTGGCTCTCGCACATAACACAGAAAAGGTTACATTCAAGGTAGGAACGATTTCACCTCATCTGCCAAATGGAAACCTTCCATTTTCGACTCTTTAATACTCCCAACCGTTTCCAATTCAAGATTAACATCCGGTTTGATATTATCTCTTCTCCACCGAAAGTAGCATCCAATGAATGGATCCTGTATATTTATGGGATTATCAGTGTGAAGAACATAAAAGTTAGATTAGCAGAGGAAGCTATTCGCGCCACTACAACGATACGGAAAAGGAACTAACCATATTAATATGAACAGCAAAGGACTTATCTTTTTCGGGCACGTATGTAATGAAATGCCGCCGGAGCTAGGGTTTGCGCAGACGGGTGTCGCGCTCCTCCCGCAACCAAGGGCATAACAAGTAGAGCATCTGGTTGCTGCCATACATGGTGTCCTATGGGTCATCTGGAACATTTGTGTCCCAAGGGAACCGCGTTGGTTCTGCAACGATCCCTGTACCTTCTCCACCGGCGATATCACGACTGGGAGGAACCAAACCGTGCTCACCGTGGCACGGTTGAACATTTTCTCCACCATGCAAGTCGCCAGTGGGAGATTTAACGTCAGCCCGTGGCTCGACAATAGCAGATTCCCCTGGATCTGGAGTGGAGACCGTTTCACTGTGGTCGTTAACCACTGTTTCCCTGAGGGCTGCGTCAGACCTCCAGGCGGAGGTGGCATCATTCGCCTCCGTCTCAGGGACGAACTCCGACTTACTATATGAATCTGAAACGTAGCACAACGAACACTTCCGACAAGATTGACCGGTGGAATTCGAGTGAAACTACATTTGAAATGCACCAAATCACCGGGGCTATAGGGGGAAGATGACAGATATTGACCGGATCTAACAAAAAATGATGAAAATAGCAACGGGAACTGGGGGAAGATGCCAAAAAGTGAGGGCTATGGTTTCAGGATGAGGAAGAGGAAGATTGAGAGGAGCGTCTGAGAAGGAAGCAGGCGAAATGAACGAGGCGTTGAAGACTGTGGAACAAATAAAGGAGAGCTCCACTTTTCACAAGACCAAGACGCATTCATTGGTGCTACTTTCGGTGCGGAAGAGATAAGATCAGACAAGATCTTATCTCTTGAATTGGAAACGGTTGGGAGAATTAATGAGTTGAAAAGGGGTTTGGTAAATTAGGTGGGTTGGTTTAGTTAAAATTGGGTTAGAAGAATGGATTTGGGCTCAAATTAGAATAACCCTTTTTGATATTTTGGTAATAGTTAAAATATGCTGGGGGTAATTTTAGAAATTCATGTTACTTTTTTTGCCAAATATGGAAAGAAACAAAAAGAGTGCAGATTTGCCCGGGACACCCCTTTAAGGAAAGTGTGCAGATTCCCCTGGAACAGAGGGAGTAGTTATTTTTCTTTTCTTTAATATGTTTTTGGAAGAGAAACTAACTTTATTTTAACACTATCCATGAAATAAGACTAAACCTATATTCAAAATATGGCAAATGAGACTACACATGCAAATATTTCACATAACGTTTTAACATTATGTATGACAATATATAAATAATTATAATTTAATTTTATAAATGATTGCAACAAGCTTTTTCATTATTTAATTTTTTCATTACAATATAACTTTGAAATCCTCATTATTGTACAACTCACACAAAACAGAGTATAACCACTAACTTCAAGACTTCTACCGCATAAAACTTTACCACTCTCATTTTCATTTTGAAAAGAAAATAAAATCACCATCTTCTACTAGAGAAATTCACACACGTTCGGATAATTTACGGTCTACGCCACTCATTCTGAGTTACAAAATGACATCATTTTATGTATTTTGAGATAATTTTTTTACTTTAATTAGGTGATGGTGTAGTAACTTTGTCTTTGGCTTTGTTTCAATTTTGTTTATCGAATTGGTCACACAAAAATATTGTTTCAGTCATAATATTTGCCTAAATATTATTTAAAAATAAAAGTTTCACCTTATTACCAATATAAATTCATATATTAAATTATTAATGAGTATTAAAAGCATCATACTTTATACATAAATTTTTAAATATTATGTAATTATTCATATATTAAATTATTAATAAGTAATAAAAACATCATACTTTATACATAATTTTTTAAATGTTATGTAATTATTTTATGGATGAAAATAATTTCACTCGAACAATAAAATTGTTCGATATCTCTATCTTATAAATTTAACAAAAGAAATTCTAGTTTTATTATTAAATTCAAAATTTTATTGGAAAGTTTGTCAATTGAAATGATAAGATATGAATATCGTGTTAAAGAAGAATCAACACTTCTCTCTCTAAAAGTTTCAACTCTCTAGTCTCTCTCTAATTTCTGACAAAATAACGAAAATAAACGGCTCTATCCACCTACGCTACCGTTACGCCACCACACAACCGCCTCTAGTTCAAAGCTCAACAGCCACCATGGCGGCACCAAACCCATCAAAATATTTCTCACAAGCTCTCCAAACACGAAGTCCTCCTATCTCCCAAACACTCCCATCAAATGAAAACCTGTCTCCAACCATAAACTATAAGGGAGAACCATCAGTCCTTTGCACTGATAGCCAAATCGTCGAACATGCTACTCATTACAAGAATGCCCTAATTGAAAACTACCCTGATCGACCATCAATGGAAAAGATCAAGGCAGATTTCAAGACAACTTAATTTGAAGGAAACTACCAATTAGGAGTTATCAACTATCACAACATACTGATTTGATTCCAGAAGAAACAAGATTTTCAAAGATGTTGGATGAAAGGAGTGTGGTCTTTCAACGGAGTTAACATGAGAGTTCTTCACTGGATACCATATTTCAAACCAAATACTAAGAGCTCAATAGTCCCGGTCTAGATCACGATTCGGAGCGTACCGCAATATTATTACAACATTGCTGCAATCGAAGCCATTGGAGACCAAGTAGGAGCTTATATTAAGATGGATCTGGCAATAGAGAAACTCACAAGACCATATGCCTTAAAACTCTGCATGGAGGTAGATCTCCAATCCCAATTTGCAGCATCTATCAGGTTAGATTATGTATCTGATAATGAGAAATTTAATATCGAATATGACAATCTGCTTTTGTTTTCTCTCATTGTAAAAATATTGGTCACGACAAACCTAAATGCCGAATCCTAAACCCTGAACTTATGTCTAAGACTATGTTTAAACCTAGCCAGAAAATAGTACAGAAAACCATTTTTATAAGTACTGAGCAAAACCAGGTATCTAAACCTGTTAACCTTAGAAATGCCTCCCATATGCAACATAGTTCAGGTATATCTATATACCAAAAATAGGATGAAAAAAATTTCCAATCAGAACCAACCTTTATACTTCCTTTAGTTAACACATTGACCTCACAAAAAGGCATACTAAAATGTGATTCAAGACACAAGTTTAGGATTACAGGAACAATTAGGAAGTGATATGTCTTATGTCAATAATTCAAACAAGATGTTAGAATCAAATGAAAATCTCATCAATAACATAACCACCACACCAACCAGCCAAACCAAAGCCATTGATGATCAGGTATTACCCCTGGCTACTGATGACTATAACCTTGTTACTGGCATTCCTTCTACTGTATCAAGTCCTTGTAGCCAAAACATGTTTAGTGTACTAGAAGAAGACTCTGGAAATGAGTAAAACGTTGAATCAAGATCTCAAGTGCACCTTCTGGAAGAGGTAAGCTTTCCTTCTCCACTTAATATTAAGATCACCAGTGAGAAGAATCGTGAAAGAACATTTCTAAAAGAACATTGTTTAATAAACTAAATAAGATGAAATCTCAGATCATCTTCAAAGAGTAAAAATAGTGAGGTTTAGTGATTGATACAAACAGTAACCTTAAATTTCTAATATGGAACATTAGAGACTAGACACATCAATGACTAGACTTCTTAAACTGATCATAATACATAAAATTAAGTTATTATGTATACTGAAGCAATTCTTTTCTATCAGAACCTGCTTACAGAAGAAGAAAATGTGGATTCAAAAAAAAATTCCCAAATCATTTTTAAGCCAGATCCCAAATTTAATAACAACTAATGAAAATCAGAAGTTATTAAATGAATCTTCTCTCACTGAAATTAGAGAAATCATATTCTCACTTAACCAGAATGGATCCCTTGGTCATGATGGTTTCACTGCCCATTTCTTTACATATGCATGGGACATCATATCCTAGGATGTCAAAGAGGGAACAATAAACTTTATGAGGGGTGAAAACATTCCTCCTGGAATCTCCAGTGCATGGATCTGTCTGATCCCAAAAAAGGAGGTTCCAATCTCCTTTTCTGATTTTAGGTCCATATCCCTATCTAACTTTGTGAGTAAAATATTCTCAAAGTTGTTGGTAAATTGAATCTCGTGCTTAATGCATAAGATTATCTCACCCCAGCATACTGCTTTCATTAAAGGGAAAGAAATAGCAGATAATATAATACACCTCAAGGAAATGGTAAGATTTGTAGACAAAAAAATTGTTTCACCTAACTGTATACTTAAACTAGATCTAGCTAAGGCATTTAATAGGGTTAGGTGGTCCTTCCTTGAAGTTATTCTGAACAGATTTGGTTTTTCCTCTCAGTTTATCAAGTTATCATGTCTAACCTTTCAGTTCCTAGGTTTCTATTATTATTAATGGTAAAGTAGATGGTTTTTTTCATCCATCAAGGGGGGGGGATCAAACATTATATGTTTAAACCCTTAGAAAGATCCCTCTTCTTCGTGCACGACCACGACTTGCCATTATCAACTTAGTTGTAGATAGGAAGCATTTATGGCTTATAAATTTAACTTTCAGAGGTACGACGAAGACCTCCCAAATTTTGGCCCCGCTGCCAGGGAAAGGGCGTTTAATTTTAAGTGTTTGGGTATATTTGATTTCATATTAGCTAGTTGTTTCTATTTTTCACTCCTTGGAGGTTGTTTTTGTTTAGAGTAGGTATTTTTTGAGTTCTTGGTAAATTTTTATCGAGAATCCCTACAATATGATTCCGAACTTTTGAAAAAGAAAAAAAAAAGGAACGTCTCACCTTGAGGGAACTCATGTTGAGAAGAGAGGCTCAAAAAATAAGGTTTTGTAGGATGTGTCATTCTGACCATCCTATCGAATCTTGCTATTTGTTGAGAGATGAGCACTATGAGGGGGAAAGAACCCTTGGTTTCCAAAAGAAGGGATCACTATGAGAGGGAAAGAACCCTTGGTTCCAAAAGAAGGGATCACTATGAGGGGGAAAGAACCCTTGGCAAAGAAGGGATTAAAGTTGAGAGCTAAGGGTGGAGTTTCAAAGAAGTTGAAGTTCATTGGCAAGTGCTACAACTGTAACCTTGTTGGCCACAAGTCCTCCGAGTGTAAGAAGTCAAAGTCTGCCAAGAATGAGGCCAACATGGTTGAAAATCTTGCACTAGATGTGAATAAAATCGATATGTGTGCTGTGATTTCTGGAGTCAACATGGTGGACTCCAATCCAAAGGAATGGTGGATTGACGCTGGTGCCACTAAGCACATCTGCTTTGTCAAGGAAGTGTTCTCAAACTTCAAGGAAATTGAAGATGGAGAGACCATCTACATGGGCAACTCTGCAACATCCATGGTGAAAGGGTGTGGCACTATGGTGCTGAAGATGACGTTTGGGAAGGAGTTGACTTTGAAGAATGTTCTATATGTACCAGACATTCGCAAGAACCTTCTGTCTAGTTCTGTGTTGATCAAACATGGCTTTAAGCTAGTGTTTGAGTCTGATAAGTTAGTCTTGTCAAAGAAATGTATTTTTGTAGGCAAAGGTTATGAGCTAGATGGTATATTCAAGTTGAACACCATGGTTGTACCTTCTAAGAAAGATGAAATTAATACTTCTTCTTCTTCTTACATGATTGTGTATTCCAATTTATGGTATGGTAGACTAGGACACGTTAATTATGATTCGATAAGAAGATTAATTAACATGGAGAACATACCTAACATGAAAATTGATGCAAATCATAAGTGTGATACTTGTGTTGAAGCTAAGATAACTCGAACGTCTTTCAAACAAGTTAAACGAAACACGAAACCTCTTGAGCTGATACAGACCGACATCTTTGATCTCAAGTTCATGCAAATAAGATGAGGTAACAAGTATTTCATCACCTTCGTGGATGATTGCACGAAATACTGTTATGTGTACTTGTTGAAAAGCAAAGATGAGGCAATTGAGAAATCTGTTCTCTACAAAATGGAAGTTTAAAATCAACTTAATAAGAAGATCAAGGTGATTAGAAGTGACCGTGGGGGTGAATATGTAGAGCCATTTAGGGACCATTGTTTTGAACATGTCATTATTCATGAGGTCAGGTCACTGCCCCCTACTTGCCTCAATCTAATGTTGTGGCTGAACGTAAACATTGCACTCTTAAGGAGATGCTAAATGCGATGTTGATAAGTTCTGGGTTGCCACAGAGCATGTGGGGGAGGCTATTTAGACGGCCAACTATCTTTTGAATAAGAAACCCCGTAAGGATGAGAAAGAAACTCCCCAGAGTTGTGGAAAGGCACGAAGCCGTCCTTTACGTACTTGCAAATGTGAGGGTGCCTTGCAAAAGGTGTTGATCCTACCCCCAAAGAAGTTAAAGATCGAACCTAAAACAATTGGCTGTATCTTTATAGGATATGCACATGAGAGTAGTGCTTCTTCCTTGTACACGAATCTCATCATCCCAAGATTCACAAGAACATGATCATGGAATCAAGAAATGCAAATTTCATTGAGGATGTGTTCCCGGCTAAGGAAAAGGGCTGAATCGTCGAAGAGGACCATTGAGTCACTAGACGAAGGCGTAGTAATTCTTGAAGATCTCGAGAATCAAGAGGAGGAAGTAGATGAACCTAGACGAAGTAAATGGGTTAGGACCAAAAAATAATTTGGTCCTAATTATCTACGCTTATGCTTGAAAGTGAGCCACAAAGCTATAAAGAAGCTGTGAATTCGTCTGAGGGGCCCATGTGGAAATAAGCGATTAAAAGCAAAATCGACTTGATTCTACATAATCATACTTGGGAGCTAGTGGACTTACCTCCGAGGTGTAAATCACTGGGATACAAATGGATCTTCAAGAGGAAGATGAGAGAAAATGGATCGATTGACAAGTATAAAGCGAGACTTGTAATCAAAGGTTATAGACAAAAGGAAGTTCTTAACTACTTTGATACTTATTCTCTGGTCACGAGAATAAGCTCCATTAGAATGATACTTGCTATCGCCGCATTGTGTAAACTTGAGGTTCACTAAATGGATGCGAAGACTACTTTCTTGAATGGAGATTTAGAGGAAGAAATCTACATGGAGCAACCTGAGGGGTTTACGGCTTCCAGTCAAGGAGGAAAAGTCTGCAAGTTGGTGAAATCATTGTCTGGTCTCAAACAAGCACCAAAGCAATGGCATGAGAATTTTGATCATGCCATTCTTGCCAATGGTTTCAAAATCAATGAGTGTGATAAGTGCATCTACGTGAAAGACACGGAAAATGGATATGTAACCCTATGTTTATATGTAGATGACTTGCTCATTGTGGTTATTAATGAAAAGATGATCAAATTCTCGTTTTACATGAAGGGTTACTAACCACATAAACGGGATACATATATTTGATCATCTGTTTTTCATCCTTTACAATGGAACTCAACCAGACAGAATATTGTGTCTTGAATGAAATGAAATCAATCACTGGCTCTCATTCATAAAAGGAACCTACATTTAGCCTGCAAATGGGTAGAAATTTATGCATGCCTATTATGTGATATTATAGTAAAACAGAGCAATCACTAACCAGTACTATATGATGAAAAATGTCATAAAATTTAATTTTAAAGGAACGCAGTGCATATCCATGTGAATAGTTGAGCATTAAGATCACTGAGGTTTCATTTTACAGTGATCTCATTTTACAATGAAACCTCAGTGATCTTAATGCTCAACTATTCACATGGATATGCACTGCGTTCCTTTAAAATTAAATTTTATGACATTTTTCATCATATAGTACTGGTTAGTGATTGCTCTGTTTTACTATAATATCACATAATAGGCATGCATAAATTTCTACCCATTTGCAGGCTAAATGTAGGTTCCTTTTATGAATGAGAGTCAGTAATTGATTTCATTTCATTCAAGATACAATATTCTGTCTGGTTGAGTTCCATTGTGAAAGACAAAAAAATAGATGATCAGATATACGTATCCCATTTATGTGGCTAGTAACCCATAATGTAACCATCATTATCATCTTTTCATTTTACATGACAAGATGATCAAATCCTCATCATTATCACGCTATTCAAGAAATATATTTGGCTGTTAATTAGTTTACCTACGTATAATAACGACAAATAAAAAGTTAATATTAAGAAACTACTTGTTACGACGAATTGAACAATACCATATACGATGATATTGTTGTATGTATAGCTATTCAAATATGTGGTCAAACTTTGATAGAGAATAGTGTCAAAAAAGTAGGAGTGCAAATTCAGTTGGGACAGAAGGGGTATATTTTTAGCTAATATGATATTATTAGATTGATTTTACTTCAAAATTTATATCCTAATCGAAAATAGTAAATAGGTAAAGTAAAATATTAATGCATTGATAATTGTCAGTCTCACTATTACCTTCACCATAAGAGATGTGTTTTTGGAGTATACACTAACATTTTAGTAAGTAACGCTCATGCTTAATTGAATGAAGATACGTATATCTGGATAAGAAAGTGAATTGCTGGTTACTTGTTTTACTTAACTCTGCTGTTGCACTTTGTGCAACTGAACCTGGATAAAGGGTGCAAATTTGAAGAAGCCAAAAGTCCCGACTACTTGGTTTAATATTAACTTGCATAATTACCCATCTATTTTACTCCCTAATCACTGCTCCATACTACCTCTACTTGTTAGCCAACTCTTCTTTTCTTCCTCTTTAACTTGTGGAAAAATAAAGCTAGAGTTACATCATCTTCCCAAGTCTCAGCCGTTGCATTTCTATTTTCTTGTTTAAAGAAGCAAAAGTTGAGTCATCAAAGCATGTACAATGGGGGTTTCAGAGTGGTTTCAATTCGAAACTGAAATCATTCTGAAACCACACTAAAACTTGGAAGTCCCACAGTGGGGGTTTCAAAGTGGTCTCCAATCTGGAACCGCCCCAGATCAAAAACTTGTCAGCAACCCATGTGACAAGAATTCTTGACAAGCGCTAATTTTTTGTCTCTCACAGTGGGACACATGTCATGTGATTATTAGCCCATGTGTGCTGGTCCAATCTTCTTCTTTTTTTAAATCTACTTTTTAAAATAAAATTTGCTTTTTTCCATTTAAAATTTAATAAAAATTAAATTAAATTAAAAAATTAAATTATAAAAAGGAAAATTATATTTAAAAATTAAAAGTGTATTATTAAATATCACATTTCAATTTATTTTGGGTAGACAAATTTATTCAGATTAAATATTGAAGGTAAAATTATTGAGTAGGATAGAGAAAATTAAGTGGGGTCCATGAATGATTTTATAGCAGTTTCAACCATTATGGGGGTAAACATGAAGTGGTTTCTTTGTGGTTTCAATTGATGAGAAGGAATAGAGAAATTGAATATTTAATGAACTACCACAAAAGCGGTTTCACCTTTGTACGTGGTCTCATCTACATTATCAGCTAGTGCTGATCTTTTCTGACACAATGCAACAAAAGTCGAGCCATCATCTACTGCATCCAGTGACACAATTTGATCTGTTTTCCTCAATCTCAGTTTTGTTCTACGATGACAAACAAATGACCTTCTGAGCTTTGCCTCCCCTTTTCCCCTTTGAACAAAAACTGAAAATTATCATTATAATTACACATACCATCTCTCAACCAGAGTCTTTTCTCATCTATGAATATCATCACTTCAGTTGTTCAACATTTTGACTAAGTGTAATAATTGCAAAATCAATCCAAATACCCAGACAACAAAAAATAATCTAGAAAGTTATAAACTAATGTAGATGCATTAAAAAATAAGAGTAAAATCTGTTCACATATAATCTTCCCGCTGCTCTTCTGTAATCAAACCCCATGCCAAAGCCACCAATAATTACCAATAAAGTATAACATGAATTTTCTCTTGGAGACCAAGAACCCCATACATTTATGAAAATATAAACAAAGCCATTGGTGTTTACCCCAATATTTTCTCATTTAAGTCTCTCTCACACATCAAATAAAGCTATCAAATATTCTAGTAGATTTTGAATTTAAATGCTTAAAAATTCTTAAAATTAAACCTCCTAATCACATGCATCTTATTTAAGTCCCAAAACTATTTGAAAATGAGAATTTTAGTACCATGGAGAAGAAGACGGACCACAATGGAACTAAACTAGACAGAATATTGTGTCTTGAATGAAATGAAATCAATTACTGGCTCTTATTCTTAAAAGGAACCTACGTCTAGCTTGCAAATGGGTAGAAATTTATGCATTTCTATTATGTGATATTATAGTAAAACAAAGCAATCACTAACCAGTACTATATGATGAAAAATTTCATAACATTTAATTTTAAAGGAACGCAGTGCATATCCATGTGAAAAGTTAAGATCACTGAGGTTTCATTTTACAGTGATCTCATCTAGCCTGCAAATAAGCAATGCAATGCTGGCAAGAAAAAGAGCAGCAAGCTGATTCCAAATGGTCTCAACCTAAATAATGAAATTTGAATCAAGAATCATAGAATGACTCTAAAAGAAGGTCTGGAAAGCTATATAGACGATTAAATGTAGAAAAACTACAAACTCATATATATTGTACAAATTATAAAAGACTTCTGCCTCAATGGAATACAACTATATTTCGAGCTTAATATTATAGTAAGTCGCCTTTACTTATCATTCATAGTAAGCGATTTTGAGATAAGTAGTAGATAGGATTTAAAACAAGACATATGTAAAGGCAAAACTTTCGTAAAAAATTACTTGTAAACCTTGTATAATGATGATTGACCTGCTACAAAATATAGGCAAACATAAATAAAGATGCTTTAAAGTACCTCCTAGCATGAACCAGAAGAAAAGTTACCTGCTCAAGGTACAACTTTGAAGCGCCATAAATTCACAGAGCAGAGCATACTACAAGCTTCCAGACCTAAGGTTTCCATAAAAACCACATCTTTGATTACCAAAATGATCAGACTTTCACGAAGTCAATAACTGGAACAAATATAATCACTGATCCATACTTTGGGTGGGGGGGACCTGAATGGAATTTCACTTTTCTAGGTGAGACTTTAGTCTAAAGGCCAACAATATTTCTTGACAGGCGGGCGGTCGTCGCGCCCACCGTGCAAAAGATAATTTATAAGCCCTTTCTGCTTACTTTCTACAACTAGGTAGATAGCGGCAAATCGGGGTCGTCCAATGAGAAGAGGGATCTTCCTAAGCAATCAAGCACAAATGGTTGATACTAGGCTAGGAGTAACTATATTTACACACACTTAAAAGCAAGTAAATGGGGGGGTTGGTTGGTTGGTTGTTCCTAAGTTACGAAAATAAAAAGACAAGATAACTAGCAAGGTCAAGTGACTATGCTAATCATCAAACAAAACTAAAGAAAAGGGGTTTTAAACTACAAAGATAAAATGCCTTGGGGGTAACGGATATCCACTTCCACATCTAATGTAGTTCATCGAATCATTCACACATTCCATCATATAGCATTCAGGACCCAACACTCACACACCCATCTAGCAAGGACCACAACACACACATCACAAGGAGTTCTAAGTTCATGCTCATAGATCTTCATGCAAAGGCGCTACGGAATTCGTCACGTTCCTACACCTAAACAATTCAACCACACAAGCACTACCTATGCTCAAACAACTCATGGCACACATGCAGTGAAACACACCGTCAAGAATACATAAACCCCAAATAACAAATGCTTCAAGAATGAATTTAAATCATCTATTCAATACTTCAACTACTTGTCGTGGAGACTAAACTCCTATCCTTCTTAGTTCGTAGTTTGCGAGAGTGAGTTCCACATCTCTCGTCAAACCTCACCAATGACTCCCGAGTCGCGACCACGACTCAAGGTGTCATTGGTGGCATTTAGCACGAAGGACCAACAAGCTTGGCAATGCCTATGACCACTACACCGTGACTAAGCATTTAACCAATTCATGCAATTACACGAGATTGGATGAACGTGCAACGCACATTCATCCAAGAGCATATAACTCTCTCGTTTGCTACACAAACAAACATGACGAAGAGTTCAACATCAATCACATTCGTCTAGCACATTATCAATCCATTAACACAATCAAAAGCTCTAAATCATACTCATACATTCCTAACAAGAAAAGGGGGGAAATTAACCCAAATCCCCCAAACCCTAGCTAGCAATTCATACAAGCATTTCATATCATCAAGCTCTCAACAACATCAATGAAATCAACAATTAACATTCAAAGCACAATAAATGCACAATAGCAAAAACACCAAATAGATAGATAAAATGGGTTCTTGCTACATAGATAATGGAAGCTTCAATCCTTTGCTCCCAAGTACAAAACTAACCTAGATAAACAAAACCCATAACAAAGAACTAAAAGCTACAAAGAAAGAAGAAGAAATGGAAGAAAATCTAGGGTTTTGGAGCCCTAAAACCCAGAGAAAAACGGGCTGAACAAAACTGGAGAAGAGGAGGAAAGAGAGTAGTATTTATAGTGCAAAGAAGATAAAGTTGATTTCTGGCCGCCCGTTGGTCGCGAATCGCGATGAGTTCGTCGCGACTCGCGACGGTGTTGGTCGCGACTCGCGATGGTGTCGCGACGGGGTCGCGACGGGAGCCAGAGTTTTGCATTGTTTCTTTGTCTTCTTCATAGCCATCCCTCTCAATCTTCAAGTCTTCAACGGCTCCAAAAATGGTCTTCAACGGCCTCCAGTCTTCATGTCTTCGAAGTGAGTATCCAAAAGTCTTCGAAAGTATAGTCTTCAATGTCTTCCGGTCTTCGTTGCTTCCGTGTTCTTCCCTTGTCACACAAAATCCACTTAGAAGAGGTAAAAGAGCATAAAGTTGCTTTTACCTCTCCTAAGAGAATTTCAAGGTAAAACACAAGCTCTCAATAATAAAAGAGCACAAAAGTGATCCTAAATACTACTAAATAAAGCATATAAAATGGACACATCAGTACCTCCTAGCATGAACCAGAAGAAAAGTTGCCTGCTCAAGGTACAACTTTGAAGCGCCATAAATTCACAGAGCAGAGCATACTACAAGCTTCCAGACCTAAGGTTTCCATAAAAACCACATCTTTGATTACCAAAATGATCAGACTTTCACGAAGTCAATAACTGGAACAAATATAATCACTGATCCATACTTTGGGTGGGGGGGACCTGAATGGAATTTCACTTTTCTAGGTGAGACTTTAGTCTAAAGGCCAACAATATTTCTTGTCTGGCTTCAATCCCGAGGAAATGTCGACAACACTGCAATTTCATTTACAAAAAGTGAGAAGGAAAACACTTAAAAAGCATTAAAAACTATCTGTATCAATATATCCAAGTGTCAGTTTACTGATACAGGTATTTTGAATAAAACTCCAATCCAACACATGAATGATATAATCCTAAAACGTCATGTAGGAACAAAGTGAAGATGATCATAAAAACTCATCTCAGTACAACTCTAATCAACCATAAAAACAAAACTTTATCATATCAAATGTGGAGAAATCATACCTGAGAAACCTTAAAATTGAAAAGGAGTAAAAACCCCAATCATATTAAATGAGACGCCAAATTTTATACTGAACTAGGGACCTGAGAGGAGAGGAGAACAAGGAAGAGGACATGTGACGGAAGAGGTCGGCATACTGAAAGAGTCAGTCAGTGAACATGCCATTATTTGTGAAGAAATCAAACAAAAAATAAGGGATATGGGGAGACAGGAAGAGGAGGTGTCTATGCGTGAAGAATCAACCGGGAGAAGTAGGTAGGTGAAGGGCTATGGAATTAAAGGAACGACCGACTACCGCAAACCATCTCAACACCTGAAGTAGGCGGTAGCATCTAGTTCGAGGTAGATGAAAGCAAAGACTACAAAGCAGAGAGGAGAAGAAGTATTGAACAATGGGTAACCTTCCACTGTATCTAAACGGGCTCTAGAAAAATATGATTGGTGCTTTTATTATAGGTATAGATAAGGGCCAATGAGGTCAGACATGGAGAATCGATAGAAAACTGAGAGAAATGAATGAACACTAGTAGAAGAACGGCAATCAATGGTTCCGTTAGACGACGGTTCTGTATAAAACTACTAGAACCAGTTTATAATTAATGTAGATCTCAAACTATGTTAAATTAAAAGGATGACGGTTCAAAACTGAACCGTCAACAACTACACGGCAATTTGCACCGCCATGTAATAAACACTGCAATAATATATACTTTCCTTCCTTACTCACAATCATAATTATTCCATTTCTTTCCTTTCTGCATTAATCCCCTTTTTGACAATAAAACCCTTCTTTCACGGCTCATTTTCCCTATGCAAAGTAGCTCTCCCTTCCCTTTTTAGTTTTCTTATTTTCCTTACACACTGAACGCAACAAGCATTCGTTTGAAATTCCTAAAGTCAGAACCTAATTTGATTGAAATTTTTAACTTTAATTCGATCAATATCGCTTAGAAGTATCTCCCTTCTCCAAGCATGTCGATGAAGATTTTAGGGTTCAACTTACCACCATCATTCTCCAAATTTGGTTCACCACCATCGTTCGCAGTTGATGAAGATTTTAGGGTTCAAGATACCCAATCTCAGGCGGGTTACCTTATGAAAAAGTTTAAAAGGGATATAGTTGTAGATCTGATAGCGATGCTGACAATTTTAATGATTTAATTAGTCTATTTGATGATAGATTTTAATGAAGGTCTTATGGAATTTTGGAGATGTGTATGGTTGTATTTTTTTATTGAAAATTTTGGAATGATGAAAGTTTTTGAAGTTGATTGCAAGCCAAATTTTATGTGCGAGGAAGAGGAGCTGTGAAAGCAACTCTTTTCTTTAATAATTATCTTGGAAAACAATTTTGAATTCAGAAAATTTATTTACGATAAGTTATAAAACGCCATGCATCAACAAGGACGACAGTTAGAAATGCCATTGTAAGGGCGAAAAGACCGTGGTTAACATGGCGTTTTGGCACAAGTGGAAATGGTACTTTTGGTTCAGAATTAGAAATTTATTACACTATTGAAAAACAGGTACTATGGCACCGGTTGGAAACCTAGAGGCCTCCAGAACTGGTGCTGAAACCATATATGGCACTAGTATAGTGACATAATCCTACAAAATCGGTGTTGAAATTTATTTCCAGTGCCTGTTTCTCAAACCGATGCCCTAATCCGGTGCCATACATAATAAATATCACCGTTATCGTATATGGGTGTACACATAACTGGTGCTTGAACTGGGCAACAGCTAATAAATAGTTCATTTTGCGCCAAAAATAGAGGAGGGAAACTAATATTAACAAACCGGTGCTCAAAATAGTAATGTTCACGGGTACTGTTGAAGGTTGAAAAATAGAGTACGTGCTATATTCCATTTTTGGCACCGGTTTATGTAATGTAAGAACTGGTTCACACACCAGTGCTATGTACTTAGACAAAATATCTAGGATTAGCTCTCGGGTTGAGAAAAGGATTTAAAAAAAAATCAATGGACGCAGTCATATGCAGCTGCTTTATTTGTTGGAGGTACCGGTTTGGGGATAATTCAGCATCGGTTTTTGGCCCCTTAGAATTTATTTGGAAAGTTTGTTCTCGGGTTGGGAGAAAAAGCCAAAAAAATAATTCAATCCAGCCTTAAGCATCTGCTTTTACTTAATTTAGCTCCAGTTTATATGTTTCAAACCAGTGCTAGTAACTTTAAGTTCTAAAAAATGTACAGATCCACGCACGACTGTTCTTCATTTTCTAAATTTTGGAGAGGAAAAATAACCCATCTTCCCGTCGGTTCATACTCTCAAGCTCTGTAAATGATTGAGGTGAGTTCTCTTTCAAAAATTACTCTTATATTGTACTAGATTATTAATCATGGACCCAAAGTTTTTGGAAAAGTAATAACTTTTTTCAATGTTGGTTCAGTTTGCTCTCCAACTTTTTTTCGATATTGCAATAATGTACATAGCGTTAATGTGTAATAACTACATATATGTAAACATTGGATTTGATTTGCTTGCATTGAAGATATGTTAATGTTTAAGAAATCAATTATTCTAGGTTTTTTTGAATGCATGGAAGGTGTTTGTTGAAATGCCTTATTTGACATTGTAGGATATGGCACCAAAAGTTGGTTCCTAGAGGACACGCAATGCATCCCCTTCCTCTCCGGAGGTGCAATCCAATATTGAACAATAGGAGAAGAGGTTCATTTCGGAGCAGGCGAATTTAATTGAATAAATGTACAGAACAAGGCGACATTTCCCAAAAAGAGGAATATAAAATTCTCCCCTTTTTGCAGAAACTATCTGTGCACTTGGGTGGGAGAAATTGTGTGACATGTCTCCGATGTTCAACCTCAGTATAGTGAGTGAGTTCTATGCTAATTTGCGGTGAGGTGGAAGGTGGGAGAGGCATTTTGTTGTGGGAAAATGGTGAAATTGACTGATGAGTCCATAAATGAGTTGTACGGGTTGCCAAATGTTCCCTCCAAAGAGGATGAATTTCTCCCATTCCACTACTATCCTGATGCAAGTTGGGATTTTGACGATCCCACAGGACGTGAGATCGTGAGGACCATAACTAGGGAGGGAACTGATGTTGAGTCTATTGTGAAATCAGGTTGGAAAAAGATGCTAAAGAAGCTATTCACTGCTGATATGAATGGATGGTATCACTTCGTAGCATCCAGAATTAACCCCGTCATAGTGAACACTGAGGCTTATAGTATGAGTCTGACACATCTGTACGCTATTTAAAAAACTCCGGTGGACTGAGGGTAGGCAAATAGTGAACAAGTTGAGACATGATGCAGAGAGAACATGTTACGGTTTCTGCAGTCTAATCTCTAAGTTGTGCACAAAAGTAAGTGTCCCCACTATGCCCATGACATATACGGGCATCCAATGGTTAAGATTACAACCGACTCTTTCTTCAAATTCCCTCAGGACAATGTGGGTCCTATATTAGAATCTAGAGTCGCGGCATTGGAGGTGGGTGTACAAAGTATGCTGACAGAATCATAATATCAAAGGTCCTAGTGCGATCACATGGAAAAGGTATTTCAATACCAGTTCCCAGATGCAATGAAAGCAGTTGTACATTTCCCTACATATCCAGGCTTGGGCGTTGGGCAGAGCGACATTGGGACTAGCTCTGAAGATGCACACTTGTTGGATGAAGAGCCGTTTGCTAGATATTATTCATGAATTGTGATCCTCGTTGTCCTTATAATAATATCATTTTTGTAGTAATTATATATTTTGGATTACAGATTGAAACAATTCAATGTTATTTTGCAGACAAATTATCTTTATAATCCACTACTTCGAGGATTATCATGTTTTTACACCAATCGTATGGTATTAAAGAAATATAATTTTCCGTTTATATTTCCAAACCTTTTTGCACAATTTAGTTTAGGAAATGTACTATTGCTTTGAAATTCATACATTCAAAAATTCCATTATTTAGAAACCAAATATTTAGGAAGTAAAAATAAGAATCAAGTGTTTCGAATCAATGCTCAAGGTGAAACTTAGTTTCGGGCAACACTGCAATGTATGTAAATGTAGCACTTGTTATCTATGATCAATTTTGAGGATGTTCCATTCACCCAATCAAGTAGTAATTGCGTAGTTATGGTCATACAATACTCAATTGCAGTATTGAATTGTCAATTTCGTGTTTCGACAATTCCAAGATTCTTGGAGGGACCTAAGTACAAAAGGCAAAAACTTCACTCAGACCTCCAAATTCAATTCCGCTCGGATGCAATCCTACATTCTTGGACCCAAAAATGAATTCCTAGAACGAATCCAAAAATTTTCAATTATTGGTGTAAATAATAACAAAGAAAACTTTCTGTTTGGACTTCCTAACTTCTAAGTCATCTATAGTCAGATACTCTAGCACATAAACTAGCAATTTACTAAATTCTAATAAAACATGACATTCTTTTTTAAAATGTATACTAACCCAAGAATACACAATGTGGTGTTATTTGGCCACATATAAGGAGTTGTATTTTAGTTTTGGGTTACATTTTTATTTTTACAAAGTTCTGATCGAAGGGTTTGCAGGTATGCATTGGACACAATTTTGAAATATGAGCTCTATTGAGTGTTGGATTGAATACTTTTTAGCCTAATTGGATATAAAAAATAATGGACAAAACTATCCCCCTTGAGAGGGACTTCAAATGAATATTAATTAAATAGTTAAACCAAAGACTAGCATCGGTTAGGAGTGTTGATTAACCGGTGCTAAGAATTTTGAATGTACTAGATGCAAAAAATTAGGCAATACGTGGGTGGAAAATTCAAAATTCCATTACTTTATTATCAGCACCTGTTTGTCTACTCTGTCAGCACCGATATCAATACACAATGCTAGGATTCTTCAGTGAATTGGGATTAAGCAGCTCCACACAGCTGCTTTAACCATATTGTAGCACTGGTGGTTTGTTCTAGCACCGGCGTTTCAACCGGTGCTCCATAGTTAGACATAAATCTATATGTCTGCTCTCAGGTTGTCAAAAAAATCAATACCCACGCAACATCAAGCAGCTGCTTGAACCAAAAGTTAGCACCGGTTTAGGGAATACATAGCACCGGTCACTGTGATTAAAACAAACTTGAAATCCTAAAGCTACTCACTCCCTCATTATCCCCTTATCCTCTCATCCTCCTAGTCAACCACCTCTCCATTACCACCGCCGCCTCGTCCCTCCTCCCTCCATAACCGCATTCTTCCTTCTCCCACCTCTCCATATCTGCCGCCTAACACTAACTCTCCATTCATGTTTCTCTAATTTTGTTTTTCTGTTGGTCATTATTTTTTTCTGTTTTGTTGGGTATATTGGATTTTCGATCATGTTGCTTTTCAAGGGGTGTGTGAGATTTTTTTTCCATTTTGGTACTTTTTGTGTTGTGCTAGATTTTTTTGCATTTTGTATTAAATTGAAAGTGCATTACATACATACATACATATATGTAGTTCCTTATGTATGGTTTGATGTTTAGGTTTTTTTCCTTGAAATAATTTTTGTCGCCCTGTGATATAGATAATTGTGTCATGTTTAAGGGGTTGTCATAATTAGAATTTGTATCATGTTGAAGGTTTTTGTACCGTGTGATATAAAATGTGATTTTCTATTTAACTATGTACGATGTTAAAGTTTTTTCCCAAAATTAATGTGTATAGTACATTGTGGGATGCTGATGTATTCATGGTTTAGTTTTAAATGCATCGAACAACTATAATATTTTTAATGAATGACGAACTAGATTAAGGTTTTACAGGTCTTTTTCCATGTTTTGATGATTTCTAGTTGATGATTGAACTGTTGAGATATTGCAGTCTATCAGCACTAGGGAAACGTGGCGTGTTTGACATGGTTTGTTTATACACTCCATGTTTCCTTGGTGCTGTAAAACTACTTCATTTCAACATTTTAAATGGTTTTCTTTTCCAAATCGTGCTGTGCACTTTCGTAATGGAAGAAGCATTAGTTAAAGGGCATTGCATTGGATGCTTTCTATTCATGTATTGCCCTCTAACTGAGTAAATGCTTCTTTCATTATGAAAAGTGTTGTAACATTTGTAGAACTCCGCAACTTAAAATGTGGAGAATTTTTTGTGTATGAGCACTAAGAAGCATGGTGTGTTTATTTGTTAACATGAGTTTTTCTTTAATTAATGTGATATAGTTTATGGTAGGATGCTGATGTGTTTATGGTATAGTTTTCAATGTGTCGAACTACTAAAATGTTTTGAAAGAATGACTAACTAGATTAAGGTTTACAAGTCTTTTTCCATGTTTAGATGATTCTTAGAACTAGATTAGGTTTAATGTTCTTTTTATGTGTTTTGATGATTTCTAGTTGATGTTTAGACTATTGAGATGTTGCAGCTATCAGCGCCAGAGAAACGTGACGTATTTGACATGGTTTGTTTATACACGCCATGCTTCCTTGGTGCTGTAAAACTGTTTCATTTCAAAATTTTAAATGAATAAGGACTAGTTAAATGGCGCTGCATTGGTTGTTTTTATTCATGTATTGCCCTCTAACCATGTAATGCTTCTTCTATTACGAAAAGTGTTGTAATATTTGTAGAACTCTGAAATTTAAAATGTGGAGAATTTGTAGTGTATGAGCACCGAGGAACTTGGTGTGTTTATCTGTTGAACATGGTGTGTTTAATATTAAATCGTTGTTAATGTTAAATACATAGTTTAAACAATAGGTATACATATCAATTTCCTCGGTGCTTAAATGCTGCAACATTTCGACATTTTAAATCATTTTGTATAACGAACTAACGGTGCACAAACTTAACGGAAGAAGCCTTAGTTAAGGTTAAGATGTCTTTTTGCTTGTTCTGATGATTTCAAGTTGATGTTTATACTGTGGATATGTTGGAATCCATCGGCGCCAAGTAAACATGACGTGTTTCACATGGTTTGATTATACATGTCATGTTTCCCTGGTGCTATAAAACTACTTCATTTCGACATTTTAAATGGTTTTGTATGCCAAATCGTATTGTGCACAAGTTTAACGGAAGAAGCATTAGTTAAAGAGCACTGCATTGGTTGCTTTCTATTCATATAGTGCCCTCTAACTAAGTAATGCTTCTTCCATTATGAAGCGGTGCTATAACATGTGTAGAACTGCACAAGTAGACATGGTGTGTGTATCATTAAATGTTTAACATTGTGTGTTTAACATTAATTCATTGTTAATGTTAAATACATAGTTAAAACATATTTATACACACCATGTTTCCTTGGTACTTAAATATTTTCCCAGCAAGAAGAGCGTACACTGGCAAGGAGAAAATAGACATCACGGACACAAGGTGTGAAGTTAGGGTGAACGTGTCTTCATAACAATTCAAAACTTCGGCATACCTAGATTTCAAAGTGTATTTGATTTGGACACATTTTTACCTCTTTTCTTAAGTTGTATCATATTGGTGGGTTACATTTTTTCCACTCAAGATTCTTACATTTTCAAATGTTCTTCCTTACCATTAATTTAATTTTTATATTGTGTTCTTGTCTCGTCTAAGTTTCTTCTATGAGTTTTTCCCCGGTTTCAATTCCGGGAGGGCTTGGGAAATTTTAAAAATGAAATTGCAAATTTTAAAAAATCAACTCCAGTTTTACAATAATACTACCGGTGCTTAGACATCCATATCCAAATCAATAGCACCGGAAAATCACAAACAAACTTGTGCTTGTATTTGTAATCTTTTCAATTTTAGGAACCGGTTTATCTTCCTATACATGTGCTACATAAAATTGGTGATCATTATCATGGATTATGAAGTCAGCACCTAAATATTACATACCCGTGCTGCTATAAAAGTACCCAACACCAATTTTTATAACCGGTGCCATAGTAACTACGTTTCAGCACCACCCTACTTAACCATCAGTCGACTGGAGGCACAAAATACCGGTGACATATTGTCCAGCGACCAGTGCCATAAGGGGGTACTTCCAGTAGTGTTATGACTATCTCTATTAATTACGAACTCAAAACTTTTATTTTTAGAGCAAAGTGCATATAAAACCCTGCATAATTGACGAAAGTGCACATATAACTCTGCGATAATTAAATGACAAATATAACTTTAGATATTTAGGTTATGTGCAAATATAACTTTTTCGATAGTTTATGTCGGAATTCAGTGAAAAGACTAATTTACCCCTTCATAAACAAATAAAAAAATACAAAAAACATGGAAATTACGTTCAAACCCCTAATCTTCTCTTTTAGTCCGAAGAAAAAAAACATGGAAGACGAGAGTGCCTTTGATTCTTAATTTGCTTTGTTTCTCTGGTTCTCAATTTGCTTCAGATTCTGACAAAAAAAAACAGAGCAATTCAGAATCACAGCTCCCAAAATAAAATAAAATCCAGAATCAGTTTTTACAGGATCCCAGAAACCAAGAAGAAGATTTACCAAGTGGGATTGTTTGGCTTTGGCGATCGAGCCAGCGTCGTCATCGTCATCGGCGGCGCCGGTCTCGAGATCATCGGCGGCGCCGGTCTCGAGATCATCGGCGAAGCTGCGGCAGAAAGATCGGAGCTTCTCCCAGTGGTAGCAGCAGGAGAAGATGTCGCTCAAGCTAAAGATGATGATCAGGAGAAGAGCCGTGCCCAGAGGGAACCTGATGGACGGGCGGGAGGCGTCAACATGCGGCGGAGCGTAGTCTGCACTCTCCATCTTCTTCGCTCCAACAAAAATCACTGCAGTCTCGATCCAATGAATCCCCTGCTCCTCTCATGGGAGGTGAGAACGGAATCCCCCAAGAAAAATGAAAATAAAATTGGAGAAGAAACAGAGTGATTTAGCTTCTTTGTTGTGGGCTGAGGAATTGTGAAGAGAAGAGCTGAAGAATGGGGAGATCGGCGATGACTGATACAGCAACGCTTGGCAGATCGGCGTTGGGGTCTGAGGGGGTGAAGCTCGATGTCGCTTAGGTGGGAAAAATGGAAATGGTGATAGGGGGTCTGAACTTTTGGAGAGAAGGGGGCGGGTAGAAGGTGGTGCTAGATGGAGTGGTGGCGGCTTGGTGAAGGTGGCGGTGGTAGAATAGTAATGGGTAAAGGGTATTTTTATCGTTCAAAATTTTAGTTTATGTATAAAGGGTATTTTGGTCATTTTCATTCGATCAATGATCGGAAATGGTCAGTCAATGTCGAAAATGTCGTCAAAAGACTATATTTACACTTTTGTTAAGTAGTTAAGATTATATTTGCACTAAAAATTATCTTAGGGTTATTTCTGCACTTTCCAGGGTTATATTTGCATATTTTCTTTATTTTTATAAACCTAGTACTCCCTCTGTCCCTAGTTAATTTGCAGAGAGAACATTTTTGGGGGCAAAAAGGAACAGTGAAAATGGTACTGATGTGATTGGAAAAAAGCTGAAATTGGCAGCCTTGAATTTCGTGAAAGTACTGTATGAACAGTACTACGGGAAAGGTTGAAAACTTATTTAATTTTTTTTAGGATTAAAAATTCCCACCAAAACTAATATTTGGCTCCAAAATTTTTAAATTTTAGAGCCAAAATACAAAATTTTTTCTACTGCATACAACTGCTCCAAAATTCACACTATGTCCTATAAATACATCATTTATTGCACCATACATTTCAAACCCTAAAAAACTCAAAAGAGAGCTCTCAGAAAAACATTTGACCAGTTCTTGAAGAACTGGCTAAGATCCTAACCCTCTTTTTCTGTTTTTTCATCCTTGAGCTTGAGTCTGTGATGGTGGGTAGAAATTTGACGGATGAGCAAAGGCAATAGATTGCCCATTTTCTTCCTCAAAACATAAAAAAGGGCAAATAAAACACAGTTTGCGAGTTGAGTTAGCAGAAAGGTGAGCTGTGTCAATTAGAACCATCATCACCATTTGGTCACGAGTGAAGCAACAATTGGTTAATGGGAACCAGTGAACGCCCGCTCAAGAAGACACGGGCGATGTGGCCCAAACAAGAAGCCGATCGATCTCGATGCCTTAATGGCACTGCCATTGAGGGATAGGCAAACCTGCAGGAGCACAACAAGTTTACATGTGGGTAAGAGCACAATCCAAAGAGTAATAGCAAACAAAGAAATACGGAGCCACACCAACGCTGTTCATCCATGCTTGACATAAGCATGCAAGGAAACAAGGTTGGAATGGTGCCTAACCAAGCTAGAATGCAACATGATGTTCAAGGACATGCACAATGTCATCCACATTGATGAAAAGTGGTTCTACATCACAGAGGCAACAACCAGGTTTATTCTAGCCCCTAATGAACCAGAACCATACATAGTTATTCAAAGTAAGCATTACATTCCGAAGCTATTGCTTATGTGTGTTGTGTGTAGACCAGTAAAGGATATGCATGGTAATGTTCTTTTCGATGGTAAAATATGGATATTTCCATATATGGAGTACATAGCAGCGAAGTACACAACAGTGAAAAAGCCTAAGGGTACACTGGTTCTAACACCCATTCAGTCAATTAATAGAGATACCATTAGGCAGAAACTGATTTATGAACTTATACCAACCATAACAGCGAAATGGCTACATTGGGCAAGTAAACAGAAATTCAAACAACAAGACAATGCCCCATCCCATATTTATGCTAATGACCCTGAATTTTTAGCTACAGCCACCTCATACGGGTTTCGTATCCGATTAGTGTGCCAACCTACCAAGTCACCCGACCTAAACATTCTGGACTTAGGGTTTTTTTCCTCAATACAAAGCCTCCAATACCAGAACCCTAGTACAACGGTGAATGATGCTTTCGAAAGAGAGGATCTTAAAGTTATTGACAAGATTTTCTTGAGTTTACAATGTGTCGTGGTAGAAATCATGAAGTGCGGGGGTGGGAATGAATTCAAACTGCCACATATGGGAAAAGATCGTCTAAGAAGGTTGGGATTACTTCCAGAAAACCTAATTGTGGATTTAGAGCTGGTTAGGAGCTGTTTACAGCATATGATTGAGATTGGAAGGACCGGGAATGTTAGGGATCTGATCCTGAGTATGGAACTAGCTCAATGAAGGTAGGCTCATCTTATTTTTATAGGGTTGTGCTTCTAGAATTAGTTCTAGAGTAAACATACTGTGTATTTTGTGAATGTGTGTTTATAGGGAAACCTTGTAAAGGCTTGGATGGCTGAAATCCCTTTTGAATGCAATATTTATTTAAAAGACTAAGGATGATGTGAGACAAAAAATGGAGCATGTCCAGAAGTAACAAACAATGGCATGTAAGGCACATACAATCAATATTAACAAACGCGAGACAAACATCATAGGCTACCATCCTAATGTTTTTAACAAAACATAGTTGCACCCTAAGAGTTTAATTATAATTAATGTCATCATAGGTGGCTATCAACTAGGTAGGATCACAAACTCAAATAATTTTAGCATTGTTTATATTCATTATCATGCCCCGCCAAGTTTCAGATCAGTTCATAGACTAATAAGCATGGTTGCATGTAATATTTATTCATCACAGCTTCATCATCAATAAGGGACAAGCATCACATACGCAACACATATTTCACATGCCAACTATGACTTATTAGAACGAATCACATGTTATTGCTCTATTCACAACCTCAAACTAGAAACATGCCAAGCCAGGTTCAATGCATATTAAACACACATAAGCAAGGTTGCATTGTTAAATCAGAAACATGCCAAGCCAGGTTAAGTTCAAAATAAACACACATAATCAAGGCTGTATAGTTGAGTGAGAAAATTGCCAAGCCAGGCTAAGTGCAAAATAAACACACATAAGCAAGACTGCATATTTAGTTATTATGTATAAAACATTATCGCTGCCTCAGCAACAAACATCACCATCCTGCACACCAAAACACATGGAGTAAGCATAATGATTCATTAAATAGAAAACAAATTAACGAAACAGGAGAGACACAACCTGATTGTAGTGATGGAACTGTCAAGACAACAACACTTTAGCACAGTTTAGACCCACAATCATTTTTTCCCATTCTCTGCGGACTCAAGCCCAGCTTCAGCCAAATACTTTTTAGCCCTCTCCACCATGGCATACATTTCAAGTCGCATGGCCGACGTTGCAATGTCTTGCCTAATCCATGGTGTTTCGGGTGGTTCACACTTAGGCCAATTACGGGGGTATAAGACTGCACCTGTTTCAAAGAATCCTGGTTCCCCATACTTGGGAAACTCATTTCCTTTGAAGTAAACAGAGAGGTGTGGATCAAACTCAGAATCAAACTCTGAGTCACTGCAGGAGAGGGAATGTAACTCAGGTTTGGGATTCCCAGATGCAGAACTGGGATCCAAATGGGGATGTGATCCAACATTAAGTAACTCAGAATTAGATTCTGGGTGTGGCTGGGACTATGACTCCAAAATGGCATGTACATATTCTGATTCTTCATCAGATAAGGGCTGTGACTCAGTCCAGTCCATGTGTGATGAATTAACTGGACTGAAATGCATATCTATGGACCAGTCCTTCGAACATGTTTTAGAATTGGTCCAAAACAAAGGATCATTTTCCTGAACACGATTTAGTGAGGGCTGATTTAATAAAACTGGGACTGAGAGTAGGACTGGGAACTGTTACTGCGTTAGAGTCAACATTATTCAAGGGTTGGCTGAGGGCTAAAGGTTCCTGCCTCTCCAAATCCCTGTCCCTATGTGTCATTTTCAAACGCACAAATAGAGGGCAAAGGCTATTGACAACTACAGAGAAACTAATGAGCACTGTCGAACAATGACTGATCAACAGAGGAGACTAAAGGCTACTCCTAAGAGGCTATTCACAGAAATTGATGAATATAGGAGAACACAGGCTGTTGACAATTACATAGACTTAGAAACTACAATGAACGAACATGCTAATAACAATTTCATAGCAATTATTGTGCAAAAACACAGATTTGAAAAAGAGGAGTACTGAAATGTAGCCAAGTTTCATAGATCTACAACGGAGCACACGTAGACCATGAAATGTATAGGGAAAATAATGGTCCCAGAACAGATATGAACATGCACAACTCAAGAGCGACAAATAAGGGGATTAAAACTTATTTGACTAGAAAATGGAGTTACCAGACAAAAACCCTAACAAACCTCAAAGATTACAGCAAGGAAATGGACCGTGTACAATTAAATCTAACTTTAAAGCATCAACACAGGAAAAATCATGCATGAAACAATCGACCTCTACTCATGCCTTGTAAACAGCAACAGCAAAAGTTCGATTCTGGTAAAATTTGAAAAACCCCTAATTAGATAAATCTTAAACCTAATTTTTGGAAACAGAAACCACAGATCCGAGATGCCTTTTCAATTAGTAAGCAAAAACAAGAGCAACAATCACTGAAACCCTAATCCACGAACACAATATTATGAAGAACAACACAAAAACGGCGACAAAACCCACTTCACAGAATGTAAAACTACAGATATTGAAATTTTCCTCTCGTTTACGAAACCCAACATCAAAAAAATGATTACAACCTAATCGATCAACACCAAATAGTGAAGAACAAGTTGAATTACAGTAAGATGAATAGAAATAGAGGCGAAATTGGGTAAAAAACGAAAGGAAAAGGGAGAGGAACGACTAGGGTTTGAGGGATTGGGAGAGAAAGGAGAGGAGCAGTGTGGAATAAATGAGAGATCTTAGATGGCTGAGAACAAAAATGGAGAGAGCAAGCCTGATGGTTGAGAGAAATAATGGAGCGACGGGAAGAGTGAATGAGCAATAATGAAGCAAGTGCATGTGATGTTGTCAGACGTGGGTTCGTTTTTTCAAAACGAATTTACATGCATCCAGCCCAAAAACCAAGGTAATTAAATGGAGAGAAAAAACATGCCTCCAGCCTTAATTAATCAGCCATTAAGCCTGTAAATATATATTGACTTGAGGGCAATTTCATCTTTTCAGTAGGAGTTAACTTGGCCAAAATTGGTAAAAACTAATCTTGTGCAATTTAAATAGGAACAATCCAAAATAGAAATTGTACAGTTTTACCTGGGACGGAGGGAGTATCAAATTTTTTACTTGCACTAAAAATGAAAATAATATCATATCAGCACACACGTATATATGCATTGTACGTAATCTGATTTACTAATTCTTTGTTCGAAGCTAAGTTTAATGACAAAGTTTTGTGCGAGACCGTCTCATAGCGAGAGCAATGATTAATTTGTAAATTATGAAGTCTAACTAGAAATGAGGTTCCAAACATAATTTAAGAAAGTTTGGGAGAGGAAGGAGAGATCTGGGGTGCAAATATCACTTTTTGGATGTTCTGGGCATAAATAAATGGCAAATTAATTATTCCGGGTCATAAGAATCTCGCGGAATCTGGGTCGGAGAAATTCGGATTAATGTTTCCCTCATTTTCAGGTAGTGCACGGATTTTTACTACTAGACTTGATATTTCATTTTCAGTACTTGATCTTTCAACCAAACCTTGTGATGTTTTTTCATAAATATTTTTCCGATTAAAATCATGTATTTTAAAGTTAAATTTTGATCTTTTTATTGTAAATATCGTGTTTGCATGTTAATTTATTTAGTGATATTTTATTGGCTTAAGTTTAAAATTGTAATCTATACTTTCATTGATGTGTTATTTTTTCAACTGTTACTTTAAAAGTTAATGTTGATATGTTGTTAACTAATAGATATATATATATATTTAACGCATGTCTTGATGTTTCAGAATTGTGAATTGATTTTTAAATTTTAATATTGATGATCTATTTTTAATATCAGTGTCCCATTTTTATGTGACACTTGATGTTTTAAAATTAATGCGTAAAGTATTTATTTAATATATTTTTAGTGTACTGATTTGATGTTTATATTTTCTAATTAGATGTAAATTTTAGTGTTTATATTTGATTTTTATCTATTCTAATTTGATGTATGATTTAGGTTTTTTGTTTGATGTTTAACAATTGTAATTTTGTGTGTATTTTTAGTATTTTTATTTGATGTTCAACTATTTAATGTTATAGTATTTTTAATGTTTTTATTATACTTATAACTATTTTATTTGATGTATATTTTTACTTTTATATTTGAAGTTTAATTATTTTGATTTGATGTTGGATTTTTTATTACAATTTTCAATTTATTTTACTAAATTTTTTATGTTTTATATTTGATATTTAATTATTATG
Source organism: Rubia yunnanensis (assembly GCA_037428765.1). Taxonomy (NCBI): domain Eukaryota; kingdom Viridiplantae; phylum Streptophyta; class Magnoliopsida; order Gentianales; family Rubiaceae; genus Rubia; species Rubia yunnanensis. The sequence goes on from CM075061.1 coordinate 54,050,012, forward strand.
ATTTGATGTTGGATCTTTTGGCATTTTGTATGATTTTAAATAAATTTAATTTAATACTTTATTTTTAATATTATATGTTTAACTATTTTGATTTGATGTAGGATTGTTTTGCATTTTTGCATGATTTTCAGTTAATTTTATTTGATGTTTCATGTTTTATATATATTTTTTAATTATTAAAATTTTGTGCTGGACTTTTAAACATTTTTCTATAAATTTTATTAAATTTAATTTGATGTTAAGTGTTTTATTATATTTGATGATTTTTGTTTTTAACTTTAATACAGGTTGTAACTTTAAGGAGTGCGTCTCTTGAAAGACGGTCTTTCCATAAGTCATTGAAACACCAAGGTTTAAAGTGTAAATTAGAAGAAATGAAGATAAAATTCTCGGGTTGCATGAACCGGGTTATAAATTTTATAACTACTACACGTTGCATATTAAAATTTTAATATTGCAAATAAAACTTTTTACCTTTTATTATTCGAATTAAACCCGTCTTTTTATAAGCCTATGAAAAAATCGTCTTTTCCGAGACCTTGCCGACTTTAAGGCAGGCCCAAGCACATATTTAGCCCACTTTTATACCCAAATTTCAGTTTTGACCCACCTTTTTGACCAGTCTTCTAACTTGAATTTCAGTTTTGCCGGCGACCCTTACACTGCCTCTTCTCCTCCTTTCGCCTTCTCAGTCGTTGGCTAGCTCAACCATTCGCCGTCTCTTCATCTTTCAGAGCCTAACAGCGACAATTTCATCGAATCCACCGGGTCGATTTTCGTTGAAGGCGCTGATTGTAACTAAAACACGCCATCGGAATCAAGACAAATTCAGGACACCGTATGGTTGTGTTTTTGGAGAAGTTAGAGCCGCAAAAATATTATTCATAAAAGGACACGTGATGAAGGTCGGAGAGTGGCAGATTGGGGAAATGAAACAAAATTGAAATCGTAAAAGGTGGTGGAATGGTCGGAGAAGGTGGGGGATTGTTCGGAGAAGGTGGAAGATTGAATAGATGAAGGTTGGAGCAGAGAAACAAATGGAAAACCACTAGCAAAGCAGTGTGATTCAGCCGGGGAAGGTGGCGAAAATCTCCACGACCCAGAGCTTTGGGTTTCCGATCTGATTCAGGTTTCCCGGTGACAGATTCTTTTCTTTCGTGGATATGCAACTTTGACCTCTGTGTTTCAGTGGCCTTTTAAATTACGACCCCAAAGAAAGTTATCATATTTTCACCCCATAATTTAACCCGCTCCTATTTTATGTTTTTATAATATAAAATTAGCTGCTGGTCTCACCATGAGACGATCTCGCAGGAGATGGACTCAAGTTTAATTCTTTAACTTTGCATTATTAATTTAAGAGAAAAGTGCAAATATAACCCTATATAATTGAAGAAAGTGCAGATATAATCATGCGCTAATCAAAAGTGCAAATATAACCCTATCTATTTAGGTTATGTGCAAATATAACCTTTTCAGCCGGTTGGAGGCCGGAATATGCTAAAATGACTATTTTGCCCCTCTGTAAATATATATGTATATATATATATATATATATATAACATTGAAATTACCTAACTCATTCTCTTCATCACTATTTTGACCCTCTGCGATCTCATCTTCAACTATGATCCAATCTCTTCTTCTTCTTCTTCTTCTTTTTCTTCTGACACAATTCTAGTCGACATTCATACTGCCTCGCCACCGAAGCTTGCCCGATGGTTCAGAAACTCCGGTGCTTGGCTGATCGACACTGGGTTCTGAGCGTACGGGGGGCTGAGCGATAATGAGGTGTTTAATCAGCGGGGAAATCTAGGGTTTTCGTTGGTGGAGGAGGGGATAGGGTTTTTGTTGTTCAATCAGAGGTGAGGAGGAGGGAATATGGTTTTCGTCGGTGGAAAAGGGCAGTGGTGAGGAGGGGATGGGTTTTTGTTGGGGCGAGGTTGGCGAGTGGTGGTTGCGTGACAGGAGAGTGCGGTGGTGTGCTTACAAGCTTAGTGGCGAGGCGGGAAAGCTTGGTGGCGAGACGGGAAAGCTTGGTGGCGAGGCGAGAAATCTTGGTGGCGAGGCGAGAAAGCTTGGTGGCGAGGCGGGGCAAGTGATGACCTGCTGGTGGTGGAAGGCTGACGTCTTGACTCAAATAGGGTTTAGTCGGAGTCCGACGTCGAGGAAGGCTGACGCTGGGGGTCGAAGATGGTGGCGACAGTTTGAAGTTGGTGTTGGTGGAAAGGTGTTGGCGGAGGTTTAAAGGTGATAGTGGTTGAAAGGTGGTGAAGATGGTGGTGGTTGAATGGTGGTGGTGACTAAAAGGTGGCGGCGTGGGTTTGAAGGTGGTGGTGGTTGAAATGTGGCGGGGGTCTGAAGGTGGTGGTGGTTGAAATGTGGTGGTGGCCTAGAGGTGGAGGTGGAGCCAGACGGATTGGGGGTGGTGGTGGTGGTTGGTGGAGAGGGTAGAATTGTCCTTCTCATTTAAGGTTTGGGGGAGAAGGGTATTTTAGTCTTTTTAAGTGGGTCAATGGCCAAAATTCATTAGTCAATGCAGGAATCATGGTTGGAGGGTCATATTTGCAATTTCATTCAACAGTCAGGGTTATATTTGCACTAAAAAATAATTGAGGGTAATCTGCACTTTCTTTAACATAAAGGATTATATTTGCATATTACCCTTAATTTAAAATGTGTCTGATTATGAATATATTTTATAATAAAAAATTACTTTAAATTGACGTTTGAAAAAATATTAAGTTATTATTTTATTTTATATGATGGTATCACTACAAGAAATATGACTTTTTACCTCGGTTCTGGAGGTTTTTTTACCTTGATTATTTTTCTGATCCCTATGATACTATTTATCTCGGTTATGTTTCTGAATATAACCGAGATAAATAGTAGCATAGGGAAAGTGTACTTTTGAACCAAGGTAAAAAGTATTTTTTATCCGTGTAAAAAAATGATGTAAAAAGTGTCCGACTGACACTGCGATCGAAGGTGTAGCGATGTAGGTCGATATAGTGTATGACCGACGGTAACGTAGTCAACCAACATCGGTTATACCAAATTCTAGTCTGTCATCAACCGAATGCTTGTCTGATACTGCTCGAGTGAATTGACGACGCTGCTAGCGTGGTCTGGCAGCACCAAAATGTCCAACGTTGGTCATGTTTTTAAGAGACGTGTATCGTCTTGGCGTATTTTATCGTCGATTGCAAAGTTGGTCCAACTTTTTCACCAAAATGGTCTAATGACACACAATATTTAATTGATATTCATTTGTTGCGAAATGGAAGCCCATGACACAACCACCATTACAATAATATAATACAAACTTATAATACAAACTACTAAAATTCAATTGATTACCTCTATTATTGGTAGTCAATCTCCATTACATAATCTCTGTACAACATCAACAATAAGAGCATGAAAAAACTGCAAAAAGGTATAACAAAAAGTGGTATTTGCAATCGATATCCACTATAATATAATGACCGCATTATATTTGATTCATACACTGCTGAAATAATTGAATGATGACCAACTTCAATTATTCTATATGTTGAAAGTCCATTAATAATTTTCTTTGTCCCATTACTACAATTTCACAGAAAGCATAGATTGTGTCAGAAATAGGTATTCCACAAATGATATGTACAACAACCATACTAATACAAGACTATCTTGTCCTCCGTGAAAGTGGATTTTACCATTGATGTTCTCCTTTGAGATTTTGTGGTCTACCAACCTCAATTATATTGGATTATTTCATCTATGACATCACATTTCCACTAATGTTAGTTAAAACATGACTTTCCCATGTAAAAATGAACAAACATAATTTCCTTTGCATGGGCGACGTCGATCACAATTAATTATACTGTCGCTAAGACCAACACCTCTTGACCGACGTCAGACATTCAAGCAATGTTTTAGAGAAAATAACATTCTTGTCTAGGATCAACCTTAATCTATGCCTAGTACTTCTCATAAGTTATACATGGCATTATATGTAGAATAACAATACTATACACTAGATAACATGTAACACAATCATTACAATTCATGAAAAGATTCAAAATTCCTTCATAAAAAAAGAGAATTTCATGAAAAGAATTGAAATTTTATCATCTAATGGATAAAAACAACCTCAATTTGCATCTGGAGATGTTCCACCCTTTAGTAGTTGTGGTAGTTTGAAAGGGGCGGTTGAATGCATTTGATGGTATACTTCTTTATTTTCTGATATGGTGTCAAAGGAAAGCTGGGGGAATGTGTTTTGGTGGAAAAGTGGGAGGAGTGGGAGGTGGAGGTAAATAAGTTAAGTTATGGTTTGTGGCAAAATTTCCAAAATTTGGCCGCTCAATTTTTTTTCCCGCTAAACTTTTTCGAATAACCAATAGGCGAGTGATATTGGTCAAACTGTCGGTCAGGAACGCATACATAACGTGGCCCAACACAGCCCAACAATGTAATATGGCCAAATAATTTTATTAGTCCGACGCCGGTAAGACATCTCAGGTGGCGTTGGTAACATCGACCGGACGGGCGATGTCGCATTATTTTCACGGCCCAACATAATTAGAAAAATTTGAGGTTTGACCTCTACTTGTCAGAAGTCAATTGTTACTCGACTTCCACAATAGATTGATAGCAAAAGGTTCGACCTATAAGTACTCATATTAGGTCCACCGTTTCTCGACTTCTATATTGTAAACCTATATAGATAGATTGATGACAAAAGGTTCAACCTTTATTTACTCATGGTTGTTAATTGTGACTTGAATTCTGTTGTAAACCTATTAACCTGCCTCCACTTGACCATCGTTAAAATAGGCGCAGAGGACTTACGGGTCAAGAAGATGAAATTTATAGTTCTTCACCCTGATCTCACTGCTATGATACCTAGAGAGTAGTTAGCGGCAAGCCTTGGGTTTATCCACAAAGATGTTAGGGCTCAAGTACTAAATAAAACATGTCAATCCGCACGAGTGAAAGGAATAGCTAATGGTGTAGACATGCAACTGGGGGGGTTGGTATTTTCAACTAACAACTACAAAGCATGAAATTAACGAACTAGTAAACTAATTATACTAGACACTTGGGAATCATTTAGCAACATGGTAGTTCTAATGCTTCAATCCTCGATTCATTCACATAAAGATTTACAAAAGACCTATCAGTGTGTTCACAACAAGTGGTGTGGCCAATGGCATACACTTCCCCAACCCTATCACAGTGGGTGCGCTTGCAACCCTCCATCGACATCGCTATTGTAGTTAGGGGTGTACAACGAGGTCCAACCATCATTGTAGGTCTGTTTCTCCCTCGTGCTATTACATTCCAAGCTTCCACCACGAATGTAACTATTCCTCCTAGGTCATATATACGCTAGGCCCGAGGATACTACGCACCTTATCTGTGATACTAGGGTTTCAACACAACACCTAGCTTGCTACTATTAGCTATCTATACCTGCAACCTCTCGGGCAACAGTTACAAAGCCAGCTAAGATTGGTGCAACGACAAATAGGTCAAAGCATTCTCGAATCCCCCGTGCACGCACCTACGCTGATGCCTTCTCCCCTACCCATTCTAACATCCAGGATTCTCTTCCCAAGGGGGCATCAATAATTTCACCATACATGAATATATCCCAAAATGTGTGCTTATATGTGGTGTAGTACTCACGCATATATAGAATTAAAGAACAATAATAATAATAATATCATAAACACAAGGATATGGTTAATATAATGAATCTCATAAAGAAAATAGAACATACCAAGTGCCAAGATGAATCCCAAGTAAAAAATATACTCTACAAAGGTTAGATCCATGGCAAATATTAGGTTAGAGGCCATGGATCTAGAAAATAAGATGAAAGGAAAAAGAAAAAGAAAAGAAGAAGGAAGGAGAAGAACTCTACATTATGCCTATTTCTATTCTACTTCCTAATGGTTTAGTAGAAGACTAAGACTCCTATATTAGTAGGAGATTGGGCCTAAAAATAGGCTTAAAATAGGCCAAAAGTATAAAAACCCTAGGTCAGGGGCCAAGGCTTCGCAGACCGGCATTGATGTCACGGTCCATGAAATATGCCCTAGGCACCAGATCTAGCACGGTTCATGAACATTCATCATCCCGGGCAATGTGATTTAGCGCGGTCTGTGAACCTTGCTACGTGCCACGATCTAAAAAGCTTTTTACGGACCACAACCAGTACATGGTTTTTGCTCAGAAGCTTTCTCACGATTTTTGAAGGTTTTCACGGACCAAGAAATGGACTTGGTCTTGCTCAAAAGTTCTCTTGTGGTCTGTGAAGGTTTTCACGGCCCGACTCAATACTTAGCAAAATCTTCAAATCTTAATCTCCTTGCTTCAAGGTTAGTGGCCTTTGTCACAGCCCAGAGCTTGAGCTTTGTGAAGGTCTCGTGAAGGTCATCTCATGCCACAGTCCGTGGAGATTGTCACGGGCTGCTTGTGCTTCACCAGGGACGGTCCATGACCGACCGCTGGTGCTTTGTTGGCTGAACTTTGTTTACTAACCATTTTGAAGGCTAATTCTCCATGGATTGTTCTAGGAATAAGGAAACACTCATCGGACCACGATTCACCGTTTTCTCTTTTGGCCGCCTTAAACTTCAAAGTCGCCTATCTTTGGATTCAATCTCCTTTTACCACACATTGATATTCTTGGCCTACATATTCTACCATTCTAATGTGAATGGCCTTCGCCTCTTCTACTGTCCTTGCAAATGGCCTTCAATCTTCTACCGCCCTTGTGAATGACCTTCACATAGAATGTAACCAAAAGTACCCACGTGCAACCTACAAAATATGATCACAAGGATGATCAATGAGCCCGTGGGTACAATAAGTCCATTAGTACCAATTAAGTCTACAAAATGCGGGATTTAAAAAAGAAACCAAACATGGCCGTCCAAACCCCCTGTCACGTAAACTCAACTAATACTAGCAATTCACCAACTAAAAGTAACTAAAAACCATGTCAAAAGCACTGGTTAAAGCATGCGTAATGGTGCAGATTAGACTCCCTACCCTTAAACCTTATTTGTCCTCGAGTAAATAGAATAAAAAAATGGTTAAAGCGGAATGAAACATGCAAAAATAGCCAATGCATTCAACTTATTTCCAAGCTACCCTAGTTCCCCTAAGAAGGTCAAAATTCTCACAACTCTCACACTCCCCAAAGTTCCTAATGCAACCAAACCACCCAAAGCAAGTAAATGTGCATGGAAAGAGATAAGTGACAAAAGATCGGAATAATGCGAAGCTTACTTCCCCCAAAGTAGTCCCAAAAGCAATCAAAGAGTAATCTTCAAGCAAAACAATCCACCAAGGAAATCCAAAAGCCATCGATTTGGTTTCAAGATAGGGATAATTCAAGATTATCGACCTAGTTACAACTAAGGAGTCCAATGTATCGTCAACCTAGTTTCTTATTTTTTTCCTTTTTTCTCTCAATTTCTCTCATTTTGCCTCGGAGCCCTTTTGGGTTTTCATCCTAGCTTTATCCCACAAAATGTGCTCACCTCTCACCTTTTTCCACATGGCCTCTCACTTTTGCATAGACTCGTAAGTCTAGCCGGGCCAAGCCTCTCACTTTTACCAAGATCTTTTGACATATCCAGGTTTTTTCCTAATGTTACCCAAGTCGCCCTTTCGGGTTTTTGACTTGTATAGGTTTTCATTTTTTCCATTTTTCAAAATGGTTTTAGAAGATTTATTAACTACATAGAAACAACTAAAAATCACAAATTCTATCTAATCCCCTTCCCCACACTTAAAACTTACATTTTCCTCAATACATATATAAAATCAAAGAACAAATATCAAGGGAAAGAAATAGGAAAGCACTTATAATGAGAAAGAACACTAAAATCTACCCTTGATGGCACACTCACAGAATGTAAAGAACAAACTACCATCACCCTCAATATACTACCCAAAACCTCTAATCAATAAATTTTAATATAACTACTATCATGCATCACAAATTTAATAAGGAATTGAATCACAATGGAGAGTTACCTCATAGGTCTCGACGTGTGTGTCTCAAGGTGTTTGAGGGTAGGTGGGTTTTGGGTGGTATTTTGGTCGTGGTAGGGAAGAAATGGTGGAGGAAAGTATGTGAGCTTCATGGATCGTGCACGGCTACACGCCCCATGCATATGGGGTTTGGTTCTCCTCCTTGTCCGCCATTTTGAGCGTCATGAACCAGTACGTCTACATGGTCCATGAGTTGGACTCCCCATTTGCTCACCTTCCTCCAAAGACCATATGCTTCCTACGAAACAAACATGCACACCAAGTGTAATAGTGTCCTAAAAATAAAAAATAAGCTACAAATAGAAAAATACACCAAAAATGCTAAACTAATCTAATTTTTTCAAGGCTCGGGCTGCCTCCCAAGAATATACATATATTTATGGTGGTTGGAATGACCCTAATGTTATTCATAAGGTGCGGGTTTGCACCCCGTCACCTTGGAAAACCAAAACTCAAGAGGTGGAAGTAAGAATCTTCCAAGAGGAATATATAGTAGAGGTGGAGTTAACCTTGGAAGGAATATGTGGTTTGGAAGCCTAGCATATTCAATTAACTTCCCTATGGTTTCCTCTAAGGTTTCCAAAAATGTTGGAGTAGGTTCTATAGGTAGAAGTAGGGGTTCAAATAAGTAATATGAAAAATTAAGTATAATCACCCCTTCCTCGACTTCTTCACTCTCAAAAAACATTCCCCCATCCCCTTTAGATTCATCTATAAAAAATTCACATTCAACTAGGGATGGTTCATTTTCAGAATATTGGGTTTCAAGTTCGCTTCCCTTATTCGTCAAATTAAGCACTTACCCTTCAACATTCTCAATGCTCGAGAATAGTCGAGTTCCCAACTCGCTAATCTCACTAAGCACTTGTGATTGGAGTAAATCACTACTCTTGGTCACAATAGCTAAAACTTGCAAAATTTCTACACAATTCGATTTGGGAACCAATCCTAGAGATTGGTTTTGGGGCATTGGGTAAGTTGGTGAAGTCCAACTATCTAACTCAAAGTGTTGGTTTCACGATGTATCTCCATACCATGAATTTGAGTTACCACTAAACCGTTAACTTGGAGAGTCGTGGTATGGGTAACAATTTTGATCCCATTAGCCTTTGGAACCAACAACTCCTACATCTCTCTCACTTTCGCTCATCCAAGAGAAAGACTCCGTAGGGTGGTCACATTGACATATTCTACAAAATCTCACACGTGGAGCATCTCTGCGCCCAAAGTCACTCAAACTTGGGTAACACTCTGTAGGATGATCATAATGACATACCCTACAAAGCATCAACCGATGAGTGCTTTCCCACATTAATGTTTTTTTTCAGTTATACCCCAACAAAGAAAACACACAACATTCAGAATCGTAGTGCAAGGATCCTCGGTTTGCACCAAGAACTCAAGCAATACCTACTTCGAGAAAAAAAAACAACAAACAAACAAAAGAACACTATTAGCTACTCTACTAACACATTATGCTTAACTAATACTCGAACTAAAAAACATCCTTGGAAACAGCCACCCGGGGTCGTTAATTGTAGCTAATTAACCCGAGGGGAGGGCTTATGGGTCAAATATAAGAGATTTATAGTTCTTCACCCTGATCTCACTTCTATGGTACCAAGAGGGTAGTTAGCGGCGAGCCTTAGATTTGTCCACAAGGATGCTAGGGCTCAAGTACTAATTAAAACACAACCTCATGTGGGTTGTCAATCTGCACGGATAATAGGAATAACTAGTGGTGTAGACATGCAACTGGGGGGGGGGGGGGGTAGGTATTTTGAACTAACAACTACAAAGCATGGAGTTAACAAACTAGTAAACTAATTATACTAGACACTTGGGAATCATTTAGGAACATGATAGTTCTAATTCTTCAATCCTTGATTCATTCACAAAAAGAATTACAAAAGACCTATCAGTGTATTCACAACACGTGGTGTGGCCGATGACATACACTTCCCCAACCCTGTCATGGTGGGTGCGCTCCCAACCTTCCATTGGCACCACCATCGTAATTAGGGGAGTACAACGAGATCTGACCATCGTTGTAGGTCTATTTCTCCCCAGTGCTATTACGTCCTGGAATTCCAACACTAATGCAACTACTCGTCCCGAGTCCTATATACGCCTAGCTTGCTACTATTAGCCATCTCTACCCATCTGTGATACTAGGGGTTTTAACATAACACCTAGCTTGTTACGATTAGCCATCTCTACCCACAACCTCTCAGACAATAGTTATGAAGTAAACTATGAATAATGCAATGGCCATTAGGTTAGAGCATTCTCGAATCCCCCGTACACACACCCCCTCGGACGCGTTCTCCTCGACCCATTCTAACATCTAGGGTTCTCTTCCCAATGTGGCATTAATAAATGCACCAAACATGAATATAGCCCAAAGTGTGTGCTTATATGTGGTGTAGTATTCATGTATTTATAAAATTTAAGAACAATCACAATAATATCATAAACACAAGATAGGGTGAATCTCATGAATCTCATAAAGTAAATAGAACATACCAAGTGCCAAGATGAATCCCAAGAAAAAAAAATCTACTCTACAAAGATTAGATCCATGGAACATACTAGGTTAGATTCCATGGATCTAGAAAATAAGATGAAAGGAAAAATAAAAAGAAAAGAAGAAGGAAGGAGAAGAAGAGCTCTCCTCTCCCTTCTCTCTAAACTAGAGAGAGAATCTACTCTACATTATACCTACTTCTATTCTACTTCATAATGGTTTAGTAGAAGACTAAGGCTCCTATATATAGTAGTAGGAGATTGGGCCTAAAATTAGGCCTAAAATAGGCCAAAAATTAGCAAAACCCTAGGTAAGCCGCTGAAGCTTCGTGGAACGGCATGGATGTCACGGTCTGTGAAGCATGCAAGCCCGGGGCGAAAGATTTGGCATGGTCCGTGAACATTCATCGTCCCAGACCATGGGATTTGGTGCAGTTCGCGAAGCTTATCTCGTGCCACGGTCCGTGAATCTTGTCATGGACTGCGAACACTACATGGTTTTTACTCAAAAGTTTTTCACATGGTACGTGAAGGTTTCCATGGACCGCAAACTGGAGGTGGTCTTGCTCGAATGTTCTCTTGTAGTCCATGGAGGTTTTCACAGTCTGATTCCATTCATAGAAAATCTTCAAATCTTCATCTCATTGCTTCACGATCCGTGGCCTTTGTCACGGTCCAACACTTGAGCTTCGTGAAGGTCATCTATTGCCAAGATCCTTGAAGATTTTCACAGGCCACTTGTGGTTTACCAGGGGCAATCCGTGACTGGCCGCTGGTGCTTCATTGGCTGAAATTTGTTTGCTTGCTACTAGTGAACCGTAAGTCAAAATCGGAAGTTCTTGTAGTCAATTTTGTATAAATCAAGAAGACTAATCCAATTGAACCAACCTCGAAGGATAATTCTTCCTGGACTATTCTCGGAATAAGGAAACACTCCTCAGACCATGATTTATCATTTTCTCCTTTGGTCACCTTGAACTCCGTAGCCACCTATCTTTGGCTTCAATCTCCTTCTACCACACATTGATGTTCGTGGCGCTTATCTTCTACCATTCTAACGTGAATGGCCTTCACCTCATCTACTGTCCATGCAAATGACTTTCAATCTTCTACCGCCCTTATGAACGGCCTTCAAATAGAATGTAACTAAAAAGTATCCATGGGCGACCTACTAAAGATGATCACAAGGAAAATCAAGGAGCCTGTAGATACAAGATGTCCATTAGTACCAATTAAGTATACAAAATGCGGGTTTTAGACAAGAAAACCAAACATGGTCGTCTAAATCCCTTATCACATAAACTCATCTAATACTAGAAATCCACAAACTAAAAGTAACTAAAAACTATATCAAATGCATTGGTTAAAGCATGCTTAATGGTGTAGATAAGACTCTCCCCACTTAAACCTTTACTCGTCCTCAAGTAAAGAAAATCAAAGGAAAAGGTTCAAGCAGAATGAAGCATGCAAAAATAGCCAATGCATTCAACTTATTCCCATGCTACCCTAGTTCCCTCAAGAAGTTGAAAATTCTCACAACTCTCACACTCTCCAAAGTTCCTAAAGCAACCAAACCACCCAAAGCAAGTAAATGTGCATGGAAAGAGAGAAGTGACAAAAGATTGGAATAAAGCCAAGCTTACTTTCCCCAAAGTAGTCCCAAAAGCAATAAAAGAGTAAGCCTCAAGAGGTGGGGGTAAGAATCTACCAAGAGGAAGATATAGTAGAGGTGGAGTCAATCTTAGAGGGAATAGGTGGTTTAGAAGCTTAGCATATTCAATTGGCTTCCCTATGGTTTTCTCTAAGATTTCCAAAAATGTGGGAGTAGGTTCTATTGGTGGAGGTGGCGGTGCAAATAGTAAAATCACTCCTTCCTCAACTTCTTCACTCTCAACAGACCTTTCCCCATCCCCTTTAGATTCATCTATAAAAAATTCACATTCAACTAGGGGTGGTTCATTTTTGGAATATTGGGTTTCAAGTTGACTCACCCTATTCTTCAAATTAAGCACTTGCCCTTCAACTTTCTCAATGCTTGAGAATAATTGAGTTCCCAAATTGCTAATCTTGCTAAGCACTTGTGATTGGAGTGAATCACTACTCTTGGTCAAAATAGTTGAAACTTGCAAAATTTCTACACAATTCAATTTGGGAACCAATCCTAGGGATTGGTTTTGGGGCATTGGGTAAGTTGGTGAAGTCTAACTATCTAACCCAAAGTGTTGGTTTCACGATGCATCTCCATACCACGAATTCCATTTACCACTAAACCTCAAACTTGGAGAGTCAAGGTATGGGTAACAATCTTGATCCCATCGGCCTTGGGAACCAACTACTCATACATCTCTCTCACTTTTTCTCATACAAAAGCAAGATTCCGTAGGGTGGTCGCAATGACATATTCTAAAAAATATCACTCATGGAGCCTCTCTTAGCTGAAAGTCACTTAACCTTGGGAAACACTCCGTTGGATGATCATAATGATACACCCTACAAAGTATTAAATATTGAGTGCTTTCCCATATTTTTTCAATTAAACCCCAACAAAGAAAACACACAAAATTTGGAATCGTAGTGCAAGGGTCCTTGGTTTGCACCAAGAACTCAAGCAATACCAACTCCGAGAAAAAAAAACAACAAACAAACAAAAGAACAATACTAGCCACTCTACTAACACATTATGCTTAACTAATACTCGAACTGAAAACCATCACCGGAAACGGTGCCAAAATTTAACCTGCCTCCACCCGGGGTCCTTAATTGTAGCTATTAACCCGGGCGGAGGGCTTATGGGTAAAAGACAAGATATTTATAGTTCTGCACCCTGATGTCCCTGCTATGCTACCTAAAGGGTAGTTAGCGGTAATCCTTTAGTTTGTCCACAAGGATGCTAGGGCTCAAGTACTGATTAAAACAAACCTCGTGCATGTTGTCAATCTGCATGAGTGAAAGGAACTAGTGGTGTAGACATGCAACCGGGGGCTAGTTTGGTATTTTCATCACACAACTACAAAGCATTAAATTAACAAACTAGTCAAGTAATTATACCAGACACTTGGGAATAATTTAGCAACATGGTAGTTCTAATTCTTCAATCCTTGATTCATTCACATAAAGACTTACAAAAGACCTATCAATGTGTTCACAGCACATGGTGTGGCCGATGACATACCCTTCCCCAACCTTGTCACGTTTGGTGAGCTTGCAACCCTCCATCAGCACCACCATCGTAATAAGGGGAGTACAACAAGGTCCGACCATCATTGTTGGTTTGTTTCTCCCATGTACTATTACATCCCGGGCTTCTGCCATTAATGTAACTATTCATCCTGGGTCCTATATACGCTAGGCACGAGGATAGTAAGCACCTTTTCCATGATACTAGGGTTTCAACACAACACCTAACTTGATACTATTAGCTATCTCTACCCACAACCTCTCGGACAATAGTTACGAAGTCAGCTAAGACTGGTGCGATGGCAAATAGGTCAGAGCATTCTCGAATCCCCTGTGGACACACCCCGCTGGACGCATTCTCTCCTCCCCATTCTAACATCAAGGTTTTTCTTCCCAAGGGGGCATCAATAATTTCACCATACATGAATATAGCCCAAACAATATGCTTATATGTTGTGTAGTATTCAGGCATTTATAACATTTATGAACAATCATAATAATATCATAGATACATAGATATGGTGAATAAATGAATCTCACAAAGTAAATAGAACATACCAAGTGCCAAGATGAATCCTAAAAAAAAAAAATACTCTAAAAAGGTTAGATCCATGGAAAATATTAGGTTACATGCCATGGATCTAGAAAATAAGATGAAAGGAAAAAGAAAAAGAAAAGAAGAAGGAAGGAGAAGAAGAACTCTCCTCTTTCTTCTATCTAAACTAGAGAGAGAATCTACTCTACATTATGCCTACTTCTATTCTACTTCCTAATGGTTTAGTAGAAGACTAAGGCTCCTATATATAGTAGTAGAAGATTGGGCCTAAAAATAGGCCTAAAATAGGCCAAAAGTAGCAAAACCATAGGTCAGCGGCCAAGGCTTCGCGGACCAGCACGAATGTCACGGTCTGTGAAGCATACAAGCCCGGGGTGCCAGATATGGCTTGGTCTATGAACATTCATCATCACGGGCCATTGGATCTAGTGCAGTCCGTGAAGCTTGTCTTGTGCCATGGTTCGTGAAGCTTGTCACGGACCGTGAGCAGTACATGGTTTTTGTTCAAAAGTTTTCACACGGTCCGTGAAGGTTTTATTGAACTGTGAACTAGACGTTGTCTTGCTGAAAAGGTCTCTTGCATTGTGTGAAGGTTTTCACGACCCAACTCCATTCTTTGCAAAATCTTCAAATCTTCATCTCCTTGCTTCACAGTCCGTGACTTTTGTCACGGCCCAATGCTTGAACTTTGTGAAGGTATCTTGAAGGTCATCCCATGTCACGGTTCATGAACATTGTCACGGGTAGCTTGTGCTTCACCAGGGACGGTCCGTGACCGGCCGCTGGTGCTTCGTTGGCTTAACTTCGTTCGCTTACTATGGGTGAACTGTTAGTCCGAATTGGGAGTTCTGGTAGTTGGTTTTGTAGTAATCGATAAGACAAATCCAATGGAACCATCCTTGAAGTCTAATTCTTCCTGGATCATTCTTGGACTAAGGAAACACTCCTCAGACCATGATTCATTGTTTTCTCCTTTTGCCTCATTGAACTCCAAAGCCGCCTATCTTTGCCCTCAATCTCCTTCTACCACGCATTGATTTTTGTGGACTTCATCCTCTGCCATTATAATGTGAATTTCCTTTACTTCTTCTACCGTCCTTGCAAACGACCTTCAGTCTGCTACCGCCCTTATGAACGGCCTTCGCATAAAATGTAACCAAAAAGTACCCATGGGTAACCTACTAAAGATGATCACAAGGAAGATCAAGGAGCTCGTGGATACAAGATGTCCATTAGTACCAATTAATTGTACAAAATGTGGGATTTAGACAAGAAAACCAAACATGACCGTCTAAACCCCTTGTCACGTAAACTCAACTAATACTAGCAATCCACCAACTAAAAGTAACAAAAAACTATGCCAAATGCATTGGTTAAAGCATGCGTAATGGTGCAGATCACCTACGTAGGGCTGGTAATGCTCACCCGTAGGTTAGGGCAGGCCAATTTTCCTGACCCATATTGACCCAAAATTTTGGCTCAAACGAGTCGGGTCGGGTTGGGTAAAAAATCCTATAGTTTTGGGTTCAGTCGGGCCGGGTCACAAAATGACCCAAATTGACCCAAACCACATAAGAAAATAGTAATTTTTAATAACTTATTCAAAGAAAATGAATAATTTTAAAGGCAAAGTCTTTGGAACGACCTTTTTTCCAAAAGCTTATAGAAAGACGGGGTTTAATTAGAATAATAAAAGTTAAAAGGTTTTAGTTGTAATATTAAAAATTTAATATGCAATGTGCAACAGTTATAACCCGAATAATGCAACCCAAAAAGTTTATCGTCATTTCTTCTAATTTGCAGTTTAAACCTTGGTCTTTCTATGGCTTATGGAAAGACCGTCTTTCAAGAAATGGCTCAAATTTTAAATGTATTAATATTTAAATAATAAATAAACTACAATTTATTTTCACATAATTTAAAATATGAATATTATATTTAATTTAATTATAAACTATTCACTTAATAAACAAAAATAAAATTATTTTCATTCTACTTTGTTAGAATACTTTTAATAGTTCAAGTAAAAAAACATAATTTACTAAAATTTATTTATATAATTATGAACATATATTTTATGTTTTAATCAATATATTATTTATAATTAATAGTAGTTTTACAAAATTATTTTTATTATTATAAATATTTTTAAGAGTATTAAAATTGTTTATGAAGTAAATCAATAGTGGATATGCTGAAACTAATTCCTTTTTTAAGAATTGTTTTTGAAATAATTCCTTTTTGAACTAATTAGTTTAAACTTGTTTAAACTAATTCCTTTTTATGAATTGTTTTTAAAGAATACTTTTTTCTCAAGAAAATGGGGTAAAAATGCAAATGGTTCAAAATGTGTCAATTTGGATCAAAATCCCACCCAGGCCACACCCGACCATACCTAAATTGAATTGACCCACTTGACCCAAATGACACATTGATTCGACCAGACCTAAATGGATTTGGTCAAAATAGGCTGGGTCAGGTTGGATCGGGCAAGTTGAACACCCCTATGTATATAGATCGAAGTCAAAAGGTTTGACCTGCAAGTACTCATGTTAGAAAGGTCAATCGTGGCTCGATTTTTATTGTTAACCTACGTAGATAGATTGATGGCTCGACTTCCATTGTAAGTCTACATAGATAGACCGATGCCAAAAGGTTTGACCTTTAATTACTCATGTTAGGTCAACCAAGCCACATGGCTTGACTCCAAATATAAAGTCAGGATTTCCCACTTAAATATTTGTTTCCCATATAGGGAAAATATTTATTTAAGTCAGAAATAGAGTAGAACTACTCCCTCCGTTCCAACTTTATTTGCACAACAATCAAGAAATATTTATACCATTAATATATTTACCTATGTATAATAACGAGAAATAAAAAGTTAATATTTAAAAATGACTTATTATGACGAATTCAAAAATATCATATGCAATAGTATTGTTATTCATACATCTATTCAAATATGCGGTCAAATTTTGAAAGAGATTGATGTAAAAAAAGCAAGAGTACAAATAAAGATAGGACATGGGGAGTAATTCAGTGGGCCAATTTATTATACTTTTGGGCTGAAAACAGTATTGGGCCAGGTTGATTAGGAACAACATAGGTAAAAAATTATATCATTTCGATAAGGTTGATGGGATGACCGGTGTCACACATACGTGGTAGATTTTACAATAACTCAAAATGACGTCATTTTCTGACGTTAATAGATAGGCCAACCTCAGAATCTGTTCAAACTCTTCGTCTTTCCCACCTTTGCAAAACCTACAACCCATTCTTTTCCCCCTCATATGTCTTCCTTTGATATATCAAAAGGCATGTGTCCGTAAACCATCTCTTTTAAACTGAACATTATCTTTATTGTATGTTTTTTATTTATATTATAGCTATAATTTGCATGAAATAGTAGTTGTACTTCACTTTGCGCATTTATTTTATCTTTATTTCCTATTTCTGTTTTAGTTGTTCTTCGATGTGCATATTCCCGTTATTGATTGTTATTTGTATTAGATTTGTTGGTATTTATGAATGTAATCAATTAGGATTTCTAGATGAATGAGGCGTCGATTACCTCTCGATTTTATCAACGGGTGCCAACATTGACTTTTGTGTTGGTCATTCATAGCAGTTTAGGATGTGGCATTGGTGACTTCTCGGTTGTATCAGCGGATGATCGAAGTTGGCTGTTGGTGTCGGTCACTCATAGAAATTTTGGATTTAAGTTCGAATGCGGAGTCGGTCACTCATTAGTTACGCTATTGGTTAAGTTATTGTTAGAACCGACTGCCGACTAATGTCGTATGTACATTTCAGTAATGAATCTGTTTTGGACCGAGATATTTTTAACTTAGATTGTATGTTGTTGGTTTAACTGATAGAATATGCGAACAGTGATTAATGTTGCATACACTTTGTTCCTATTCAATCCCAATGACTTAATGTACTCAGCAAAATTTGTATTAGTGCAGTTTTTTTATGAGTAAAGTGCATTCATACCCCCAGTTTCTTGTTCAGTGCACATACATCCCTTTGTTCAGTTTCTTGTTTGTGCACATATACTCAGTTTTTCAAATGTTGATCTCCGTCTATAGGGGTATATGTGCACTTTTGAAAACTAGAGAGAGTGATATGTGCACTTTTAAAAAACTGGGAGGGGTATATATGCACTTTTAAAAACACTGGAGGGTATATGTGCACTAAAAAAAGAACTCAAGGGCATAAATACATTTTACCTTTTTTTAAACAAATATTCTATGAAATTTAGGTTCTATGGAAAACAATGGAGATTCAAGTTGTGCCAACTGTGGGGTGAGCGATTTTTGTTTATTTTGTTATATTTTTTTGGGTACTTGTGCGTAAATATTATATACTTCATTTTCTACATCATGTGGTATCTGGTAGCACACCTCCCACAACCTATAAGTTTATACAAATACAACTTGTCTTTGGATTGTCCACGGTTTAGCTGCATCTTGTCGTAGTAAAAATTTTGGGAAAACCCAACCCTGATAAGTTCTACCTGATACATTTAATTATTTTTTGGTTTAACAATTTTTTAATTAGTCCATACTAATTTTATAATTTTTTAAGTATATATTTTTTAAGCTAGGGTTGTAAGAGGTCTTAGTATAATAGATACGGTGCCTACCTTCCTTTGCCTCGTTACAAGCCTAGGGAGTAGAGAATCCGTGATGGAGTGCCTTAGACGTAATTATACATGGGATAAACATACCTACAACAATGGTCGGACCTTTTTGTACTCCTCTAGTTACGGAGGTAGTGCTGATGGAAGGTTGAAAGAGCACCCAGCATCACAGGTACATGGAAGTGTATGCCATCGACCACACTACATGTTATGAGAACTAGATTAGGTTGTCTAAAAACTGCATGTGAATGAATGAAGGATTGAAGCATTAAATCAACCATGTTACGCAAGTATTCCTTAAGTGTTTAGCTAATATAGTTTACTTGATTTTTACTTTCATGCTTTGTAGCTGTTAGTTGAAAAAATCACCCCCTCATTGTTTATAATACTATGTATTCCTAGCAACACGTACAGATTGACAACCCGGACGTGGTTGAGTTTAATTGGCTACTAGACCCTAGCATCTCTGTGGACATACCCAGGGCTTACCGCTAGCTACCCTTTCGGTAGCATAGTAGTGAGTTGGGCGCAGAAATATAAATTTTATCTTTGACCTTACTCAGCCTTCACTCAGGTTAATTAGCTACAATTAACGACCCCGAGTGGAGGCATGTTAAATTTTGGTGCTGGTGTCCGGGATGCTAATAAGCTTAACTGTTAGTTAGCATAATATGTTAGTAGAGTAGTTAGCATTTCTTTTGGTTTGTTTATTTTTTTTTGGATTCATGTGTTGAGATTTTGAGACTTATCTTATTGCCTTTTGATCTGTTTGCTAGTGTTATCTTTGGAAGGGTATTTTTAACCCCTAGTTTATGGTACATACTCGTACCACAAACTTAGAAGTTTTGCATTACCCGACTGGTACCACAGGTAGTCAAAAATGAAGAAAGCGGAGAGCTAGAGTAGAGGTTCAACTTAGGCTGATCGTGTTAGTAGAAGAACCGCAAGAAATGGCGGAGGATAACAGAACATTGAGGGATCTTATGGCCCCTAATTTGGAGAGACAATCATTATACATCACATTCCCCCCAATACCACCAAATGTGAGCTGCGAGCTAAAGAGCGGAATGATTCATTGTTTTCCCACCTTTCACGGTATGGCGGGGGAAGACCTGAACAAGCATTTTTTAGAATTCCACTTGGTGTGTACAAATATGAAGCCTCTGGGTGTTTCTGAGGATGACTATAATTTGAGGGCCTTTCATTCACTCTTCAAGATGGGGCTAAGGATTGACTTTACTATTTATTTCCTGAATGCATAGGCTCTTAGATGAACATGGAGTGGTGATTTTTAGAGAAGTACTTTCCAGTGTCCCAATCCATCGGACTGAAGAAGCAGCTATCTAATATCACCCAGGGAGCTACAAAGTCACTCTACGACTATTGGGAGTTTTTCAAGAGGTTGCTTGCAAGATGTCCATAACATTCTTTCAAGGAGGGAGACCTAGTTTACTATTTCTTCGAGGGTTTAAGTGATGAAGACACGTGGATGGTGAATGCTGCATGTAATAGATTACATAAACCCTTGGATGGTGAATGGATTACATGTGGCATTCACCAATAAAAGCCCTAAGGATGCTATGCTCTCTTTGAGGAAATGGCCAATAGAATGCGACAGTTTGGTACAAGGTTAAGGGTTAAGTTCTTGGATGAACCATCACCTAATTTGGAGAAGCAAGTCCAAGCTCTTGCTTCCATGGTGAAGGAACTCTTCTGAGGAAAGGTGCATCAAGTCAAAGAGTGCGGGGTGTGCAACCTTGATCACAACACCGAGGCATGCCCCAAAGTTGTAGAATATTTGCAATAGGTGAAGACTGTTGAGTACAACAATAGGAAGAAACCACAGTTTGCTAGGGGGCAACCATAAGGGTTCCAGGGGAACCAACGCGATGCACAAAAAGATCCCTATTCAAACTCGTTCAATCTAACATATTGAGATCAGCCAAATTTTTGGTGGAGGGAGGACAACAAACCTCAAGGACATCGAGGTGGGAGAGCTTCACCTCAACCATACCCGTGAGGTGAAGGCTCTTCCAACATTCATGCCTCGATCTACAAGTCAGACCGAGAGGAGATCTTAGAAGTCATCGGTCATTTTGGGAAGAAACATGAGGTTTTTGCAGAGAGGACAAGGTGTGAGATTGAAGACCCTAGAAATAGGGCTTTCTAAAGTATCAAGAACCCTTAAGTTCAATTTGGGCAACTCGCCACCTCGGTGAGTCAATTTGAAGCCAAGGGGTCCTTCAAAATCCCTTCCCAACCGTAGATCAGTCCAAGAAATGTGAGGGCACTCAGTTTGAGAAGTGGGAAGGAAGTTTGTGAGTCTGAGAAGAAATTGATGCAAGAGGGCAATATGGTATTGGAGGCTACCAAGGCAAACTTCGAAGAGGATGAAATTGTGGTCAAGGAAGCGCCTTCCAAGGAGTTTCCAATGCCTGAGGCACAAGTAACTATCTCACCTCAATTTCCAAATGATTTGAGGGGAAAGCCAAAAGTGGCGACCAATGATGCAAGCATTCGAGGATCTTTGAAAAAGTCAAGGTAACAATCTCTATCTTGGAGCTAATTGAAAATGTGCCATCATATGCTAAGTTTCTTAAAGTTGCATGCACAAAAAAGAGAATTAGACTAACTAAGAAGGTAGGACATTTAAAAATAAGGGGGGGGGGGGGGACTTGCCATTTGAACCTCAAAAATTTACCTAAGAAATGCAATAACCCTAGAATGTTCGCTATTTACATCTCTTTAGGAGGAAAGCTGGTTGAGAATGTTATGAAAGACTTAGGCGCATCCATAAATATGATCCCATTTAGTGTTTATGAACACCAATAAATAGGTGAGCTTAGGGAAACTAGAGTGATTTTCCAGCTCGCCGATCACTCCTAAGCTAGCCCTCATGGGCTAGTAAAGGATATCATGGTGTGAGTTGGAAAGTTGGTTTTTGCAGCAGACTTTTATGTCTTAGATATGGGGCACGACATAAGTGCACCCCCAATACTTTTGGGGAGAACGTTTCTTAAAACGTCTAGGACTAAAATTGATGTCCATTTGGGAACCTTAACTCTAGAAGATGATGTGGATAATGTGGAATTTGACATCTATAAGTTTAGGCATGATTCGACTGATTCTTCTTTTATGTGCAAATGAGTGACCTTATGAGATGAGCATGATTTACATGAATTTTCTTGTATGAAAATTGAGTATGAATACTTGGATGAATTTCACATTGATAATATTGTTGATGAGTCTGATGAATTTCATGATTCGAGTGACAATATATTTGTGCTAGATTGTTTTTCCATGCTAACTAACTTGTAGCGGGAAAGGAAGAGTGTCAAGGGCTTAAAAACCCCCTCGACCTCCTCCTAACCCCAAAAGTGATGTTCACAGACTCAACCTTTGCGAGGCACGGGGATTGATTTTCTATGACAGACAAAGGGTCTGAAGGTAAAGGTGACTCGTTGTGGAGACCCTCTACAACGATATCATCGTGGGTTGAGTCGCCGATGGTGATTTCGGAGACCCACATGTATGTGTTTCTAGCTAAAATGTGATTAAAAAGAAATAAGTCATGAAGACAACAACAAATTTACTGTGCTTCTTTTTGCATTGATTGTGTGATTTTTAGTAGTGATAGATTTTGTGTGTTTTTGTTTGTGGTGATGATTTTTTAGAAGAAACCCTTGTTTGATTTGAAAATTTGAGTTTGAGTCTTGTGATTGTATTTGCATGGAATTATACTTGATGGGTGACAAAATTTGTCTGAAAAAAGAGGAAAAACTAAGGGATAGGGTCAAACTTTATGGCAGCCTCGTGCCATGAACTGGAACGGTCTGCGCCAGGAGACCTTGGCACGAGGGGCCTCGCGCCAAATATCTGGCACGAACTGCTCTAGGATATATGGTCTGTGCCAGGGGTAATTGGCGTGCGGGGGGGGGGGGGGGGTCTTTGCCAGGTACCTTTGACGCGAGGGTATATGTGTTATTTCCCCATTTGTGCTGTCAAATTGTTCCAAAAATGCAAAATTTTGAATTTCAAACTAAAAAAATGCATTTTTGGTTCATAAATTTTGGAATTCCCAAATTCCTTAGAATTTTTTATGCAAATAGTAATTCCAACATCCCTTGTAATTAATTGATTGGTACTATTATCCCCTAATTTGCAATTTTCAAAATTCCATCCTTATCTTAATTGTACCTCTCTCCCTTATCACCTATGCTGAATTTTTAGATCCTTGTTACATTCTTCCACCTAATTGAGTCATTTGACACATTCAAGCTTTTCAAGAAACACTCACTCTCACACACTCTTGGTGAACTTGAAAATTTGAATATTTTATCATAAAAATTAGCAAATTTTGCTTCTTCTTGTGTGGATCTTGCAACTCTTAGCTTCAAATTCTGGGTAGTCTATTGAACTCTTTGTTTATTTGATTTATTAACATTGTGGTGGTGTTAGCTGAAGCATGATTATTGAATGAGTGTATGTTGTTGAGATATGTGCTTGTATGGTTTGCATGATCTTGTGTTGAAGAAAGTTTGGGTGATTTGATATGCTATTATGCTTGGATGATATGATCTTCATGTTTTTGGGTGATTAAGGAGGGGATGAAACTTGATTGCATAATCTTATTGATGGGTTGGTGAGAACTTACGTGAGTTTGTTGTTTGATGAGAACGTTCTTTCTTGAATAGCCTTTATGTTGAGATTTTCATGATTAGAATGACCAGGCTATTTTGGGAGAACGTTGTCTTGTTGATTGATATTGTGGGGCATGCCGTTGTTTTTATAATGACATTACCACTTTCCTTTCATTGTGTTAGGATGCCTCCAAAAAAGAATGTGTTGGAAAAAGGAAAGTCTTCACGGGGCGAGAAAAGGAAGAAATTGGCAAAGGGTGCAAACCTCGAGCTGGTGACTCCCATTCCTTGCAACCTCGCATTCATGACTGAAGAACTTATGGGATTAGCCAACATCTCCAGGACTACAGCCTGAAGTTGGAGGAATTTGAGAGAGCCGAAGAGGAGTATATTGGAGAATGGATTTGCATGCAAAGACACCTTGGCAGCTCTAGGCTTACTTGAGCCCGTTACCTATCTATTAGGACTAGTAGGCCTTGAGGGGTTCCTCGAGAAGCATTCAAAGTCCTACATCCAATGGACTTTAGAGTTCCTATCTACTCTATGTTAAGTAAAAGACAAGGTGGACACCGGGTGATCAAGTTCCACCTAGATGACAAGGAGTATCAAATGCCCCACAAGGAGGTGGCGTACGCCTTCGGGTGGAGGTACGTCAGAGATGTCCTGAGATCACGCCTCAGGGGATGTCGTTTACCCTTGGGAACTTTTGGAGGAAGCTGATAGGGATGGACCGGAAGAGCTTATACAAAAGCACTTCCTTGGTTCATCTGTTATTATGTTATGTTCCCTGACTACTGGCAATGAGGGAATTTTTCCATGGTGAGCTACCGCATTGTCAAGGTTCGGATGTTTATTGCCTTTGGGCAATTA
Source organism: Rubia yunnanensis (assembly GCA_037428765.1). NCBI lineage: Eukaryota > Viridiplantae > Streptophyta > Magnoliopsida > Gentianales > Rubiaceae > Rubia > Rubia yunnanensis. The sequence goes on from CM075061.1 coordinate 54,074,502, forward strand.
CTCCTGAGGGTACCTTCTACCCAAACCTGGTAAGAGTTTTTGTACCCAAGTGTGTGGCAATGGGAGATTGAAAAAGTGAGAAGATTCTTATAGGCGGCCTAGTAGGGCTTCTAGCGTAGTATTTAGGGAATCTGATCCATCAGCGAGCACTGGCCAATTTGGGGATACCGGGAACGAGGTACAACATTGAGAAGTTTCCCAAGGCTTTCATTGTGGCACCCACTACATCTGAGGACCATTTCGTGTGGCTTTATGGTGGGGCAAGCACTTGTAGCTTAATGGTACTTCCTTAGCCGGAATGCACCACTACCACCCACGATACATGTTGGATGACCTATTCATTGAGCTCGACCTGAGAAGGAATTTGACAAAGTTGTGGTCACCCTAGAGATAGATATTGAGGAGGCCAAGAGTGAGACTTCTTCGAGAGCACTTCCTAGCTGCTCTCACTTATCTACGAACATCATTGACCGACTGCACTCCCTTGGGGATCAAATTTTGAGCTCTACCCAAGTGTTGCAAGAGGTCGTCCAAGTGATAGGAGGTATGCGGTCAAAATTAGAGGAGCTTAGAATGAGGATGGATTCCATGGAAGCCACGATTCAAGCAACGAGGTACATTGAGAGGGGAAACACGAGGCATGAAGAGAAAGGCCCCTCCGAGGGCCGCAAGAGTGAGTGTCACTATTTCTCCCAACCTCAATTATGATTTTACATGGTTTTTGGTGCATTGGGAACAATGCATAGGTTAAATGTGGGGGAGGGAGTAGTGAGCAATTAGGGAGATTTCATTCTTGGGATTCCTCGGTGCAATTTTGTGTTTTTCTAGGTAGTTTTTTTGGTGATTTTGGATTTTTAGTGTTGTGGGATATTTTTGGATGTCTACTTGGTGCTATGACATACTAGGTAGGGTTCATAGTTTCCATGGGGCTGATTGTTTTATGACATTGGTGGTATAATCTTTTGGTTGATCTTATCTTTTGTAGTATGAAGCCCGGATTCCTAAAACACACTATGGACTAGGTTAACTTGCGATTACTCTGTGCGATTTGGTGCGATTACACACACTAACTTCACAGCTCTTCTTCCTCATCCCAGTTTTCACTGTCAACGGTCATTTTTACTGTTCCAACTCACTATCACTGGTGGCCGATTATGGCGTCACCGACGCCATCTCCACTCCCCGATCCTATGCCCCCTATGCCCCCTGTCCACAAAAGCTTCGTTCAAGCTCTCAACACAAAACAATCCCCGCTCCTATCATCACTCCCTGACACTCCAAATTTGCATCCCATTACGGAATTCAAGGGCAAAATAGCTTACATCCTTCCCCCAGAAGAAGGCGAACTTCTAGCCTCGCACTATCAGAATGCCCTCGTCGGAAATTTCATCCGAGGGAAACCCCATATGGACACTCTTCAACAGGCTTTTAAATCCATTGGTTTTAAATAAAAATTTCAATTAGGGTCAATTGATTATCGACATGTTCTTATTTATTTTCAGGAAAGCGAGGATTATCAAAGATGCTGGATGCAGGGTCAATGGACGATTCAAGGATTCACAATGAAAGTCCAGAAGTGGTCTCCGGACTTCTCAGCAACAGTGGAATCCTCCATTGTTCCTGCCTGGGTAACAGTTCATAAATTGCCTATACATTTTTACAAAAAATCTGCAATTATGGGTATTAGCAGTCACATAGGTAGATACCTTAAGATGGATGCTGCCACCAAAGCTTTAACTAGACCCTCTGCCATCAAAGTTTGCGTTGAGATTGATCTGTTATCACAGCTCCCTAATACTATTGTGGTAGGAATTGGTAACAAGGTGGCGGAATACCCTATTGAATATGAAGATTTGCCAACATATTGCTCGCATTGCAAAATAATAGGCCACAGTAATACTAGTTGTAATTTCCTGCATCCAGAGTTGAGAAAAAAGATTGGGAAAAAAACTGAAGGAAATGAACATAAGGAGATAAAAGGCTTAGAATCCCCTCCAAAAGGAATAATTAACATTGAGGGTTCCTCAACCTTAACTGTCTCACAAAAAGAGAAGGATTTTCAAACTAAAAAAATAAATTCAGGATTTCAACATGAAAGTAACATCAACTTTTTTAAGGTTAGCCATAAGAAAAGAAATGCCCCCTTCTACTCTCTGGATGACATTTCTAAGCCAATAACCACATCTTTCTGGAGAAAAAAGAATCAGCTCTCAGAACTTCCTCCTATCCAGGAAAATGCTACAAAAAATAACACAGTAACAATTTCTAATGCTTTCCAATCCTTAGATGATTTAAAGGATGATCTGGAAGGGGAGGTTGTAGAGATATTTCATGAATCAGTGGAATCACAGGAAGTTTCAGTTATCCTTAATTCTGATGAAAATCTTACCACTATAACTGCTCCTCTTCTTGAGCAAGCACAAACAGGTTTCATAGAGCAAAATACCACCTCAAGGGTTAATAAAGGGGGTCAGATTCCTTCACACCCTGATCAGAGTACAAAGGAAGAGGAAAACATGCAGAACAAGGTAAGTAATTCTGATCAGAAGTCTAATTTGGTGAATATTGAAAACAGTAATGGTAAATCAAGTGACAAAGGTAAGAACTCTGCTAAGACAAGTAGAAACCTAAGACCTTCACAAAAAGCTACCCCAAAAGTTTTTAAATGATAAAACACACCATAATAGGGAATATACTAGTCTGGAATGTGAGGGGTATTGGAACATCTCTTGATAGACTAAAGGTTTTAAAACTTAAGCATAAGATTGACATACTGTGTTTAATAGAACCCTGGCAGGATAAACATAATTTAACAGTATTAAAGCATGAACTGGGATACCAAAATTCTTTTCCTGCCCAATGTGCTAAAATTTGGATCTTATGGAATCAAGTCTTCAGCATTACAACCTTAAGGGAGACAGATCAATTTGTGCAAGTCAATATATCAGATTCTGCCTCCTCTTTTAGCTGGAATTGTTTTTTCATATATGCTAGTGTACATAGACAAATGAGGGAGGCTTTATGGAATGACTTAAAGGTAACAATGCATCATCCTTCCATATATATAGGGGATTTTAACACTGTTGCATATGTATATGAATATAAAGGAAGGAAGTCAACACCAGAAAAAAGTATGAAGCAGTTCAATGAATTTATAAACATTATGGACTTGCATGACATCCCTACTGTAGGAAATTCCTTCACCTGGAGCAATAATAGATATAGGGATAAATGTAAGGACTTAATGTTTCAGAGGTTAGATAGGGGAATTGCCACCTTAGATTGGTTGGACCTATTTCCTAATAGTTCCATTCATGTTTTAAATCGGATGACCTCGGATCATTCCCCTTTATTTCTAACTGTACAATCATCCGAAGAACAAGCCCCTAGACCATTTAGATACCAAGAAATGTGGTCAAATAGACAGGAATTTCAAGACCTAGTAGTCTCAAACTGGGAATTAGCTTCTCCTTTCAATGGGATGTACAGGTTAGTTTTTAAACTTAAGAGGCTAAAGATGGAAATCAAACAATGGAATAAATTATACTTTGGTAATGTGAATAAGAATTTTACACAATATGAGAATGTAGTTAATGACCTGGAAATCTCTTTCCAGCAAACACAAGATGATTTAATCCTAGCGGAGCTAAATAAATCCAAAGATTTGCTGATGCGAGCTCAAAAAGAAAAAAATATCTATCTGAAGCTAGGTTAAATTGGTTCAAGTATGGTGATGCTAACACGAGTTACTTTCATCACTCAATTAGGGAAAGGAGAACAAAATCAAGAATCAGTAAAATCAAGGATGGAAAAGGTAATTGGATTTCAGAACCATCTCTGATTAAAGAGGAAGCAGTGAGATTTTACAGAGAATTACTTAATGAAGAAGACTCTCAAAAAATGGGAACATATCTAAAACACTTCCTCACTGAAATCCCAAAAGTAATTACGGATCAAGAAAACCACATTCTTCTGTCTCCTTTTCAATTTCAGGAGCTTAAATTTACAGTATTTGACCTAAATAAATCTAGTTCCTCGGGACCTAATGGATATTCTGGAGCTTTTTACACCACTTTCTGGGATATTATTAAAGGAGATCTCCTAGATGCTGCAAATGATTTCCTAAAAAGTGGTAATATTCCTAAGGCCATCTCTAGCACTTGGCTGACTTTAATCCCCAAAAGATCAATTCCAATCACCTTCTCAGATTTCAGGCCCATAAGCCTATCAAACTTTGTGAATAAAGTCTTTTCTAAGATGATAATGGAAAGGATTAAACCTCTAATGACTTCACTCATATCCCCTGAACAGAGTGCATTTATAAAAGGGACGGATATATCTGATAACATAATACTGATGCAAGAGATGACCAGAATTCTATCTAGAAAATCTGAAGTTTCAAATCTCATAGTTAAATTAGACATGCAGAAGGCTTTTGATAGGGTCTCATGGTCTTTCCTTAATTCAATCCTCCTTCAATTTGGATTTCCTGGTACATTTGTGCACCGCATTATGCAAAACATAGCTGCAGCTCATTTTTCAGTATTAATTAATGGAATTACTTCAGGTTTCTTGGCATCCAATAGAGGCATCAAACAGGGTGATCCTCTTTCACCTTTTCTGTACAATATTCTATCTGAGGCTTTTTCCCGAGGTTTGAAAAAATTGTTCAACATAGGATATTTACAATATTTTAGCTTGCCTAGACACTGCTCACAGATTACTCATCTCATGTATGCTGATGATACGGCTGTTTTCCTGTATGGTAATCACAAAAATTTGAAAAGACTTAAAAGTTTTCTGAAAGCATATGAGTCCAAAAAGTTAATTTTTCAAAAATCTAATTTCTTTGTTGCTCCTAACACCACAGTGGATAGAGTCCAAACAGTGAGCAGGACTTTAGGTATGGTTAGAGGCACATTTCCTTTTAAGTATCTAGGGGTCCCCAACTTTCCAGGAAGGAATACACAGGTGCATTACTACCTTATTTTGGAAAGAATGGAGAAAACCATTAACAACTGGAAGAACAGGTGGTTAAGCACTGCAGGTAAAATCATTCTTATTAATCACTGTTTTCTCTCTATTCCCACACATTTGTTTGCTGTTTTAAGTCCTCCAAAGTTAGTTTTAAGGAAAATGGAAAAATTGGCTTCTGGACTATTTTGGGGAAATACTGAAAATTCAGAGAATAAGAAAAAATGGCGATCCTGGAAAAAAATGAGTCTTCCAGTTCAGGAGAATGGTATAGGCTTTAGAGACCTTCAGGCCATAGTAGATGCTTTCTCTTGTAAGCTTTGGTGGAAATTGCAAATAAATAATACCCAATGGTCCCATCATTTGTGGTCACTCCCTTCATCGTATAAAAAATCCCATACATGGAATAGAATATGCAAGGTCACTGAAAAAGCTAATAGTCTTACTAGAGTTATTTATGGAATAGGTGAATGTTCATTCTGGAATGCTAATTGGACAGGTGAGGGAGCTTTGTTCTATGAATGGCCCCAAGAGATGGAAATCCCATTTCATGAAATCTCTCTAAGCTCCTTCATTTCTAACAAAGATTCCTATCTTCCAATCTTGGAGCCTCACCTGGCTACCAATACTAATTTGCTCTTGCAGGATCTCAAACTTAGATACTCCCATGCAGATAGGCTGGTCTGGACTTCTTCTTTGGATGGTAATTTCTCTACCAGCTCAGCATATAATATTTTCAGACAGAAAGGAACAACCATTAGACATCTACACAAGGTATGGTCACCATTCATTCCCTCAAAAATGTCTGTACTAGTTTGGAGAGCTCTTAATGGTATACTTCCTTTTGATAACATATTGTGTAAGTTTGGTTTCTCTTTAGCTTCTAAGTGTCCTCTGTGTAAGAACCACTCAGACTCCCTGGACCATTTTTTTTAACTCCTGTCCTTCTGCAATTGCAATTTGGATTAGAGTTAACAATCTTTTACATTTTCAACAACCAATTTTAGGGAGCTTCAGGAACAGAGTAGAATTCTACCTCTCCATAAGGGCAGACTCTAAGATTTTGTCCAATTTGTTTACAGCAGCCCTAATAGTCACAGCATGGTCCCTCTGGATATACAGAAATAAAATCATATTTGATAATCTATCCTTCTCAGTTGATGCATGCTTTCAGAATGTCAAAGAACTGATATACTTAATCTTCACTGCCAATCCACTGAAAGGTAATATAGAAAAGCATAAGGACTTAATTCAAGCTGGAATCATACCAAAAATCCTCCAAAAAAAGAAAAGAGTTTTAACTGCTGTCAGTTGGGAAAAACCAAAATTTGGTTTCAAAATAAATACAGATGCTACATGGAAAATTGGAGGAGAGTCCTCATGTGCTGTTATAGTGAGGGATTGGAAGGGAGAGGTGATTAAGCTGAGAGTTAATATTTTTCAATCTGATTCTCCTCTACATGCTAAATTGGTTGGTATTCAGAGTGCATATCAATTATGCTCAGAACTTGATCTTCACTGTTGTGTGCTTGAGTCAGACTATTTATCAGCTGTTAAAGGAATACAAGATCCAATGGGCTGCCCATGGAGAGTTTTTTCTATTTGTAGCACATTGAACACAAGGCATAAAGTTAATCCAATCCAACACACTCCCAGGGAAGCTAATACAGCTGTAGATTTCTTGGCAAAATATGCAAAGGATATGAATTTAACTGGAGATTTAAACACAGAAAATGTTCCATCTTTTCTTAGGGGCCTTTTACTACTAGATAAAATTGGATTCCATGGAGTGCGAATTGGAACCCCTCTGGGCAACACCTAGAGTTTTTTTTGACTACACTTAGAACTCCTTTAGTAACTAAAGCATCTTCTAGTAATTCTTTTTTCACTCTTCCTCTCGAATGGAAACTGCTGTGCCTCTGTTCTTTACTGTGCAGGTCAGTTTTTAACTGAGTTCCACATCTAAAGCAAAGGAGGATTTTGATCATAGGAGAGGAAGCACTGACTGAACATAGGGTACATCACGGATGGCAACAAACTTTGGACACTCAGGCGGTCTTATCTCCTATTCGGCCGAATAACATTGACTAATAAGGGTTTCGATTCTTCGCTTCCCTGACCATATTCGTGTTATTTATGCTGGATGGAAATAAGGCTAGCAAACTGTATTTTCACACTTCCATTTAGCTTAGACTCGGGTGAACATATCGCTTTTGGAAGCAACTTTTTATTTGCTTCGAGGGCAGTCCCTTGCTCTTGGATCATCAAATGAATGATCTTTTGTAAAGAACTCTACATGTAGCACCTTTTGGGTCTATTTCGTTTGGATTCGGGGAGCCTAATAAATTCCTCCCATCTATCAGGATGGTTTAAAATTAAAAAAAAAAAGTAGTATGAAGCCCGACTTTGGGGAAATTTTGTGCTACACCAAAAAAAATTGAAAATTTTGAAAAAATGAAAAAAATAAAAACAAAAACCCAGACAAGTCACAACCCCAAAAGGGTGACTTGGGTAACATTAGGAAAAGGCTGGATAGGTCAAAGACCTAGGTAAAAGTCAGAGGTTAGATGTACATGGTTCATGATGCTCAAAATGGTGAACAAGGAGGAGAACCAAACCCCAAATTCATAGGGTGTGTAGACGTGCATGACCCATGTAGCACACATACTTTCCTACACCCCAATCACCATTTCTTCCTTACCACCATCAAAGTACCACTCAAACCCACTTACCCTCAAAACCCTTGAAACACACACATCGAGACGTAAGAGGTAAATCTCCATTGTGATTCAATTATTTATTCGATTTGTGGTGCCTGATAGTGTTTAGATTGAAATTTCTTGGTTTGAGGTTTGGGGTAATATATTGGGGTGATGGTAGTTCCTTCATTACATTCCATGATTGTGCCATCCAGGGTAGATTTTAGTGTTCATTTTTCATTATAAGTGATTTCCAATTTCCTTCCCTTGATATATGTTCTTTGATTTTGTATATGCATTGAGGAAAGTGCAAGCTTTAAGTGTGGGGGAGGGGACTAAATAGCACTTATGGTTTTTAGTTGTTTATATGTAGCTAAGATCTCTTCCAAGAGCATTTTGGAGAATTTTGAAAAAAAAATTGAAAAAATGAAAAAAAAATATACCTGGCTAAGTTGGAAACCCGAAAGGGAAACTTAGGCAACACTAGAAAAAGCCCAGATAGGTCGAAAGACCTAGGTAAACGTGAGAGGCTATACCCGAATATGTTTACAAACCTAGGCAATAATGAGATTCCATGTTGAAAAAGGTGAGAATGTGAGTACCCTTTGTGTGTTAAAGCTAAGATGAAATCCCGAAAGGGCTCCTAGGGAAAATGAGAGAAATTGAGAGAAAACAAAAAGCAAGGTTGACGATACATTTTCATCCTTGGTTGTAACTAGGTCGAGAATCTAGAGTTATCCCTATGTTACAACCAAATCGATGACTCTTGGATTTCCTTGGAGGATTCTTTTTGGAGACGACTCTTTGATTGCTTTTGGGGATCATTTTGGGAAAAGTAAGCTAGCTTGACACTTATCTTCTTTGCTTACCATTTTCCACATTTTATTTTGGGTGGTTAGGTTACTTAGGTTCTTCGGGGAGTGTGAGAGTTGTTAGATTCTTGCTCTTTTTGGTGTAAACAGGGTAAACTAGGAATAAGTTGAATGCCTCGGTTAACTTATGCATGCACGCTACATTTTCCAAAATTCTTTTCTTGTCTTTATTTACTCGAAGACGAGTAAAGGGTTAAGTGTGGGGGGTCTAATGTGTTTCAGTATACGTGTGTTAACTGTTTTGTTAAGCGTAATAATTAGTTTTTTTATATATTGAATTGCTAGTATTATTTGAGTTTACGTGACAAGGGGTTTAGACGGCCATGTTGGGTTTAATTGTCCATATCCCGTATTTTGTAGAATTAATTGGTACTAATGAACATCTTGTCCACGTGCATTTAGATATTCCTTTGTGATCATCCTAAGTAGGTCGCTCGTGGATACTTTTCGTTACATTTGTATGGAAGGCCGTTCTCAAGGACGGTAGAAGATGTTGACTACCATTCACACCTTGAATGGTAGTATACGAAGGCCACATACATCAAATCGTGATCGAAAGAGGACGGAGCCAAAGATTGGGGGCATTAGAGTTCAAGGCACCCAATGAATATTCTATTATTGTTGAACGAATGCTATAGTGCAAAAAACACTGTTTATGCGTGCAAAAAAGGTGCGAATTGTGTGCGATATTTTTAGTTTTCTTTCTATCTCCTATCCCTTCCCCTTATCAGCCTGATAACGGTCACAAACGGTGAAATTGGCCGCCGGCCATGGTGATGCCACCGCCAATAACAGAAAACCCTTCCATCAATTGCAAAAGCTTCCTCCAAGCACTAAACGCTAAACCCTCTCCACTATTCAACTCTTTACCCGACACGCCTAATCTCCACCCTATCACTGAATATAAGGGCAAAATTGCTTTTATCCTCCCACCGGAGGAAGGTGAGATACTGGCGTCGCACTATCAGAATGCGTTGGTTGGAAAGTTCAACAGAGGAAAGCCATCAATGGAAACTCTTCAATCCGCTTTCAAGTCTATAGGTTTCAAATCAAAGTTCTAGTTGGGATCAATGGATTATCGCCATGTGCTTATCAGATTTCAAGAGAGCGAGGATTATCAGAGATCCTGGATGAAGGGGCAGTGGATGATTCAAGGATCGATAATGAAAGTCCAGAAATGGTCTCCGGCTTCTCCCCCGTATCAGAATCATCTGTTGTTCCAGCTTGGGTAACGATCCATAAACTCCCTATTCATTTCTATAATACATCTGCTATTATAGGTATGAGTAATCAGATTTGTAGATTCCTTAAAATGGATGCTACAACTAGTGCACTGACTAGGCCATCTGCAATCAAAGTGTGTGTTGAGATTGACCTTCTGTCTCAGTTGCCATCAACCATTGTGGTTGGAATAGGTAGCAAGGTAGCTGAGTACCCGATTGAATATGATGAACTGCCTTCGTACTGTACTCAGTGTAGGATAATGGGTCATAGTCACGCTACTTGTAATTTCCTGCACCCAGAACTAAGGACAAAGCAGAATCCCACAATAAATGGAAAAAAGGTAAACAAAGCCACAGATCAGGTAGAACCTTTTAATTCCTTAGACTCCCAGCCTACACTAGACTTTGATGTTGCAGAATCCTCGGGTCTAACTGCCAATAAAAAAGATGTAGGGTGTCAGTTACAACAAAGCAAGACAGAACTTCAACTGAAAAATAGTATTGTACAAACCTTCCTTGGTATACATAAGAAAAAAGATTTTTCCTTTTATTCACTGGATGACATCTCTAAGCCAATCACCACCACCTTTTGGAGAAAGAAAAAACACCAGAGTGAGTTAACACCCAGCCAGGACCTCCAAAGAACAGAAAATACTGTTAGGATTTCAAATGCCTTTCAGACCTTAGAAGCTTTAAATGAGGGTGATGATGAGGAGGAAGCAGTAGAAATATTCCATGAAACAGTGGAATCTCAAGAAGGAGTAGTACCCCACAAAACTACAGACACAATAGAAATTCACCCCATTGAAGAAATCAGCCCACATGTTAGACACACAGAGCCCCTCATTTCCCCAGTAACAAATACACCTATCACCACAGAGGCTGGCAACAATTCACTGAGCATCATAGGTGCTGGGTTGACACAAGAGCTGAAGATGCAATCTCAGCCAGTGCTTATTGAGGTAAAGAAGGGAGCTCAAGCTATAGCTGATCAGAGCACAAAGGAAGATCACAGCTCACGGTCACAGGTTAGCACACACAAACCAATTCATATCTCACCCTCAGATAAATTTGATAAGAATCAGGAAAAGCAATCAATTAACAGTAAAGCCTTGGCTGTTAAATCAAGAAACCTTAGATCTTCACAGAAAGCAACCACCTCATGTTTTAAATGATTAAATACAACATAATAGGAAACATGCTAGTTTGGAATGTTAGAGGCTACGGAACATCTTTGGATAGAATAAAATCACTTTTGCTGACTCACAAGATTGCTATTCTCTGTTTGATAGAGCCTTGGCATGAAAAAAAGAAAATATTCACTCTGATGCATGATCTAGGCTTCAAAAATGCTTACCCTGCTGAAAATGCTAAAATATGGATCTTATGGAACCGTGCTTTCAATGTTATCAGTTTAAAAGAGTCAGATCAATTTGTGCAGGCAAGAATCACAGATACTCACTCATCTCTCAGTTGGAATTGTTATTTTATATATGCTAGTGTAAATAGACAATCGAGGGAAGCTCTTTGGAATGATTTAGAAAACCCCCCTCCAGAACCTTCAATTTACATTGGAGACTTTAATACTGTGGTCTCAGTATCGGAGTATAAAGGAAGGAAATCCCCACCCACAAGAAGCATGAAAGATTTCAATGCCTTCATTAATAAACTGGACTTGCATGACATCCCCACTGTTGGTAATTCCTTTACATGGTCTAATAACAGATTCAAGAATAAATGTAAAGACCTTCTGTTCCAGAGATTAGACAGGGGCTTATGCAACTTAGACTGGTTGGAACTATTTCCAAACAGCTCAATTCAGGTCCTTAATAGACCGACTTCTGATCACTCTCCATTAATGCTGTCCATTCAATCTGCTGAAGAAATGATACCTAGGCCTTTTAGATTCCAAGAAATGTAGACTAATAGACAAGACTTTCAAAATCTAGTGGAAAAAATTGGAATTTACCGTCCTCCGCTACTAGTATGTGCAGATTAGTGCATAAGCTTAAGAGACTTAAGATTGACATTAAAGCCTAGAACATAAACACTTTTGGAAATGTCAATCAAAACCTGGCTAAAGCTGAAGCAGAGGTCAGTGGGCTAGAAATAAAATTTCAACAGTCAAAAGCAGAGTCTGATTTAGCTGAACTTAACAAGTCTAAAGCCTTACTTCTTAGAGCGCAAAAAGAAAAAACATCTTCTTAAAATAGAAGGCAAGGTTAAATTGGCTAAAACACGGGGATGCAAACACTAGCTATTTTCATCATACCATCAGGGAAAGGAGAGCTAAATAAAAAATCAGTAAAATCAAAGATGGAAATGGAAATTGGATTTTTGACCCACAGCTGATTAAAGATGAAGGAGTTACATTTTTTAAGGGACTCCTTAATGAGGACGCCCCTCAAAAAATAGGAACTTACCTGAAATATTTTCTAGCGGAAATTCCTTCTCTGGTTACTGAGCAGCAAAACCAACTCCTGTTAGAATCCTTTAATATACAGGAACTGAAATTTGCTGTTTTTGATCTAAATAAATCAAGTGCTCCAGGATCTGATGGTTTCTCTGGGCAGTTTTTCATATCCTTCTGGGATACTATTAAAGAAGACTTATTGGAGGCAGCAAATGATTTTTTAAGTGGTGGCCTTATACCCAAGGCCATTACAAGCACCTGGCTTTCTTTAATCCCCAAAAAACCAATTCCAGTCTCTTTCTCAGATTTCAGACCGATCAGTTTGTCAAATTTTGTCAATAAAGTCTTCTAAAAAATGCTTATGGAAAGGATTAAACCACTTATGCATATCCTAATCTCTCCTGAGTAGAGTTCTTTCATTAAAGGCAGGGAAATCACAGACAATATACTTCAAATGCAAGAGATGACCAGGCTCTAAAGTCCCTAATCTAATAGTGAAACTAGATATGCAAAAGGCTTTTGATAGAGTCTCATGGTCATTCCTGAATTTCATTCTTCTTCACTTTGGCTTTCACGGGAAATTTGTTAAACCCATTATGCATAACATATCTGCTGCAAATTTCTCGGTTTTAATCAATGGAGTTACTTCAGGTTTCTTTGCATCCTCTAGGGGTATAAAACAGGGAGATCCTCTTTCACCTTTCCTTTACAATTTGCTCTCGGAAGCTTTTTCTAGAGGGTTAAAGAAACTTTTTAGCACAGGTTACCTTCAGAATTTCAGTCTACCTAAGAGTTGTGCTCCAGTTTCACATTTAATGTATGCTGATGACACAACAGTATTTTTGAATACCAATCCTAGAAACATGAAGAGGTTCAAAAAGTTTCTTAAAGCTTATGAACAAACCATAGGCCAAAAGGTCAATTTCTCAAAATCAGAATTATTTGTATCTCATAGGACAAATTCTTCTATAGTTAACTTTGTAAAAAGGATTTTGGGAATGGAGAAAGGAGTTTTCCCATTTAAATATCTGGGAGTGCCTATTTTTTGGTAGAAATTTGTAGGTACACTACCAGCCATTATTGGAAAGAATGGATAAATCAATCCATAATTGGAAGAACAGATGGCTCTCCACTGCAGGTAAAATTGTTCTAATTAATCACTATCTTCTCTCAATCCCAACTCATATCTTTTCTGTTTTGAGTCCACCAAAAATAGTTTTGAAAAAATGGAGAAAATGGCTTCTAGCTTTTTTTGGGGATATTCTGACAATGTCGGAAAAAAAATGGAGATCTTGGAAAAATGTGAGTGTACCTGTAGAAGAGAATGGATTAGGTTTTAGAGATTTAAAGGCCATTGTAGATGCTTTTTCATGTAAACTGTCGTGGAAACTGCAACTCAATTCCATGCAATGGACCTCACTATTATGGTCACTACCGATGTCTTACAAAATATCTCATACATGGTCTAGAATCTGTAAAATTACTGAAAAAGCAAATAGCAACTCCAGAATAATACATGGTATTGGTGATTGCTCCTTCTGGAACGCTAACTGGATGGGCGAAGGAGCTTTGTATTATAAATGGCCTCAAGATAGAGATATCCCCTTTATGGACATCTCACTTAGGTCATTCATTAACAACAAAGTATCAATTCTCCCACAACTGGAGCCATTTTTGGCGACCAATTTGTACTCAATTTTGCAGGAGGCTAAAGTGGAATATACTTATGAAGATAGACTCATCTGAATACCAGCCACAAATGGAATCTTCTCCATCAAATCTGCATACAAAATTTTCAGACAGAGAAAGCTGAAGATCCTCCATTTTCAAAAGGTATGGTTACCTTTTATTCCTAAAAAGATATCTGTGCTTTTATGGAGAGCTCTGAATGGTTTACTTCCTTTTGATAACATTTTAAGAAAGATAGGGTTCCATTTAACATCCAAATGTCCTTTGTGCCAGACTTACAGTGACTCTTTAGATAATTTTTTCAACTCTTGCCCCTCATCCATTACTGTCTGGAACTGTGTAAATGTTTTTTTAAAGATTCAGCAGAAATCTTTCCCAAATTTGAAGAGCAGAGTTTAATTTTACCTTTCTTTTAATGCAGAATCTAATATTCAGTCTAATATCACCATCGCTGCCCTTCTTGTAACAATCTGGACTCTTTGGATTAAAAGGAATAATATCCTGTTTGACAATGAATCCTTCTCCAAAGATGCTTGTATGCATGAAATAAGAGACATGATATATCAAATCTTCTCAGTGAATCATTTGATAGGTAACTTAGACAAGCATAAATATTTGACACAGGCTAACATTATTCCTCACATTACACAAAAGAAAAGGAAAACTTTTAAAGCTGTGACATGGCAGAAACCCCTTACTGGACACAAGATTAATACAGATGCAACATGGATCAGGGGGGGTTTTTCTGCTCTAGCAGTGGTAGTTAGGAATTGTGAGGGGAAGGTGGTTAAAATGAGGGCAAAATCTTTTCACTCCCCATCACCTTTACATGCAGAATTGATAGCTATCCAATGTGGATATGAACTATGTTCAGAGCTGGTTTTACATAGATGTGAGGTTGAATCCAACTGTTTAATTGTAGTTTAGGGTATTCAAAACCCAAATACCTCACCATGGAGGAATTACTCTATGTGCCAATCTCTAAACTTGAAACATCATATCCACCCAATCCGGCATATTCCTAGAGAGACTAATATTGCAGCTGATTTCTTGGTGAAATTTGCATTAGAAAATAACTTTGATGGTGATTTAGAACTGAGTTTAGCACCTCCTTTTCTTAAGGGACTCCTTCATCTGGATAGATGTGGAATTCCTTGGATTCGAAATGAGTCTCAAGAGCAAGCTGTATAATTTCTGGCTGAACTTATGAACTTATCATAGGATAGATACTGCTGATAATTTTGTGTTTATTACCGGTTCTATTCTGCTACAAAATTTTATCCTCGACTGGTTATACATTTATGAATGAGCATCCATCAGTTAAGGAGCCCTCGAGCCTGGAGTCCTCGAGACTTGGAGTCATCGAGCCTTGGAGGCATCGAGCCAAGGAACCATCGAGACATGGTGTCCTCGAGCCTTGGAGTCCTCGAGCCCTGGAACACTCGAGACATGGAGAACTGGAGCACCCGAGACATGGAACCCTTGTCACATGGAGCCCTCGAGACATGGAGCCCTCGTCACATGGAGCCCTCGAGACATGGAGCCCTCGAGCTTCGGAGTCTGCGACCTAAAGAGTCCTCGAGCTTTGGAGTCCATGAGCCTAAGAGTCCTCAAGCTATTCCCTCGAGACACGGTGTCCATGAGACTTGAAGCTCTCAAGCCTTACAGTCCTCGAGCTTTGGAGTTCTCGAGCCATGGACCCTGGAGCCTGGGAGTCCTCGAACCCTGGAACACTCGAGACATGGAGCCCTCAAGACATGGAGCACTCGACACATGGAGCCCTCGACACATGGAGCCCTCAAGACATGGAGCTCTTGAAACATGGAGCCCTCGAGATGTGTGGCCCTCGAGAAATGGAACCCTCGAGACATGATGCCCTCGAGACATGAAGCTCTCGAGACATGGAGCCCTAGAGCCTTGCAGTCCTCGTGCTTTGGAGTACTCGAGCCATGGACTCTGGAGCCTTGGAGTCCTCGAAGAGCACTCGAGACATAGAGCCCTCGAGACATGGAGCACTCGACACATGGAGCCCTAGAGATATGGAGCCTTAGAGATATGGAGCCCTCGAGACATGCGGCCCTTGAGACATGGAGCCCTCGTGACATGGAGCCCTCGAGATATGAAGCCATTGAGACATGGAGACCTAGAGACATGAAGCCCTCAAACTTTGGAGTTCTCGAGTTTCGGAGTCCTCGAGCTCTGGAGCCAAGTCTGGAGTCCTCGAGACATGGAGCACTTCGAGACATGAAGCACTCGAGACATGGAGCCCTTGAGATATAGGAACTCTCGAATACATGGAGAATAGGTGACCTCGAGTACATGATACTACACTAAACCACCCAATCGAGCCTTCGAACTTTCAAAGCTCTCAGGTTCCGAGCACTCTAACCGTGAAGACTCTACCCTTATAGATCATCCACTAGTCCATCACTACCATTAGATCATTCTTTTGAAGGCAACGAGGTTGCCTTACCGATGTAATATTCCTAACATCATTGTACATCTTTTGGTGCTTCATAGGTTTGGGGAACCTAATAAATATCCCCCACCTTAGGGTGCTTTAAAATGTTTTAAAAAAAGAGAACCATAGTCCAATAAGTTGCGCTAAGTTCTTGGAACAATCCAGGAAGAATCATCCTTCAAAGTTGATTCCATTGGATTCATCTACTCGAGAACAATAAAACTGAATGTTAAACCTCTTAAATTGGACTAACAGTTCATTTGTAGTGAAGGAAAGAAGTTTAGCCGATCAATCTTGGTGGGCCGTGAGTTCAAGTGCCTAATTTCACTCAAAAATGGCTAAGTATAGGCGTGGACCGTCCCAATTTTTATGGCCCACACCGTTCCAAGTGCAATATGTTAAGACTAGCCATTGAGATGTGAAGAATTGAGCTGCATGCTCTAAAATACTGAGCAAAATGAGGATTCTGATGGCGGCCCATGCCAAACGACATGGACTGTGGATCAAAAATGCAAAAATAAGGACTCTAATGGTGGCCCGTGTCCAATGACGCAAACCGCACAGACACAACTTGTAGATAACACTATGGCCTGTGCTAAGTAGACGATGTAGATCGTGATAGATCTTGCAGCCTGCGCCAGCGTGGATCAAATGGGCCACGCAAAATCTGGCGCTCCGCACAGATACGTACCAAGGAGGCGGCACGGACCGTGCCATCTGTGCCAGTGGCTGCTGAACTGGGATTTACATGATTTTGGCCTATTTTGGCCTATTTTTAGACCCACTCAGCTACTACTATACATATAGCCTTAGTCTACTAGGGTTAGGGACTTTTGTCATTTTTCATATTCTACTCTTGTAATTTGGAGAGCATCTTAGAGAGAGAAACATTCTCTCTTCTTCTTTTTTTTTTTCCTTTTTTATTTGATCCTATGATGTAGAATTCAAATCTATATTTGAATTCTATGTCTAGAGATTAGTTTCCATAGCTTGGGGATAGTTGCATTCATGTGCTGATTTATGCTTTTGTGAGATTCTTAGTTCATCATAATTATTTTACTTGTGATATTATTGTGACTTGTTCTTGAATGTTAGAATTGCATGAATTGTACGCTCCATGAGCACAAACTCTAGTATATATTCATGTTGGTGCAAATATTGATACCCCTTGGGGAAGAGAAATCTCGGATGTGTTATGGGTAGCAGGGTCCGGGTCCACGTGGATATGTACGTAGGTCTTTTTCGAGTTTTGCTGTTACATTGCTAGGACACCAGTCTTAGTTAGATA
Source organism: Rubia yunnanensis (assembly GCA_037428765.1). NCBI lineage: Eukaryota > Viridiplantae > Streptophyta > Magnoliopsida > Gentianales > Rubiaceae > Rubia > Rubia yunnanensis. The sequence goes on from CM075061.1 coordinate 54,092,121, forward strand.
TTTGGAGTAGTTCAAAGGGTTGTGGGTAGAGATAGCACAAAGTAGTAAGCTATGGTTGTAAGAGATCCTAGTGTCATAGATAAGGTGCCTACCTCCCTTTGCCTTGTATATATGCCTAGGGAGTAGAGTATCCGTGGTGGAGTGCCCGAGACGTAATTGTACGGGAGAGAAATAGACCTACAAAAATGGTCGGACCGTGTTGTACTCCTCTAAATATGAAGGCGATGCCAATGGAAGGTTGCAAGAGTACCCGATGCGACAGGTACGGGGAAGTGTATGACATCGACCACAATACGTGTTAGAGTACTGGATTAGGTTATCTAAATCTTATATGTGAATGAATCGAGGATCAAAGCATTAAATTAACCATGTTATGCAAGTATTCCCCAAGTGTCTAGCTAATATAGTTTACTTGCTTTTTAACTTTCATGCTTTGTAGTTGTTAGTTGAAAAATCAAACCCCCTTTGTTTACTATACTATCTATTCTGAGCAACACGTACAGATTGAAAACCCAGACGTGGTTGTGTTTAATTGACTGTTAGTCCCTAGCATCTCTGTGGGCATACCCAGTGTTTACCACTAACTACCTTTTCGGTAGTATAGTAGTGAGTTGGGCAAAACTATACATTTTATCTTTGACCTTACTCAGTCTTCACTTAGGATAATTAGCTACAATTAATGACCCCGAGTGGAGGTGGGTCTGGAGGTGATGTACCAAATTTATGGTAGATAAGAGGATTACTTCTTTAGGTTTTAACTAGATGAAGATGGAAAATTCAGTGCAGTTTTTTCAAGGATACAATGATGAAAAAATACGTCATGCTACACGGAGATGTCATGTTGTTTGACACCACTTACATGACAAAAAAGTATAGCCTTGTTTGTGCTTCGGTTGTGGGAATAAAGAGCCATTTTAACAACGTGATGTTTGGTTTTGCATTTATTAGAAATGAAAAGAAATGAGCTTTTGTTTGGTTGTTGGATACATTCAATACGAAATGGGGAAAAATATAGTAACTATATTTACAGATCCAGAATTAGATATGAAAGATACAATAAAAAAGGTTTTTAATAATCTACTCAGTTTCTTTATTGATGTTTCAATACAAGCGCTTAACCACATATGTCTTTAGGTTGATATTTTAATAGATCAACACACATGCTTGATGTGCACCATATTGTATGCGTTAACCAATGCATTTGACACATTTATTACTATATTTTGTTTGGTTGATTGCTAGTTTTAGTTAAGTTTACATGACAAAGAGTTTAGACGACCATTATTGGTTTTTATATTCTAAATTCCAAGTTTTGTAGACTTAATTGAAGCTAATGGAAATTTTGTATTCACGGGCACCTAGATCTTCATTTATGATCTTAGTAGTAGGTTGCTCATAAATATTTTGGCATCCTTTTGTAGAAGGCCATTTGCAAGAATGGTAGAAGATACTTGAAGGCCATTCGCAAGAATGGTAGTAGATATGAATGCCACATACATAAAGTGTGGTAGTAGATGGAATTGAGCTGGGAAAGACATAATTGAAGTTCAAAGAGGTCAAGAATGGAGGATGGCATCAACCGGCCGAATCAGCCGGTTGACTAACAAACACAAAACCACCATAGTCAGCACGAGGCCAATGCGCCACCACGGAGCTAGCCTAGCAGGACCATGCCAGCAACACAGACCGTTCCACAACCCCCAGCAAGAACCGTGCCAACATTTGGTGCCCATATCCCTTTGCTCCAAGTTCACTCCAAAATGGCTAAGTATGGGCGTGGACTGTGCCTTTTCACACAGTCTATACCATTTAAATCCCAAATGCGAAGACCAGCCCACATGGTGTGAAAGATGACATGGCCTGTGCCATTTTATAAATGAAAACTAGGATCCAGCTGATGGCCCGCGCCGAATGACACGAGACGTGAAATCAGAGGCATTAGAATGAAGCTCTAGTTGGCGGTCCATATCGGGTGACTTAGCCAGTGCCAGAAGGAGGCACATATCCCCTGCCAGACCAGGTAGGCTATGCCAGCAAGAGGTACACGGTCTGTGACAGGTCGAGCGGTCAAGGATAGCATGAAGTGTATTCGGTGGGCACGAACCGTGCCATTTTTCACTAGCCATGTCTGTTGTGGCTGCTAGGGTTTTAGGCCTATTTTGGGCCCATTTCAAGGCCCAATTCCTTACAACTATATATATGGACCTATGTGTACTAGGGTTATCATTTTTAGACTTCAAGAGTAGGGTAGAGAGAGAAAGGAGCTATTCCTTCTCTCTAGAATCTTTTCTTTTTTCTCTTTATTTTTTTTGCCCAAAGATATTTAATCCAATGAAATACTTGGGTTCTATGCTTAGGGAATAGTTAATTTTCTAGGGGATCATATATGTATTCATGATTTGGTACATGTTTTGTGACATTCCTTATATTTACCTATTTTTATGTGTGTATGATATTATATTGGCTTGTTCTTCATTTTCTTATGAATTTCATGAATGACACACTAAGTTAGCACACACCACAGTCCACAATCGTATTGGTGCAGATATTGATACCCCTTGAGGAAGAGAAACCTAGATGTGGCATGGGTATCGAGGTCCTGGTCTACGTAGGTGTGTGCAAGTAGGTCTTTTTCGGGTTTAACCGTTACAATGACAACACACTAGTCTTAGCTGGCAAGTTGGTCCGAAGGGTTACAGGTAGAGATATCATTTGGTAGAAAACTAGGGTTTAAGAACCCTAGAGCCATCAATAAGGTGCCTATTTTCCTTTGCTTCTCTAGGCCTAGGAATAGAGCATTTGTGGTGTAGTGCCCGAGATGTAACTGTACGTGGGAGAATCAGATTTGTACAGCGGCAGAGCCATTGTTGCGCTCCCCTAATTACGGAGGCGGTGTCGATGGAAGATTACAAGAGCACCCTGCGTGAAAGGTATGGGGGAAGTGTTGACCATCGACCACTCCCTGCGTTATGAACACTAGAATAGATTTAATTTCTAATATTTGATGGAATCAAGGATAAATGTTTTTTTGCCAATCATGCTATGCATATATTCCCCCTAGTGATTGTCCATATAGTTTAATCTCGTGTGATCTTATATCCTTGTAGTTTTTAGTTGAAAACCCCCAAAAACCTATTTTGGAATATTTTGCTATTCCCCACACACAAACGGATTGACGAGCCGTACGTGGCTGTGTGTAGTTGATTTTTAGACATCTAGCATCTTCCTGGACAAATCCAGTCTTTCCACTATCTACCCTATAGGTAGCTTAGTAGTAAGTTTAGGAGCATAATATAAATCTTTATCTTTAAATCTTTTGAATGCCATCCGCTCATGTTAGCTAATCATACGCATTAACGACCCCGAGTGGAGGCAGGTCAAAATTTTGGTGCCGCTACCAGGGATGCTAGTCTAAAATTTTAATTGTTAACTTGCACCACACATTAGTTGAGTAGTTAGTGTTGTTTTTATTTTTGTTTTGTTGGTTTTTGCTGTTGAGCCTTTGTTATAGCGATGTTTCTACTTCTAATCCTTTTGCTAGTTTTCTTTTAGTAGGGTATCGTTTGTCTCCTAGTTTATGGTACAAAACCATGCCACAAACTTAGGGACTTTACACTATGTAGTGGAGTACGCAGGTAGTTGGAGAAAAAGGAGGAGGAGAACTAGAGTGGGGGTTCCACAAGAGTTGACTTTAGTAGTAGAAGAACCAGTTGAGTTGGCAGAGGATAACCGCACTTTGAGGGCGTTGATGGCTCCATATTTGAAGAATCAACCCCTTTGCATCACCTTTCCCCTATTCCCACCAAATGTCAATTGCAAGCTGAAGAGTGGGATGATTCATTGCCTCCCAGCATTCCATGGGATGGTCGGGGGCGGGGGGATCCGAACAAGAACATTTAGGAATTTCATCTTGTGTGCACAAATATGAAACTGTATCTAGAGGGTGTTTCCTTTCTCACTTCCAGACACTGTGAAAGACTAGTTGTATTACCTTCCACCGGGCTGTATCACATCATAGATGGGCATGAAAAGGCATTTTCTTGAGAAGTACTTCCCAGCCCCCAAGTCTGTGAGATTGAAGAAGCAATTGTCCAACATCACTCGGAATGCCAATGAGTCATTGTATGAGTACTGGGAATGATTCAAAAGATTGTTGGCTAGTTGTCCTTATCACCCATTCAAGGAATACGACTTGTTCTATTATTTATTTGAAGGTCTCTGTGATGATTGCATGAGGATGGTTAATGCAACTTGCAATGGATCACTTGCCAACGAGAGTCAGAAAGATGCGATGCTTTATTCAAGGAGATGGAAAATGGAACTAGGTAATTTGGCACAAGATTAAGAGTGAAGATGTTGAATGAGTCAACTTAATCTCCCATGTTGGAAGAGAAAGTGCAAGCACTTACCTCTATGATGAAGGAGTTCAATGAAGGGGAGGATCTAACAAGCTAAAGTGTGTGGCCTATATAGTCTCAACCATCACACCAATGCTTATCCACAAGTGGTTGAAGAATTGGAAGAGGTGAAAGTGTTGGATTTCAACGGAGGAAATAGGAAACAATTCGGTACAGGGCAACAACAATAAGGGTTTCGGGAGAACTAATGAGATGCAAGGCAAGATCTCTACATGAATACCTTCGACCCTAGGTATTACGATCACCCCAACTTTCATTGGCACAAGGAGAATCAAGCTCAAGGGTACAACTCAGGTAGAAAAACTCCACCTCAACCATATCCTATGGGAGAAGGACCTTCCAACAACAACACTTCACTCTACAAGTCAGACCAAGAAGAAATATTGTATGCTATTGGCCAATTGGCAAAAAAACATGATGTATTCGTAGAGCAAACAAGGCGTGAGATTGAAGATCTTGTGACTAGGGCCTTTTTTAGCATAAAATATCTTGAATTCCAAGTCCTGCAACTCGCTACCTTGGTGAGCCAACTTAAGGCCAAGAAGTACGGCAAACTTCCTTCCCAACCGGAGGTCAATCAAAGAAATGTGAGTGCACTAGATCTAAGGAGCGGGAAGGAAGTGTGTGAGCCCAAGAAGAAAATATCGCAAGAAGATGATCTGATTGTAGAAGCCAACAAGACCAAATTCGAGAAGCGTAAGATCATTGCAAAGAAGGATTTTTCGAAAGAGCTTCACCCACCGAGGAAATAGTGAACCTTCCACCACCATTTCTAAGTGCACTTAGGGGGAGGCCAAAGGTGGTGAACAATGATGCAAACATCCAGAAAATCTTTGAAAAGGTTGAGGTGACCATTCCTATCTTAGAGTTGATTGATCATGTGCCATCTTATGCTAAAATTATTGAAAGTTGCATGCATTAAAGGGAGGAACAAACCAACTAGGAAGGTAGGACACTTGAAAATAGAGGGAGTCACCATTTTGAATCATAAGAATTTGACATGATCGACCTATCTCCTTAGGTGGGAAGTTAGTGGAAAGTGCCATGATCGACCTAGGAGTATCTGTTAATGTGATTCCATATAGTCTTTATGAAAGCCTAGATATAGGTGAACTTAGAGACACTAGGGTGATTGTTCAACTTGCCGATCATTCCTAAGCTGGCCCTCGAGGGTTAGTGAAGAACGTGATGGTTCGAGTTGGAAAGTTAGTGTTCTGGCGGACTTCTATTTCCTTGACGTAGCACACGACTGAAGTGCACCCCTAATAATATTGGGGAGATCATTTCTTAAAATGTCAAGGAAAAATATTGATGTCTACTTGGGAACACTTATCCTAGAGGATGGCATTGATAAGGTGGGGTTTGATATTTACAAGTCGAAGTATGATTCACCTAACTCATCTTTTGTGTACAATGGTGTTACTTTGTTTGATGAACATGATCAATTTGACAGCTCATGCATGATGAATGAAAAATAATGCCTAGATGAGTTTTTTTTATAGTAATGACATTGATGATGAGTTCTAGGGAATGCATGATGTATTGATGGTATGTCCATCTCGGAATATTTTTCCATGCTCACTAACTTGCAGCAGTTAGGGGAGAGTGGCGAGGAAGTAAAACTCCCCCGACCACCTCCTAAACCCAATGAAATGGTTAATGACTCAACATTGGCTAGGTATGGAAATTCACTCTCTATAGCAAGCAAAGCGCTCAAAGGTAAGGATGACACTTTATGGAGACCTTTCCACAATGATGTCATCATGGGTGGAGTTGCCAATGGCAACTTCTGAGCCAACTATAGTTTCTTTCAATTGAAATGCATGCAAAAGGAAAAAGTTATGTGGATGACAATAAAAATACGGTGTCCTTTCTTCTTCTTTTTTCGAGATTTTTAGTAGATATATTTTGCATATTTTTGTGTGTGATAAGGATCTTGAGATGAACTCTTATTGATTGATATATTTGAGTTCAAGTCCGGTGATTTTTTAATGGAAGGAAAAAGGGCTTGTTGGGTGACAAAGTTTTTTGAAAAAGAGAGGAACTAAGAAAAAATGGGGCCTTTTCACTAAGAAGCCTCGTGCCAAGGGTCGCTATTCGTGCCAGCAACACGGACCGTGCCACAACTCTCACCACAAGGGTAACTTTGTGCCAGGTACTCCCAGCACAAGGGTAACCTTGTGTCGGGCACCCTCAGCACGAGGCTACACATGTCAATGCCTCGTGTGAGCTGTGAATTGGGCCAAAAATACAGATTTTTGAAAAATTAAAATTTCAAGGTAAAAAAATGCATTTTTGGCTCATAAATTCAGAAAATCCCTTATTCCTTAGGTTGCTTGATATAAATAGTACTTCATAACCTCCCTTGGCATAAATTGATTAGTACTTTTGTCCCCTAAATTTTGTAATTTCAAAAATGCAATCCTTATCTCATTTGTACCTCCCCTCTAATTCACCTTATTTTCTGAAAATAGAGATTCATAGTACATTCCCTCACTTATGTGAATCATTTGGCTCATTCAAGTTCTTCAAAAACACTCACTCTCACTCCTTCTTAGTGCAACTATAAAGATTGGAGCTTTTTCTCTCCAAAATTAGCATTTTTGCTTCTTCTTGTGTGGAACTTTCAACTCTTAGTTTCAAATTCCAGGCAATCCTTTGAAATTCATGCTTAATTTCTTTATTTAGCATTATGGTGATGTTATGTAAAGCTTGAATCTTGAAAGTGGATATATTTTTGGGAATTATGTGGGTTGTGAGAATGATCTTATATTGAACTAAGTGTGGGGGGATGTGTGTGCTCTTGTACTTTGATGGTACGATCTTATTGGTTTTGGTGGTTTAGGAGGAATTATTTTTGATTTCATGATCTTATTGATGGGTTCCTATGATTTTCCATGAGTTTATTGTTTAATGAGAATGATTCTTGATTCTATAGCCTTTATAGTGAGAAAGCTAATCTGGAATGTATAGGCTATTTAGGAAGAATGTTCTTGTTGAATGATATTCGATGCATGCCTTTGTGTATTATTGCATTGCCACTTTTCTCTTTGTTGTGATAGGATGCCTTGAAAAAGGAATAGGTGAGAGAAATGAGCAACTTCCCAGAGTGACAAAGGGAGGAAGTTGGCCAAGGTTGGGAGAAAAGAGCCAACGACCTCAACTCTTCCTAATTTGTTGTTGAATAATTCATGGGGTTAACTAAAATCTCCGGGAGTGCGGCCCGTAAGTGAAGGTACCTCAATAGTCCAAAGAGAAACATTCTAGAGACAAATTTTTATTGCAAAGAAACATTGGGAGCTCTAGGTCTACTCGAACCGGTCACTTATCTACTCAGCCGAATAAGCCTAGAGGGTTTCTTGGACAAGAATTCCTAGATTTACATTAGGTGGACATTGAAGTTCTTGGCAACATTGGAGCAGTCAACAGACATGGAAGGAAGGAGAGTCATCCACTTCTATTTGGATTATGAGGAGTACACTATGTCACATTGGGATTTTGACCAAGCATTCCGGTGGAAGTATGGGAAATATGTTTCGAGGACACACCGGCAAGGGCTTCCATTTTTTGTTGGGCACCTTTTGGAGAATTCTATCGGGCACGGAGAGGAAGCATCTATGCAAGAGCACCGCCATCGTTCACCCGACATTGCGATATGTTCATAGACTATTGTCCAGGGGGTAGTTTTCCATAGAGGGCTTTCACAGTGCCCCGATTCAAACGTCCATGTTTTTTTGGTAATGACTCCGGGGGGGGGATTTTTACCCTAACATGGTGGGCGCTTTTGTGCATGAATGTTTAGCCACATGAGACAGGAAAGGTGGCAAGATATCATTGAGAGTTATGGTCGGACTCTTAACTCAACACTTGGGCCATCCAGTTCCTACTCCGCTTGCATTAGCGAACTTAGGTCATTTAGGGATGCGATACACCATAGACAAGCCATCACGTGTTTCACTTTTTTCCACCACCACTTCGAACAACCGATTCATATTGTTATATGGAAGAACTACAATTTTCAACTTCATGGTTCTTCCACAGCCAGAGTGCATCACTATAATCCATGGCACTCTACTGGAGAACTTGTTTCTAGTACCCATTTTGCAGTTTGAGAAAGATTTCTTCAGGATCTTATGAAGACCGAAGATAGACATTGATGAGGAGGATGGTGAGACTCCATTTAGAGAACCACTTAGTCGCACTCACCTACCCACAGACTTCCTTGACCAGCTGCACATTTTTGGGGAACAACTTGCAAGTTCTCAAATGTTGCAAGTGGTCGGCCACGTAGTAGGAGGGATTAGTTTGCAGTTGGGGGATTTTGGGACTAGGTTTGACTCTATGGAGGGAACTATGTGAGTTTTAGGGTCTAGATTAGACAGTGTAGAGCAAGAAGTGCATGAGGAGTTCACTATTGCGGATGAGAGGTCGAATGTCCAAGAGGAGGCCATTGAGAAATTAATTGAGAGATTCCATATCCCAAGGATTAATAGTTTTTAGGACTTTATTCCCATCGAGAGACAAGAAATGTGACATGAAGCCCCTCTTTGGGGCATTTTGTGCTACACCAAAAAGATTTGAAAAAAAATATATATACACAGGTAAGTTGAAAACCCGAAAGGGTAACTTAGGAAAGAATGGGAAAAACTCGGATAGGTCGAAATACCTAGGTAAAAATGAGAGGCTAGGCCCGGATAGGTTGAAAACCCTAGGCAAAAATGAGAGGCCGTGTGGAAAAAGGTGAAGTGAGCTCAACATGTGTGAAAGCTAGAAGGAAAACCAAAAGGCCTCCTAGGAAAAATGAGAGAAATTGATAGAAAATGAAAACTAAGTTGAGGATCCTTTGGCATTATCCTTGGTTGTAACTAAGTTGAAAATATTGAATGATCCTTTGTTACAATGAACTTGAGGATCTTTTGGATTATCCTAGGTGATTTTTCAACAACAACTCTTGAATTTCTTTTTGTGTACTTTTTGGGGGAGTAAACAAGTTTAACACTTAACATTTTTTCTTACCTTTGTCTTCATAAGATTTTGGGTCGTTAGGTTACTTTAGCATCTTCATGGAGTATGAGAGTTGTGAGATTATTACTTCTTTGGGGGAACTAGGGTAGCTAGGGAATAACACTACAACAAACTGAACCTAGTACTCTGCCACTTTTACTTTGATTTTTTGGTTAAGGGAAAATAACCTAGGCAAAAAATATTTTTTACCTCGGTTTAAAAATAGAGGTAAAAAGTGCACTTTTTACCGCAGTTTTTTTACCGAGGTAAACAATATTTTTTAAAACCGAGGTAAAAGGCTGTCATTACCGATGTTGCAAGCATGTATGTCTTACTGACGTTGGTTGTTTTTGAGACCGACGCCGCACGTCACTCTCACAGACATGAATGACCAACGTCGCACACATGTCTGGCTTACCAACATCGGTTGTTTTTTAGACCGACGTCGCAGGTACCACTCGCAGACATGAAATGACCTATGTCGCATATTTTTATGGCTTACCGATGTCGATTATAATTGTGAACGACGTCGCAAGTACCTCTCGCAGACATGAAATGACCGACGTCACACGCATGTCTGGCTTACCGACGTCGATTATTATTGTGACTGACGTGGTGCGTACCTCTCGCAGACATGAAATGATCGATGCCGTATGTATGTCCGGCTCACCGACGTCGCACATACCTCTTGGCAGACACCCCTACGATGCACAATTTAAAATAATTGAATATATATGTATATTAATAATGTAATTTTTTAATAAAATAAAAATATATATTTAATTTTTTTTACGCAAATCCATTTCTTTTTAATTTTAAAAAAATTATACTTTTAACTATGACTTTATGTTTGTGTTTCCAAATGAAATAAATTAAATGTAGAGTTCGAGTAACACATGATCAAGATTTTAATAATAAAATTTAATGCTAAAGAAAACTAAAATATAATTTTGTAAATTTTTTATGCTGCTCCATTTTTTTAAAACTTTTAATTTTATAATTATATTCTTAACTGTGGCTTTTATGTTTATATTGTTTTAAATGAAATAAATTAAATGTAGAGTTCGAGTAATATGTGATCGAAGTCGAAATATCTCTTTATTTCGGATACATTGCAGGTATGACATATAAATATTTGTGAGAAAGGTGGTCGTACCAATTCAGTGATTAGATGGATATGTCAGTGCTGGAAAATAGGCACATAGGCACTGATATAAGTTACTCAATAACATGTACTAGCGCTTTCCAACATTTCAACAAAAAAATAATTTATATCATATTTCTTTATTTAGGCAAGAATAACAAAAATCTGTATTTTGGAGCAATGGGTAATAGGGTAACATAACTTTGGGCCATAGTGCAATTTTCCAAGATTGTGTAGAAGTAATCAATGCTGACTTTCGATGCACTTCTGTTCACCCATAAATTCCCAAATTGCAAATTTACAATCTTATACTAATGAATTTCATTTGGTGTCGCCAATTTCGTGATTCGACAATTTCAACTTTCTTGGAGAAATCTAAGTGCAAAATGTAAAACTTTACTCGTAACTCCAGATTGAAATCCGCTCGAATGCGATGCTACCATATACACTCTTATTGTATTTTCTAGCTTTGTAATTGAACATATATCAACAATTAGGCATAAGAACACACCCGTAATCCTTTCCGATTTTTCTTTATTACTTCTAAGTATTTAACTCTAAGTTACTCAAGAACATGTACTAGCACTTTCAAACATTTCACCAAAATGATAATTTATTTTATATTTCTATATTTTGGCTTCAATAACAAAAATCTTGTATTTTGGAGAAATGGAATAGGGTAACATACTTTTGGCCATAGTGTAATTTTTTAAGATTATGTAGAAGTAATCAATGTTGACTTTCAAGGCCCTTCTGTTCACCCATACATGCCCAAATTGTAAATTCACAATCTTAAATCATTGAATTTCATTTTGTTGTCGCTAATTTTGAGATTCGACAATTCCAACTTTCTTGGAAGGACCTATGTGCAAAAGGTAAAAACTTTACTCGTAGCTCCAAATTGAAATCCGCTCGAACGTGATGATACCATATACACCCTCATTGTATTTTTCAACTCTGTAACGGAATATATATCAACAATTAGGTATAAGAACATACTCGTAATCCTTTCCAATTTTCCTTTCTTACTTCTAAGTATTCAACTCTGAGTTACTCTAAAACGTGTACTAGCACTTTCCAGCATTTCCCCAAAAAAATAATTTATTTTATATTTCTATATTTTGGCTTGAATAACAAAAATTATGTATTTTGGAACAATGGATAATAGGGTAACTTAACCTTAGGCCTTAGTGTAATTTTTCTAGATTGTGTAGAAGTAATCAATGTTGACTTTTGAGGTCATTCCGTTCACCAATACATGCCCAAATTGCAAATTCACAATCATATATCATTTAATTTCATTTTTGTGTCGCCAATTTTGTGATTTGACAATTCCAACTTTCTTGGAGGGACCTAAGTGCAAAAGGTAAAAACTTCACTCGTAGCTCCAAATTGAAATACGCTCGAACATGATGCTATCATATACACCCTCATTTTAATTTCTAACTCTGTAATGGAATATATATCAACAATTAGGCATAAGAACATACCCATAATCCTTTCTGATTTTCCTTTCTTACTTCTAAGTATTCAATTCTAAGTTACTCTAGAACATGTACTAGCACTTTCCAACATTTCACTAAATAATATTTATTTTATATTTCTATATTTAGTCAAGAATAACAAAAATCATGTATTTTTAAGCAATAGATAATGGGGTAACACAATTTTGGGCCATAGTGTAAATTTTCAAGACCGTGCAGAAGTAATCAATGTTAAAAATGTTTGACCTTGAATGATCAACGATCAACCTTTATTTGACATTTCATACATAAACACTAATAAAATAGTTATAACTTAAATATCAACGGTCAACCCATATATTACTTTCAACATATAAACATTAATAAATATGATTTTTACACAACAATTTTTACAATAATTTATTTTTAAAGGAAAAACATTCGTATATTTATCATACTCAAATCAAAATAACCTAAAATGATTGCATGCACCGAGTATGTAACACTATAGTAATTAAATATATAATTATTTTATTTTATAAAAACAAAAGGTTAACTTAATGTAAATATTTAATTTAAAATGACATTATGAATTTTAAAAACAAATTAGATTCATTAATTAAACTAATGAACATAATAATGAATTTAGCCTAATATTAAGTATACTATTGAACAAATTAAATGAAAAACTTGATTTTAACCATTTTATTTCAGCCCATCTTAAGTCAAGTCCAAAATCCAACCCAAACCCTAGTAGTATAAATATTAGACCAACTTATTTTTTTAGTACCCTACATATTGTTCAATACCTTATTCTGGCCCCCCACTCCAAAATTGCGTTTAATCGGCCACTAACATTTTAAAAATGAATCTTTTGGTCCCCCAAACGGTTTTCGGGCAGTTTTTTGGCTGAACTCTAGCACAAGACCTGCACGTGACACATTTCTCCAATTTTCCTAGGGGTAAAAATATCATTTTCCATTAAAATCAATTACAATTTTTTTTCTTTTTTTGCTTTCCTTATTTTCCTTTTACCATTTTCACTTCGTTAATTTCATCGTCCCCTTTGTCGTACCACCGCCCTCCCCTGTCCACCACCACTCCCTGTCCACTGCCACACTTCACCGCTATTCACCATCTTCGAGGAGAAAAGCTCCCAGGTCCCACCGCCTTTTGGCATGAGTTTCCTTTCCCGGCGAGAAGAACTCTTCAAATTCTCCGTATGTCGAAGAATTTCAGCGACGGTTGTTCTATGACAGTGACTTGGTGGCTCAGGGGCTCGGACATTCACCAAGTTATAGGGACATTACTTTCGGAGGAATCCGTCACTGGAGGTGGGAGGCGGGAGGCGGAAAGGATGAGGCAGAGATGCAGCAGCAGATCGACTCTGACGAGTAATTAGGGTACCACGAGTCACCGCCATTGCAGAGCCGAGTCAGGTCCTCGGATATGTTGTCCCAATTGTTAGATATGTCTCCGGTGAGAAAATCCGGTGGTTCTTCTTTAAGCAAATCCTCGCCGTAATTGTGGACGAAGAAGGCTTGCTTGACACCGGCGAACAACCACTCCACCATCGCGACGGCTTGGGCGAAGTGGAGGGGGGATAGTTCTAATTTAAAATTTTACGGGGCTGGGTTGTAATTATAAAAGGGTCCAGAATGTAATTTTAAAAGTTAGGAGTTAGGGTGTAATTTAAAAGGTGAAAGGTTAATTTTACCCTCAACTAAGAGCGGAAATAAATTATTTTTTTGTAATTGATTTTAACAGAAAATTATGTTTTTACCCCTGGACAAATCAGAGCAAAGTGTCACGTGCCGGAGTTCATCCTGAAAACCATCCGGAAACTGCTTGGGGTACCAAAAGATTCATTTTTACAATGTTAGTGGCCCATTAAATGCGGTTTTGGAGTGGGGGACCAAAAGAAGGTATTGAAAAATATGCGGGGGACTAATGAGCTCCAGATCAGGCTGTGGGCTACATATAATAAACACTCCAGTTCCACTTTACCGGTGCTCGATTCGCTCCAGATCCTGGAGGAGTCCCAGCTTCAACGGCACTTGCTGGTGTTCCACCATCATTGCCGGAGGTTCGCCGACATTCTACCATCGCCAAATCTTTGGCCTAGCCGCACTGAATTATTACCACTCTTATATGATTTTTTAGTTTTTAGGGTTTTAGGCATTTTTATAATTATTTAATTGGTGGACATTAATGTGCAATCCTGTGGTTAAATCTGATTAATGAAATCTGATATTAAATTATATTAAATTATGATATTAACTACTGAAAGTAGGACCGATATCAGTTCTGCTTTTGGTAGATTTTTAAAAATTTTCAAAATAATATATGCGACTTTGCACTGCTGTCGGTAGTGGTTTCGGTAAGACCGACATTGGCTGCGATGTCGCAAGCTCTGCTGGTCAAATTTTTTTACCTCGGTTCTTATGTGGGACATCACACTGCTGTCGGTACCGGTTTTGGTAAGTCTGATGGGTTACCAAAGGGGATGCGACGTCGCACGTGACCGTGGTAAAAAATACTTTTTACCTAGATTTTGAACTGAGGTAAAAAGTAACCTTTTCTACTTCAGCCACATTAACTTCCGTTTTTTCAAGGCAAAAAAACCAAGGTAAACATGCTTGAAAAAATGAGGTAACAGGTTCTTTCTCTTGTAGTGTAAGTTAGATGCATTGGCTAACTTATCTTTGCATGGTACATTCCGCTTAGATCTTTTCTTGATTTTTGTTTACTTAAGGGCGAGTAAAGGTTTAAGTGTTGGGGATTGATGTGCACCATATTGTATGCGTTAACCAATGCATTCGACACATTTGTTACTATGTTTTGCTTGGTTTATTGCTAGTTTTATTTAGGTTTACAAGACAAAGGATTTGGACGACCATTATTGGTTTTTTGTCTAAATCCTGAGTTTATAGACTTAATTGAAGCTAATGGACACTTTGTATTCACGGGCACCTAGATCTTCATTTATGATCTCACTAGTATGTTGCTTGTGAATATTTTTGGCATCATTTCGTAGAAGGCCATGTGTAAGAATGGTAGAAAATACTTGAAGGCCATTCATAAGAATGGTAGTATATATGAAAGTCACAGACTTAAAGTGTGGTAGTAGATGGAATTGAGCCGGGAAAGGCGGAATTGAAGTTCAAAGAGGTCAAGAATGGAGTATCGAAACATTTTTCCAGTCATGATACACAAATATTCCCAAAGTGCTAGTCTATATAGTTTAATCCCGTGTGATCTTATATGCTTGTAGTTTTTAGTTGAAAAATCCCCAAAAACCTGTTTTGCAATATTTAGCTATTCCTAACACACAGAAAAATTGACAACCTATATGTGGTTGTGTGTAGTTAATTTTTAAACATCTAGCATCTCTGTGGACAAACCTGATCTTGCCACTATCTACCCTATAGGTAGCTTAGTAGTAAGTTTAGGAGCAGAATATAAATATTTATCTTTGACTCTCGGTTAGCTAGTCACACGCATTAAGACCCTGAGTGGAGGCTAATCAATGCTTACCCATAGATTTTATGTAATGATTTCTCTATGCCATATGTTGTTTATATAACATGTTCAAATTTTGAAAGCATAATGTTTGATGGTTTCCAAATCCAGTAATGAACATGCAACATGACTAATTGATGTACATATAACCTTCCATAATAGATGATTGGTGATTTATAATATACCAATTTATGATAAATGTGTTTAATAACACAAGACATAGACTCTGTCTATGAAACTTGAAACAGAATGCAATAAGTCACTATGGTAAGTTAAAGAGCAATGCAAAACTCAGCAAGTCATTCGACAATTATTTGGAAAATTGTGCAAAAGAAGAATAATTTCAGAATTGCTGGTATTCTTTGATAGATACATACCAGCTTCAGGATAACGAGTTATTCAAGGGCCTCTACGAACTCCGAGAAAAATGGTGTACCACGAGTTATTCAATCTTTGAAAAAACCATCCAAAGTTATAGAAGCACAAAGACAAGTAGAGAATATACCAGGTCAATAGGAAAACCTAGATCAACAGAGGAAGGACCTGGACTATTAAAACATGCAACTAAAATCTATACACATGGTATATATATGACCTACCCAGTCCCAATTGGTCAAAACTAAGGCCCTGTTTTTCAGAGCTTATATTCAATTGAGTTCAATTCAGCACAATGAAGTTTAGCAGATATTTCATTTGGT
The DNA here is from genome assembly GCA_037428765.1 of Rubia yunnanensis. NCBI lineage: Eukaryota > Viridiplantae > Streptophyta > Magnoliopsida > Gentianales > Rubiaceae > Rubia > Rubia yunnanensis. The sequence goes on from CM075061.1 coordinate 54,108,370, forward strand.
GGAGTTTAGCTTTCTTTAGTCATGTCATTACTATTTATAAACAAACTTATTTTTAGTTCGGTTCAATTTAATTCAGTTCAGTTCAAATCATTTTAGTTCAATTAAAATTTGTTTAGATAAGCTCTAGAGAACAGGACCTAAGCAGCAAAGCAGCACTTCGCTCGATCAAATCGGATTGCCAAATACACAAAAGGCCAACCACACTGCTTCACTGTTAAGTAACCAATCTCGAGAATAGCGAAAATCACTGCTCGCCATAATACCCTATACTTGACCACAATATAAGAGAGTGAAGCACAATATGCAGTTCATGAGCATACGTTCAAGGCTCTATAAATAAAAACATAAAATACGAGACAAAGGGAGAGATTTTTTTACTTTGAGAAAAGTATAAGCAAGATAAATCGTTGGAGCATCCTCCCTAAGAACTTTTACAGGTACTCGGAGAAGATGGACTCGCTGTAGGTGATTCTGAGAACTATCACTACTCGGAAGGAGTCCTTAACATCAGTGGTAGCGTCTGTGGGGATCTAATCACTTTATTGGTTTTTACAGTCCCTGGGAAAGGCCGGAGCCTATGATAGAGCTATCATGTGCACAACAGACATTCAGAGGAAATGACCCTCATCCCTAAGGGACCCAAGTAGTACAAAACTAGCTCACTAAGCAGGGAAAACTTTTGCCAGCGGTACGTCAACAAAAGTTTAAGTTTATTATGACAAAAGCAACCCGCAATGAAGGTACGCTTCCATATCACAATTATTTTTATGTTATGTATATATATACATACATGTGTGTATATATATAGAGAGAGATACATACGCAAAGAGATTATAATTTTTTTATATTGGGGAAAATGCCATGGGGATCTCTTAGCCATGAAATTAAGTGAACTAAATAGAGAATATATAATTAAAAAAATCAAGTTAGGAAAACCAGGCATGACTATGCCCAAGTTAAGGTATTAGACTAACGAGTTACACGGGACACTGAAACAATGATATACTGCTAAAGACTTAGAACAGAAAACATCAGTATAGGTATAGCACATCGGAGTGCTATTAGATAAAGGGCACGCCCACCCTGCGCAGAAAAAACAACCCCCAAATCATTCACCTTTTATAAACAAAGAAATATAATCCAAACAGATTCAGTAAGCAAGGTGAAATTACATCATTGTAAAAAAATCAATATAAATGAAATTAGAGGAGTCATTGATTAATCAATAATAACTTCATAAATCTTAGATCTATACAAAAACTAAGGATTACAACAAAATTGCCTACCTAACTATGAAGCTTCCCATAGGAAGAAATACAACATATTATTTGAAAACCTATCACATAAATAAATATCTACTTAAGTCCCTAGATGTGCGCTAGTCAAGCCATAAAGGCACCAAGGAGAGCAGCTAAAGAATGGTTTCCCATTCTCCCACTGTATCTCCTTTGTTTCCCAAAGTGCCCCCCCTGTGAAGGGGCACCATATTTCTTATCAAGTAGAGAAGGCGTACTAGCAAACAACAACTGATAGCTTCGCTAGTACATCAACTTCATCATATACCTCACCTCAGCAAACTCACGAAGCCATTCGTTCATCACGATTTCGTCAATCGGGTAGTCCATCTTTTTTTTGGGCTCAGCCATCTTGAGTCTAAGCATCCCACCCCCATTGGTCTTCCTCAGCTCCCACACCCAAGGGCATCGTAGATAGAGATTCTTCGTCATCCTCATCACGACCCCAAGTTTGCTAATCATACAATACAAATATACATTGGATAATGAAATTTATAGAAAATTAAAACACTTTTAAGACTAAAAAACTTACGGCAAGAATGGAGATCCTCTAAACATCCTACGGGGGGTGTAATCTAGACTTGAACCTCTATCAACTAGAGTAACTCCTCCAACTTAATCCCACATAACCGTTTATCACATAAATGGTGAGATCCCCAACCCAAATTCGGGATATCTCCGGCATCTTAACTAGCCCCATACATCCCTGTAGCACAACATACCACTATCCCCATGAGGAAAATCCTCGCTGAATGGCCATATAACCTTGGCTCAATCACAACACACTCAAAACTACTTTCCATAATGCCTAATATGACATAGAATACACTTAAAGCTACTCCCCCAAATGCAAAACACAAATTAATAAAAATACAAACTAAGAAAGTGCTCTATCAACGGTCTCTTTTTATAGGCGTAATTCAGCCTTGAAAAAAGAAACCCTCATTACTAAAAGTCCTTCAAAAGTCCGCATCCTATTATTTCTAAAATTTACTAACCACTTATTAAGCCTTAGAAAATGGTATACCGTAATATTCTACATGTTCCAAAAAAAGAATTTGAAAAGACCACGCTCATGTTGCATTCTTATCTACTCACAAGGCCACTAAAACACACTGGCCCACTCATAATATAGAGACATCCCACATAATTTGAAAATCATAAAATACAAAAATTAAAAATCCCTTTACATTTGCTTTGCATGCCTCCATGAACTACTCCCAATAAAAATATAAACTCCCGCCCACAACTCTATTATTCCCGTCTACTTAAGCGACACAAGAAGGCAAATCACTCACATATTTTCATGGTAACAAAGTTACTCACACCTCATTGTAGAGATATGACGATCATCTAGGGTTTCACATGGGTGTGGAAAATCACCAGCCCAATGACACAAGCGGAGAATCGTCCTACCTTCTCAATGCAATACCCAATTCTACTACTATCTACATCACCCTTGCTAACTGGGTAACCAACCACTGCATTTCCCTTCATTCAGCCATATACATTCTTAGAAGCCATCAATCGTTCCACATTCCCTACATTTTTTTAATATCAAACCAATCCCACTTCAAATTATTTACATAAAATAATTCAATTAACACCGCTCCATATAAACTAACGCTATACTAATACAGTAGCCCATGGTCACACCATAATACCATGCCAATACGAAACTCTTATCCAAAATACATCTTCATTAAGAAACATCTTAGTACATGGCTTTGTATTTACAACCAATTAAAATACCATTAAAATACAAACACCTGTATTAGGAAAAAAGTAAATTGCTTTTTTGGTCCCTAACATATGATCTTATACCATCTTTTGGTCAATGAGATCAATAGCATTTCCTTTCAGTACTAAACAAATTCAAAATGATTTGTTTGGTCCCCAAGGTGGTTTTCAAGGTGGGTATTAGTAGACTAAATTGTTTTATGGTCCATACATATGATCTTGTACCATCTTTTGGTCCCCAAAATCACCTAAAAATCACCTTGGGGACCAAACAAATCATTTTGTATTTGTTAGTTACTGAACAAACGTATTATTAGCCTTAGGGACCAAAAGATGATATTCCATCATATGTTTGGGACCAAAAACATAATTTAGTCTTATGAAAAGTTTTACTACATGCTCAATAAAAAAATATTTCTAAAACTACACTCCCATCTACGCAATCAGCTATTCCGATTGATAAACCTATAACATCATCAATAAAGATGTTCAATTATCGAAGCCTTCCCCTCATTATCCTCATCCTAAAGGATCTCCTCCAACTTCTATCGCATGTGTAGATACACCCTGTTGCGTGTATTACCAACTGCATCCATATGCTTCATATGTTTTACGTAGTGGGACTAATTACCTTTGATAATCAATCCGCAGTCTCAGTTCCCTAACTGCATACTTTAAATATATACAAAGTAGGTACTTCGCCGCAATTCCTCAATTTGCTGCTCCAAACGGTGGACAATCTAATAGAACCCCATCAGACCCCTAGGCCTCGCAGATACAACTTAGCAATCTCTTTACGAAGATTCACATTCACCTCATGTTATTCTTTTAGCGACGATTCAAGCTTATGGCACCGCTCTTCCATTTGGGTGCAACAGACGTCCTAATATCCGATTCTCCTCTCCATATTGTCATACTTAATCAATATCTGAGCCTCATGCACACGCGTATCTTCATGACGATTTCCCTATTCATTGGACACCACTCTAAAAAACTGGCACTTAGCTTGATCCGATCAAACAAATCATCCATACGATTTGCTTTCTTCTAAATAGTAACCATTTTCTGATCAACCTCATGAGTTTTCTCCACCCAAAACCTTTGCCATTCCTTTTCCTACCACATTACATCCATCAACTCCCTTTTCAACTTATCGATCATCAAACTTTTCTCTAACAAACGTGCATCATACTCGTTCATCAAAACCATGCTTTCATCCAACTTTGTTTTCCATTCCTATTCACATTCTACAAACTTGTGCACCAACAAACCTGTTTAATATCCTAGCTTTATAGCCCACTGCTTTGGCTTAGATGGAATATTTAAATTATAAAGGTAATCATTTATTGCTTCCAAATATAGAATACACACATTCATTGCTTCCTCAAGGCTGCATTTGAACGTAACACGAGGAGACAGGCCATACTCATCCACATATTCACCTTGCCATAATCTTGAAGACTTACACAAGGATCCTACGACTATCAGATACCTCTCCCACGAACCCACTATGCCTAACATCACCAATAACGTTCCCCATTTGCACTTCCATCAAACCCATTTCATCGATATATAGGCCATCGAAGCCATATCTAAAAACCAAGTCCACATATTCATCACACAATGAAGTAACTATTCCATTTAAACCATCAACCCCCGCCCATCAAACCTTCTCGTAAACCATACAACAATCATGCACTCGATGTTGAAATCCAAGTAAACACACAAACTTATCAATGATGCATTTGCGCGTTGGTAAAAAGATACAAACATAAATATTTTCCATTAAATATTTCCACCAACATAAATTACATCAAAACCTAACGAGCCAAAAACTAGTCTACCTTTCATTAGCTGACCTACCAGCACCGCCAGTGGGCATATCAGTGGCAACCTTCTTGGATTTTTTCCCTACTGGGTATAGTTGAAGGTGCTCTCAGGAGGAAGCGAATTCACTGGTAGATAAACCTCTCTAGCATTAATGTTCTTCTCAACACCTTGCTTAGTCGCATAACGATCTAGTGTAAAATCTTCAAGCTCCTTCATACAAGGAAACAAAACCATCTTCCCTAGTTTCTTGATCAAAGGAAAAGGATGGCCATCCCCCCTAACCTTCTTCACCAAATCTCCATCCACCTCACGATTCATTTTCTCCACCCCCACGATACCCAATTTTAAATTATGATTACAAATATCAACTCTGGAACTACACCATCCCACATCTGCAACTTTGGTGTACATATCCACAGAAAAAATTATAGAACTTGTGGATCTTCATAATCTTGTTCACCATCAAGCGTATGTAGTCTTGATAAGCAATACTTTCCTTTTCTAGTTTCTCAAGCTCAACCCGCAACTCATCATTAACCTCAGCTTTGTCTTGGCTAAGACTCCAATTTTTTTTCCAAATACATTTTGAGCTCTTTACGGGCCTTTATGCCCTGCTTCAAATCTACCTCTAATAATGTCACCCGCTCCAGAAGAATGCCCACCTTCTTTGCATAGTCAATAATGCCATGCACCTGCGAATCAAACACACATTCCCATCAGCATAATTAGCATGTGAGATGATACTCGAACATACATCCCCAATACACATAGCCATATAGCTAAACCCAACAACTTAACAATTTCCTTCATATTATTTAACTACAGCTTCGGGAGCCCCGCCACAACTAGTGATGGTACACCCTTCATGCGAACATGATCTGATAACTTTAACACCTTGAAAGTCTCAATGTTATTAGCTTTTTATTCCCCAGGCTTGCGTTTACTGTTCCCAACATCCGATTTGTTCATCTCTATAGGCTCCGCTGGAGATCTTCACCTGTCTCCACCTTAGGCAACCCATTACCCAACCTAGTGCCTTATTCACAATTATCTCCTACCTTTTTTCCTGGAAACACTCACAACACAAAAAAAAAAGATAACCCATATATCCTTCGCAACACATATAAAAGTTATATGACAACCCCACTTCCCTCTAGGTCTCCCTATCTTTAACACACACAGAGCCAATTCATTTAAAAAACTCCGATCTCTTCTTCACTCCACTTTTCTATAGCTGAATCCAATAGCTCAACAATCTCCTTCCTATTATTTTCCAAATCCTTTAGGAGCCCCACCATAACCGGCGATAATACTCCGATCTTTCATGCGCCAAAAACTTTAGCACCTTCGAAGTCTCAGGATTATTAGCCTCTTCTTCCCCAGGCTTGCGTTTGTTGCTCCTAACTCCCAATTTGTCCATCTTCTCTAGGCTCTGATTGAGATCTTCAACCATCTCTGCCTTAGGCAACCAATGATCCAACCAAGTGCCTTCTTCACAATGATCTCCTAACTCCTCTCTATGAGCAGTGAGAGCATTCACTATTATACATGACAACATCATACCTGGAAACACTCACAACACCAGTAAAAATGAACAATAAAGATAACTCATACATATACTTTACAAATCATATAAGAGTTAGATGACAACCCCACTTCCCTTTATGCCTTCCTATCTTTAACATATGGAGAGCCAATTCCTTTAAACTACGATCTCTTCTGTACTTTTCCTATCTACATGCACAACATCGGTCCACAAAGGCATCAATATGCCCCCAACACACCGAAAAACCATGTACTTGTCCTTCTGAACCCAACAATTACTAGGAAACCCCAACACAAATTGAACCCTGACATACTAGGGTGAATGGTAAACCAATCTTCACTAAACCATAACCTCTGAAGCTAATAAAAAGACGAAAAAAAATCCACCTTAAAATCTTTCCCAACATTACGATACACTTCCCTAAAACCAAAAATCATGGCCACACCCTGAGGACAAAGCTAGGCCAGAGACACATCATAAGCCTCCAACAAGCCCAGAACGCAATCCGGATGGGTACGACCAACCCATACAATACGTGATTCTTATACACACCATAATACCCAGTAGGAGGGTTCCATACTCTTTCACCAGGGCTAGTATCCGTATAACACACTCATTTAAAAATGAGTGCTACTTTTTCAAAGCAGCCCGATCATTCTGGTTATAAAAATATCATCGTTATTAATACCTTCCTGACTACCCCTTCTTCCACCATGTCATATCCCTTGGGGCTACCTCACCAACAATCTACACATCACTATCAACCGCCTCACTGCCACATACATTAGGAATGATAGTGAAGGACGATGATTTGGGACGAATAACTACCATGATTCTAAAATAAAAAAGATGGGAAGCTAATTTACCTTCTAAAAATGAAGCTCTCATGAGCAAATACTTTTAACATGCACTCACTTTTAGAAAGACACCAAAAAATTCAAATCATTAAAGATACTTTTTTGAAAACACACCTTTTCAAGAAAATCAATAACTTGTGTAAGTTAAGAACCAGAGTTGTTGTTCTTCAATTTTGAAAAGCATGCTTTGTAATAATTATTTTGTATGCCATTTAATTTCTACAAAAATCTCCCCCTTTTTTTGGGACACTACTAACCATTCCCCAGAAGAAAGGGAATATTGACCAGTAACAATAAATTGTCAATTCATTTGCAACCAAACAAATAAAATAAAATCAAACACCTTCCGAATTCTAACATAAACATTTTCTTTACCATGAAGTCATTTTTAAGTTCCCTTTTACCATACTGTTTTTCACTGAATGAACTAGGGTATAGTTTTCCCCACTCTACATTTACTTTTTAAAAAATATCGCCCACTTTTCAAAAAACAACCACTATCCACTTCACTCATCATGACTCTTTGGCTCGAGGGTTTATGGTATATATATGACCTGCCTAGTACCAATTAGTCAAAACTAATCATCGGAGTAGCCACTTTGCTAGACCGAATTGGCTCGCCAAACACACAAAGGGCCAACCACACCGCTTCACCCTTAAGTAACCAATCTCGAGAATAGCGGGAGGAACTACTCTCTCTAATACCCTCTGCTAGAAAAAAAAATCTAAGAGAGGGAAGCACTATATGGGGTGGGGCATGATCATACGTTCAAGATGTATAAATAAAGACAAGGAACACCAAACAAAGGGAGGGATTTTTTACTCTAAGAAAAGCATAAGCAAGATCAACATTGACTAGAGCGTCTAGCTTTCTCCACGGGGACTGCCCCAGAGACTTTTGCTCATACCCAGAGAAGGTGGACTCTCCATAGTGGATTCTGAGAATTGTTACCACTCGGATGGAATCCCCTGCATGAGCATATAAATTTCACAAAGACTTAGAGGAAGGATGAAAGTTGGCAACGTCAAGTAAGGCCATAAAAACATTTAGTCTTGGGTATAAAGTGTATATGAGTTCAACCCTAAAGATAATAAAAAAAAGAGTAGAGAAGGTTTCATACCAAAGCCAGGATGAAAAGGTGGGAATTCGATGTTCTTGCAAGTACTTGGACGGGGAAAGGGTAGACTTGTTGTGTTTCCATAGTCTTCGTGTCTTGCACTTGCACAAAATCACGTCTAGACCAGAAGATTACATCATGAAGAGATGAACAAAGATGTCAAGAAAAAAAAGGAATAAAGAACTTGGAGAAAAACCAACAAAAACCAAGACAATGAAAGGTAATGTACCATCGCATAATATGTAGGAATGGTAAAAAAACACGTAACCCACAGATCAAGAGGATTATTTATTTTTTGAATCTGTATGATAATGGGTAAAATGGGTAATCTAAAAATATCAGGCTGGTTGGGTATGCAGGTTAACCATAGGTTTGCCCGTATGAGTCAATATGTGGGTTGAAACCCACTGGTTTATCCATATAGATCAGTAAATGGATTGAAACCCTTGAATTTATCCATATGGATCGGTATATAAACCAATATAGGTTAATGAATGGGTTGAAACAAACGGGTTTACCCATATGGATTGAAATCTTTTTCATAAAGGATCAATATATGGGGTCAAACATGTGGGTTTACCCATATAGACTGATATATAAACTAACATTGGTCAATATATAAGTTGGAACCTGTGGGTTTACCTATATTTGATTCGCAGGTTGGGTGATTTTTGACCCGCGAGTTGGGTGATTTTTGACCCACGGGTTGAGCCGGTTTCAAACCAGCCCACTTTGACCCATTATAAACCAGGTTGAAATTGGTCATACCCGTATTTTTAATTATCGATATTATCTGACAAATATTTGACCCCCACCCAATTTGCCACCCCTAGTGTCATGATATGCAACAACATTACTATAATTTGGTGTTGAAGAGTGAAGAAAACATAGAAACTCTAATAGTCCTTTAAGAAGATCTAAATAGAAATTCAGCTACAATAAGTTAGTTGAACGTCAAGATCACGTCAGCTTTCTCATGAACAACATCAGTAACAACTTTTTAAGTTTTCTTCGTGGCCTTGTTTGATCGCGTCTTCTTTGCACTATCATTTTTTCAGCAACACCTACAAAACATAAATCATCAAATCATAATAAGTAAACAAGTATCATAAAATAATAAAAGATAAAATAATGAAAATTAAATTGATAACTACAAAAAATACCAGACAAACTGATACCTTCAGATGGAACAACGATATTTTCAACATCATCGACTAAATCATCACCACTAATACTCTTAGTAGCAATATATTTCCCATCTCCAGAAACGAGCTTAATTCATTTGACGACCATATTTTTATGCAGCATCTTGCGAACAAAAACTGTCACTGGAATATTGTTAACAACGTCTTCTTTAGTAACTTCAACTAACCCATCAAGTATGGGTGTAATAGTTTGCTTCCTCCGATGTTTCACGGTAGAAATTCTTGACAACCAAACAAAATCAGCCATTTTTTTTTTAATTGAAGACTCACCTAAGTGAGGGGGAATATATTGGCTCCCCAAACCATAAAGAGAGTAGAAGATGAGTGTTAATGGTAGATACAGCAAAATGTAGTGTCTTTAAGGAAACTAGTGACCTGCCTTAAGAAGGTCGATGCAAAGTTAAAATTGCGATTCCAACGCAAAGAATCTCCACCCCCTGTGTTAATTCTTTCGTTGGCCAGGCAAGATTAACTAGACAAATTGTAAACCTAAGCTTAAGCAACAGAGGAAGAATTGCTCTGAGCTTCTTAGGTTCCTCGTGAGGTGATGTTCCAATGTGCATTGAGTCAGAATCCCAATGTGTAGAGATGAAGCTGAGGAGTACGCCATCCGAGATGAAGCTGAGGAGAGCGCCTGAGTATATGCCGATTTCTTGTAAATGGACCTGAGGGCAAGTACAGAGAAAAACAGTAGTCTCCATTCTAATTGATGGCATGCATATATTCAAGGTGAAAAACAGTGCATCATTGAAGTTGAGAAGGGCATGTTATCAATTCCAAAAAGAAAACTATCAGTCGCCTTAAATCAGCCATCAATTTATAGCGTATGAATATCATAATGAAAAATAACCACTGGCAAAATACCTGTATTTAAAATCGGAGTTAGTTGACAACTAAGTTGTTGTGACTTTCTCACAGTGATTTCACCACCAACAACAATATCTAAGAAAAAAAATTAAATGTTGCGTTTAGAGAAACAAACCCAAAAACTATATCAGACAACAAAATAAGTAAAAAATTAGATAATTTAATTTAGAAAATGTGCTCTTATTGTATAAAGCTCGATCCAAAATAAGTAACATCAACTTATTTGAAAAAAAATAATAACATGAAAAAAACACAGATGAAAAGTATGGGAATATAACAACTTGTCAGACATTAAGACATCAACCTGAAATTTTAAAAAAGAACATTGAACATATATATATATATAAACACATCAACAACCATGAAATATTTTGTAAAAGGTTAATCACACCAATAAAAAGAGCATAGGATCAACTCATATGAACCACAATGTCAATAATGGCACGAACATAACTGATAGAGTATCGGAACATCATTTCTTACTGTTTTTTTAGTTTAGTTAAATTTTATTTTGGACTATTATTTTTAGGAGTTTAACACTATACTCTTTTTCCTACTTGGTTTTTTAGTGAGGTAGTGTGCTAACATTTAGAGCTAATTTCAAAATTATTGTAGTTTTAGGAGATTTAGTTCAGCTTGGATTAGATTTGGTAAGTTTAGATAAGGCAGATTTATTAACAAATTCAGCCAATATTTGGATTGATTTACTTGGATGAATTTGGTCATCATTTAGGTTAAACCAGGAATTTTAATTTGATATGATTTTAGCTTCTTAAAACTGCTACAAGTCATTCCAGTTTCTGACAAGGATTACCAAATCCCGTCTTTCTTTGTATTGTGTTAGTTGAACCGATACCCTATAAATAGGGTAAGGCTTCCACGAATTTAACACTTTTATCAATCATATATTCAGAATTTGACTTTATACTCTTTGCTTATTAAGTGTTAAATTGTTAGGTTTATTTCCATTATAAAATTGTGCTTAGAATCGTTGGATTCTTTGTGTTAATTTGGTGCAACTAGTGCTTGAGTTCGTGAATTAGTCCCTTGTGTTAGTGAAGTTCTCAAATTTGTGTCTTCTATTAGACGTTCGTTTGTGTTGTCTTCGATTGAAAGGCAGTGCTGCAAATCCTTTGGTATCACGTGCTTCTCAAAAATTCCCAATCCAGAATATTCACAAGGAGATTCATATAAAAAACACAACAATATAATCCAAAAATCCAAAACATGTATCTCAGCACCAAAACCAATGAAAATTCAATACAACCAAAAACATCAACAACAAACACCTACCGTGATAGAACAACATAACATCAATACGTAAATCTAAAAGAAACTAACCTCCAAGACATTGAAAAACCAGAGCATTAAATTTCAAATTAAAGATATATAAATTCACATTAACCAAATATCAATAATAACACAACATTAAGAAAGATATTAAACCTGAAATTGAAAGTGTGAGGATATTATCAAGCAAAATTCATATCAAGCTTTTTCTTTTTTTTTGACTTAAAGAACACAGCACAATGCCACAATATCACAGCCATGAGCTAATCATAGATAATTTACAGGATCAGGAACTAAAATCTAGTATGTACTAGAAATACTACTCTGGCAATAGCCACTCACATATTACAAGCCGTTTAATTTACTTATTCTTCTTATAATCAAAGCTGATGTTCTGTATATGCACGAGCCAAAAAACCCAAGGGAAAAGGTTGTCACCAATTCCCACAAACAGATGTTTACAAAAGCAGTGTCATCTGTAAAGTCTGTAACTGAATTTTGTATGAAGCAGCAGCTTTTCGCAGAAGTACTCTATTATTTCACACCACCACCAATAACAATCCTATGGCCGTAACCTCCACCCACGCTCAGCCAGCGCTTGACGAACTTTGTTTGCAGCCTCTGCAGTATCATTTAAAGGAGGGTAACTCCAGGGTTCTGACATATCCTCAAAACCAGTAAACGGACGAACGAGACCTCGTCCCCGCAGAGTATTGTGAAAGTCCACAAATTTCCACGTACAGCGTTCAGCGCCAATTACGTACACGGGCTTTCCAGTGCTACAAGCTTCACTTAACATGCTAACTGAGTCTGCTGTGATGATAAAAGCATCTGCCCAAGCTAGATGGCCCATGTGTGGATTTGGCTCTTCACCATTCCATATTAATACTTTTGGATGAGTTCCAAGTTCTTTCACCACGGTACTCCATATCTTTCTCGGGGTCCTTCTTGAGAAACATATTCTTACAGTACCACACTTTTCAAGAACATTGTGCAAAGAAGTTGTCAATTGTTTTGCAAGGTCCCCACCATATTTACAATGCCTTGTAGGTCCTCCTATGTTGACCACAAGTAATGGCTTCACCAAAGGTGCGAACTCGTCATGCCAAGTACTAGCAGCACTTCGAAGAGCAGCGGAATCGACTTGATGAAGAGCTCCAGTTGTTAGGATCACATGCCTATCGGGAGGTTCCCGAGGAGTTATCCATCTTTGCATGATCCGAGGAACCTGTTCCTGAGCACGTGCAGTTAAAGGGTAATAATCATGCTGGGGGGTGATCACCAGGTCAGATCTTTCCAAACGGGTTCGTGGATGCTGAATCTGGACAACAAATATATAATTAGAAGCCAATCTTTTGATGGAGCTTGCAATCGAAATGGAATCTCTTCCAGATGCCACAAGAAGTAATGGACCTTCCTTCTCAAAAGTCTGCCGAGCGATAGTAACCATGTTTCCCACATCAGCTTCTAGAATAGAAGATAAGCCTGCTGAGCCACCATTTTCTGGAAAAGGCATTAGTCTTTTCCCTCTCCAGGCAAACACAGTGCCAGAATAACCAAAAAGGTGACTGATGATAAAGTACAACTTTCTGTGGACAGATACTGGAAGCCAGTGCAACCACCCATTAATCCCACCGCTTGGCCTCGTCACCCGGTAGAGTGTATGCTTGCCGGAGAGGCCAAGGGCGTGAATCAATCCCAGACTTTGATTCTCGGAAGCTGGGAAGCCATTCCCAATAACAGCCGCGCGGCGGATGATGCCGTAGACTCCGCCCTCAAATACATCGCCTTCGCTGCCTCCAATTGCCCGGGGGCTTATCGGCGGTTCCGGCAACCATATGGGCTTCGTCTCTCTCTCAGTATATAAGCCCATGCTTCAACTGATTCGGGAAACCTAGATGATAACGCTGGTTTCGCACTCTGAAATTCATATCAAGCTAAAACATGAACTGTTAACATATGTAATTATATTATTCTTATCTCAAGGGTAGTTTAGTAAAATCCATGTAGGTAAAATCCATGTAGTACTAAAACAGAGCATCTCGAAAGTTTTGCTTACACATATATCATTCCTGGGTTTCTTTCATCTTTAATGGAGAATATCTTTAGCATGATTAAGCTTTCATGGTATAAGCTTTCATGGTATCAGAGCTGATGAAGAAGAGCTCCAGGAGTACTGCCGACGCTCATCGAAGAGCTCCACCTCATCGTTGCGACCGCCTCAAATCTCCGGCGTCTCCACTCCGATCCTCAGCGCCGGCGACGGCGAACTCAAGCGGCGGAAGTGGCGGGTAGAGAGGTACGGTTAAGTGGATCTGATTTTGCTATTGGTTTCGATTTGGGGCTGTTTGCTTGGATTGTTGGTATGCGTATTTAGGGTTTGCTATTGATTTGGGGTTTTTCTAATTGGAGTTTATTGTTGGGATCGTTTGGGTTTGTGATTGTTGGGATTTCTGATTCTTTTTGGGCTTATAGTTGTTGTCGATTTGGTGTTTGTTGCTCTCGGATTTGTACCTCCGAGTTTGGTTGTGTTACTTGTGCATTTGACTTTCTGGAATTGTAATCATGGTGGGTGGTAGGGATGATTCCCTTCAGTCAATAAGTGTGCAATTGGACGGTAAGAATTACTCGCATTGGAGCTATGTGATGCGGAATTTTTTGCGTGGCAAATGTTTGTGGGGGTATATCTCTGGTGTGAAGAAACTGCCTACGTTAGGAGTTGAGGATTATGATACTTTGTTGGATACTTGGGAATCTGAGAATGCGAAGATTCTTACTTGGATTAATAACTCCGTGACTCACTCGATTGGTGCTCAGTTGGCTAAGTATGAGACTGCAAAGAAGGTTTGGGAACATTTGGAGAGGATTTATACACAGTCTAACTTTGCAAAACAATACCAATTGGAGACTGATATTCGAGCTCTTAGACAGAATGAGTTGAGTATTCAGGAATTCTATTCTGCCATGTCTTCCTTATGGGATCAGTTGGCACTCACCGAGTCCCAGGAATTGAGGGCCTTTGAGCCTTATATTGCGAGGCGTGAAGAGCAGCGTTTGGTTCAGTTTCTGATGGCCCTTCGTAACGACTTTGAGGGGTTGCGTGGGGCTATCCTTCATCGTAGTCCTCTGCCTTCGGTTGATTCTGTGGTGAATGAGTTGCTTGCTGAGGAAATTCGCCTTAAGTCTAAGGGAGATAAGGAGACTCCTCTCCTTCCTATGCCATCAGTTTTTGCTGTCCCACATCGACCCTTAAGTGGGAAATCTAGTACTTATGCTCGAGTCTCTTCTGATGAGTGTGCCTTCTGCCATCAAAAGGGTCATTGGAAGTCTCAGTGTCCATTGTTGTCTCGCAGTGGTGGTCTTCCTCGTCCATCACAGTCGCGGCCTCCTTATCGGCCCCTTACTCGACCCGTGGCTCCTTGGGCACTTCGTCCACATCAGATACCTAATGCACTAGCGGCTGCTCCTTCTGTGGATCCTCATTTGCTAGAGAAGATCCAGGAGTTCCTCGCCTCACAGTCTCAGCCTCATGCTATGTCTGCCTCTCCCTCAGGTTTGCCACCATCATCTTCTGTCTCAGGTAAATGGATCATAGATTCTGGTGCCACTCATCATATGTCCCCTCAATCTGAGTCTTTTGTTTCATTATCTCCTCATTTGTCGCTTCCTATTGTGACCACCGATGGCACTTCTATGCCATTGGAAGGTATTGGTTCTGTTGTCACCCCTTCTATCCTTCTTGATCATGTTTACTATATACCAAATCTTGCCTTAAATTTATGTTCTGTTGGTCAATTGTGTGATTCTGGTCTAAATGTTTGGTTTTCGGATTCTCATTGTCTTATTCAGGATCGTCGATCTCAGATGATGATTGGGACAGGCCATAGGCAGGGGAGACTTTATGTTTTGGACCACCTCAAAGTGTCAGATGATGTTGTTGCCTCTAGTGTGGATTTGTCATCTTTTCGTTTGAGTAGTTCGTCTTCACCTTTTTATCTGTGGCATTCTCGTTTGGGTCATGTTTCTGCATCCCGTTTAAGGTTTCTAACCTCTACGGGTGCTTTAGGACCATTGAACTCTCATGATATTTCTGATTGTAGTGGTTGCAAACTTGCCAAATTTTCTGGTTTACCATTTCAGAACAGTACTTCATCATCTCTTGCTCCTTTTGATCTTGTTCATTCTGATGTTTGGGGACCCTCTCCCGTACCTACTAAGGGGGGCTCTAGATATTACGTCTCTTTTATTGATGATTTTACTCGTTATACTTGGGTTTACCTTATGAAGCATAGATCTGATTTCTTGGATATTTATCGTGATTTTAGAGCTCTTATTAGGACACAACATTCTGCTGTCATTAAGTGTTTTAGGTGTGATTTGGGAGGTGAATACACCTCTAATGTTTTTTGCCAGCTTCTTTCTTCTGATGGCACCATACGTCAGACTTCTTGTACAGATACTCCTCAGCAGAATGGTGTTGCCGAAAGGAAACATCGTCACCTGGTTGAGACAGCCCGCTCATTCTTGTTGTCAGCAGATGTTCCTAGGATATTTTGGGGGGAAGCCATTCACACTGCTGTACACGTCATTAATAGAATTCCAACCTCTCACAACTCAGGTTTGTCACCTTTTGAAAGGCTGTATGGGGTTGCACCTGATTATACTTTGTTGCGTGTTTTTGGTTGCACTTGTTTTGTCCTTAAACCTCATGTTGAACGCTCTAAGTTGTCCCCAACGTTTGCCTTGTGTGTCTTTTTGGGCTATGGTAGTGGTCAAAAGGGATATCGTTGCTTTGATCCAGTCAGTCAAAAATTATATGTTTCCCGTCATGTTGTGTTCTTAGAGCATATTCCTTTTTTTTTTCTGTTCCACGTAGTTCCCATCAGTTGACTCAGTCAGATCTTCGTTGCATTGATCCTTTTGATGTCATCACCGATGATGTTCCGCCACCAGACTCTGATCCTCTGAATACAGATACTCCTCCGAGCTCTCCCCCTCCATTGCCTTCACCGCTTGTTCCACCATCTTCTGAGACTGCGGCGCATCCACCTCCTCGTCGGTCTACTCGTCTTTGTAAGTCCACTCAGAAGCCTGATTTTGCTTACTCTTCTTATTCTCCCTCATTTGCTTCATTTCTTGTCTCCATTCACACTCTGTCTGAACCTACATCTATAGAGAGGCTGTCTGTAATCCTCTTTGGCAGGCTGCCATGGCTGAGGAACTTGCTGCCCTGCATCAAACTCACACTTGGGATTTAGTACCTTTGCCTTCGGGAAAGTACACCATTGGTTCTCGTTGGGTCTATAAGATTAAGACCAAGTCTGATGGATCTGTTGAGAGATACAAGGCTCGCCTTGTTGCAAAGGGCTATTCACAGGAGCATGGGATGGATTATGATGAGACTTTTGCTCCTGTTGCCAAGATGACCACCATTCGTACCTTGATTGCAGTTGCCTCTGTTTCTCAGTGGAAGATTTCACAGATGGATGTGAAAAATGCCTTTTTGTACGGTGATCTTCACGAGGAGGTTTATATGACTCCTCCTCCCGGTGTACCACATGAGCCGGGGCAAGTTTGTAGGCTTCACCGATCTCTTTATGGACTCAAACAGGCGCCTAGAGCTTGGTTTGAGAAGTTCTCCACTGTGGTATCCTCTCTTGGCTTTCGTCCCAGCTCTTATGACTCGGCCTTGTTCATCAAGCATACAAGTAAGGGTCGTATTCTCCTTTCTTTGTATGTTGATGATATGATTATTACTGGTGATGATTGTGAGGGTATTGAATCATTGAAGCGTGATTTGGCTTATTGTTTTGCTATGAAAGATTTGGGTGTGCTCCGTTATTTTTTGGGTATTGAGGTTGCTTCTTCTGCTAAGGGTTATCTGTTGTCTCAGTCGAAGTATATAGCCGATATTTTTCAGCGTGCCCGTCTTACAGACAATAAGACGGTTGACACTCCTCTTGAGACTCATGCTCATTACTCTCCGGATGATGGGATTCCTCTGTCAGATTCCACACTTTATCGTACAGTGGTTGGTAGCTTGGTTTATCTTACAGTCACTCGTCCAGACATTGCGCATGCTGTACATGTGGTCAGTCAGTTTGTCACTGCTCCTACATCGGTTCATTGGGCTGCTGTTCTTCGCATTCTCAGATATCTCCGAGGCACCCAGTTTCGTTGTCTCCTATTTCCTTCATCATCACCTTTGGAGTTGCGTGCTTATTCCGATGCTGATTGGGCTGGTGATGTTGAGGATCGCAAATCCACTACCGGATTCTATATCTTTCTTGGCGACTCTCTCATTTCTTGGAAGAGTAAGAAACAGGATGTCATTTCTCGCTCTTCTACAGAAGCTGAGTATCGTGCCATGGCCTCGACTATAGCTGAGATTGTTTGGTTGCGTTGGTTACTATCTGATTTTGGCATCAAACTTTCACGACCCACTCCGTTGCACTGTGATAATCAGAGTGCTATTCACATTGCACGCAATTCCGTCTTTCATGAGCGCACCAAGCACATTGAGATTGATTGTCACTTCACACGCCATCACTTGCATCTTGGTACGATCTCATTGCCATTTGTTCCCTCCTTTCTCCAGATTGCGGTCTTTTCACAAAGGCTCACTCCACTGCTCGCTTTCGTTTCTTATCAGACAAACTCTCAATGCTTCTTGTTGTAGCATCGTGAGTTTGAGGGGGGATGTTAACATATGTAATTATATTATTCTTATCTCAAGGGTAGTTTAGTAAAATCCATGTAGGTAAAATCCATGTAGTACTAAAACAGAGCATCTCGAAAGTTTTGCTTACACATATATCATTCCTGGGTTTCTTTCATCTTTAATGGAGAATATCTTTAGCATGATTAAGCTTTCATGGTATAAGCCCATGCTAAAGGTGCCAAACACAGTGCCAGAATAACCAAAAAGGTGACTGATGATAAAGTACAACTTTCTGTGGACAGATACTGGAAGCCAGTGCAACCACCCATTAATCCCACCGCTTGGCCTCGTCACCCGGTAGAGTGTATGCTTGCCGGAGAGGCCAAGGGCGTGAATCAATCCCAGACTTTGATTCTCGGAAGCCGGGAAGCCGTTCCCAATAACAGCCGCGCGGCGGATGATGCCGTAGACTCCGCCCTCAAATACATCGCCTTCGCTGCCTCCAATTGCCCGGGGGCTTATCGGCGGTTCCGGCAACCGTATGGGCTTCGTCTCTCTCTCAGTATATAAGCCCATGCTTCAACTGATTCGGGAAACCTAGATGATAACGCTGGTTTCGCACTCTGAAATTCATATCAAGCTAAAACATGAACATCAACCAGTAAATTAAAAACGTCATACTAAAAATGAAAAAAAACCAATAAACTACACATTAAAAACAAAAAACTACATAAAAAAGAGTTAAAGTATCATATATGAACAAAAAAGAATGAGCTGAAGAGGCACAAAAAAACAAATAAACGAGTATGATGCTAACTATTCATAAAACTAAGACAATATAGACACGATATATTTGAAAAGTCAACAAACACATAGATCATCATACCATAACATTAAAATATGAAACTAAATCCATAACAGCCACAACATGAAATAAAATATAGAAATTATTCAAATAATCCAGCAAAACAAATATCTACAACAACCAGGTGAAGATGAACACGACTGCCTTGCAAATATGACTTAAGATAGTATCCAATGATTACACACCATCAACTTTCTTCAACAACCGCAAAAACTAAGAACCAAAAAAAAAATTACCACAAAAAACAATCAACGCCCTAGGTATATCAAACAAAAACACAAAATCGTTACTGCAATCATTCAATAATCCAGATTCAACACAAATGTATAAAAAAACCCATATATAAACATTTAAAAAATTATAGAAACATTTCATGCACAAAAAGAACTTCAACAATACTTATGAACCAAAGAAAAAGCAAATAAATTAGATGTCATCATTACCTTAAAGCACAAAACCTCTAAAATACACGCACAATTGAAAAATGCAGAGTTAAAGTTGCTTCAGTCGTCAAATTTGCTTGAAACGCAGGGGTCACAGTGGAAAAGACGAGCGATTGTGAGTCAAAATACCTTGAGCATGAAATACCTTTGATGGAGAGAACTCAATGGCCCGATGGAGAGTAAAAGCAATTGAGAAATAGAGCAATTGAGAAATAGAGCAATTGAATTGCAAAGAAAAATTGGAAACAATTAAGAAATCAGAGAAAATAAATTAGGAAGAAAAATGAAGCATCACATCCTTTAAACAAGGACTTATTTTGCAAGATATAATAATTTCATGACAAGTTCCTGAATTTCCAGAACTTATATTGAATACTTCATGCTACAATTTTTATAATTTAATCCATGAGCTCACTATGAAACAATCTTAAACAAGACTTTGTCTCAGTTTTCATGTCCTAATACTCGTGAGAGTAGTTATCTTAGATTCCTAGATAAGTGCGTTGTTTGCCATATTTACTTTACAATGATAGCAACAATAAAATAAATTAAACACAAGCCACACACATACTTACATGATGTGTTAAGGGTGTATTAGGTGGATTTGTCCTTATAAGCAAAATTGTCTTATTTAAAAATAGAGGGAGACAAGTTTATGCTTTTTTTTCCAAAAAATATTACTTTTGCATTTAAAATATGCAACTTTTTATGACATCAAAAAACTACTTAGCTTATAAGCAAAACACTTGTGTTGTATTTGACATAGCTTATAAAATTTTTTGCTTATAAGATAAGCACGTTTTGGTGTTTGATAAAGTGTTAAAAATAACTTATTTTAAAATAGCCGTTATTCTTTTTTTTGGGGGGGGGGGGGGGGGGGGTTAAAGCAGAAGCTGGCCTTCCATTACTTTCAAAAGAAGCCAGATTTGCTTCAAGCACAACTCTGCCAAAGACACCCTTGTAAACTCTGTCAAACACACCCTAAAAAGATTGGAATGCTATTAATAAGTTTGAACTAAATTTCTTAAAATTTATAGAGTAAAGTGAGCTTTTAACCTTATGTTTTGGGGGAAAGTGCAGAAATGACGTTGTAAAATATGAAAGTGCAAAATTAACCCTAGAAATCGTTGACCAAATTGTCAGCAGCCAATTTGGCTAGAAATCAATAAAATAACTATTATACCCCTGATTTAAAAAAAATAGAAAAAGACAAAAATAGCCTCCCCTCTTATTAACCTTTCTCCTTTCTTTTTTATTTTCATTCTTTTCTTTCATAACCCTTAAACCGCCGCTGATTCTCGTCGGACTGGAGGCAACATACTTTTCTTTTAAAAACCCTAAACCGCCGCTGATACTCATCGGACTGGAGGCGACGCAAGGTGGTGGGAGGCCAAGCAGCTAGGTTCCAACGGTGGAGGTTGAGTGGTGTTGGCGTCAATGTTGTTGAGCAGGTCGTAGATCTGGTCGCCGGTGGAGTGGAAACTGAGGGAGTGGAGCAGGGCAGTGAGCTTTAGCTGCATAAGGCTGTTGTCGCGGTTGTTAATGGATTGTAGGTAGGAAATATGATTTTGGGTTGAAGACAATGATGTTCGGTTGGGATTAGGGATGGCGGTGGCGGGGTTTGTTTTGGAACGGGTAGGAAGTTGAGGGTTCTGATTAAGAATTGAGTAAAGAATATGGTGGAGATAGGGTGGCCGATGGTGATGAGGTAGTGGTTAGTGGTGGTGGAGATGGGTGGTGGAGGAGATGGGTGGTGGAGGAGATGGGTGGTGGTAGAGAGTTGGTGGAGCGGCGGAGGAGATGGAGGTGGGGTTAGGGTTTTCGAAGGTGGTGGGCAATAGGAGGCTTAGCAGTTTGATCCGGCAGTGGAAGTGGCATTGAAGTTTCTAGAGCTTGCAGCGGTGAGGTGTTGAAGCAATGACGTGTGGAGGAGTCGGAGGTTTTTGGAGCTAGCGGCAGTGAGGTGGAGGAGGCATCTGGAGGCGGCGGAGAACTAGGGTTTGGGGTCACGGGTGGATGTGGCGAGGTGTGGAGGCGCCGAAGTGGAGGAGGCATCTGGGGTGGAGGTAGCGACAGAGAAGTAGGGTTTGGGGTCACGGGTTGACGCAGTGGTGGCGGAGTGGAGAAGGCGGCGACGACGGTGGCACAACGGGTCTGAGCGAAGGGAATTAGTGGCGGGTCTGGTCTGGGTGGTGTTGCGGTGGCAGAGCTGGTGGTGTTGCGGCAGAGCTGGTGGTACCGCAGCGAACCTGGTGGAGGAGTGGAGGAGGCGGCAGCGGTGGCACGACGGGTCAGTGTAGAGGGAATTGGTGGCGGGTCTGGGTTGGGTGGTGGTGCGGTGGCAGACGTGGTGGAGCGATGGTGGACCTGGTGGTGCGCCAGCGAACCTGGTGGTGCAGTAGCGGAGCTGGTGATGAAGAAGAAGGAGATGTTGGGGTTATTTTTGTCATTCAGTTTTGTTTAGTAACAATAGAGGTATTTTTGTCTTTTCATAAATGGTAACGCCTGAATTTGTTTAGTTAATGTTGGGATAGTGTAATTTGGGTATAATTACATTGTTTTACCAAAAACATAAGGTTAATTTTTCACTTTCAGATTTTACAAGGTCATTTCTGCAGTTTTAACCAAAACATAGGGTGAAAATCGTACTTTATCAAACTTATTAAAAATCCTTTCGTGAATTGTATCTGGTTTAGTGGTAATCTACACTCTCTATAATAGACAGGTCCAGGGTCCAGCGTTATGGGACTGTGTCGGTGGTCTCCGTTGTGGTTTCCCAACCCGTAGCTGGTTGATGAAAGTGAATTCCTGGTAAATAGGTAAATAGTATAAACAGTGGAACCCACGATAGAGCCCTAAAAGAGCCCTACCAAATACAAAACCAGTTCAACCCTAGGTTACGTGATGAACCTAGGGAGCAATACAAAACATAATCCAACCCTAGGCTAGAAACTTAGGGAAAAAGAAGCGAGAGGGGAGGGGGGGTTAGTGGGGTACCCAGATGAGTACCCCCCTCCTCCCCCCAATTATTTTAAAGGAAATGCTAACCCTAAGCTAGAAAGCGCTAAGCCTAGGGAGAAATAACTGCAAGTCCGAATATGTGAATCTGGACCTCTACATAGCAACCAGAAATGTGTACTGGCTCTTCATATGAAATCCCCATCGCAACCGAGGCATGGGTCTCGGGTCTTGAAGAGAATAATGAAGAGGAGCCAGTAGTAGTAAAAAAAGCGCAGCCGAGTGTGGTGTACTCGGGTCTTGAATGGTTGCCATGGTGTGTTGGTGTGGCTGCATCCGGATGAAGCTGGGACCGCCAATGGAGGAGCAGCTTCTACCATATACACCCCTAAGTTGAGGAAAGAGGGATGTTATTGGCCTTCAAACGTTCTCGTGATATGGACCGAGACTAATTTAGAGGGCAAGAGTGCAGTAGGCAGTGCCAATAGCTCTTGTGAATCCCTATAAAAATAGCCCTCCTAAGGATGGAGAGAACGGACGCAACTTGTACGGCGTGCGTCAAGCCTGACGATTCTTTAATCGCCCACTCCATTTTGAGCAAATGGACAGCTTTATGCTAATTTAACACACAAGGTGTAGCGCAAGCATTGAGCGCATAATAACCATCAGGTACAAGTAACAACTTGCAGTGGGTGAATTAACTTCGCATGAGCTAATTAATTAACCCACTACTCAACTCATATGACCATGCAACCAAATGTAGAAAGGCTGCTCTTCCATCCTCATCAATCCACCAGATTAGATATATCAACAACAGGTTGAAGCTTACTTAGAGCAATGACAGGTCTTCATCTAATCCGCTTGTTAACATATTCAGGATCCAAAGATCAAATCTTCTAGTTCAGGCATAGAACATACACCGAAAGATGCCCACTTTGAATCATAGGAGAGAAGCTGGAAGAAAATCGACCCCGGAATTTCGGAGAAGGACTGCGTCCTTTTTTCTGTCCAGATATTATCTCTAACTATATTTTTGTGAGTTCTTTTGGCATAGTTTGAAAGTAGTTTACCTTGTCAGCCCGAAGTTTAGTCTGAAATTTACTGCGCCCAAAGGAGAATCTATTCGAACACCTTAAACCCTCGAGGGTCTCCCACTGAGCACTCGAAAGTTTCCAGTACTCGAATGGTTTCCTCGAGGTCTCGAACACCTTCAGTACTCGAACACCTTAAAACCCTCGAGGGCCTCCCACTGAGCCCTCGGAGGCTTCCAGTACACGAATGGTCTCCTCGAGGTCCCGAACACCTCAAGTACTCGAAATGCCTTCTCGAGTACTTCACCTTCCCTTCCAGTACTCAAGGACAAGGCACTCGAACACCTTCAACCCTCGAATGCCTCCCACGTAGCAATCGAAGACTTCCAATACTCGAATGATCCCCTCTAGTACGCGAACACTTCCAGCACTCTAGTTTCCATGTCGAGCACTCGAATACTTTAAAACCTCCAATCCCTCCACATAGATCTCGAAGGCTTTCAATACACGAATCGTCGCCTCTAGAACTCGGACACTACTAGTCCTCGAGTTGCCTTGTCTAGCCTTCGAATACCTTCAGCTCTCGAATCCTCCAAGGTATCAGTCCTCGAATATTGTGCCATCAAAGGCTTCCAACACTGAAATGGCCCCTTTGAGCACTCGAACGCCTCCAGCACTCTAGTTCCTGCATCTGTCTATCCTCAAACCATCCTCGAGGTCCGGAACACGTGACGTTCTCAAATGCCCTGTCGAGCACTCGAAAGCCTTCAGAGCTCGATTCCTTCGAAGTATCCTTCAGTCCTCAAACCATCCTTTCATCATCAAACTATCCCTCAACTCGAATGGCCCATCTATCTCTTCCATGCAAAGTTCAATGCAGACCAGTAGTAAATCAGAGTTCATAGTGTAGAACATAGCCTATCGGTGTCAGTACCCAATAAATCAAGTAAACAAGACCAGTTAACTGTGCACTAGCAAGGTTTCGAATACATGCTAGGTCGGTTGGGTGCCCGGGGTTTGGGCACAAGTTTACCCGGATGGATTAGGTGCTTTACCGATCACTAACACTCTTCACGTGTGTGAAACTCATCAATACTCTCAGCCCCCGATGAACTTCATATTACTGTCTCCAATCCGTCTATCCTCAAACCACCTGCATCTGGCCGGAATCCTCAAAAAATTTCTCTGCGAATGAGACTTTGCTTCTCTTCTGATCTTGATCCGGTGATTGTCACGAGATTGATAAGCCAAGACATGACCTTAGGCACGTTGTCACTGATGATTCCGTTGAAAACAATCCATCATGGTTGGCCGGCTTCACACCAACACATCAGGACCTCTCCTAACATCCATTTTTTGAATCTAACTAGCCCCCAGGCATATACTTCATCCAGCAATAACACTCCAATACGCCAAATCAAGATTACCCTACAAAGTTCAATGCAGACCAATAATAAATCCAAGCTTGTTGCGTAGAACATAACCTATTGGTGCAAGCACTAATGAAACCAAGTAAACGAGGCCGGGAGTGTCCGGGATCTGAGCACAAGCAAGGCTGGGGGGGTTCCCAGGTTTTGGTCACAAGCAAGGCCGGAAAAAGACCAGTTAACAGTGCACTAGCAAGGCAGGGGAACACATGCTAGGCCGGTCGGGTGCCCAGTTTTTGAGCACAAGTTTACTCGGATGGATTAGGGGCTTCACCGATCACTAACACTCTCCACGTGTGAAACCTATCAATACTCTTAGCTTGCAATGAACTTCATAATACTAGCCTCCACCACAGAACGTAGTCCATGTGAAGCTGCATCCGATCCTTCGAATCGGTCTCATCTACCCAAAAGTACAACCTAGCATTTCCAGGGATAACCACATAAATACAGAGTTGTGTGCAGTCAGAGTCCACATAGACTCAAATACTTTAAATTAACAACACACGCACAACAACATTTTTCCACAGAGAACAGCATACGCCGAGGACCAACCCCATGGATTTTTCATGGGGACAAGAACAGAGTACTACATGAAATAGAGTACCTTCACATCAATTCACAGAGCTCCACTTCAAACTACTCCGGCTGAGGACAACCCTACAGCCGCCCGCACAACAAGTTCATCCTCCTAATTTGGCTCACAATTCCGCACAAAATTCGTGCCAGAAATTCATCTGTTCAAATTTGCACTAGATAGTCCGCACTATATTCAGAAAATTTAGCACACAAGTCCACGGAATAGAGAGCAAGACTTACACAGGAGTTCGCCAAGCTCTGCTCATCAGTAACCCAGATTGAAGACCGAAGTCTTCAATCCAAGCTTGTGATAGGATCGGATCTGGGCAGGGTCCGTGACCATCTTCCTCCCTCATTCTCCATACTTGGGGACCAATGTGCGGCTCAACTTCTGAAGAAAAAAAAACATCCGAGTTCCCGAAGTTCATAGTTAAACTTCAGGGACCCCAAAGCTCCAATCTTGAGGACCGGACGGCAAGTCCTCATCCCAGAAGACCCATAAAGTGTATATGGGTCATTGACAACAAGGACCTCCTCCAAAATACAAACTTCGAGAGAAACCCAGGTCGGATTTCTCTGCTTCAACAAGGCCGGGATAGAGGTCCTCTTCAAGGAAGACCCCTTGTCTCCAAGATCCAAGATCGAAAGGTCGATCTAGCTCCAACTTCCGAGAGAAAGCTTTGCCTAGAAACGTTTGCTAGAAACCCAGATCTGGTTTCAAAACTCCGCGAAAAGGGACGAACCGTACATCAAAAGATTCCCGGCGAGGAGCGCAACATTAATGTCGGACTCCTCGCCGGAGGGGAAGAGCAGCGGGAGAGAAACCTGTGGAAAACTGACCACGATGAACAGTGCCGAGGCTGCGCCTCTTTTTTCGCCTCAGAGGTGATTCTAGGTTCGGTGGTGGCGGTTTGTTTGTGTTGCATCGCTTGGGTGTTCTCATGAGGGCGTTCCTAGCTATTTAAAAGAATGAAATTTCAAACTCCATTTTCAATATATTCGATGGTAGTGTCTCCTAGTTAACTTCTAGAGTATGATGTTTTAATATATTCAATGGTGGTGTCTCCTATTTATCCTATAGAGTATGATGCTTCAATTTATTTCATAGTTAGTTGGGATGTTTTTAATTTTTTTAAAAAAGGTTTCGACCAAATTTCATTGGTCTAATTCTTACCTGGGAGGAAAAACCACACTATTAATTGCTTCCCTATGATAGTACACATACATTTATTTCAACTTTTATTCTTTTAATTGTCGACTTTTCCCCTAGTTCATCGCGGTGATCTCTGCATTTTTGTAGGGAATAGCTTTCATTACAAGAGTTTTCATGTTTTCATTGTCTGAATTCAGCAACTCGATCGCCACACGTCAATAGTGGTAAATAGATGGGGTAAAAAAAGCATTTTTAGTACAATATCACCGCATACTCGCCATATAGACATCACTCTGTGCAATATTATCAAGGTCTTTTTCATTCCCTTTGTGTTGCTGAGCTCTCTTCATTACACATATTTCTCTTAATTATGAGTAATTTTTAGTTTAAAGAGGGTGACTGCTAAATAAACTAAGATCACAAACTTGGACCAAAGAGATGATCTCAAATAGTATGAAACAATCCTTTCCCACTCCATTGAACTTATTGATTTAATTTAGTTCGACTGTCACACAAATTAACAATGGTTCATCATCATAGCAATCACAACTTGTGTTTTTCTGAAGCAAGATTACGTTTGTTAGGAATACGAATCCCACGAGATATCTATTAGCCCAAAAATGGATAACAAAGACAGCGTAAAGAAAATAAAGGAAATAATAGACACAAGGATTTACGTGGTTCGGTCAAGTTGACCTACATCCATGGCCGGAGGAGACCGGAAGCTTCACTATATGTGGAGAAAGTATTACAAAGCTTTGCCTACCACCTATGAAGGAATTATGTGGCAAAATATAAAGATGAGGGTTTTGGCTTCTACAACTACAAAAGGAGAGCTAAAGGGGAGAAGAAAGCAAGTAGTAAAGGAATGTTATGCTTGAAGTGTTTTTGAACTCCTAAGTTCATCCCCTATTTATACTACTCCAAGTTCACCAATGGCCAAGAGCTCTCAAACAAAACTTATCCTAATATCCCAAGAAATCCTCCTTCTTTCTTCAAGCATGGGTCGTGAACATTATTTCCAAAATGGTTCTTGCCAAAAAATCATGATAGTTGAACCCCAATAGTCAAAGAAATAATGCTTCAACTTGCTAAGCATGGGATGAGAATAGTGTTGCAATTTAATGCTTTAAATGATTATCTTTGCTATCCTCCAAAGAAGTGAATGTTCATGGACAATTGGATGAAGACCACACATTTCTTCACAAATCTCCACCTTGGTTTGAACCCCAAAAGTAATAGCTTACTCACCCTCCTCCGGCAAGGCCCTAATGGGCCGAATCACCAACAACGAACACCAATCGTCCGCTCATGATACATCTGATCTTTAGTCAAGTAAATTGCACTTTGACTATCACAGTGAATGGTAGTAACCTTTTGTTGTAGAGTAAATTCGCCGAAGAGACCTCTCAACCATAAAACTTCTTTGATTGCCTCTGTGACTGCCATATATTCTGCCTCAGTAATAGATAAAGCAACTACATGTTGTAAAGTATCTTTCCAACTAATTGCACAACCTCCAATGCAAAATACATAACCTGTAAGAGACCTGCGCTTATCAAGATCACCGACAAAGTTTGAATCTACAAAACCAACCAGAGTGTTATTGGTTCTACCAAACTCCAAACACATGTTCGAAGTACCCTTTAAGTATCTAAGAATCCACTTCACAGCTTGCCAATGTGATTTTCCCGGATTGGCCATATACCTGCTAACAACACTAACATCTTGTGAGATATCAGGGCGAGTACAAACCATTGCATACATTATACTCCCAACTGCATTTGAATAAGGAACTCTAGCCATATAATCTTCTTCTTCCTCTGTTTTTGGTGATTGGGCAACAGATAGCCTGAAATGGCCACCAAGAGGAGTGCTAACTGGCTTGGCATCATGCATGCCAAATCGCTCCAAAACTTTCTTAAGATAACTCTCCTGGGTCAAGTACAACTTTCCAACTCCTCGATCTCTTCTTATCTCCATACCAAGAACCTTCTTAGCTGCACCCAAATCTTTCATCTCAAATTCACTATTCAACAAGGCCTTCAACTCATGAATTTCTGCAAGATTCTCAGCTGCAATGAGCATGTCATCAACATATAATAGCAAATAAATTAATGAGTTATCTTGTAACTTCCGGAAGTAAACACAACTATCATACATGCTCCTGGAGAAACCATGACCCAACATAAAAGAATCAAACCTCTTATACCATTGTCTTGGAGACTGCTTTAATCCATACAAGGATTTTTTCAACAAGCAAACCCGGTCATTCTTACCTTGAACTTTAAAACCTTCAGGTTGACTCATATAGATATGTTCATCTAATTCACCATGCAAGAAAGCTGTCTTGACATCCAGCTGTTCTAACTCCAGATCATACATGGCAATCAAAGCAAGCAATACACGAATAGAGCTATGTTTCACAACAGGTGAGAAAACATTATTGAAATCTACACCTTGTACCTGACTGTAGCCCTTTGCAACCAATCGTGCTTTGTACCTTGCATTATCAACACCCGAAGTATCTTCCTTTCTCTTGAAAACCCATTTGCAACCAATAATTTTCTTTTCTTTTGGTGGCACCACAAGATCCCATGTTCTATTCTTGTGTAAAGATTCCATCTCTTCATTCATAGCCACCGACCATTTGTCTGAATTAGCACTGGAAACTGCCTCTAAATATGTCGAAGGTTCCTCGTCTCCACCTGTTTCTTGTCCCACTGATAAATCATATGCAACCAAATTTGCATACCTCAATGGTGGTCAAATTTCACGTCTTGGTCTATCTCTGGCAATGGAATAATCCTCATCTCCCGTTTGATCTTCAGCATGTTCATGATCAGATTCTTCAACCAGTTCTTGGGTTAAGTTTCTCCCGGAAGAACCACCAATCTCTAACTCCACTTGCTTTTGTGCACTATCCTTTTTTTCTGAATCACAAGGATTACAAGACTCTTTTCCAGGATGTAACATATAAGATTCATCAAATGTAACATCTCTACTAATTACAAATTTGGGTGATTTGGGATCAGGATACCACAATCTATATCCTTTCACCCCTGAAGCAAAACCAAGGAAAATACATTTCTTAGCCCTATGCTCTAGCTTTCCTTTGTTAACATGCATATAAGCTGGACACCCAAATATTCTTAAATTAGAGTAATCAGCAGGAATACCTGACCAAACTTCCTCCGGAGTCTTAAAATCAAGAAGTGCACATGGAGAGCGGTTGACGATATGACAAGCCGTAGATATGGCTTCTGCCCAAAAGTCTAATGTCAACTTGGCATTTGAGATCATGCACCGAGCGCTTTCCAAAAGAGTACGATTCATCCGCTCTGCCACACCATTCTGTTGAGGCGTCATTCTAACAGTATGATGTCAAGCTATTCCTTCATTTTTGCAGAACTCATTGAATTCATTTCCACAAAATTCCAACCCATTGCCAGTCCTCAGTCACTTAATTTGTTTTCCTGTCTGTTTTTCAATCAAAGTCTTCCATTGCTTAAATGTTTGGAAAACATCACTTTTAAGCTTCAAAAAATATACCCAAACTTTTCTTGAATAGTCATCAATAAAAGTAAGAATATATCTTGCACCACCCTTAGAAGGAACACGAGAGGCCCCCCAAAGATCAGAATGAATGTAGTCTAAAGTACCTTTTGTTTTACCAGTACTTTGACCACAAAGTAGACCTCTCTTGCTTAACAATGTTAAGCCTTTCTCGCCCATATGTCCCAACCTCATATGCCACAATTTGGTGATGTCTTCATCTGAGGAAGTAGAGACAGTCATTGCCCCAGTTACTGTAGATCCCTGCAAAACATACAAAGTGCCAACTCTGGAAGCCTTCATTAGCACAAGAGCACCTTTACAGATTTTTAGTATTCCACCATCACCTGAATATATGTACCCGAGAGCATCAAGAGTTCCAAGAGAGATGAGATTTTTCTTTAAGTCAGGAACATGCCTAACATTAGTGAGTGTCCTAATAATGCCATCGTACATTTTGATTTGAATTGTTCCTCTACCAACAACTTTACAAGGAGCATTATTACCCATCAAAACAATTCCACCATCACATTGTTCATGAGTGGAAAAACACCCCCTATCATAACTCATGTGGTAAGAACAACCCGAATCTAAGAGCCACTCACTAGAAGACCTTGATTTATTATCCATGGCCACAAATATGATTCCATCACTCTGATCTTCTGCTACACTAGCTTCACCAGCATTGCTGCTACTCTGCTCATTTTTATATTTTTCTTTATTTTTCAATTTAAAACAGTCAGCCTTGATGTGCCCATTTTTCTTGTAATAGTTGCAAATTTTATTTCTGTATCTAGACTTCAACCTCCCTTTGGATCTACCACCTTCAGACTCTATTTTCTCCTCTACCCCTCACAAACAAACCCTCAGCATGAGTTCCACTCGATTCCCCTGTAATGTCCCTATCAATATGTTATTTAGATTTTAATGCAGATTTTATACTATTGTATGAGACCTACTCTTTCCCATAAATCATAGTATCTCGAAAATACTTAAAGGACATGTGAAGGGAACATAACAATAAAATGGCTTGATCTTCTTCATCAACTTTAGCATATATATTCTCCAAATCCAAAATGATGGAATCAAATTTATCAAGATGTGAGAGTATAGATGTACCTTCCGCCATTTTCAACATGTACAACTATTGTTTCAAATAGAGGCAATTCTCCATTTTCTTCTTTATGTATGTAGATTTCAACCGATCCCACATACCTTTGGCAGTTCTCTCACCAGCAACTTCCTGCAAAACCTCGTTAGAGAGATTTAAAATAATGGCCGATCTAGCCTTCTTGTCTAGATCACCAAAATCTTCCGGCGACATGTCCACTGGCCTTTCCTCCAATCCTTCAAGAGCTAGCTCACATTCATCCTGGATTAGGATAGCTTCCATCTTGAGTTGCCACATACCGAAGTTTACACTCCGGTCAAACTTTTCAATAGAAATCCTTGTTACCGTCATGGTGGCTAATAGATCAAAAAATGAGATATGACTCTGATACCAATTTGTTAGGAATACGAATTCCACGAGATATTTATTAGCCCAAAAATGGATAACAAAGACAACGTAAAGAAAATAAAGGAAATAATGGACACAGAGATTTACGTGGTTCGGTCAAGTTGACCTACATCCACAGCCGGAGGAGACCGGAAGCTTCACTATATGTGGAGAAAGTATTACAAAGCTTTGCCTACCACCTATGAAGGAATTAGTGGCAAAATATAAAGATGAGGGTTTTGGCTTCTACAAGTACAAAAGGAGAGCTAAAGGGGATAATAAAGCGAGTAGCAAAGGAATGCTATGCTTGAAGTGTTTTTGAACTCCTAAGTTCATCCCCTATTTATACTACTCTAAGTTCACCAATGGCCAAGAGCTCTCAAACAAAACTTATCCCAATATCCCAAGAAATCCTCCTTCTTGCTTCAAGCATGGGTTGTGAAAATTATTTCCAAATGGTTCTTGCCAAAAAACCATGATAGTTGAACCCCAATAGTCAAAGAAATAATGCTTCAACTTGCTAAGCATGGGATGAGAATATTGTTGCAATTTAATGTTTTGAATGATTGTGTTTGCTATCCTCCAAATAAGTGAATGTTCATGGACAATTGGATGAAAACTACACATTTCTTCACAACCTTGAAAACAGAACCAAATATGTGTGTACGAACAAAAACAGTTACATGTCTTCTTCTTAGTTCTAATGTTAAAAACAAGATGAAACAAAATGGAAACCTGTTGCCGATCAAAGGTAATCATTCATGAGTTTGTGAAGACGGTTGTCTTCCATTCTCACATTCTCAAAACAAAATTGAACTGAAGAAAACCCAAAAAAAATGTAGAAACTGAAACTGAAGATATTACATGTCCAAATTTTCAGGTTGCATTTGAAATTTGAGATGCATAATCCTTGACAACGTCCCTCATATCCTCAATTTCCCCAAATTGTTCAAACAACCCAATCAACTTCTTGAGCTCCCCATCTCCGAGATCATCCACAAACGGTGGAACAGGAATGGCATTTTCCGGCTGAAAAGAGTATGAATTCGGATTATCATCCACAATGACAACCCTTTTTAAGTCCCTCCCCAAATCAGACAAATCTTTCACA
Organism: Rubia yunnanensis; assembly: GCA_037428765.1. Classification (NCBI taxonomy): domain Eukaryota; kingdom Viridiplantae; phylum Streptophyta; class Magnoliopsida; order Gentianales; family Rubiaceae; genus Rubia; species Rubia yunnanensis. The sequence goes on from CM075061.1 coordinate 54,141,399, forward strand.
AACTTCCCTTCGAATTCTTTGCAGGAATTGCGGTACAGCTTGTGCGAAATCAGCCCCTTTGGATCAATCCGATCCAGCACTTTGGAGGCATACTCTTCAATCCCTGCTGTAAAAACAACAATCTCAAAATCCCTGCTCAGAAAATCCAGTAGCTCATCCACAAATGGCCTTTTCAGCACAAAGAACTCAACTTTTTCGCCGGCAATCACCGGCCTTACAATGAAATCGTACTTCTCCGGAGGAACAGTGGGTTTAGAGTGTATCAGAGTCTCATCCAGATCTAGAAACACGGTCCCTTTTTTCGATGAAACCATGGGCGGTAGGGGAATCCTCTCGTCATCAAACAGGGCCTTCGGTTCAACTCTGCTTTTCGGGTCTTGAGAAGAAGCCTTGTGGAGTAACTGGTAGCCATGTTTCCGAGGAGAGGTCCTCTTGGGAGTGGCGATGCAGACGAATTTGGAGAAAACCTTGATGAGGCGGCGGTGGCAGGTGTAGAGCGACTTGTTGATGGAAGCAGCCGCCACTGAAGCGGCGGCCGACGCAGCGGAGGCATTCTTCACAGGGGTTTTCTTCCGCCGCTGCTGGTGGCGGTTGCGGCTACTCTTCAGGGTTTTTGTTGGGGATCTCTTGACTGCCTTGGACACCATTTCTGTGGGATTTCTTGGAGGAGATCTGGAAATGGGTTGTTGGAATGGAGGAATAGAAAAAATGAGAAACGTGGATTTTGAAATTTTGGTCGGATAAGATGCAACGGTCGATTTTATTTCGTATTTGGGTAATTCAAGCTTATAGCCGGCAAGTGTCCGTTAGGCAAAATGTAATCGGTGCCAAGTTGCCAGCTGGATAGGGAGTTTTAAAGGGAAAGTACGTTTGGTTTTGGATTCAAAATCATTTGGAGCGAATTGTCTCTATCTTTTTTTCCTATTAAAAAAAGTTTAAACAATATTACGTTAAAAAAGTTTAAAAAATATAATCTGACTCGTTACACTTTACTTGATGCTCCGCTTTATTTTTTGGGTTAAATGCTTTGAGTCCGTCTCTTGAAACACAATCTTTTCATAATTTATGGAAAATCAACGTTTAAACAGTAAATTAGAAGAAATCAACATAAAATTTTTGGATTGCATTAATCGGATCATAAACTTATAACTATTGCTCGTTGCATATTAAATTTTTAATATTGCAACTAAAATATTTTACCTTTCTATAATTCTAATTCAACATCGTCTTCCATATGCTTATGGAAAGACAGTTATTCCTAGACTTTGCCAAATGCTTTATTGACCAAAAGTTCTTTAATAAGTATAAATGTAATTTTCACTTTTTTGAAAGTGATAATATAACTCTTGACCAACATTGACTCAGAAACTTATAACCCTGATATTGAAGATCGGTTAACTGGTCAAATTCCATTGTTAACCAGACTAAAAATGACCAAGATACTCTTATTATGTTTTTAATATAATTTTGGACAATTTTACCCTAACAACGGGCTCCAGTGTTATAATATGAACAAGAACTTCAGGGTTATATCAGTACTTAATTTTAAAATTGACACACAAGTGGATAGTGGCCTATTAAAGGTGGAGTTCAAAGGCAGTTCCAAGAAATTTTCCAGGAACCGCCTTTTGAGGCATCTTCTGAGCTCGAAACTGACCAATTCTGGATGGATTGCCAAATTAAAGGCGGTTTTTGATCGTTGGAAAACGGTTATTGAAGAACCGTCTTCCACTGTAGAGATTCAAAAGCGATTGTGCCAAAGTGGCTTCTAATGCATTTGTTCCGAGCTCAGAACAACAATACGAAGCATGTTCCATTTGAGGAACTGCTGTGGTCCAGGCCATTTGAAAGCACGAAACGATTGACGAGCTCGTAACTGTATTTGATCCAAGTTACAACTGAGGAACATATTTCGGATCCTGCTTCCGAGTTAGGATCTAGAATCGGTTCTTCGTTGTTTAGCAGTAGATTAGTTCCAAACTCCAAACTTAAGAAATTGGGAATCTATTAAAACTTTAGCGGAGGCTATTCACAATAAAAATTAAGAAGACATTGGAAAGAGGTATAACTAAATCTTTGTGATTTCTAGTGGGATTATTTGTGAAGGTGTGTTCAAGTGATTCATTCATTTTAATTCTTTGAAATCAAATATATTGGGAATGGGTTGAATTAGGGTTATTTATCTTTAAGTTGTATTGTGAATGGAAATGATATTAATTAGGGTTATGTTGTGTGATATATTTGTTTTGAACCACACTCAAATATAGGTATGTATGCACCTAGCGGCGTGGATAGATTGGAACTCATAGGTGGTGATTGTAGAAACTCACCCGATTATATTCCCATGGTAGAATCATTTGTTGTTTTAGCTTTTGAACATACCTCGAAGAACGGTGAGGCCCGGGCATGTTACCCATGCAAGGATTATAAAAATGATGCATATGTTGGGAGAAAGAAGTTGTGTGAAAATCTTATAAATGATATGGCATGGGGAGGGTCTCATGCAAATAGTAGATGATGTTAAAACTAATAAAGGAGTAGATTTTGGTGGAGCTAATGGACTCGATGAGATGGTTGGCGATGTCGCCAGAGAATTTAACGGTAAACCCGAGGCCTTTGAAGCGTTAAATGACAAGAAAACCGCAATGTATGGTGGGTCCAAACATTCTATTTTGAGCGCAACCTTGAGGATAATGAATTTGAAGGCAAAATATAGGTGGAACGACAAAGGGATAACTGAGACACTTGAATTGCTAAGGGAATTGCTTCTCGGTGGTAATCTTATGATAGAGCGGAGGACGGAAAAAGGATTCTTTGTCCAATGGGATTGGAACTGGAAAAAATACATGGTAATCCCAATGATTGCATGTTGTATAGGGTGAATGAGGACGGAGTTAGAGAAAATTTCCAGGTATTTGGTGAGTTTCGATACAAGTTGAAGCATGGTTAAATTTTTGTGGGTGCGGGAGTTGGTTTCTACTCAAAGAAGAATACCACTACTAAAGTTTTATGGTATCTTCCTATTATTCCACGTTTGAAGATGTTGTTTGCTTGCAAAGATAATGCTAAGTTAATGCGATGTCATGCAAATAGAGCTAGGCATGGGAAGGTGTGATTAGTCATATGTCAGACGGTGAGCAGTGAAAGAAGCTTAATGCCCTCTACCCTGATTTTGAGGAGCCTTATCATTTGAGGTTTGGTCTGTCAACTTATGGAATGAACCCATATGATAATATGAGCAGTGCACATAGTTCATGGCCTGTAATGTTGGTAATATAAAATCTCCCATCCTGGTTGGCCATGAAACGGAAGTATATTTTGTTATCAATGATGATTTTAGGGGCGAGGCAGCCTAGTAAAGATATAGATGTTTATCTTAGTCCCCTAATTGATGATTTAGTGACGTTGTTCATTGATGGGGTTCGGACTTTCAGTGGTCATACACAAGAGTGGTTCATGTTGAAGGGCTTGTTTTTCTGCACTATAAATGATTTTCCAGCTTATGGAAATTTATTGGGCTATTCAGTGAAGGGGCATTGCGCAGTCCCGTGTGTGAAAGGGAAACCTCATGTTGTTAACTTAAGCACGGTTGTAAAACTGTTTATCAGGGTCACAGAAGGTTTCTTCCATAGGGGCAACCTTGGCGTTGTGTAAAGAAGTGGTTGAATGGGAGCACTGAGTTACGTCCATCCCGATACCACTAACGGGTGATCAAGTTTTTGAGAAAGTGAAAGACTTGCCAAATGTATTTGGGAAAGGGAATAAAAAATTTTTAGTAGATGGAAGTTGAAAGAAATTTCATTTTTTTCAATCTCCTTTATTGGAAGGATTTGGATGTCAGACATTGTCTTGATGTGATGCACATTGAGAAAAATGTGTGCGATTCGTTGGTTGATACACTATTGAATACCCCTGGGAAAACTAAAAATGGGCTGAAGGCCCGGTTTGACATGGTCGATATGGGCATGGGAGAGATTTTGGGTCCTGTTATGGATGGTGATAAGTGTTAACTCTCATCTGCATGTTTCTCTATGTCTAATGCATAGAAGAAAATGTTTTGTGAGACCCTGAGTAGTTTCAAGGTGGCAGGAGCATATTCATCTAGCATTAGTTCATGTGTATCGGTGAACAATATATGAAAATATTCTAACATTTTGTGAAGAACAAACATATGCCTGATGTAAGTATTGTTTAACGATATGTTGCAGAGAAAGCAATGGAGTTTTGTACCGAATATTTGAAGAAGGAAGATTCTATTGGTGTTCCAAGTTCTAGACATGAGGGTGATTGGATGGTCAAGGTGTTTGACAAGGTAAGCTGCTCAGACCTAGTGCAGAGGATTCATGTGTTGCTCATTTATATGTAATTCAGAACAACGTTGATGTTGCTCTATACATTGAGCTTCATATGAATGACATACAGGGGGCGCATCCTTCATTTAATGAATCTCGTGTTCTCAAACAACACACTAGAACATTTTCATCTTGGCTTTGCGCTCACATTGGCAGGGGTAGACACCCTGAAACGGTTAAGTGGTTAGCACGTAGACCTCTTGGAATGGTTCTTTCATATGGAAGGTATGGAATTATTGGTTTTACGTTTGCTACCAAATCAATAGATGATTAGGGTGTTTCCTAAAACATCGGAGTTTCACTAGTTTTCGAGGCACTCCATGTTGCTATGTCTAGGGTCACAAATCTAATTTATGCAAATACATGTTACTTTGGAACCATAGTTGAAATATGGGAGCTCGGTTATGTGACAATGTGAGTTCTCGTGTTCAAGTGTGAATGGATGGATGTCAATAGTAGTCAACGAACGGAAGACTTGGGATTCACTCTCATTGACCAGAACATGTAATTTTAGAAGGAAGACCCATTCATATTAGCAAGTCAAGTACGTCAAGTTTTCTATGTGAAGGACCTTGTTGACCCCAAGTGGGAGATTTTTGTCAAGGGTAAAAGGGCACTTGTTAGTGAAAATGATTTTGAATATTTCACCAAATGCTTTTACAGGTTCAAATGAAAATGGTTTAATGCTTAAAGAAGATGAGGCGAGTTTGCGTATGCATTTGGAAAGGTCAGATCATGATGAGGTAATATGGGTTGATGCCCAAGGGAAGATTTGCAAAAAAAGAAGGAAAGTGAAGAAGAATTGGCAAAGAAAAAAATGGAAATCTTGGTCTTGATTGTTGGATCCGGGAGTTGATGTTTTTGATGGATGACCACATGATCTGAGCCATTTCCAAGTTCGGAAAATGTTCGGGTCAAGTGGTTTATCAGTCAATGTTTCCTTTGTTTTACCTTGAGTTTGATGTTATACAAGGTTAAACATTATGTGCCAAAAACAAAACACAATTCGTGCACTACACATACAAATCTAAGACACAAATAATTTCATCATTCACTCGACAATAAGAAAGTTTTTTTGAATTTTTAAAATATACTATCCAAACTATTACAATAACCAAGCTTGTCACAATGCAAAGGAATCCTTACAACATGTTACATAGATAAGCATCTTTTCAGCCGAGGCTTTTTTGACTCCTTGAATGCTCTCTCGTAGGCACGATGCTTCTTCTCTAGCTTCTATATGCGCTCCCTTAGTTGGAACACTTCGTCGCACAACCATTTGTAATAGTTCTTCATGCACTTTATAAATCTAGGGCCAAACTCTTCTGAATACCATGTTTCACATAACAATTAATAAAAGTAAATAGTTTCAACTGAACTATATTTTAGGGAAGATTAGATTTACCTTCTTCAACCCTTGCTCTCTTTTGAGGCTCAACCCCTTCAAGTGGTTTGTGATGCCACTTGCTCTCATGTAGTATCCATTATTTCTTCTCAAAATACAGCTTGTCAAAGTACTTGCAGGCTTTTCCTCGCCATGAAAGTCCCACCCCTCTACACCTCACAAGATTGAGATAGTCAAGTTTCCATAGGGTAGATTCTTGTTAATTCGCTTTGTTGTAGCTACACAAACCATGTGCTTGAAAATTGCGGTCCTAAGATTAACTATGGACCCCCCAATCACATAATAAAATATCATAAGAATTGAATAGTTTAGCTCGGTGAGGTGACCGAGAACGGGTACTACAGACCTAGCTATTATTTCATAGATAATGCATTGGTCGGGCTCTAGTTCCTTAATATCAAAGGATTCCAGTCTACCTAGATTATGATGATTGCATTTGAAGTAATTCACACTACAAGCAATTGGGTCGATACCGAGATAGTTATCTAACCGCGACCATTCCCCCCTATGATAAACATCATCTAGAGGGCCATCCTCCACTTGAGGGTAAACATCTTCTGGACCCTTATGGGCATTCACTTAAATGATTGATAATCCAAGGGCTTATCTCAACATCAGACCCGTTCACCGTAGTCCAATAACTACGCAAACTCTCCGCTTCATGCAAATTTTCATAAAATTGAAAAATCTCATCAAAATAAGTGGTTCATTCAAACTAAGGAGCTTAGCAAGATGTTGATCTTCAAAATACTGAACGGGGTCCTCTAATCCTATTGTCTTGTACACTTTCATGTTTATCACATAAGGATCTCATACTTTTCCACCCTCTCATAAAACATGAAACTTATTTTGAGCTTCAAGGGAAACAAACCTTGAATAGTAGCCTGATTGGTTTGGTCGGCTCCCTCTCGTAGATTTGGAACAAAGATTGGTAACAGCGGGCGCATTTGATGACGACATAGTGGATGGATGTCTTTCCCATGTACTAGTAGATTTGAATTTTAGGGTTAGGTTTTGTGTTCCTTGGTCGGAAATGCAGATTTGGGATTTGAGAATGAATCCTGAATTGGTGTTTTTTACATAAGTAGCTTAGTTCAGAGTGCGGAACTAAGTCAGAACAGTGTATCAAAGGCACGATTTATAGTTCCTCTATTGGGACTCCTTCTGTCATTTTGAATGAAAATAACCACTTTTAATCAGGTTGGTTCCAGATTAGACATCTGAGCTTGAAGTTGGAGTTTCGATCTCGAAACAAGCAAATTCGTGCTTTCACATATAGGAGCCCCACTTGTTCCGAGCTCATAAACATTTTTTTGCCTAAATTAGCAACAAAACACAAACTTTGACACAAGGGTAGGTTGGTTCCAAATTAGACATTTGAGCTTGTAACAAGTGAATTCGTGCTTTCACATGTATGGGCCGAGCTAGTTCTGAGCTCGTAAACATTTTTTTACTAAATTAGCAACAAACACACTAACTTTGACACAAGGGAAGGTTTGTTCTAAATTAGACATCTGAGCTCGGAACTGGAGTTATGAGTTTGTAACAAGAAAATTCGTGTTTTCGCATGTAGGGGCCGAGCTAGTTCCAAGCTTGGAAACATATTTTGACGATATTAGCAAAAAAAACACTAACTTTGACACAAGGGAAAGTTGGTTCCAGATTAGACATCTAAGCTTGGAACTGGAGTTTTGAGCTCGTAACAAGCAAATTCGTGCTTTCACATGTAGGGGCCGAGCTAGTTCTGAGCTTGTAAACATTTTTTTGACAAAATTAGCAACAAAAACCCTAAGTTTGACACAAGATCAGGTTGGTTCCAGATTAGACATCTAAGGCCAGAACATGAGTTTCGAGCTCGTAACACACTATTTCATGCTTTAATAAGTAGGATCAGATAATGTTCCAAGCTCATAAATTATAATCTGATACATTGTTCCGCATTCTGAACATCTTCTGGGAATGTTATCGCACAAAAAAGAAATGGTTCCACTCTTGGAAGACACAGAGAATACATATATACATGAAATTATTCCTTAACAAGTTGTCATAAAGCCAAACCATAATCCAAAGCATCACAATCAATTTTAGAATTCAACAAAAACCAGCAAAAACTAGCATCACAATCAATTTTTTGGATTTTGGTTTAGGTCTTCATTTATTAAAACCCCATTAGTTGTTATGGAATTTGATTAGGGTTTTTTCGGTGTGGTTTGTAAGATATTTTAAGATTTGGCGTGTTATTTTATACGATCATAGTAGTGTCATTTTCCATTTACGAATTGTTATTGGATTTTGGTTAGGGTTAGTATTAATTAAAGTTCCATAGATACTTTAATGTCACGAAAAAGGACACGCGATGAAATAGCGGGTTCACTCGAAGGAAATTCCAATACAATGGGAGATGAAGATGGTGAAGAAGGTGGGTCGGAGGAGGTTGTCATAGCTAGAACACATTGTAGAACTTTAGAACGGATACTTGCAAGGAAGGAGTCAACTTTTTTAGTATTCAAAAAATTCGGAAAATGTTTGTCCAATGAGCATGCCAAGTGGTCGAGTTGGGTGGGAAAAGTTGGTAGGACACGGGTGGACATCAAGTACGATAATTGGCACGAGGTCCCTAAAGAATAGAAAGAGGTCCTTTAGATGGATTGCACGGTAACCATTATAATTTATTTCTTTTATTAAGGTTTTACCATTTTCCATTCATCTACAGTTGAAATGAATTGATGATGGTGTATTGATCATGATTCTATATGATTATTGTAGGGGCCCTTTGAGATCAATTGTCCATATTTGGATGATTTGAAGAAGAAAGCTATGACTATGATGTCAAAAAGTTGGAGAGAACACAAGTACACCTTGTCTAAAGAGATTACACATTCTCTTGTGAAAAGGGTGCTTGTCCATGGTTGACATATACACATATTCAACCGGATGGTTGGGAAATTTATAAGAGAAGAACATTGGAAAATGTAAGTAATTTTTTTAATCTTTTAAATGTGCATCTACATATTACATTCATTTCTATTTTAACAATGATTGTCACATCCCAAACTAGGGTATGCGGGAAGGGAAAAAATTAATGCTAAGAAAAACAAAACACCATATCAGAAGAAGTGAGGGCGTCCATCAAACCGATAGATGTGGAAGAGATCGATAGGTGTGATCTCTTCTTGAAGAGCCGGCAAAACAAAAAGGGTAGATACTATAAACCTCCCTTTATTGAAGTCGTTGAACGAGTAGTAAGACGTCATATTAATTATAATTAGAATGCGGCTAATTTTTTCCCTTCATTTACTACTTATGACACTGTATTACATGTCTATGCAAAGGTATAGCAAGACCAATTGGAGGGTCGATTTATTTCTTCGGGTAAGCACAATCTCCTTTGTGAGGCTACGGGTAAACCCGACCACCTGGGTCATGCAAGAGGGGTGAGATCATTTATGTCACAAAGAGAGGAATTTGGGATGTTTCAATCATACCATCAGGCTAAATCGTCGATACTCTATGTGTTGCAATAGGAAGCACTATATAGAGACAAGCGGATAGAACAACAAGATTTGTTGATTTGGAAGTTGGTCGAGCACACAGGGCTTCCAATACCTGAGAATTTGGATTATTTGACACCCGGTTGGACCCCACTATCTAAAGGATCACAAAATTCGTCGAGAGAAGTTGAGATGAAGCAACAACCGATTCTTGATCCGACAACCCATGAGGAAAATAACATTGTCAAAGCCATTGTGTTGCCTGAAAACATGGTTAGTTGAATAAAATGATTTCACTTTTAATTAATTTGGCTACATATTTATTTTACTTTATTGCTATTCTCCCTCACAATCTAGACATTGAATTTGTGTGAGCTATTTATTGATCGAGGTGAAAAGGGTGGGCCACTTCACGTTGCTGACACGAATTGATGCAACATCATCATACCGTCCCAATTGGTAATGGGATTTTTAGAGTTTCAATAGATAATCCAAAGGTCCTAAAGTCCTTTTTACCAATTCCAGAAGGCGAATACAAACGAGTGGGATCTGCACGTGAATTGTTTCTTCTTTGGCCTCGTCGCCTTTTTTATGCAGATCCAATAAAAAATCGTCATTTGAAGGAGACAACAATGACCAAATATAAGCCCATTGTTAAGGCACTGAGGATTGGAAAACCCTATCACCCAGGCACAAGTAATTAAGGAGTCACTGCATTTCGTGAGGGTCTTGTATGATTTCATGGTCAAACAGAAATAGAACTCAACTTACTTATTCTGGGGTAGTGGGTGCATGTTCGGTCAAAAGAAAGAAATCATTGCATCATGGATTAACTTCGAAGATCTACGGAGGTGTGACCAAATGAACCAGACGATAATGTCCTTGTACTTACGGTAAGTTATATAGCATTCCATACATGAAAAATTTTTAATACAATTTTTTGCTCTACATTCGTTTTGTGAATGACATACAATTGTATTTCAAGGTACATTTATTATTTTGCTAACCAAAAGGACAAGCATTGGATAGGGTATTTGTGCCTAGTGTTTACTCAAGAAATCAGGTGTACTGTTTAAGAGAGATTTGACTACATTCAAAAAAATATTGGAAGGAAGGACAAAAGAATATTTGTTTCACCGTATATTGAAAGGCGGTTCATACACACTCTCTTCATTTAAGCTAATCAATCAATACAATATTTGTTAATATTTTTCTCCTATGTTGTAGAGACTATTAGAGATTAGTATTTATCATCCCTGACAAGAAGCGCATTTACTGGATGGATCCTCTGCACAACCAACCCTCATAATCGTTCGTTAAGATATTGGTTGAGTCTTTTGGAGGTTTGGGGGAGCATGGTAATAAGTATTTGGAACTAATACAAATCAAGGTGAGATTGTCTATTCAAATTAAGAAATTCTACTACCATATCACTTAATGTAAATATATGTTAACATAAATTTTATTACGTAGTACAAGAAACATTCAAATACATGAGAATGCGGCTTTTACTTAATGCTTTACGCAGTGGAGTGTGTCCTACATGTGCGTGAGGATTACTTGGAAATCAAAGAAGTGAGTACTAATATGATTCTTTCGAGAATGTTTTAAACCTGTTAACATGTCGTGCCAATTCTCATATTGTTATTTTTTTGTTTCACTGGTTTTTCAAAAGGTTCTCAAGCCGCACAAACAAGATGATATCAACAGTGCAAGAACTTTCTTGGCTAGGTGTCTTGTGTACTCCCGCTCCCATTCAATTGGACATCCCAATGGGGAATTGTGAGATATTTGATGACATAATTGTGTATAATATATTTTTGGCGACTTCTTTTCCCATTATAGATTTTTTCTTTCTTAGCGTAGTCTATATATTTTTGATATCTAGTGTCATCTTGTCTTGTATTTTGTAAAATCTGGATTGGTGTTACAAGGCTTTTGAGAGGCCGATATATAATAAAACAAATAAATTTTACCATATGATCTGATTGAGTTCCGACTTAGGAACTGCTTTCTTTCCCTATTAACATATTTGATGTAGTCCCGAAAAGAAGTTCCTCACTCAGAACTAAATACATTAGAAGCAGTTCTGGACTCATAACTGATAATACAAAAAAACTATTTATTTGCAAAAAAAGGGGTAAATGTCCAGAATTGATCCCCGAAGGAGGAACATGTTATAAAGCACAGACAGTGTTCTGAGTCCGTAACATCATTTCTGCTGACCGTGTCTGAGCACAGGTTCCACACTCAGAACTTATGAACATGTTCCTCACAGGAACATTAAAGGTAGTCCGAGACTCGGATTACCAGTTCAGCACTCGGGACTACTAGCAGTTCAACACTCAGAATTGAGCATGAAGTTCGAGGGTCAGGAAACTTGTTATGAGTTTGGAAATTATTAAAGTCGATTCCTGGGTGCAATCAAAGGCAACTAATAGCTGCCATTGATTGAGGCCATTTAAAGGTGGTTCAAGAAACCGTCTTTGATCCTATGGGATCAAAGGCTATTACGTAATGCTTTACGCAGTGGAGTGTGTCCTACATGTGCATGAGGATTACTTGGAAACCGAAGAAGTGAGCACTAAGATGATTATTTTGAGAATGTTTTGAAGCAGTATAACATGTCGCGACAATTATATCGTTATTTTTTTGTTTCACAAAATTTTCCAAAAGTTCTCAAGCCGTATAAAGAAGATGATATTAACAGTGTAAGAAATTTCTTGGGTAGGTATCTTGTGTACTCCCACTCCCATTCAATTGGGCATCCCAATGGGAAATTATGAGATATTTGTTGACATAATTGTGTGGAATAGATTTTTGGTGACTTCTATTCATATCTATAGATTGCTGCTTTATTAGCCAGTCTATAGATTTTTGATATCTAGTGTCATCTTGTCTTGTATTTTTTACAATCTGGACTGGTGCTACGAGGCTTTCGAGAGGCCGGTATATAATGAAACAAATTAATTTTACCATATGATCCGACTGAGTTCAGGCTTAGGGACTACTTTCTTTCCCTATTGTTATATTTTATGTAGTCCTGAAAAGTAGTTCCTCGCTCGGAACTAAAGACATTAGAAGCAGTTCTGGACTCGTAACTGATAATACAAATAAATTTATTTATTCACAGAAAATACAGGCAAATGTCCATAATTGATCCCCAATAGAGGAACAAGTTATAAAGTACAGGCAGTGTTCCAAGTTCATGACATCATTTCTGCTGACTGTGTCTGACCAGAGGTTCCACACTCGGAACTTATGAACATGTTCCTCACTCGAAACTTATGAACATGTTCCTCACTCGGAACCTTAAAGGTAGTCCGAGACTCAGATTACCAGTTTCGCACTCGGGACAACTAGCAGTTTTGCACTCAGTATTATGCATGAAGTTCGAGGGTCAGGAAACTAATTTGAGTTTGGAACTTATTAAAGGTGGTTCCAGGGTGCAATCAAAGGCGACTAATGTCTACCATTGATTGGGGCCATTTAAAGGCGGCTCAAGAAACCTTCTTTGATCCTATGGGATTAAAGGCTATTACAAAATATTTTATGCATCAGAGTGTGTCCTACATGTGCATTAGGATTACTTGGAAATCAAATAAGTGAGTACTAAGATTATTCTTTCGAGAATGTTTTAAAGCAACATAACATGTCGCGCTAATTCTTGTATTGTTATTTTTTTGTTTCACAGATTTTTCCAAAAGTTCTCAAGCCATATAAACAAGATGATATTAACAGTGCAAGAAATTTCTTGGGTAGGTATCTTGTGTACTCTCACTCTCATTCAATTGGGCATCCCAATGGGGAATTGTGAGGTAATTGATGACATAATTGTGTGGAATAGATTTTTGGTTACTTCTATTCCTATTTATAGATTGTTGCTTTCTTAACGTAGTCTATATATTTTTGATATCTAGTGTCATCTTGTCTTTTATTTTGTACAATCTGGACTGGTGTTACGAGGCTTTCGGTAGGCTGGTATATAATGAAACAAATGAATTTTACCATCTGATCTGACTAAGTTCCGACTTAGGAACTATTTTCTTTCCCTATTTATATATTTTATGTAGTCCTAAAAAGAAGTTCCTCACTCTGAACTAAATACATCAGAAGCAGTTCTGGACTCGTAACTGATAATACAAAAAAATATTTATTCGCAGAAAATACAGGTAAATGTCCAGAGTTGATCCCCGATGGAGGAACATGTTATAAAGCACATACATTGTTCAAAGTCTGTAACATCCTTTCTGCTGACCATTTTTGACCAAAGGTTCCACACTCGAAACTTATGAACAGGTTCCTCACTCGGAACCTTAAAGGTAGTCTGAGACTCGGATTACAAGTTCTGCACTCGAGACTAGTATCAGTCCCACACTCAGAATTGAGCATGAAGTCCAAGTGTCGGGCAACTTGTTTCGAGTTCAGAACTTATTAAAGGCAGTTCCTGGGTGAAATTAAAGACGACTAATAATTACCATTGTTAGGGCCATTTAAAGGCAGTTCAAGGAACCGTCTCTGATCCTATGGGATCAAAGGCTATTACAAAATGCTTTACGCAGTGGAGTGTGTCCTACATGTGCGTGAGGATTATCTGGAAATTGAAGAAGTGAGTACTAAGATTATTTTTTTGAGAATGTTTTGAAGCAGCATAACATGTAGTGCCTATTCTCATATTTTTTTTGTTTCAAAGAATTTCCAAAAGTTCTCAAGCCATATAAACAAGATGATATCAACAGTGCAAGAAATTTCTAGGCTAGGTATCTTGTGTGCTCCCGCTCCCATTCAGTTTGGCATCCCAGTGGGGAATTGTGAGATATTTGATGACATAATTGTGTGGAATAGATTTTTGGTGACTTCTATTCATATCTACAGATTGTTGTTTTCTTAGCGTAGTCTATAGATTTTTGATATCTAGTGTCATCTTGTCTTGTATTTTATACAATCTGAACTGGTGTTACGAGGCTTTTGAGAGGCCAGTATATAATGAAACAAATGAATTTTACCATCTGATCCGACTGAGTTCTGACTTACGAACTACTTTCTTTCCCTATTATTATATTTTATGTGGTCCCAAAAAGAAGTTCCTCACTTGGAACTAAAAACATTAGAAGTAGTTCCAGACTAGTAATTGATAATATAAAAAAATTATTTATTCGCAGGAAATGCGGTTAAATGTCCATAATTGATCCCCAATGGAGGAACATGTTATAAAGCACATACAGTGTTCCTAGTCTGTAATATCATATTTGCTGACCGTGTCTAACCACATGTTCCACACTTGGAACTTATGAACAGGTTCTCACTCGAAACCTTAAAGGTAGTCCAAAACTCGTATTACTAGTTCCGCAGTAGGGACTACTAGCAGTTCTGCACTTAGAATTGTGCATGAAGTCCGAGAATTGTGCATGAAGTCCGAGGGTTAGGCAACTTGTTATGAGTTCAGAACTTATTAAAGGCGGTTCCTGGGTACAATCAAAGGCTGCTAGTAACTGCGTTTGATTGGGGCCATTTAAAGGCACAGCCAGAGAAGTCACCCCCAAAGACACTTCTTTGGTCCCAAGGAATCGCCTTTAATAGGCCTGGTTTCCACTAGTGTCAGGTCAGGTATATTGTACCGGGTGATTTTCCGACGGTTATAAAGTTAGTGAAGTTTCTTCCTTTCTTTTTGTATTATATATAAGCCAAGCCTGGTGATGCCACGTCCTCCGTTATACTTTGATTTTTATGTCTTATTGCAAGTGAGTATATTCTTCTTAAGGTGCACTGAACGATATGTTTGAGCTCTGTGAGGTGGGGATTTACCCTTACTTGGGTAGTTGCAGGTGATGTTCTTACTTAAAATGCAAGGTGGGGATGTAGCCTTATTTATGAAATCGCATGTGATTTTTCAGATTAAGTCACCGGGTGGGGATGTACCCTTATTTGCAAAGTTGCAGATAGTTTTTCTGCTAAAGTTGCGAAGTGAGGATGTCCTTATTTGTGAAGGCACATGTAATTTTCCTGGTTTAATCTCGAGGTGGAATGTATCCTTATTTCCAAAGTTGGAGGTGATTTTCCTTATTAATTTGGGAGGTGGGGATTTACCCTTATTTGCGAGACCGCAAGTGATTTTCCTACTTAAGTCACGAGGTGGGGATTTATCCTTATTATTCAGCTTGTTGTACACATAAGTTTTTGCCTCCAAGAAGATGTTTTCATTTATGTTTATACATCCACGATGTTATTGTGCTGGGGAATTTGAAAGTGGGGTAAGATATCATATAATAACCTATGTATAATTCATCCTTATAGGAACCCTAGGTCTACACGTGATTTTTCCTAAGGATGGTAACATACCACATATTGGGGACATGTGTCTCGTTCATCCTGGATAGGGAGTAGCTATTGGATTTGTAAGCCTCCATAAATTTGTACGGGCCTTCCCACTTTGGGTAGATTTTTCCTGTCTTCTCGGCTAAACTAGTTTTGTTCTTTTGTAGCACTAGGTTACCCATTTTTAATGTGGTTTTTTGACCCAATCGTTGTACACTTTGATACTTTTTGCTTATATCTCACTTCTTTGATTGTAGCAATTTGTTTGCGCTCTTCAAGGAGATCCAAGTTTGCTATGATGTTATTTGACTTATTGTTCTCATCCCAGTTGATGGTTCTCGAGCTTGAGATAATCATCTCCACAGGGATGGCTGCTTCCCGTGTACCAAGTTGAATGGTGTTTATGATGTCAGGGTTATAGGTGAGGTCTGGTAGGCCCACATGACAGTTAGAAGTTATTCAAGCCATCTCGCTCGCTTTCTTGCTAACTTCTTTTGGATTCCATGAACTATTGTTCGGTTTGTAACTTCCTTATGTCCATTAGCTTGGGGATATGCTACCGAGGTGAATTTTTGAGTTATGTTTAAGTCTTAGAACCATTCTTTGAATATTTTTCTTGAGAATTGAGTGTCATTGTTTGATTAATTGTTCTTTGTATGCCAAAATGACCTACGATGTTTTAAATGATGAACGAGATTATTGGTTTGGTGATGAGTAGTCAAATGCATGTATTTTTCGAAGCATTTAACATCACTTTTGTTATCTTTTTGTTGTAAGATTGCTAGATTTAGGTAAGTTTACATCATAAGGGGTTTAGATGACCATTTTGGTTTTTATACCTAAATCCTTCATTTTGTAATGTATGTTTAGTCAAATGGATTTTTGATCCTTACGAGCAGCTAGATCCCTTTTTGTAAGCATAATTTTTAGATTTCTTATAAGCACTTTAGATGGTTTGATGAAGTCCATTCGCAAGAATGGTAGAAGATCAAAGGCTGTGAGCCAAAATGTGTTAGAAGAAAGTCCATATTGAAGAACAAAGACCAGCCCACCATCATGAAAACCGACTGGGTGATGAAGATTGGGAGTGCGGGCAAAGCCCTTAACTGCGTGCCCACACAATAGAAATGGGCCTTTGCATGGTCCCTCAGTCCAGTAATGCACGCCCAACATGAACGTGTGCGCGCCCGTGCGCCAAGCTTCGTAGCGCTAGAAATTATGCCTCTTGCACATCCATCCACGTGCTAGCACGTAAGGAAGCTAATGTAGAGCATGGCTTTAGTTCCCTAATGCATGCCCGATGTGGATGATTACATGCCCGTACAGTGTCCTCTCTTGCCAGCCCGCCATGCCCCGCATCAGCTAGCGCCCGCGTAGCCTGCGAGGCTGATGGGGGGCTGGGCGCTCTGCTACACCTTTTGACTTTTCTTGACCCACTTGGGCTATAAATAGCATCCCTTTCTTTCCCATTTTCTAAGCCCGACTTGTGGCTATAAAACCCTAGTTTTCCCCCTTTTCTTCCATTTTCTTCATGTTTCTTTGTAGATTTTTGTTCCATGTTATGGGTTTCGATTATCTAGGTTAGTTTTTTACTTGGGAGCAATTATTTGAAGCTTCCACATCTATGTAGTAAGAACCTCTATTTCACACTTCTTGAACCTTTTGTTATTTTGCATTCATGTGTTCTTAATGTTGTGTTTTACTTCAATTATAACATGGGTTGTTTGAGAATATGAAATGTTTGTATGGTTGAAGTGTTAGGGTGTTAGGAAAGTTGCCAATTTCTTAGCTCATTTGACATGTAAATCCAAGAACATTCAATTAGAACTTCTTGTGTATAATGTGTTTTGATTCATGCTAGATAAGTACGTTAATGTGGATTGATCTCATATTTATCCTATAGAAGCAATGAAAGGTTGAATCTTGAATGTGGTTTGTTCTAGGTTTAATCTAATGAATGCTTTGTTTGGTTAATGGCTATGCGTTTGGTCGAATGCTGCTTGTTATCAAATCTATGGTTCTTTGTGTATAATGCCATTGGTGAAATATCTTTAGACATATCAATGAGGTTTTAAAATGATGTTGTTTGCATTTGCAAATTACTCTTAAGAAAAAATAAATGTTGATCTTAAAATAGAATTGATAACATTCTTGATATGTCCATTTTATGTGCATAATTTAGTACTTTTTGGGGTCACTTTTGTGCTCTTTTATTATTAAGAGCTTGTGTTTTACCTTTAAATTCTTTTAGAAGAGGTAAGAGCAACTTTACGCTCTTTTACCTCTTCTAAGTGGATTTTGCGTGACAAAGGAAGAACATGGAGGCTTGAACACCGGAGGCCATTAAAAGATCACTTTTCGAAGACTTGCTTCGAAGACACAAAGACTTGAAGACCGGAGGCTGCCGAAGAACATTTTTTGAGGACTTTGAAAACTTTCTTCAAAGAGTTGAAGTCTTGGAAAATGAGGAAATCATTGTGAAGATAAGTGTTCACCACAAGAAGAAGAAAAGAAAACAAGGTTAAGTTCTGGCGCCCGTCACGAGTCGTGAAGAACCTGTCGCGAGTCGCGACCAATGGGTGGCCAGAACCTAACCTTATCCTATTTGTACTATGAATAGCACTCTCTTTCCTCTCATTCACATCTCTTATTCCTGTGTGTTTGGTACTGTTTCTAAACCTAGTTTCTACCATTTTTCAACTTTAAATTCTCTTGTATTATGTTTGGTTTGTTAGCATGAATTAGTATGCACTCTTGTAGCTAAATCTAGTTCTTGGGAGAAATTGATTTAATCTTTCAAACTTATGTAGTAAGATTCTATATTTGCTTATTTTTGAACATTTATTGGAGAGCATTTTTTATGCCATTAATGTTGTGTTTTACCTCATTTATACCATGGGTTGTTTGAGTATATGAAATGTTTGTAAGATTGAAATGTTAGAGTGTTAGGAAAGTTGCAAATTTCGTAACTCATTTGATATGAAATCCAAAAGCATGGATTTAGAATTTCTTGTGTATAATGTGTGGTAATTCTTGTTAGATGAGTATGTTAATGTGGATTGTTTTCATATTTTTCATATAGATGCAAAGAAAGATTGAACCTTTAATGTTGTTTGTTCTAAGTTTAACCTAATAAATGCTTTGTTTGGTTAAATGACTATGTCTTTGGCAGAAGGCTTGTTGTTATCGAACCTATGATCCTTTGGGTGAAATGCCATTGATGAAATACCCCTATGATGTTGCTTGTCTTTGGTGATCATCAATGATGTTTGCAAATGGTCATTCTTTGTCTTTGCAAACTACTCTTAAGGAGGAATGAATGTTGATCTTTGATTGAGAAGTGATAACATTCCCCATAGACAATAAATGTAATTGAATGAGTGAATGAATCAATGTGCTATAGGAAGTTTGGAAATGGAAGTTGATTTCCCCCAAGGCTCCGTTAATTATCATTTACATCGTATATTTAGTTGTATTGCATGATTAGCATAGTTCACTTTCTTTTCTAGTTGTTGTCTTTCAATTTGATAACTTAGGCTCAAAAAGCAACCAAACCCCCCTTGTTTACATGCTTTTATATATATATATATATATATATATATATATATCTATGTATGTATATGCATGGTATATTTTCTTCTATATATGTTTAAACACTTGAAAAGATCCCTCTTCTCGTGGATGACCCAGACTTGCCATTATCTACTTAATTGTAGATAGGAAGAATTAGGGCTTAAAAGTATTAACTTTGAGAGGTACGTCGATGACCTCCCAAATTTTGGTGCCACTGCCGGGGAAGAGGCGTTTATTTTTAAGTTTTTGGGCATATTTGGTTGCATATTAACTAGTTGCTTTTATTTTTCACTTCTTTTTGGTTGTTTTTGTTCGGAGTAGGTATTTCTTGAGTTCTTGGTGAAATTTTTATTGAGAATCCTTGCAATATGATTTCAGACATTTGAAAAAGAGAAAAATTGTTTTTTTAAAAATGGAACGGCTCACTTTGAGGGAACTCATGATGAGAAAAGAGGCTCAATAAGTAAGGTTTTATAGGATGGGTCATTCTGACCATCCTACCGAGTCTTGCTATATGTTGAGAGAGGAGCACTATGAGGAGGAAAGAATCCTTGGTTTCAAAAACCAAGAGTATTATGAAGAGTGCTACCAAGAGGTAGGCGATGTTTGTTTTCAAGGGAAAGAAACCCAATAATGGTATCCATACAATAATTCTTACAACCCGGAATGGAGTGGTATTCCGGATTGGTGGTATTAGAATGATCCAGAAAACCAACAATATGAGTAAAATAGTTGGCCATCACCATCTTATACCATACCCCAAAACCAAGCCCAACAAGGAAGTTCAAGTTTGACACGTGAGGAAGTCATGAATGCAATATCAAACTTGAACAAATTTACTTGTGAGGAACTGGACACTCGGCTCTCCTCTAGTGTTGAGGCTATTAAGGGGCATGCGAGAAGTATATTGGAAGCATTGGCCCAAAAGGAAGCTCGTGATTCCAAAAATACACCATTCCAATTCGAACTCAAGGATTTTATGAGTGAGGTCCCCCTAGGAAATGAGTTTGAGTTTGACGGGGATGAGGAGTTGGTTGTTGAGGATGAAAAAATGGAGGAAGAGGTGAGTGTGCTACATTCATTAGCATCATCACCCCTACCCCCACCTAGTGAACCAATTCCACCATTTTTGAAAGTTTTGAGGGAGATAAGAAATGAGCCAAAGGACCATCCCAAGCCTCCTAACCACCCAACTCCTTTTAAACCATCTCCACCTTCTCAAAACTTTCCTCTTGAAAGTTTTGTACCTCCACCTCTCTATTTTTGGATACTCATGGTGAAGGGGTTCAAACCTTCACCATATGGATAACATTAGGGTCGTGCTGACGACCTTAAAAATACGGAGCTTCTCAGGAGGCAACCCAAGTTTCTAAGTTAGGTTAGTATTTTTGTTTTCTTGAAAAAAGAATCCTCAACCATGTCCTCAAACCCTTACCCAAAACAAAAAGAATACCACCATAACCCACCACCAAAAACCACCACCAAAACCACCATCTAGGAGTACTACTAGTTGTTGTCTTTTGTGAGTGCTGATCGGGATTTGCATAGTTGTGGCTTCGTAGTGGATGGATCAATTCATGTTGGGCGGTGTTCAAGAACATGGAGGAGAGAACAATCATTGAGGAGTGAGCATTGCCATCACCGGGAAGGACCTTCAAGGTCCTAGTTGTGAGTTTTTTTTCCTTTCTCCCTTATTTATTTATCTTGTCCTTTTCACATTGAGGATAATGTGTGTTTGAAGTATGGGGAGGTAAAGAGGAATATATATCGCATTGTATTTTATTGTAGAGTGCATATGCTCCACTTAGATGTGTTTCGTTTATTGTATTTTATTGTAGAGTGCATATGCTCCACTTAGATGTGTTTCCAAAAGAATTCCCGTTAATTTGAAAACCTGAGAGGGCAACTTAGGCAAAAGTGGGAGGCCCGGATAGGCTGAAAACCCGAAAAGGCGACCTATGCAAAAATGAGAGGCAAAATGGTGTGGAAAAAGGTGAGGGTAAGTATTGAAAAAGAAAAATGTGTGAAGCTAGGATGAAAACCCGAGAGGGCTCCTAGGAAAAATGAGAGAAATTGAGAGAAATTGAAAATTTTATGCTTCTCTTGATGTGTCTATTGGGTGGCTTTTTTGGTAGAGTAAGATAGCTTGGCATTATATGTATACCTTAGTTTTGTTATGGTTTGTTGGTTGTTTAGATTTTCTCAGGCTTTGGGATGTGAGAGTGTGAGAGATTCTTATGTCTTGGGGGCTAGGGTAGTCTAGGAATATGATGTTGGATGGTTTGGGAAAATTTTTATATGCTAATTTACGCTTTGATCTTTGCTTGTTCTTGTTTACTCGAGGATGAGTAAGGTTTAAGTGTGAGGAGATTTGATGAGGCTTCAAATGCATGTATTTTCCAAATCATTTAACACATCTTTTTTTCATATATTTGTTGTAAGATTGCTAGATTTAGTTAAGTTTAAATGATAAGGGGTTTAGATAGTCATTTTTGGTTTTTATATCTAAAACCTTCATTTTGTAACCTATGTTTAGTCTAATGGACTTTTGGTCCTTATGAGCATCTAGATTCCTTTTTGTAAGCTTAATTTGTATATTGCTCATGAGCACTTAGGAGTGGTTTAGTGAAGGTCATTCGAGAGGATGGTAGAAGATGGAAGGCTAAAGTGGTAGAAGATAAAGTGAAGAAAGGAGAGCAAAGCAAATGGTGAAGAATGATCTATGTTTTGAAGCAGAGTTTTGAGAATTTTCCTAGAATAATCACACTCCAAGAGTGATACCATTGGATTTCTATTCTCAAGTACTATGATATCGACTACAAGAACTCTCAAAATGGATCAACGGTTCACCCGGAGGAAGCAAAACAAAACGGGACTTTTTTCCATTGCGACTCGTGAATGTTGACCTGAGAGCTCACAATTTCCTGATCTGGTTGCGACTCGCGATGGAGGTGTTGCGACTCTCGATAATTTCCCTCCAACTTGTTTTACTTCCCTTTTTTCTTGTACTATAAATAGCTTTTCACCCCCTTCTTCCCCAACTCTCTAAGCCCGACTTGGGGGCTCCAAAACCCTAGTTTTTCACAATTTTCTTCCTTTTCTTCTTCTTTCTCTGTAGATCTTTGTTCTATGTTATGGGTTTTGATTATCTAGCTTAGTTTTGTACTTGGGAGCAATTGATTGAAGCTTCCACACCTATGTAGCAAGAACCTTTATTTCACTCTTTCTTGAAGCATTTGTTATTTAGCATTCATGTGTTTAAATGTGATGTTTTACTTCATTTATGCTATGGGTTGTTTGAGTATATGAAGTGTTTGTATGATTGAAGTGTTAGGGTGTTAGGAAAGTTACAAATTTCTTAGCTCTTTGACATGAGAATCCAAGAACATGGAATTAGAATTTCTTGTGCATAATGTGTTGTGATTCTTGCTAGATAAATATGTTAATGTGGATTGTTCTCATGTTTATCCTATAGATGCAATGTAAGGTTGAATCTTGAATGTGGTTTGTTCTAGGTTTAGCCTAATGAATGCTATGTTTGGTTAAATGGCTATGTGTTTGGTAGAAGGCTTGTCGTTATCAAATCTATGGTCCTTCGTGTATAATGCCGTTGATGAAATACCTTTATGGTGTGGTTTGCCTAGAGTGATTATCAATAAGGTTTGCAAATGGTCGTTGTTTGTCTTTGTAAATTGCAATTAAGAAGGAATGAATGTTGATCTTCGAATGGGAAGTTTTAGCATTTCCTACAGGTAACAAATGTGATAGAATGAGTGAATGGTTCAATGATCTACATAAGGTTTGGAAGTGGATATTAATTTCCCCCAAGGCTTTGTCTTTTGTATTTTTTACCCCTTTTTCTTAGTTTTTTTTATGATTAGCATAGTTACTTAACTTTTCTAGTTATCTTGTCTTTTAATTTCATAACTTAGGACAACAACCAACCAAACCCCCCCCCCCCCCATTTATTTGGTTTTATATATCTATATGTATATATACATATCTACTTCTAGCCTAATATGAACCATATATGTCTAAACGCTTAATAAAATCCCTCTTCTTCATGGACGACCCCGATTTTCCACTATCTACGCAATTGTATTTAGTAAGCATAAAGGCCTTATAAATTATAACTTTGAGAGGTACGGCGACGACCTCCCAAATTTTGGTGCCGCTGCCGGGGAGGATGCTAAGGTTTAAGTTTGAATATATGAAATGTTTGTAAGATTGAAATGTTAGAGTGTTAGAAAAGTTTCAAATTTCTAACTCATTTGATATGAAATCCAGAAGCATGAATTTAGAATTTCTTGTGTATAATGTGTGGTAATTCTTGCTAGATGTGTATGTTAATGTGGATTGTTTTCATATTTGTCATATAGATGCAAAGAAAGATTGAACCTTGAATGTTTTTTTTTCTAAGTTTAACCTAATAAATGCTTTGTTTGGTTAAATGACTACGCCTTTGGTGGAAGGCTTGTTGTTATCAAACCTATGGTCCTTTGAGTGAAATGCCATTGATGAAATACCACTATGATATTGTTTGTCTTTGGTGATCATCAATGATGTTTGAAAATGGTCGTTCTTTGTCTTTGAAAACTACTCTTCATGAGGAATGAATTTTGATTTTGATTGAGAAGTGATAACATTCCCCATAGACAATAAATGTAATTGAATGAGTGAATGAATCAATGAGCTATAGGAAGTTTGGAAGTGGAAGTTGATTTCCCCCAAGGCTCCATAATTATCATTTACATCGTATCTTTAGTTGTATTGCATGATTAGCATAGTTCACTTTCTTTGCTAGTTGTTGTCTTTCAATTTGTTAACTTATGCTCAAAGACCAACAAAACTCCCCCTTGTCTACATGATTTTATATGTATCTATGTATGTATGTGCCTAGTATGTTTTCTTCTATATATGTTTAAACACTTGAAAAGATCTCTCTTCTCGTGGTTGACCCTGACATGCCATTATCTACTTAATTGTAGATAAGAAGAATTAGGGCTTAAAAATATTAGCTTTGAGAGGTAAGGTGACGACCTCCCAAATTTTGGCACCGCTGCCGGGGAAGAGACATTTATTTTTAAGTGTTTGGGCATGTTTGGTTGCATATTAACTAGTTGCTTTTATTTTTCACTTCTTTTTGGTTGTTTTTGTTCGGAGTAAGTATTGCTTGAGTTCTTGGTGAATTCTGATCGAGAATCCTTGCAATATGATTCCAGACTTTTGAAAAAGAGAATTATTTTATAAAAAAAAATGGAACGTCTCACTTTGAGGGAACTCATGATGAGAAAAGAGGCTCAACAAGCAAGGTTTTGTAGGATGTGTCATTCCGACCATCCTACCGAGTCTTGATATATGTTGAGAGAGGATCACTATGAGGAGGAAACCCTTGGTTTCCAAAACCAAGAGTATTATGAAGAGTGCTACCAAGAGGTAAGAGATGTTGGTTTTCAAGGGCGAGAAACCCAAGAATGATATCCATACCATAATTCTTACTACCTAGAATGGAGTGGTAATCCAGATTGGTGGTATGAGAATGAGTCGGAAAACCAACAATACGAGAAAAATAGTTGGGCATCACCATCTTATACCTCCCAAATTTTGAATGTGGTTTGTTCTAGGTTTAATTTAACGAATGATTTGTTTGGTTAATGGCTATGCGTTGGTCGAATGATGGTTGTTATCAAATCTATGATTCTTTTTGTATAATGCCATTGGTGAAATACCTTTAGGCATTGTTTGTCTAAAGTGATTATCAATCAGGTTTTCAAAATGTTGCTGTTTGCATTTGCAAATTACTCTTAAGAAGAAATGAATGTTGATCTTCAAAATAGAAGTGATAGCATTCCCCTTAGGTAATGAATGTGATTGAATGAGTGAATGGTTCTATGATCTACATTAGGTTTGGAAGTGGATATCAATTGCCCCCAAGGCTTTGTCTTTTGTAATTTTAATTATTTTTCTTAGTTGTTGCATGATTAGCCTTGTTACTTGACTTTTGTAGTTAGTTTGTCTTTAATTTCATAACTTAGGAAAAACCAACCAAAAACCCCCCTCTTTACTTTCTTATACACACACACACACACACACACACACACACACACACACACACACACACACACATATATATATATATGTATCTATCAAGTCTAGTATCCACCTTATATGTTTATACCCTTCGAAAGATCCCTCTTCTTTGTGGACGACCCCAATTTGCCACTATCTACTTAGTTGTCGTTAGTAAGCATTTAGGGCTTATAAATATTAACTTTGAGAGGTATGGTGATGACCTCCAAAATTTTGGCGCCGCTGCCAGGGAAGATGCGTTTATTTTTAAGTGTTTGGGCATATTTGGTTACATATGAGCTAGTTGTTTTTTATTTTACACTTCTTTGTGGTCGTTTTTGTTTGGAGTAGGTATTTCTTGAGTTCTTGGTGAATTTTTATCAAGAATCCTTGCACTATGATTCTAGACTTTTGAAAAATAATTTATTTTAAGAAAAAGGAACATCTCACCTTGGGGGAACTCATGATGAGAAGAGAGGCTCAACAAGTAAGGTTTTGTAGGATATGTCATTCTGACCATCTCACCAAGTCTTGCTATATGTTGAGAGAGGAGAACTATGAGGACAAAAGAATCCTTGGTTTCCAAAACCAAGGGTATTATGAAGAGTGCTACCAAGAGGTTGGAGATGTTGGTTTTCAAGGGTAAGAAGCTCAAGAGTGGTATCCATACAACGATTCTTACAATCTGGAGTGGAGTGGTAATCCACATTTGTGGTATGAGAATGAGCCGAAAAACCAACAATATGAGTAAAATAGTTGGCCTTCACCACCTTATACCATATCCCAAAACCAAGTCTAACAAAAAGGTTCAAGTCTGACACATGAGGAGATCATGAATGCAATTGCAAACTTGAGCAACTTGGCCAAGACTAATGAAGAGTCGGAAACCCAAATATTCTTTAGTCTTGAGGCTTTGAAGGGGCATGTGAGCAATATAATGGAAGTGGTAACCTGAATGGAAGCTCGTTATTCCAAAGATACACCATCCCAAGTCGAACTCGAAGATTCGGTGAGTGAGGTCACCTTGAAAAATGAGTTTGAGCTCGAAGAGGATGAGGAGTCGGTTGTGGAAGACAAAGAAGTGGAGGAAGAGATAATTGTGCTACAATCATTATGCTTACCATCATCACCCCTACTCCCACCTAGTGAACCAACTCAACCATTTTTGGAAATTTTGAAGGAGATAAGAGAGGAGCCAAAAGACTATCCCAAACCTCCTAACCGCCCAACTCCTTTTAAACCCTCTCCTCCTCTACAAAACTTTCCTCTCGAAAGTTTTCTACCCTCACCTCTCTATTTTTGGATGCTCATGGTGAAAGGGTTCAAATCGTCAACTATTCCTTCAAGAAATAACACCTATTACTTTGCCCCTTTTACCTCGGTTTTTTCTTAACACCAAAAAACTGAGGTAAAAAGTTCTTTTATCTCGGTTTATATTTTTTCGAAGAAATATTTTTTACCACAATTAAAAAAAATGAGGTATAATTAGTTTTTTGTACTTTGGTTAATAAAATAACTGAAGTAAAACATAAAATAACTGAAGTAAAACATAAAAAAACTGAGGTAAATAATATGGCCGAGTAACATGCGATGTCAATCTTTGATGTCGTAGAAGCTGGGAAGATTTTGCATACGTCGTGTCTAGAGATACAATTATGAATGACATTGCAACGTTGCACACGTGAACTTTACGGTAATAGAAAAGAAACCTTCCCTAATTCATACACGATCCAGTACCCCCTTTGTCCAACATTTTTTAATCACCAGGCCAACAAATTATTTATAAAATAGTGCTCACATGAAGTCACATATATAAACATGTATAGTCGATTACATGATGTTAAAATAAGATACTTAATTAATTAATTAGAAAAAAAATGCAGGCATGAGAATATCCTTACAAGTACATAAATTTGAACATTAAATTGTCTTTGTTCACACATAACAGAAATTAAAATAAACTTAATCAGCTTGGACAATGATGTCCTTCAATATGGTTCGTACCCTATCGTCTATCATCTGAAAGAACAAGGTGTCCCCAATGCGTAGGTTGTTTCCCTTAAGGAACTCGTCGAAATCCTTTAGTGAAATGACCTTCATCTTCCCACCCACCAAGTAGTCCATATGCCAGTTTGTCCTGTAGTACCTTAACACTAGGAAGGTTTTCTCAGTCAGTAGGAGTTATACAATCTCCCTCAGAATACACTAAGTCATTGTAATATAGATTAGAAATATGAATGTATATGTATCTACATATGCATTTGTCTACAAATAAATTTATTCAGGTGCGTTACCAAAGTTGGTATTTTCCCCAACGTTGAGTTGCTTCAATGTGCATTCGAAATGTGGGCTATCAATACCCCACTAACGATGTTCAATATCAAAGAAAAAAGGATCTGGGTGCCTCCGTTGTGCAGTGAACTATACAATTACCAAATAACATTAGTTGTTACTAGGTGTGTAGTTATGTAACAGTATATATACATATTTATATAGGTGAAATACTTGAAAAATAAGTGGATTAGAAGTTCCTTCACCAGCCATTAGTCATGCATCATATGTGGACATGTTAAGTGCAAAAATAGTGCATGAAATGCAGTGTGCGACGTCGGGCCATTTGTCACTCGTCCATGTCGGTCCCATGTAGTGGGTTAGCTGAAATTAGATAGCAACGTCAGTAAGTTGTCGGTCAAATCGACAGGTACAGAGATTCATAAATGAAGTCGCATGGTGTGAAAATAAGTCACTCAACTAATGAATGTACGACGTCGCTTTATTGTCGCATGTGCCAAGTTGTAACATATTACGCACCAAGGTCGCATATGTCAGACACAACAACAACAAGAAATGCGCAAAACTAGAATAATTTAAGCTTTGTAAACATCACAATAAAGTTAAATCATTTGTAAACATACCAAAACATTGTAACACTAAATTGTAACATATGCATTTGGAAACAATTTCACATACCATAGATCGAACATAGCAAAGTAAGATTTAAAAATTAAAAGTGTGTTAGGGAATTAGAAAATGCATACCTTTTTCCAAGGGAGAAGAGAAGGGAGGGGAGGAAGCTATAGACCATTGGAATTCATGGGAAATTTGTGAATAGATGCTTAAATTTTTTGTGAGGGTTCCTCTATTTATACCCGTTCAGTAGCAACGTCGTATTGAACTGCTCTGAACTAAGCCACGTCGAATATATTTTTGGTTACGCTAATTTGTTGTCGATCAGATAGCGATGCTGGTTAAAGCCAGTGCTGTCCCTCAATTTGTATGACTTCGCATGCCACTCAGCCTATCCAACATGATCTTGTTTACTTTGCAACATCACATAATTGAATGGGCCCATTCATAACAGCCCCTCATTGCATAATTAAATAAAATTTGTTTGAGAGAACCAGAGAAGAATGGTTACAAGATACGTTGTTCTGGATTACCATAAAATTCAAGATACATTCTTCTGGATTTTAATACATTGGTTTAGAACAAATATTATAAACTCAGTCATCAGTCAAACCCATGAGGAAGAACAGTTACATTAAAATCTATAGGCCCAACACCATTTACGATCTCAAAAAGTAGTGTGTTCCCCATCACGAGTTCCTCATCAAGAAATTTACTCCACCCCTTAAGGGGAGGGTCTTGTACCTCTAGGCCCTTGAGGAGTGCATCTCATACACCATTCCATTACAATGCAGCACAGAAGGAGTCTTGTAAGGCGGTATGAGCTCTGATATGTGTGCTGGGACATACTGATTGATGAAAAAAATAACAA
The DNA here is from genome assembly GCA_037428765.1 of Rubia yunnanensis. Classification (NCBI taxonomy): domain Eukaryota; kingdom Viridiplantae; phylum Streptophyta; class Magnoliopsida; order Gentianales; family Rubiaceae; genus Rubia; species Rubia yunnanensis. Next base: position 54,170,382 of record CM075061.1, read on the forward strand.
CATTTTGTAAATATGAAAGTAAGTTTTAGAGAAAATGCATTGAAAATATAATACATCATGTGTGACAAAGGGTTAGAGCTTACCAAAATTAGAATGGAACTGAAGTTTGTCCCGGTGAGCATGTGGACAAAGTGAGTAATGATTTCTCTGGTTGATGTCCTTGGACTATTAGGCATGATTTCTGAAAATAGATAAGAAATGGTGAATTTAATCCTTCGTGTGTTCCCACATACATTATATAGGATACTTTAGTAATTGAAGTCCCTAACACCTCGACTGTAAGTCGATTGAACCGATATGTTAAAGAAATGCATTAGACATCACTAACAAAGAGGGTTAAAAAAGTGAAGTGTAAGCGACCTCGCAAACGGTTTGACCTAGATGAATAATGACCGATGTATAATAGTGGTCACCGGTAAGATTCAAAGACCCATTACATGACACGAATACTAGAGTGCAGAATGGTTACAAAGTACAGATTATGGATGGTTAACTAATGACAACTTTAAACCCAAAATCCTACTATCTAGAGAAAACATTCAAGGAAATTTGAATACAAAAAACAAACAACACAGTGGAATTGGAGATACATATGCATATTAAAATTAGCGACAAATACAAAGAAGAAGGTAAACTAGCGAATCAAGATAGCATAACTTTGTGAAGAAAGGGTTAGGGAGTGCATAGAATCGCCTAGAATATGATTGTTTGAAGTGAAGTTTATTGGTGGGCTCCATATATATATTCGTTGTGCAACGTTGTGTATTCTGCCTAGCGTCTTATGAGGTCGCGCACAAATTGGTGAGACAGACGGGAAAATGAATCAAGAATGACATTGCTTAGTCTACATGTGGGCCTAACCATTTCAGCCCATTACCATGAATAGGACTTTTGGACTATGACTGTCCAGCTGCATACGCGACATCACAAGATCATCTGGAATACAGATCTATGATCGACAAACAACCGATGTCGATGATTTGTAACATTGGCCTCAACATTTTGGCCCAGTAGCAGAACAACAAGGGCCACCGTCTAACCAAAACAAGCATCACATCAAATTTGATGTTCGTAGTTTTTTTGGAAATCAAAATGTAATAGAGTTCTGTCCATGAAGAATTTAAAGTGATAACACATAACCTAGGGTAAACTGTAGCACACTAGTTACAAGTACACAAGGAGTCATTCATAAGAAGTTATTGAAGTATACGTAGATTAGTCTCAGTTTCTTTATCACACTCGGATAGTAGAGTTTCAGCTATGGATCTAAAACTTTCTTTTCAGACTGAAAGTTTTTGGAGTTTTGGACTAACAATGTATTTTTTTTTTATAATTTTGCACATAGGTCCCTTCACCGAATTGGGAGAAATTGAAATGCAATATTGGAGATACACTGAGACGAATCCTCAATTGACAACAACAGTGTTTCGTTATGGTCATGGATGGATACACCAGTGTATTCGTCCGTAATTTTTTTTAGTATTTCACTTTTACCCCTACGATAACAGATATGAAAACAATAGTTTCCACCACTGAGCATCACATCAAATTTCATGTTCGTGGTTTTTTAGGAAATCAAAATGTAATAGAGTTCTGTCCATGGAGAATTTTAAAGCGATAGCACATGACCTATAGTAAACTGTAGCACACTAGTTACAAGTACACAAGGTGTCACTCATAAGAAGTTGTTGAAGTATACGTAGAATAGTCTTAGTTTCTTTATCATACTCGTATAGTAGAGTTTCAACTATGAATCTAAAACTTTCTTTTTGGATTGAACGTTATCAAAGTTTTGGACTGACGGTGTATTTTTTTTTATAATTTTGCACATAGGTCCCTTCACCTAATGGGGAGAAATCAAAATGCAATATTAGAGATACACTAAACCAAATAATCAATTGACAACCACATTGTGCTGTTATGGTCATGGACGGATAAACCAGTGTATTCGTCCGTCATTTTTCTTAGTATTCCACTTACACCCCTATGATAAGAGATATAAGAACAATAGTTTCCACCACTGAGCATCACATCAAATTTCATGTTCTTGGTTTTTTAGTAAATCAAAATATAATATAATTCTGTCCATAAGGAATTGTAAAGCGATAGCACATGGCCTAGAGTAAACTGTAGCACACTAGTTACAAGTACACAAGGTGTCATTCATAAGAAGTAGTTGAAGTATAAGGAGATTAGTCTTAGTTTCTTTATCACACTTGGATAGTAGAGTTTCAGCTACGGATCTGAAACTTTCTTTTTGGACAGAACGTTACCGGAGTTTTAGACTGACTGTGTATTTTTTTTTAATTTTGTACATAGGTCCCTTCACCTAATTGGGAGAAATCGAAATGCAATATTGGAGATACGCTGAACCGAATCATCAATTGACACCAACAGTGTTCCATTATGGTCCTTGACGGATACATCAGTGTATTCGTCCCTCATTTTTCTTAGTTTTCTACTTATACCCCTACGATAAGAGATATGAGAACAATAATTTCCACTACCGAGCATCACATCAAATTTCATGTTCGTGGTTTTTTAAGAAATCAAAATGTAATAGAGTTTTGTCCATGAATAACTTTAAAGCGATAACACATGACCTAGAGCAAACTGTAACACACTAGTTACAAGTACACAAGGTGGCATTCATAAGAAGTTGTTGAAGTATACGTAGATTAGCCTTAGTTTCTTTATCACACTCAGATAGTAGAGTTTCAGCTACGTATCTGAACTTTCTTTTCGAACTGAACGTTATCGGAGTTTTGGACTAACAGTGTATTTTTTTTATAGTTTTGCACAAAGGTCCCTTCACCTAATTATGAGAAATTGATGATTGAATGGTTGTTTATTTTAATATTGACAATAATTCTATTTTGTTGTTCCCATAAATAGTTTGACTAGGGCCGCTAGGTTAACACCTAGGATTTTACGATCATATGACAAAATTTTGAAATTGGCAATGGACATGGCATGCGACGTTGCATGTGTGCCGCATACAAGGACTTAATTATAGAAATTTGGTGATAATCTTAGTGAACATGTTTTTGGTGACAATCTTACTGAACATGTTTTTTTTTATTCATTGATTAACGAATCAGGAATTTCATAAGTATATGACGATCATTTTGCATTTTATAAATTGTATCTTGTTTTTTTGGAAGATAATGCAATGTTTGTAAAGGGTGATAGACATGATGCTAAGATTCGTATTCACATGGAGTATGAATGAGTGACGTCGGTGGCAATCAATCATCTGATGTGAATGGGAACGAACAGACACCGAGGTTACACATGTCAAGGTATTTTCTACACTTCTATTTGTATAGAACCGATGTCATGCTTGGATCTACTTGTGTGACATCAATTTCAATTATATGCGACGTCGTTTAGGACCAGGTTAGATACTTAACCAAATTTGGGTTAATGTTGTATACATTTCACTCCCTTCCATGAAATTCTTTTGTGGATTGCCCTATTCTAACAAGTATTTTATTATTTTATTGTAATAAGGCCAAATAGAGTCATTGATGGACTTCCAACATCTAGTTCGACGGATTTTTCAACTCGCTAGTCACCTTCACATTCAAAATGCCTTACAACGGGAAAATGATGGTCCAATACAATTATTTTTTTGAATTCAAATTAACATTTCAATAATTTTTTAACATGTTATTATATTAGTTGATATATTTTTTTGCTTTAAAAACGTCATTCCCATTAAAAAATGGAAAAAATGTATTATTTTATGACGTTTAGTCATTGTACGATTTATTACTTGTCTGACAACATGTAGTGGCTTCCGACGAACGCTAATTTTTTCCAATGAATAATAAATATTTTAGTAATATTTAATTTTTAACGAAGCAAATACGACATTGCATCAACCAGTACCAAATTATAATCTGACCGAGGTCGCACTAATCGACCTCGGCAGTTATGACCGACGTTGATTTGAATAAATGGTATCGTACACTTTTGCGTTCCATGTAATTAGAAAGATGACGTGATACCCCGATGCCACCAATGTTGCATTGATTGATAATCGACGCCGTTGATCAGTTAATGGTGGTTGTTTTGATCGACATTGCACAATTTGATCTGCATTCGACTACTATACTGCTGCAAACAACCTCGCATGAACGTTGACCAAGACTTCATTCAAACCAACATCGCTGACATGATCTTGTAGGCAGGACCTCATTTATATAACCGATGTCACACCTTTTCATAACCGACATCAATCGAGGTAAAAGACCCCTTTTTACCCCAGTTCCAAACCGTGGTAAAAAATCCACTTTTTACTCGGGCAATATTTACCTTGGTTTTTTTCTAAAAAACCACGGTAAAAACTCATACAGAACCGAGGTAAAAGGTGCCACATCTTGTAGTGTATGGATGACATTAGTGTCGTGTCAACGACCTTAAAAATACCGAGCTTCTCAGGAGGCAATCGAAACTTTTGAGTTAGGTTAGTGTTTTTTATTTTCACTAAAAAAAATCCTCAACCATGTCTTCAAGCCCTTACCTAAAACCACAAAGATACCACCACAATCCACTACCAAAAACCACCATCAAAACCACCTTCAAGGAGTACTACTAGTTTCTTTTTGTAGGTGTTTATCATGACTTGCATAGTTATGGATTTGTAATGGATAGGTTGAAATTGAATATTTAGCAGAGTTTGATAACATGGATGAAAGATCATTCATTGAGAAGTGAGCATTGCCATCACCGGGAAGGACCTTTAAGGTCCTAGTTGTGAGTATTTTTCTTTCTTCCTTATTTCTTTATCTTGTCCTTTGGTTCACATTGAGGACAATGTGTGTTTCAAGTGTGAGAGGTTAAGAAAAATATATCTCATTGTATTGTATTGTAGTGTGCATAAGCTATACTTTGATTTGTTTTCTTTGAAAAAAAAGTGAAAAAGAAAAAAAACTAAAAGAATTCCCGCTAAGTTGAAAACCCGAGAGGGAAACTTAGGAAAAACTAGGAGGCCCGGATGGATTGAAAACCCAAAAGGGAAGCCTATGAAAAAAATAAGAGGCCAAATGGTGTGGAAAAAGGTGAGAGTGAGCATTGAAAAAAAAGTGTGAAGGCAAAATGAGAGTAATTGAAAAATTTTATGCTTCTCTTGATTTGTGTATTGAGTAGCTTCTTTGGTAGAGTAAGCTAATTTTACACTTGTAGTTTATACCTCACATTTGATTGGTATGATAGTTGTTTGGATTATCTTAAACTATGGGATGTGAGAGTGTGAAAGATTCTTATGTTTTGGGGGTTAGGGTAGTCTTGGATTACGATATTGGATGTTTTGGGAAAACCTTTGCAAGCTAGTTTATGCTTTGATCTTTTCTTGTTCTTGTTTACTCAAGGATAAGTAAATGTTTAAGTGTGGGGAGATTTGAGGAGACGTCAAATGCATGTATTTTCCAAAGCATTTAATATCTCTTTTGTTATTTTTTGTTGTAAGATTTCTTGATTTAGGTAGGTTTACATCGTAAGGGGTTTAGATGACTGTTTTTGGTTTTCATATCTAAATCCTTCATTTTGTAACATATGTTTAGTCTAATTAATTTTTGGTCCTTACAATAGTGTAGATCCCTTTTTGTAAGCTTACTTTGTAGATTGCTCGTAAGCACTTTACATGGTTTTATGATGGCCATTCACAAGAATGGAAGAAAATCAAAGGCCACATGCCAAAATGTGGCAGAAGAAAGTCCATATTTGAACGAAGGCCAGCCGATCGTTGCAAAGATCGACCGGTCGGGTAAAAAGCCCGGGCGCTTAGGCAGTGCTTTCAACTACGCGCCAACACAGTGGAAATTGGCCTTGGCATGATCTTTCAGCCCGGTAATGGGCGCCCAGCGCAGACATGTATGCGCCTAAGCTCCAAGCTTTACAGTGCCGGAAACTGCGCCTCCTGCGCGTCCATCCGTGCGCCAGCGTGCAAGGAAGCTAAACGTGGCTCAGGGCTTTAGTACTCTAATGCGCGCTCGACGTGGATAATTGTACATCCCTGCGGTGTCCTCTCACACTAGCCTACCATGCCCAACCGTGCAAGCCAGCGCATGTGCAGCCCGCGCACTTTGCTACACCTTTGAATTTTCATGACCCATTCGTGTTATAAATAGCCCCCCTCTCATCCCTAGTTTCTAAGTCTGACTTGGGGATCCAAAACCCCAGTTTTCCCCCTTTTCTTCCATTTTCTTCTTTTTTTCTTTGTAGATTTTTGTTCTATGTTATTGGTTTTGATTATTTAGGTTAGTTTTGTACTTGGGAGAAATTGATTGAAGCTTCCACATCTATGTAGTAAGAACCTCTATTTCACTCTTTCTTGAAGCTTTTGTTATTTAGCATTCATGTGTTCTTAATGTTGTGTTTTACTCCCTCCGTCCCAGCTCTTTCTACGGAGAGAGAAATTGGAAGTATTTTTAAGGATATATTATTTTATGTGTTTGAAGTGGGGTATCTTGAAATTGAAGTGGGGTATCCTAATATTATTGGGTTAAAAAATCAAAAATTGGGCCCAAATTGAGTAAACAAATAATAAAAGCAATCCATTTATGGCAAAAAATGAGGTAGTGCAAAAACAGGTGGGACGTCCAAAAAGGGAAAGAGTGCAAAAATAGTTGGGACGGAGGGAGTACTTAATAAATACCATGGGTTGTTTGAGAATATGAAATTGTTGTATGATTGAAGTGTCAGGGTGTTAAGAAAGTTGCAAATTTCTTAGCTCATTTGACATTAAAATCCAAGAACATGGAATTAGAACTTCTTGTGTATAATGTGTTGTGATTCTTGCGAGCTAAGTATGTTAGCGGTACTCCCTTGGTTTTTCCACAGAGATGCTAGGTCTAATGTATCAATCAAAACACAACCTCGCACAAGCTATCAATCCACACTAGTGAAAGGAATAGCTAGTAAAGAAAACAAGCAAAAAGGGGGAGTGGATTTGATTTTTCAAACTAATAACTACTAAGCATAAAAGTAAATAGCAAAGTACTATATTAAACTAAGCACTTGGGTAATCATTGAGCAACTTGGTCAGTCTAATGCCTCTATCCTTAATTCATTCACAAAGAAATTTAGGCAAACCTAATAGAGTGTCCATAATACATAGTGTGGCCGATGGCATACACTTCCCCATTCTTGTCACGGCGGGTGCTCTTGCAAACCTCCATCGAAACCTCCATCGTAATTAGGGGAGTATAACAAGGTCCGACCATTGTTGTAGGTTTATTTCTCCTCATGAGATTACGTCCCGGGCTTTCATCACGAATGCACTACTCCCCTCTAGTCCTATCAATTAGGCCCAAGGGTCGTTGGCACCTTATCTATGATACTAGGGTTTCTTTTAATCCTAGCTTGCTACTATTAGCTATCTCTACCCATAAAATCTTGGACAACTTTACGAAGTAAGCTAAGACTGGTGTGATGGAAAGTAGATTAGAGCATTCTTGAATCCCCCGTGAACACACCCATGGGAACACGTTCTCCCTTACCCTTTCTAACAACTAGGTTTCCCTTCGCAAGTGGGCATCAATATTTGTACCATACATGAATGTAGCCCAAAGTGTGTGCTTATATGTAGTGTTCTATTCATTCATTTAAACTCAAGAACAATCAAAATAATATCATGAACACCAAATTAGGAAGAACTATAGAATCTCAAAAAACATATAGATTAGACCAAGCTACTACAATTTATCGCCAAGCTATAGAAAATACTCCCTCAACATGGAATTCAAATAATTATTTTAATTCCAAATCATGGGATCAAAGAAAAATAAATAAAAGAAAAAGTTCTCTTAACTACTAAGGAAAAGTCTCTAAGATACTCATGAAATGAAGTATGAGATCTGAGATATTAAAACCTAGTAGACAAAGGTTCTATTTATTGTAGTAGGATATTGGGCTTTAAAATAGGCCCAAAATAGACCAAAATAGGGTAAAACCTAGCTTAGCCGCCGTCCAGCGCAGGGCGTCACGGATGGTGCAGACCATGGAGTGTTCTTGGCCCGAGATGCGAGGCATAGTGCGGGCCGAGTCCATTCATTTGTGTGGGGCACATGATCTTGTGCGTGGTGCAGATCTTCAAAAGGTGCGGGGCACGAAGCTTTGCATGAGCCACGTCTAACCCTTGGTGCAAGTTGCATCATCTTGTGCGGGGCTCCATCAAGGTGGTGGATTTGAAGGCTGTGATCTGCTACTAATGTAGGGGGGTGTCAAAGGAGGTTCTATTGGACCAATAAAGGCACTTTCATTGTGCCTTCTCTGGCCCTGCCTTCCATTGCACGTCATGAAAAGGCAGTTCCAAAACTACCTTTCAAATTGCCAATGAAGGCGGTAAAACCACCTTTAAAAATGCAGTCAAACTGCCTTTAAATGTTTCTGACATTGGAAACTTTTTGAGTCCGTTGTACCATTGCACAGGTTTCTGTGTTCCGAAAGGCACACTTTCCAAACTCAAAAATTATGTAATCCTTTCTTTGTGAATGACTTTTATCGTTCCGAGCTCGTGCGTACGTTCTGTCCCTATTATGGTCAACGATTGCTACAATTTATGTTAATGAAATATTTTTTTGGAGTTCGGAAAAGCATTCATGGGTATTCTTTCCGAGTTCATAATATGTAATCATGACTATAAAGCTGGTGAAAGAAGATTCCGAGTTCGGAAACCAAATCTGCTCATATGGTAAATGAAATGTTACACCAAATGTTTCCGACTCTTAAAAAGGCCTCAATCCACAACAACTAATATAACGCAATGCACGATAGTATCTTGTGTGATGACAAAAATCTATATAGTGCTAAACTAGCAACAATATATAGATAGGAATAGAAAACAGTAGGAATCTATTCCAATACCTCTAAGCTTCATTATTTATCTATTCAAATAATGTTATTTTTTCCAATGAATTATGAATATTTTAGTAATATTTAATTTTTAACAAAGCAAACACAACGTCGCATCAATCGGTACCAAATTGGAAATAGCTAAGGTTGCACTAATCAACCTCGGTAGTTGTGACCGGCGTCAATTTGAATAAATGACGTCCTACTCTTCCACGTTTCACGTCAGCAGACAGATGATGTGGTACCCCAATGCCACCGATGTCACATTGATTGATAATCAACATCATTGATTAGTTAACAGAGGTCGTTTTGATCGATGTTGCACAATTTGATCTGCATTCAACTATTATACTTCTGTAAACGACCTCGCATGAATATTGACCAAAAATTCATGCAAACCAAAGTTGTTAATTCGATCTTGTCGGCATGACCTCATTTACACATTCCACGTCGCACCTTTTCACAACCAACATCGATTAAAAATCGAGGTAAAAGCCCCCTTTTTACCTCAGTTCCGAATCGCAGTAAAAAATCTACTTTTTACTCTGGCAGTATTTACCTTGTTTTTTTGGAGAAACAATCGAGGTAAAAACCCCTCCAAAACCAAGGTAAAAGGTGTTGTCTCATGTAGTGTATGGATAACATTATTGCGTGCCGACGACCTTAAAAATATGGAGCTTCTCAGGAGGCAACCGGAACTTTTAAGTTAGGTTAGTGTTTTTTATTTTCATTAAAAAAAATCCTCAACCATGTCCTCAAGCCCTTACCTAAAACCACAAGGATACCACTACAATCCACTACCAAAAACCACCATATAGGTGTACTACTAGTCGTTGATTTTTGTATTGATCAAGACTTGCATAGTTATGGATTTGTAATGGATAGGTTGAAATTGCATATTTAGCGGAGTTCGAGAACATGGAGGAAAGAACATTCACTGAGAAGTGAGCATTGTCATCACCAGGATGGACCTTCAAGGTCCTAGTTGTGAGTATTTTTCTTCCTTCCTTATTTCATTATCTTGACTTTTGGTTCACATTGAGGACAATGTGTGTTTCAAGTGTGGGGAGGTTAAGAGAAATATATCTCATTGTATTGTATTGTAGTGTTCATATGCTATACTTTGATTTTTTTTGTTTGAAAAAAAAGTGAAAAAAGAAAAAAAAACAATTCCCACTAAGTTGAAAACCTGAGAGGGAAACTTTGGAAAAACTAGGAGGCCCAGATAGGTTGAACACCTGAAATGGTAACCGATGAAAAAAATGAGAGGCCAAATGGTGTGGAAAAAGGTGAGGGTGAGAAATGAAAAAAAAAGTGTGAAACTAGGATGAAAACCCAAGAGGACTCTTAGGCAAAATGAGAGAAATTGAAAATTTTTATGCTTCTATTGATTTGTGTATTGGGTAGTTTCTTTTGTAGAGTAAGCTAATTTTACATTTGTATTTTATACCTCACATTTGATTGGTATGATGGTTGTTTGGGTTATCTTAAACTTTGGGATGTGAGAGTGTGAGAGATTCTTATGTCTCAGGGGTTAGGGTAGTCTTGGAATACAATATTGGATGTTTTGGGAAAAATTTTGCATGCTAGTTCACGCTTTGATCTTTACTTGTTGTTTACTCGAGGACAAGTACATGTTTAAGTGTGGGGAGACTTGATGAGTCGTCAAATGCATGTATTTTCCAAAGCATTTAACATCTCTTTTGTTATTCTTTGTTGTAAGATTGCTAGATTTTGGTAGGTTTACATCATAAAGGGTTTAGATGACCGCTTTTGGTTTTTATATCTAAATCTCTCATTTTGTAACCTATATTTTGTCTAATGGATTTTTGGTCATTATGAGCGTCTAGATCCCTTTTGTAATCTTAATTTGTAGATTCCTCCTAAGCACTTTAGATGGTTTGATGATAGCCATTCTTAAGAAAGGCAGATGATCGAAGGCCACAAGCAAAAATATGGCAGAAGAAAGTCCATATTTGAAGAACGAAGGCCAGTTGATCATCGCGAAGACCGACCGACTGACCTGCCGGGTGAAAATGACTGGGCGCATGGGCAGCGCCTTTAACCACATGCCAACACAGTGGAAATTGACCTTGTCGTGGTCCCTTAGTCCAGCAATGTGCGCCCAACGTAGACTTGGGCACGCCAAGCTTTGCAATGCCAGAAACTGCACCTCCTGCATATCCATCCGCGCGCCAGTGCTTCAGTTCCCTAATACGCGCCTGATGCAGATGGTCGCACATCCGTGTGGTGTCCTCTCACGCCAGCCTGCCATGCCCCGCATCAGCTTGCGATGCATCCTCAGTTAGAACCCGAGCGGGCGCGCCAACACCTGCGCATCCCGCGCACCTGATGCATGACCCGTGCACTCTGCTACTCCCTTTGACTTTTCTTGACCCACTTGTGCTATAAATAGCCTCCCTTTCTTCCCCATTTTCTAAGCCCGACTTGGGGCTCCAAAACCCTAGTTTTTCCCCCTTTTTCTTACATTTTCTTCTTCTTTCTTTGTAGATTATTGTTCTATGTTACTGGTTTTGATTTTTTAAGTTAATTTTGTATGGGATAAATTGATTGAAGCTTTCACATCTATGTATTAAGAAACTCAATTTCACTATTTCTTGAAGCTTTTATTTTTTAGCATTCATGTGTTCTCAATGTTGTGTTTGACTTCATATATACCATGGGTTGTATGAGAATATGAAATTTTTGTCTGATTGAAGTGTTACGGTGTTAAGAAATTTTCAAATTTCTTAGCTCATTTGACATGAAAATCCAAGAACGTGCAATTAAAACTTCTTGTGTATAATGTGTTGTAATTATTGCGAGATAAATATGTCAATGTGGATTGTTCTCATTGTTATACTATAGAAGCAATGAAAGGTTGAATCTTTAATGTGGTTTGTTCTTTGTTTAATCTAATGAATGCTTTGTTTGGTTTAATGGCTATGCCTTTGGTCAAATTCTTCTTGTTATTAAATATATGGTTCTTTTTCAGTAATGCCACTGATGATATACCTTTAGGCATTGTTTGTTTAAAGTTATTATAAATGAGTTTTTCAAAGTGCCACTATTTATGTTTACAAATTACTCTTAAGAAGAAGTGAATATTGATATTCAAAATGGAAGTGATAGTATTCCCCATAAGTAATGAGTGTGAAAGAATGAGTGAATGGTTCTATGATCTACATTAGGTTTTAGAAGTGGATATCTGACCAGCTTCCCTCCAGGGTCGTTAAAACCATAGCTTGGACTTAACCCGAATGGAGGTAGTGTGGTCAGATGATAGAAATTTATAGTTCTGCACCCTATTCTCACTGCTATGCTTCTTAGAGGGTAGTTAGTTGTAAGCCCTAGGTTTGTCCAAAAAGATGCTAGGTCTAATGTATCAATCAAGACACAACCTTGTACGGGTCGTTAATCTATACTAGTGAAAGGAATAGCTAGTAAAGAAAATGTGAAAAAGGGGGAGGGGTTTTATTTTTCAAACTACCAACTACTAAGCATAAAAGTAAATAGCAAATTACTATATTAAACTAAGTACTTGGGGAGTCATTGAGAAACTTGGTCAATCTAATGCTTCTATCCTCGATTCATTCACATAGAAATTTTGGCAAACCTAAAAGAGTGTCCATAATATGTGGTGTGTCCGATGGAGCACACTTTCTCGTCCCTGTCACAGTGGGTGCTCTTGCAACCCTCCATAAATGTCACCATCGTAATTAGGGGAATGAAAAATGTTTCGACCTTTGTTGTAGGTTTATTTATCCCCCGTGAAATTACGTCCCAGGCTTCCACTATGAATGCACTACTCCCCTCGAATCCTGTCAATTAGGTCCAAGGGTCTTTGATACCTTATCTATGATACTAGGGTTTCTTGTAACCCTAGCTTTCTACTATCATCTATCTCTACCCATAACCTCTTGGACAACTTTACGAAGTAAGCTAAAACTGGTGCAATGGAAAGTAGGTCAGAGTATTCTCGAATCCCCCGTGCACACACCCACGCAGACGTGTTCTCCCCTACCCTTTCTAAAAACCAGGTTTCACTTCCCAAGGGGCATCGATATTTGCACCATACATGAATGTAGCCCAAAGTGTGTGCTTATATGTGGTGTACTTTTCATGAATTTAAACTCAAGAACAATCACAATAATATCATAAACACCAAATTAGGAAGAACTAAAGAATCTCAAAAAACATATAGATTAGACCAAGCTACTAAAATTTATTGCCAAGCTATATACAGTACTCCCTTGACATGGAATTCAAATAATTATTTGAATTCCACATCTTAGCATCAAAGCAAAATAAAGAAAAGAAAAAGTTCTCCTAACTATTAAGCAAAAGTCTCTAAGCTACACTTGGAAATGAAGTATGCGATCTGAGATATTAAAACCTCGTAGAAAAAGGTTATATTTATTGTAGTAGGAGATTGGGCTAAAAAATAGGCCAAAATTGGGTAAACCCTAGCTTAGCCGCTGCCCGGTGTGGGGCATCACAATTGGTGCAGCCCATGTAGTGTCCTTGGTACGAGGTGCAAGGCATAGTGTGGGCCGAGTCCATTCATGCCCACAGGATACCGAATCTTGTGCGTGATGTGGATCTTCAAAAGGTGTGGGGCACAAGGCTTTGCACTGGCCACGTCTAACCCTTGGCACGGGTTGCGTAATCTTGTGCAGGGCGCTATCAGGGTGCTGGAATTGAAGGCTGTGATCCACTACTAGTGTAGGGGGGCGTCAAAGGCGGTTCTATTGGACCAATAAAGGCACATTCATTGTGCCTTCTCTGGCCTTGCCTTCCATTGCACATTATAAAAAGGTGGTTCTAAAACTATTTTTAAAATTTCTAATGAAGGCGGTAAAAAACCACCTTTAAAAATGCCGTCAAACTGCCTTTAAATGTTTCTGACATCTAAAACTTTTTGAGTCCTTCTTAACATTGCACAGGTTTCAAGTTCCAAAAGCCACACTTTCCAAACTAAAAATTATGTAATCCTCTCTTTGTGAATGGCTTTTATTGTTCCGAGCTCGGGCGTACGTTCTGTCCCTATTCTGTCCAATGATTGCTAGAATTTATGTTAATGAAATATTGTTTTAGAGTTTGGAAAAGCATTCATGGGTATTATTTCTGTGTTCATAATATGTAATCGTGACTATAAAACTGGTGAAAGAAGATTCTGAGTTCGGAAACCAAATCTGCTCAACCTACGAATAAGGATGTTTTGCTGCTCAATTCGTTTGTCCTGAAGAATGATTTTTTTTTCTATAAGATATGGACTCTTGATGGTTTAGCACCATCGTAGGACCTTACTATCCAAAAAGCCTCTTGTTGTCTTACGAATATCCCACTCCTCTAGCACGGCCCGGGTGGTCAGGTTTTTCAGTTTCTTCACAATGTCGTGCTTATCAGTGGGAATGAAGTTTCCTTGTAATTAATCATTCTTCAGTTTTTCCTAAAAAGGGAAGAATGTAATTAATAATCTATATTTATGAAAAACATGTGTCAAATAATATATTCCCTTAATTTGTACTTACAATTCTCTCTGCAATAATGTTTCTTCAGGTTTGACATACACTCCGTCCTTGTTTTGTCGGCCCCTTAGGAATAGATTTTTCCTCTCAATGTCATCCACGTTGATTGGTTGCACAGTTGCCCTAGCCATTTCCACTGGCATCCCACCCTCTATTGCAATTTTGACATATTTTTCAAAACGCTGTTTCACAAGGTCCAATGCCACCTTGGAATAATCCCCGGGCTCAATCGATGAGGAATTTTATTCTTCCCCGCCAGTTCTTGTTTTTCTAATCTCGTGCCCTAAGATAGGATGTTAGAATTAAATTACAACTATAGACAAAGTCATAATCTAAACTAATTAATAATATTAGATAATTTGGGGTTTAATCACATTTTCATTGTTCTCCAATGCTCTCCTTTTTTGGATCTCCTAACTATCGAGTTGAATGAGAGTATAAGTTTTCCATGGGAAATCTCCCTTCTTATCACTAAAAATGTAGTCCCTAGACAGTGTGTACTTATGTTGACGCCAACTCTTAGATATCATCAATATAGCCTTCTTTCTCAAATTCTCCATGTCTGGTGATTCGATGTCAAATGGCCTCTACGTAGATTTTGAACACCATAATGTCAATCACAGAGATACACTATCAATCAAGGACAACTTAAGAGGAAATAATAATATACTATTTTCTACCTTGCATTCCATCCATAAAGTGGCCTTGTAATCTCTGGGGACTTCATGCCAAGTATTGTATTTGATGTCCACCCTCACTGTTCCCACCTTTGCTTCCCAACTAGACCATTTAGTGTGTTGGGCCGACACACAAATGTTAGACTTATCGAATACCAATGAGGTTAAATCTTTCCTTTCCATTCTACATTCTAAGGTTCTATAATGAATTCAGGGTATTCCTACATCCTCGGATCCGTCATCCTCATCCTCGTTCATGTTGTGGTTCATTGTTGGTAGATTTTCATTTCGTGATAGTGAAACTTGATCACAAGTTCTTTTGCTAGATGCCATTGTGTACGCTATGTTGGATAATGTACCATAATTTCACTTAGCCATTAAGAAGTAGCTAAATATCCCGAAACATGAATAAACAAAAATTAGATTAAAATAAATTATTGATCACATTCACCCTAATAATACAAAATCTATAATACATTACACAATTAAAACCCCCATGTTTTGATTATTTAACACAAAACTAATACTTCAAAATCCATACAACAAAAACTAAAATTATTGTCTTAAACAAATAACAAGATGGTGTGCCCATTTTATATGGTTATATTAGAACTTTTAAGATTAACTTTTGTACAATTTTGTGCTCTAGATGTGGCATTTGGCCTTGAAATTCTGAAAGGAGAGTTGAAGCGACTTTTACTCTTTTACTACTTTTCCAGTGGAATTTATGTGACAAGACAATTTGTTCGAAGACTTTGAAAATTTCCTTTAAAGATTTTAAGACTTTCATTTAAGCTTTTGAAGACTTGAAGAATTGAAGACATGAAAAGAAAATAGGAGTACTTAAAATAAAAAGAAGAAAGAAATCAAGATACTGAAAGTTGGCTCGATCGCGACTCGCGATGGATTGGTCGCAAGTCGCAATGGACGGGTGGCCAAAACCTTTCTTACCTTTTTGTACGACAAATACTCACCCTATTCTCTCTCTCTCTCTCTCTCTCTTAACCTCTTCTTCTTCCTCCAATTTTCTGGGTTTCAAAACCCTAGTTTATCTTCTTTCTTTTCTTAGTTATTGGAGGTTTAATCATACGTCTTCATTATCTAGGTTAGTTTGTACTTGGGAGCAATTGATTGAAGCTTCCATATCTATGTAATAAGAAACTATGTTTCACTCTTTCTTGAAGCATTTTTTATATAGCATTGATGTGTTTAAATGTGATGTTCTACTTCATTTATATCATGAGTTGTTTGAGAATAGGAAGTGTTTGTATGATTGAAGTGTTAGGGTTTTAGGAAAGTTGCAAATTTCTTAACTCATTTGGCATTAAAGTCTAAGAACATAGACTTAGAACTTCTAGTGTATAATGTGATGAAATACCTCCATGGTGGGGGTTTTCCTAAAGTGATTATCAATGTGTTTTGCAAATGGTCGTTGTTTGTCTTTGTGAATTACTATTAAGAAGAAATGAATGTTGATCTTAAATCGGGATGTGATAGCATTCTCCATAGGTAATGAATGTGATATAATGAGTGAATGGTTCAACGATCTACATTAGGTTTGGAACTAGACATCAATTGCCCCCAAGGCTTTATCTTTTGTATTTTTTACCCCTTTTTCTTAGTTTGTTTGATAATTAGCATAGTTACTTGGCTTTGCTAATTATCAAGTCTTATCTTATCAATTCATAACGTAGGAAAACCAACCAACCGGACCCTCCCAAATTTACTTGCTTTTATATCCTTGCAATATGATTTCGGACCTTTGAAGATTATTCTTTAAAAAATGGAGTGTCTCACCTTGAGGTAACTCACGATCATAAGAGAGGCTCAACAAGAAAGGTTTTGTAGGATGTGTCATTCCGACAATCTTACCGAGTCTTGCAAAATGTTCAGAGATGAGCACTATGAGAAGGAAAGAACCTTTGGTTTCCAAAACCAAGAGTACTATGAAGAGTGCTACCAAGTGGTTGGAGATGTTGGTTTTCAAGGGCAAGAAGCCCAAGAATGCTACTTATACCATAATTCTTACAATCCGGAGTGGAATGGTAGTCTGGATTGGTGGTATTAGAATGAGTCGGAAAACCAGCAATACGAGCAAAAAAGTTGGCCTTCACTACCTTATACCATGCCCCAAAGCCAAGCCTACCAAGAATGTTTAAGGTTGACACGTGAGAAAGTCATGAATGCAACAACAAACTTGAACAACTTTTCCAAGACTAGTGAGGAACCGAACACTCGGATCTCTTCTAGTGTTGAGGCTATTGAGGTGCATGTGAGGAATATATTGGAAGCCGTAGCTTGAATGGAAGCTCATGTTTAAGAAAATACACCATTCCAAGTCGAACTCAAGGATTCGGTGAGTAGGGTCACCATGGGAAATGAGTTTTTCTTCTTTATTTTCTTAGTTTTTGGAGGATTAATCATGCATTTTCATAATCTTGGTTAGTTTGTACCTGGGAGTAATTGATTGAAGCTTCCATATCTATGTAGTAAGAACCTCTATTTCACTCTTTCTTGAAGCATTTTTTATTTACCATTGACGTGTTTAAATGTGATGTTCTACTTCATTTATATCATGGGTTGTTTGAGAATAGGAAGTGTTTGTATGATTGAAGTGTTAGGGTTTTAGGAAAGTTGCAAATTTCTTAACTCATTTGGCATCAAAGTCTAAGAACATAGACTTAGAACTTCTAGTGTATAATGTGTTGTAATTCTTGCTAGATAAGTATGTTATTGTGGGTTTGCTCATATTTATCCTATAGAAGCAAGGAAAGGTTGAATCTTAAATGTGGTTTGTTCTAGGTTTAGCCCAATGAATGCGATGTTTGGTTAAATGGCTATGTCTTTGGTAGAAGGCTTGTTATTATCAAATCAATGGTTCTTCGTGTATAATGTCATTGATGAAATACCTTTATGGTGTGGTTTACCTAAAGTGATTATCAATGAGTTTTGCAAATGGTCTTTGTTTGTCTTTGTGAATTACTATTAAGAAGAAATGAATGTTGATCTTAAATCAGGATGTGATAGCATTCCTCATAGGTAATGAATGTTATATAATGACTGAATGGTTCAACGATCTACATTAGGTTTAGAACTAGACATCAATTGCCCCCAAGGATTTTATCTTTTGTAGTTTTTACCCCCTTTTCTTAGTTTGTTTGACAATTAGCATAGTTACTTGACTTTGCTAGTTATCTTGTCTTTTCAATTCATAACGTAGGAAAACCAACCAACTAGACCCTCCCCCTCCCAATTTACTTGCTTTTATATCCTTGCTATACAATTTCGGACCTTTGAAGATTTTTCTTTAAAAAGTGGAGTATCTCACCTTGGGGGAACTCACGATCATAAGAGAGGTTCAACAATTAAGGTTTTGTAGGATGTGTCATTCCGAAAATCCTAGCGAGTCTTGCTACATGTTGAGAGAGGAGCTCTATGAGGAGGAAAGAACCTTTGGTTTCCAAAACCAAGGGTATTATTAAGAGTGCTACCAAGTGGTTGGATATGTGGGTTTTCAAGGGCAAGAAGCCCAAGAATGGTACTTATACCACAATTCATACAATCCAGAGTGGGGTGGTAGTCGAGACTGGTGGTATGAGAATGAGTCGAAAACCAACAATATGAGCAACATAGTTGGCCTTCACCACCTTATACCATGCCCCAAAGCCAAGCCCACCACGAATGTTTAAGGTTGACACGTGAGGAAGTAATGAATGCAACAACAAACTTGAACAACTTTTCCAAGACTAGTGCGGAACCAAAAACTTGGATATACTCCAGTGGTGAGGATATTGGGGTGCATGTGAGGAACATATTGGAAGCGATAGCCCAAATGGAAGCTCATGATTCCGAAAATACACTATCTCAAATCGAACTCAAGGATCCGGTGAGTGGGGTCACCATTGGAAATGAGTTTTTCTTCTTTTCTTTCTTAGTTTTTGGAGGATTAATCATACATTTTCATTATCTAGGTTAGTTTGTACTTGGGTGCAATTGATTGAAGCTTCCATATCTATGTAGTAAGAACCTCTATTTCACTCTTTCTTGAAGCATTTTTTATTTACCATTGACGTGTTTAAATGTGATGTTCTACTTCATTTATATCATGGGTTGTTTGAGAATAGGAAGTGTTTGTATGATTGAAGTGTTAGGGTTTTAGGAAAGTTGCAAATTTCTTAACCCATTTGGCATCAAAGTCTAAGAACATAGACTTAGAACTTCTAGTGTATAATGTGTTGTAATTCTTGCTAGATAAGTATGTTATTGTGGGTTTGCTCATATTTATCCTATAGAAGCAAGGAAAGGTTGAATCTTAAATGTGATTTGTTCTAGGTTTAGCCCAATGAATGCGATGTTTGGTTAAATGGCTATGTCTTTGGTAGAAGGCTTGTTATTATCAAATCTATGGTTCTTCGTATGTAATGTCATTGATGAAATACCTTTATGGTGTGGTTTTCCTAAAGTGATTATCAATGAGGTTTGCAATTGATTGTTGGTTGTCCTTGTGAATTACTATTAAGAAGAAATGAATGTTGATCTTTAATCGGGATGTGATAGAATTCCTCATAGGTAATGAATGTGATAGAATGAGTGAATGGTTCAATGATCTACATTAGGTTTAAAACTGGACGTCAAATTACTTGACTTTCTTAGTTTGTCAAGTAATTAGGTTTAAAACTGGACGTCAAATTACTTGACTTTCTTAGTTTGTGAATTACTATTAAAAAGAAATGAATGTTGATCTTAAATTGGGATGTAATACCATTCCCCATAGGTAATGAATGTGATAGAATGAGTGAATGGTTCAATAATCCACATTGGGTTTGGAACTGGATATCAATTGCCCCCACGACTTTATCTTTTGTAGTTTTTATCCCTTTTTCTTAGTTTGTTTCATAATTAGCATAGTTACTTGACTTTTCTAGTTATCTTGTCTTTTCAATTCATAACTTCGGAAAACCAACAAACCAGACCCCTTCCCCCCAATTTACTTGCTTTTATATCTATTTATATTTACTTTTTGCATAATTTCAACCTTATGTAGTTTGTTGGTTTTCTTTTGTAGTTTTTACCCATTTTTCTTAGTTTGTTTGATAATTAGCATAATTACTTGACTTTCCTGGTTATCTTGTCTTTTCAATTCATAACTTGGGAAAACCAACCAACCGGACCCCCCCCAATTTACTTGCTTTTATATCTTTTTTTATTTACTTTTAGCATGATATCAACCTTATATGTTTAACCGCTTAAGAAAATTCCTCTTCTTTGTGGACAACCCCAACTTGCCATTATCTACTTAGTTGTAGATAGGAAACATATAGGGTTTATAAATTTAACTTTGAGGGGTACGACGATGACTTTCCAAATTTTGGTGCCGCTTCCGAGGAAGAGGCATTTATTTTTAAGTGTTTGGCAATATTTGGTTCCATATTAGTTAGTTTTTTTTATTTTCCACTTCTTGGTGGTTGTTTTTGGTCAAAATAGATGTTGCCTGAGTTCTTGGCGAATTTTTATCGAGAATCCTTGCAATATGATTCCGTACCTTTGAAGATATTTTTTTAAAAAAATTGGGCGTCTCACCTTGAGGGAATTCACGATCATAAGAGAGGCTCAACGAGCAAGGTTTTGTAGGATGTGTCATTCCAACCATCCTACCGAGCCTTGCTACATGTTGAGAGAGGAGCACTATGAGGAGGAAAGAACCTTTAATTTCCAAAACCAAGGGTATTATGAAGAATGCTACCAAGAGGTTGAAGATGTTGGTTTTCAAGGGCAAGAAGCCCAAGAATGGTACTTATACCACAATTATTACAATCCGGAGTGGAGTGGTAGTCCGGATTGGTGGTATGATAATGAGTTGGAAACCAACAATACAAGCAAAATAGTTGGCCTTCACCACCTTATACCATGCCCCAAAACCAATCCCACCAAGAAAGTTTAGGATTGACACGTGATGAAGTCATGAATGCAATAGCAAACTTGAACAAATTATCCAAGACTAGTGAGTAACCAGACAATCAGATCTCCTCTAGTGTTTAGGCTATTGAGGTGCATGTGCAGAATATATTGGAAGCCATAGTTCGAATGGAAGCTCGTGATTCTAATAATACATTATTCATAGTCGAACTCAAGGATTCGATTGGTGGGGTCACCATGGGAAATGAGTTTTTTTTTTTTTAAAGTTTTTGGAGAATTAATCATGCATTTTCATTATCTAGGTTAGTTTGTACTTAGGAGCAATTGATTGAAGCTTCCATATCTATGTAGTGAGAACCTCTATTTCACTCTTTCTTGAAGCATTTTATATTTAGCATTGATGTGTTTAAATGTGATATTCTAATTCATTTATATCATGGGTTATTTGAGAATAGGAATTGTTTGTATGAATGAAGTGTTAGGGTTTTAGGAAAGTTGCAAATTTCTTAACTCATTTGGCATTAAAGTGTAAGAACATGGACTTAGAACTTCTAGTGTATAATGTGTTGTAATTCTTGCTACATAAGTATGTTATATTTATTAGTGTATAATGTGTTGTAATTCTTTTTTCTTCTTTGTGGACAACCCCTACTTGCCATTATCTACTTAGTTGTAGATAGGAAACATTTAGGGATTATAAATATAACTTTGAGAGATACGACGACAATTTCTCAAATTTCGGCACCACTGCCGGGTAAGAGGTATTTATTTTTAAGTGTTTGGTCATATATGGTTGCATATTAGCTAGTTTTTTTTATTTTCCACTTCTTGGTGGTTGTTTTTTTATCAGATTAGATATTGCTTGAGCTCTTGGTGAATTTTTATCGAGAATCCTTGCAATGTGATTCTGGACCTTTGAAGATTTGTTTTAAAAAAAATGGAGCATCTCACCTTGAGGGAACTCACGATCATAAGAGGGGCTCAACGAGCAAGGTTTTGTGGAATGTGTCATCCCTACCATCCTACCGAGCTTGGATACATGTTGAGAGAGGAGCACTATGATGAGGAAAGAACCTTTGGTTTCCAAAACAACGGGTATTATGAAGAGTGCTACCAAGAGGTTGGAGATGTTGGTTTTCAAGGGCAAGAAGCCCAAGAATGGTCCTTATACCACAATTCTTAAAATCCGGAGTGGAGTGGTAAACTATATTGGTGGTATGAGAGTGAGTCAGAAAACCAACAATATGAGTAAAATTGTTGGCCTTCACCACCTTATACCATGTCGTAAAACCAAGCCCACCAAGAAAGTTTAAGGTTGACACGTGAGGAAGTCATGAATGCAGTAGCATACTTCAAAAACATTTCAAGGATTAGTGAAGAACCGGACACTCGGATCTCCTCTAATGTTGAGGCTATTAAGGTGCATGTAAGGAATATATTAGAAGCGATATTCCAAATGTAAGATCATGATTCCAAAATACACTATCCCAAATGTAAGCTCATGATTCCAAAATACACTATCCCAAGTCGAATTCAAGCATTCGGTGAGTGAGGTTACCATGGGAAATGAGTTTTTTCTCTTTCTTTTCTTAGTTTTTGGAGGATTAATCATGCATTTCATTATCTAGGTTAGTTTGTACTTGGGAGTAATTGATTGAAGCTTTCATATCTATGTAGTAAGAACCTCTATTTCACACTTTCTTGAAGCATTTTTTATTTAGCATTTATGTGTTTAAATATGATATTCTACTTCATTTATATCATGGGTTGTTTTAGAATAGGAAGTGTTTGTATGATTGAAGTGTTAGGGTGTTAGGAGAGTTGTAAATTTATTAACTCATTTGGCATTAAAGTCTAAGAACATGGACTTAGAACTTCTAGTGTATAATGTGTTGTAAATTTTTCTAGATAAGTATGTTATTGTGGATGTTTCTCATATTTATCGTATAGAAGCAAGCAAATGCTGAATTTTGGATGTAGTTTGTTCTAGGTTTATCCTAATGAATGCTATGTTTGGTTAAATGGCTATGTCTTTGGTAGAAGGCTTGTTATTATCAAATCTATGGTTCTTTGTGTATAATGTCATTGATGAAATACCTTTATGGTGTGGTTTTCCTAAAGTGATTATCAATGAGTTTTGCAAATGGTCTTTGTTTGTCTTTGTGAATTACTATTAAGAAGAAATGAATGTTGATCTTAAATTGGGATGTAATAGCATTCCCCATAGGTAATGAATGTGATAGAATGAGTGAATGGTTCAATAATCTACATTGGGTTTGGAACTGGATATCAATTGCCCCCACGGCTTTATCTTTTGTAGTTTTTATCCCTTTTTCTTAGTTTGTTTCATAATTAGCATAGTTGCTTGACTTTTCTAGTTATCTTGTCTTTTCAATTCATAACTTCGGAAAACCAACAAACCAGACCCCTCCCCCCCAATTTACTTGCTTTTATATCTATTTATATTTACTTTTTGCATAATTTCAACCTTATTTGTTTAACCGTTTGAGAAAATCCATCTTCTCTGTGGATAACCCCAAATTGCAATTATCTACTTAGTTGTAGAAAGCAAACATTTAGGGCTTATAAATTTAACTTTGAGAGGTACGCCGATGACTTCCCAAATTTTGGCACCGCTGCCGGGGAAGAGGCATTTATTTTTAAGTGTTTGGGCATATTTAATTGCATATTAGCTAGTTGTTTTTAACTTCAGAAAACCAACAAAATGGACCCCTCCCCCCCCCAATTTACTTTCTTTTATATCTATTTATATTTAATTTTTGCATAATTTCAACCTTATATGTTTAACCGTTTAAGGAAATCCATCTTCTCTGTGGACAACCCCAACTTGATATTATCTACTTAGTTGTAGGAAGCAAACATTTAGGGCTTATAAATTTAACTTTGAGAGGTACGTCGATGACTTCCCAAATTTTGGCACCGTTACCGGGGAAGAGGCATTTATTTTTAAGTGTTTGGGCATATTTAGTTGCATATTAGGTAGTTATTTTTAATTTCCACTTCTTGGTGGTTGTTTTTTGGTTGGAATAGAAATCGTTTGAGTTGGTGAATTTTTATTGAGAATCCTTGCAATATGATTCCGGACCTTTGAAGATTTTTTTTAAAAAAATGGAGCATCTCACCTTGAGGGAGCTCACAATCATAAGAGAGGCTCAACGATCAAGGTTTTGTAGGATGTGTCATTCCTACCATCCTACTGAGTCTTTCTACATGTTGAGAGAGGAGGACTATGAGGAGGAAAGAACCTTTCGTTTTCAAAACCATGGGGTATTATGAAGAATGCTACCAAGAGGTTGGAGATGTTGGTTTTCAAGGGCAAGAAGCCCAAGAATGGTACTTATACAACAATTCTTAAAATTCGGAGTGAAGTGGTAGTCCGGATTGGTGGTATGAGTATGAGTTTGAAAACCAACAATACGAGCAAAATAGTTGGCCTTCACCACCTTATACCATGCCCCAAAACCAAGCCCACCAAGAAAGTTTAAGGTGGACACGTGAGGAAGTTATTAATGTAATAGCAAACTTGAACAACTTTTCCAAGACTAGTGAGGAACTGAACACTCGGATCTCCTCTAGTGTTGAGGCTATTGAGGTGCATGTGAGGAATATATTGGAAGCAATAGCCCAAATGGAAGCTCGTGATTCCAAAAATACACCATCCCAAGTCGAACTTAAGGATTCGATGAGTGGGGTCACCATGGGAAATGAGTTTAAGTTTGAAGGGGATGAGGAGTTGGTTGTTGAGGATGAAAAAATGGAAAAAGGTGATTGTGCTACATTCATTAGCATCTTCATCCCTACCCCCACCTAGTGAACTAACTCCACCATTTTTGGAAGTTTTAAGGGAGACAAGAGTTGAGCCAAAACACTATCCCAAGCCTCCCAACCACCCAACTCCCTTTGAACCATCTCGAACCTCCACAAGACTTTCCTCTTGAAAGTTTTGTACCCCCACCTCTCCACTTTTGGATGCTCATGGTGAAGGGGTTCAAGCCTTCACCATATGGATAACATTAGGGTCGTGCCAACGACCTTAAAAATACAAAACTATGTTATTCTAACAACGTAAATAATTTAATTTTTATTTTGGCTTTTTTTATATTATTTTTCATTTTTTGTCTTGTTCTTTTTACGGTGTGTTTTTCTGTGATTCTGTAGAATGTGGAGTGCATTGCATTGGAGGAGATGAAGGAATGATATCCATGAGAAAGGAAAGAAAGCTTGGATAGTTGGTAAGAAAATTTCTTTCTAAGTGCTGGGAACCCTTGTCTGCTGCGAGTCGCGATGGATATGTTGTGAGTCGCGGCGAACATGGGAGATAAAAATAAACTCCCAGCACCGGCTTGTCGTGATATGGGCATCATGAGTAGTGATGGATTCAGAACAATTTCTGAAATAACTGAGCTCGTAGACCCAAGATATCGCGAGTCGTGATGGCTTTTTTGCGAGTCACAACAAGGCATCGCGAGTCGCGATCATGACTATTGCGAGTCGCGATGGAAGAAACATCTTTTCAACTGAGCATAAATATTTCATAATCCTTCCTTCTTCTCCACCAAATACTCCCAGGAACCACCAAACTTCACCTCATTCCTCCACCATCTTACATATATTGACATATGAACATTGTTGCATCTTTATAGTACCTTTGCTGATTGTAATATGCCGACTACATCATTTTGACTATAATTGTTATATTCTATAATGATGCTTAGATATGTGTCGATATATGTTGAAAATGTTTATTGGACAATCTTATAATGGTGAATGCATGATGGATTGGTCATTTTTTGAGATACTATGGTTATCAACTTTTGATGCTAAGCCTAGTATTACAAATCCTTACGGCACCAAGAAGGCAACGTTTTGCTCGAGGGGTGAGTTCTTCTACGGCACTTTTGCTCCCCCCTCCGTCTCCAAAACTAATTTTGGGACCAATTTTATACAAATACATGAGATTATGCCGTATCACCGGTGACTATGCGGAGAAACGGGAGTCACTCTACCTCTTACCTTGAGTTTTATTATTTTTGCCTTACATGTTTACATTGAGGGAAATGTAATGTTTTAAGTGCGATGAGGGGTTAAAGGACTCAGATGCATGATAGCTTGATTTGGAATGCTTTTTGCTTCTTTTGATTGGAAAAGCATGAGAAAAAGGAATACAATTAAATTAAAAATTAAAAATTATTTAAAAAAAAATAGAAAATGAAAAATAAAAAATATTTTAAACAAAAAATCCGCTAAGTTAAAAGCCCCAGAGGGCAACCTAGGCAACATTAGGGGCCCAAATAGGTCAAAAGCCCGAAAGGGTGATCTAGGCAAAAATGAGATGCTAAATGTGTGAAAAAATGTGAGATGTGAGCCAAAGAAACATGATGTTTGGTTAGGATGAAAACTCAAAAAGGATCCTAGGAAAAATGAGAGAAAGAGAAAAAAAAGGAAAATGCTATAATGAAACTCATTTCCCAGCATTGGAGTCATAAGGTTGCAGTTGTCATATGGATGGATCAGGTAGCTCAACATCTTGAGACCTCTTGGGATTGGCTAATTTAGCGGGAAAAATGAAGTAAGTTGAGAAATTCTTGATTCTTTGTGTACTTCATTTTTGGGTTGATATATTGGTATAGAGTGAAGTATGTGTTTGAACCTGCTATATGGTTTTGACTTCATTTTGTGCCATTGGACTTTGGGGGTTATCAATTGGGACTTTGAAACGTTTATATGGGTAGTGAATTGATAAGTGGTAGGTATGGTTAGATTTAGGAATTGGAGTTGTGTGTGAAAAAAATTCTCATTTGAGCTTTGATTTTGGTATTTATGATATTGAGGGTTTTTGTGAGTCTTTGATTGGGGTAATATTAGTTTAGGATGTGAACATATGAATTCCTTTGTGTGCTTGAATCTTTTCTTACTCGAGGGTGAGTAACATTTAAGTGCCGGGAGGCTTGACGTGCCCATTTTATATGGTTATATTAGGACTTTTAGGATTCACTTTTGTGCTCTAGATGTGACATTTTGCCTTGAAATTCTCTAAGGAGAGTTAAAAATGACTTTTATGCTTTTACTACTTTTCCAGAGGATTTTGTGTGACAAGGAAATTTGTTCGAAGACTTTGAAGACTTTGAAGATTTAAAGACTTGCATTTGAGCTTTTGAAGACTTGAAGAATTGAAGACAAGCAAAGAGAAGAGGACTTGAGACAAAAAGAAAAAATAAATCAAGATGCTGAAACTTGGCTCGGTAATGACTCGCGATGGATTTGTTGTGAGTCTCGACGGATGGGTGGCCAGAACCTTTCTTAATTTTTATCCTATAAATACTCACCCTATCCTCTCTCTCTTAACCTCTTCTTCTTCTTGCAATTTTCTGGGTTTCAAAACCCTTGTTTTTCTTCTTTCTTTTCTTAGTTTTTAGAGGATTAATCATGAATTTTCATTATCTAGGTTAGTTTGTACTTGGGAGCAATTGATTAAAGCTTCCATATCTATGTAATAAGAACCTCTATTTCACTCTTTCTTGAAGCATTTGTTATTTAGAATTCATGTGTTTTAAGGTGATGTTTTACTTCATTTATATTATGGGTTGTTTGAAAATAGGAAGTGTTTGAATGATTGAAGTGTTAGAGCGTTAAGGGAGTTGCAATTTTCTTAACTCATTTGGCATGAAAATCCAAGAACATGGACATAGATTTTCTAGTGTATAATGTGTTGTAATTCTTTCTAGATAAGTAGGTTAATGTGGATTTTCCTCATATTTATCCTATAGAAGCTATGAAAGGTTGAATCTTGAATGCGGTTTGTTCTAGGTGTAGCCTAATGATTGCTTTGTTTGGTTAAAAGACCATGTCTTTGGTAGAAGGCTTGTTATCAAATCTATGGTTCTTTGTGTATAATGGCATTGATGAAATTCCTTTATGGTGTGGTTTCCCTAAAGTCATTATCAATGAGGTTTGCAAACAGTCGTTGTTTATCTTTGTGAATTACTCTTAAGAAGAAATGAATGTTGATCTTCAATAGGGAAGTGATAGCATTCCCCATAGGTAATGAATGTAATAGAATGAGTGAATGGTTCAATAATCTACATTAGGTTTGGAAGTGGATATCAATTGCCCCAATGTTTTATCTTTTGTAGTTTTTACCCCTTTTATTTAGTTTGTTTGATGATTAGCTTAGTTACTTGACTTTTCTAGTTATCTTGTCTTTTCAATTCATAACATAGGAAAACCAACCAACCAAACCCCCCTCCCCCCATTTTCTCTCTTTTATATCTATATATATGTACTTCTAGCATAATGTCAACCTTATATTTTTAACCTCTTAAGAAAATTCCTCTTTTTAGTGGACGACCTCGACTTGCCATTATATATTTAATTGTGGATAGGAAACATTTAGGGCTTATAAATTTAAGTTTGAGAGGTACGTCGACGGCTTCCCTCAAGAAGACCTTGAATTATCTTAAACCATTGTAGTCAAAACAAAAAAAAACTTAATGTAAACCCTAGGGATTTAGGTCTCTCAAATGTGAACCCTTGATTTTCACAATAAAAAATTAATAACCTTCTTCTCAATCAAGATTTTAATGGAGACTCCCTTGTTGCTTCATTTACAAGCAATCTATGACAAATCCTAGTAACATTACAACATTGAGTAGGTATAATAGCAAAATAGTTGGTCTAGATGAAAAACATGATGAAACCTTGCCTTGTAGTTAAAGAAGATGAATTCTTGGTGTGATAATGAGGTGAATTGAAAGTGGGGGTTTGAGAGCATTTGGGATGGGGAAAATGGTGGGAAATGTTGGTGGGTTTTCAAATGGGCAGTAAATACCATGTTGAAACCCTTTTGGCACATTTGTTTTCACGTCTAAAAGGGTTTTTGAAATCAGAAACCATGTCAGACCAAATTCCGACTTTGGAAACTACTATGGCCTTCATAGTTAAAGAGCAGAGCCATTTCCAAGTTTGGAAATAGATTTAATATATAGAAAAAATGGCATCTAAACCACAACCCCCAAAATCTGCAATTCAAACTCACCCAATTCCCAAACCCTAAATCCCTAAATTCAATTCCCTAACCCAATAACCAAACCTCCACATTTCTAAAAATGATGAAAAAGGGCAAGGCTAACAAGGGTGTAACGAGTGATAGGAATCATCGCCCAATGAGGGAGATTGGTCAAACACCAAAATTCTTCAATGATGAGGCTGGGGTGAGGTATTTTGCTTTTTCGAACAGAAAGGTTATAAATTCTAAGGTTTTCGATTCATCTAATATTGGTGATTTAGGAGTAGATTACATGCTTGCATATTTTAGAATTCAAAATTTAGAGAAGGTGCTTTGCATTGGTGAACCCGTTCATGTGGACAAGGTTATCCGATTTTATGCAAATTTGGATCAAAGTCACAATAATCGTGAATTAACTCGAGTGAATAGGAAGGATGTCCTCATGTCTAGGTATTCCCTAAACGAAGCTCTAGAATGGCTATACACAACCCCTAAAAATGTAGACCCGATAACCCCAATGGTTCCTTAAAGATCTACCATACTCATTGTTGGTTGGGGTGAGAGATGCAACCCTCTTCTGTCCTATGGACATGGTATATAAATATTTTAAGAGGTTGGGTAGTGATGCGGGGAAGGCCGAGTTTTATGAAATTAGTGCATTAGCCATCTAGCAACGACTCATCTACGAGTGGATTTGCCTAAATGTCTTTCCAACGGGTGGCCACACTTACGAGCCTACAGTAGGTAATTTAAAGTTGTTTTACTATGTGATGGAGGGGGTCAAATTAAACCCCGCCTACACTATCTTGCCATTCGTGCTTAAGGCGGCTAACACAAAGAATAAGGACATTCCCTATGGTGGATTAATCTCTACGATGTTGAAGAAGGCGGGAGTCGAAACTATCAACATGCCCTACACCATTTACTACTACAACTAGACTTGGTTCCTTCACAAAGGCTTTCATTTTGTCGTCTACAGTGGTAAATAGGAGCTGAGTGTAGTTCTCGGTCAACAGGAAAAGAATGGCAAGAGATCTCGCAAGGCGGAACTAGATAGAGCTGAGGCATCGAGCTATAGTTCGTTATTCCAGTAAATTTAATTTTACAAGAAATTTTGGATATTGTAAATATATTATTATTTTATAACACATTTACATTGACAGGTTCAAAGACCAGTTTGAAGGAAAGCCTCAAGAAGAATTTTCATTGTTTGCGAGCCAAAGTGACCGAGACACATGAGATGCCGAACCGAGCCCAGTAGGAGCATGTGGAGTTCATGGAATCCCAAGAAATTCACCAAGAGATGAGTGAAGATGAAGAGTGCACAAACTTCTAGCCTGCTTTCTCGAAGTCTAGTGCAAAGGAGGAAGGTCAACGTCCACAAGACACCACCGGGGGAAGAGGTCAAGACACGACCGGAGGAGGAGGTCAAGGTAATGAGACGAGCCCAGAAATTGAAGAAATGTTCGACAAAGTGTAATAGCATAGGTTTGGATAAGTTTCGGGAGTAGAATTGGATGTTGATTTAATTTGCCTAATTTTTCGGTGGATTTGAAAACGATGTTTCCTAAATGTGGCTATTTAACTAAAATTTGGTGGATTTGAATA
Source organism: Rubia yunnanensis (assembly GCA_037428765.1). Lineage (NCBI taxonomy): Eukaryota > Viridiplantae > Streptophyta > Magnoliopsida > Gentianales > Rubiaceae > Rubia > Rubia yunnanensis. Next base: position 54,200,999 of record CM075061.1, read on the forward strand.
TAATTTGGTTTAGAAATCGTTGGTGGATTTGGATGTGAATTATTAGATTTAACAAATATTTGAATTTTGCATTTATGTTCCGTGAAAGTTTGAAGAGCGAGTATTATCCATAATTGTTTGAATGAAGAAGGTTAGTTATGAAATCCGAACAGTGTAAAAGATGACCATTAGTTGGGATCAAATTCCAAGTTGGGAAACAACTCTTTCCTTGACTTTATTAGGACAGAACAATTTCCAAACCCGTAAATGTTAATGGCTTAGAAGACCATAAGGAATGAAAAACTTTCCGAGTTTGGAAACAAAGTTTCCGAGCTCGTGTGCACTTTTCAGACCGCTACTGGAATTGACCGACGAGCAAAGAAATGGGCATAGAATGGTTTCTGAACTTGTAAACTATTCTCACCCATATGGAAAAGGAACGCCTCAGAGTTTCTGAACTCCAAAACTATTAGCATATATATATAAAAAAAATGGACCGATTCATTCAGTCGTCACATTCCGCCCCCAATTTCATTACCCTAGGCTGTAATTACAAAATCACAAACTCTACCCAACCCCAAATCAACCAACAAACATACAAATAAACCATTGTCCTGGGACACTATTTTCATCATTAGTTTTAGTACCAAAAGTGAAACCCTTGATGTTGTAACCAACATAGGACAAAACAGTTCCCAATGGTCTACGAGTCAACCATTTAACTTTAGAGGAATGTTTCCCGATAGCCACGTGGTCCCTCAACCATGATGCAAATGTCTCACTGTGCATTTGGAGGACATGAGCCTCATTGAAATGTGGGTGTCCAACTCATATGGCATCCATATGAACCTCAATGCAAGGGACCGATTCTTCATGGTTCCCCAACACATAAAGATGAGCAGTAGCTAAATCTTTGACACTAGGACTAGATAGTTTCCCTTGTATCACTCCTACACCCTCCAACCTCCCATCATGTCTGCCCGATGGAACACCAACAAAATCAACTTGCTTCATATATTCAGTGCAAAAGTTGATGGCCTCTTCTTTCACATACCGTTGCACAATACTTGCATTCGATTTGTACCGAATTTTCACAAAATGCTTGAATAATTTCATATATCTCTCAAAAAAACTGGACCACAAAGCTTTATCTCCCAAACCAAATGAACACATAAGTGGACCATAATGTCAAAGAAAGAGGGTGGGAAATACATTTCCATGCGACTTAGAACTTCAATAATCATTGCCTGCAACCTGTCCAACTTTGAAATACTTATATTCTTGCAACAAATTAACTTAAAAAATAAACACAGCTTCGTAATGAACAATCTCACATGTGATGGGAGTGAAGCTCGGATTGGCATTTAATTCCTATATAAGGCTATGACAATCGTGTGACTTTAACCCCAACTAACTTCAGCTCTTCAACTGACACACAAGTGCTAATGTTGGAAAAGTATCGACCTAGAACCTTCACACTACTCAAGGTATCACAAAAATATTTCTTCTCCAACTGAGACAAAGAATAGCATCCAGGGGGCAAATAACAATTTTCCCCTTCCTTGATGGGCCAAAGATTCTTCCGAATTCCCATCTCAACCAAGTAAAGCCTAGCTTTTAACCCATCCTTTGTTTTCCCAGGGGTATCCAACAACATCCCAATCAATGAATCACAAAAATTCTTCTCAATGTGCATGACATTCAAGCGATGTCTAACATCTAATTGCTTCCAATACGGGAGATTGAAAAAAATAGAACATTTCTTCCAAGGACCATCAACACCCGCTTTTCTTTTGTTCTTACCAAATTCATTGGGCAAGTTCTTCACACTATTAAAAACCCATGTACCATTTAGTGTCACAGGAGGTCCTGTATCCTCCACTTTCCCATTGAACCATTTCTTTGCCGAGCTCCATGGGTGTGCCTCCAGAAGAAACCTCTAACGTCCCTGATAAAATGTTTTACAACCGTGTTTTAGTTGACAAAATCAGTATCCCTGTAACAAACGGGACAAGGTAAGTGCTCTTTCATAGAATAACCAAAAAAATTACCATATGCCGGGAAATCATTAATCGTTCAAAATAGTATAACTTTCAAAGTGAAGAAATCTTCTACCAGACCATCATAAATTCGAACACCATAGAACAAAGTTAACAGATCCTCCATGAGAGGAGAAAGATACACATCAATATCATTACCCGGCTACTTGTGCCCTAATATCATCAAAGACAACATAACATACCTGCTTTTCATGGTCAACCAAGAAAGAAGGTTATAAATGACCTACATAATAGGCCAACTACTATGTGTATTGCTCATATAGCCAAATGGATTCATACCTTCGGTACACAACCCTAACCTCAAATGGAAGGGATCTTTGCCAATGTCAGAGTACAAAGCATCAAATTTCTTCCATTGATTGCCATCTGAAGTATGCCTAATCACATCATCCACCGGTCGGATCCTATCCGCATGCCAACGCAGCAACTTTGCTTCTTCTCTACAAGCACACAACCTTTCCAAACAGGAAATGATATGGAGATACAATAACACTTTTTCCAGTGTTTTTTTTTCTTTGATTGAGACACAACTTCAGCACCTACAACATTCCCCCCCCCCTCTTCTACTTGTATTGAGAATCACCGCAAACCCGACAACTTTCTCGATCTTTATCTAATTCCTCCATATACAACATATAGTCATTTAGACATGCATGAATTTTTTGTAGTTCCAATCGTATGGGGCGTAGAATTTTTTTCACAGCATACGACCTATCAGGCAACACATTGCCTTCCAGAAGCAATTATCTAAATAATATGAGAGCCTCAGTCAACGACTTATCAATCTAAAAAAATTTCACCTTCAAATTCATGACTTGCAACGTCACACTCAAAACCAAGTGTTTAGAACCACTGTACAAGGGTGTCCCTTTTTCATTAATTAGTGCCTGTAACGACTCGGTTTTGCCTTTGAACTCCCTTGCAATATCTTCCATCATTTCATCCAACTTAATGTTGCCATCTAATTCATCTACCACCTCTATTTCTCCACTTCAATAGTTTTGGAGGGATCTTCAATGACTTCTCTATACCATACCCAACGAGTGTAGGTAGTTTTAAAACCCCTCCTTACGAGATGTTTTCGCATCTTCTTCCTTCCTAAATAAGTATCACTTCTACAATCCTTACACGAGCATTGTGCTTATACCCCACCTTTTTTAGAAACATCTTCAAATGCTAAAGAAATAAATGATTCTACCAAGGGCATGTACTTTGGAAAATTTCTAAGATCATTACCAATGAGTTCATCTCGATCCATTTTCCTACAGGTCAATTACAATGCAACTCATGACCATTCATTCGACAATCTAGAATGCCAATATCACAACCATTATTTGGACATATACATATACATATATATCATTGAAATTTACACAACCCCAGCTAATATTTAATTTATAGAACGTAGTAAATAGTATTAAACACACTAACCTCTTCCAATGGAGTATGAAATCACCTCTCTGTCAATGGAAAAGGAAATGGGAACACACCATTCACATAATTTTTCAAATGTGGGTATTAAATAAAAAGGGCGCAATTTTTTTATATACTCTCATAGTTTCTGAACTTGAAAAAGATGATCATGAATGGCAAGGCACAACTAGTAACTTTCCAAACTCAGAAACCAGAAAAGAATAAATTCCGAGTTTGGAAAAAGTATCTTCTCTTCTGTACTAGGGAAACTAGAGTTTACTAGTTTGGAATTACAGTCTTTCATCATTTCTAAGGTTGGAAATATGTGGATTTATGGGAGGTTATAACTCACTGCCTTTAAATAGAGCCATTTAAAGGAGGTTCTGAACTCAATTACCTTCCATTGGCCACATTTAAAGGCGGTTATTACAATACCACCTTCAAATTATCAAAAAATAGCTTCAAAATACCACCTGGGGTATGAAGGACAGTTTCCAAGTTTGAAAAAGCCTCTAGAAGGTGGTTTAAGGCTAATTTTTCAAAAATGCCTTCCAAAGCTACCTTTAGTTAGAAGGATCTCCACTAGTGCCGCTCGTGGCTATTTGCGCAGGTCGTGGTAAAAAAGGGTGCTTGGTTAGGAACTTTTCCCGGGGTTGTGTGATATTCCACACCCCGCCGACTGGTCTTGGCATATTAAGCTTGGAATGACTAGGGATGCCAAGAACGGGACGTTCTGCACCTATACTTAGCTTTATAGAGAGGGTCTTTACTTTGTGCTGGCGGCCCGTGGCCTCTGAAAAGAGTCGCACCATAGCCTCATGCTGGTCTCCGTGGTGCAGGGAAACTCCTTTGGCGCAGGTTGTTGGTGCCAAACCATGGTTGAAGATAATTTGATAGTTTTAGTAGTCGATTTCATAGTACTCGAGAAGACGAATCCAATGGAATAAATCTTGAAGGATAATTTTAGTTGGATTGTTGTCACACCTATTTACAACTCATAGGACCACGATTCCCTGTTTCTTCATTGTTTGATTTGAATTCCGTTGCCACCTATCTTTGGCTTCAATCTTCTTCTACCATGCATTGATGATCATGGCCTTCTTTTTTTTTAAAAATAAAACCATCCAAGGATGGGGGAAATTATATTAGGCCTTCCCAAGCCCTGTAATGGACAGGAAATTAAAACAGAAGGAAAAGGTGAAGCCGTGGCTTAGTTGAGATATACAAGAGTGAGCCATAAGCTCTTGAAGCAACAATTGTTGCTTCCAAAATAATGAATGGGAAGTAATTAATAGTTAGAGGATTACAAAAACTGTTAGTCTATCTGAGAAGATCATCGAACTTGTTAGTGAATCGTATTAACGAAACACAAGGCAGTCAAAATCACCCCAAATAGACTAAATAGCTTATCCGCTACCAGAAGAAAAATCCATTGATCCGTATGATGCAGTAATTGGGATCCCTCGATCCTTATGCCATCCAGACTTTGATGCAACTTCAATCCTACAAAAACCAGTTCAAATGAGTAGCATCCATTCAATGTACCATCCTTAATGATGGTGTACCTATTTGATCTAGCCTAATTAAACCTTGAATAGTATTGGAGAGCATGTGAAATCTAAACAAGGAGGTACTATTCTGAGTTTTGAGACAAGCTTTAGCCAGTGAATCTGCAACCAGATTTGCTTGTCTATGAATATGCACTAAGCTAATATCTCTCAGAAGTTGGTGAATATCATCAGATAACTGGAACAGTTTCCAGTGTACTTGTAGTGGATCAAGAACAAAATGAACTGCATATAGACAATCCGATTCCATATAAACAGGTACAGAGTATCCTACACACTTATTTAAAGCAAACCGAATAGCATTCAACTCAGCTTCCAGAGGGGAATTAGCCTGTGTATATTGAGTATGAGCTGCTATGAAACTACCTCGGTTATCTCTGATAATCATACCAAGTCCACACATGTTAGAATGACAACACCATGCAGCATCATCATTAATTTTGTAACCCTTACATGGCTTAATCCAAGCAATTTTGAAAATTTTTGGCTTCGGGGCAGCTTTGATCAGGGGTAAAAAGGAGTGGTCAGCAATGCTTAAGTCAATTTGGGAGGCTATGAAGACAGGTTTAGCACTAAAGGAGTAGAAAATTTGATCCCTTGTTAGATTGAGCACTAAACTTGTTAATGGCAAGGCAGAGTCATATAAACATTTATTCCTCATCTTCCAAAGGTTCCAGCATGTTATTACAGAAGCAGTTCGAATAATTATTGAATGCAAAGAACTCAAGCCAGGATAAGTGAGATAGCATGATAGTCTTTCCCATATAGATGAGAAAGATCTGTCCCTGATTCCTATGAAGTGATGCACATTTTTCCAAATTTGCACAGCAAAATTGCAGGAATTAAAGAAATGATCCAGTGAGTCCTCATGATTGTTACACATACAGCATTTGGAAGGCAAACAAAATTTCATTTTTTGCAGGACATTATCAAAAGGCAGATATGAGTTTATCAATTTGCACATAAAAACAGAGATTTTCTTTTCAATTCTAGAACACCAAAGATGTTGAATAGAAGCAATAGTATCCCTCTGGGTTCTGAGCAACTGATAAGTGGATTTAAATGAGAACTCACCCTTGATTCCAGGTTTCCATATGAGCCTATCCTCTCTGTGAATTGAGAGCTTTGATTCCTGTAAAAGAGAGATAGCATAAGCTGGTAGAAGAGGAGAAATTTTCTGAATCAAAGCTGATTTATTTGTGATGAACTCAGAGACTGTACAGGCAGCAGGTATATTAACCAGATGTTGATCACAGAGATCCATAATGGGACCTATATCTAACCAATTCGATGTCCAAAAATTGCAGTCACCTCTACCTACCATTACTCTAGAATTAGATTATGCCCATGTATTAAATGAACAAATCCTCTTCCAGTTAGGAGAAGACCTAGAAGAGGGAGGCAGTGATGCAACAAGATGAGTCCATAAAGCCTCAGCCTTTTGATATTTCCACCATAGCTTTACTGAGCATGTATTTATTATGGTGGTTATTGATCTGAAACCTAGGCCATTTTGATTAATAGGAAAGCAAAGGGCCTCCCATTTCCTCCATGTTCTTTTAGGTTTCAGATCACTAGACCCCCAGAAAAATCAGCCAAGTTTTTTCTCTATGACAGCAATGATCTCTTTGCTAGGTTTTAGAACTGACTATACATGCTGAGGAATAGAATAGATACATGACTGTATAAGTGTGATTTTTCCCCCAGTAGAGAGCCACTTATTTTTCCAGCTACCTATCCCATTATCTATCTGTTCAACTAGTGGCTGGAAAAAGATTTTTTGTGCAATCCCAGTAAATATAGGAACTCCCAGATATGGAAATGGTAGGCTCCCTATTTTCGTACCTAGAATCCTCTTTATATTGTGAACTGTGTGAACAGAAGCATATTTTCCTATAAAGATGTCACTTTTACTGTAATTTATCTTTTGACCAGTGACATCTTCAAATATGGATAGGAAAGCTTTAAATCCAATCAAAGTCTGATTACCAGCAATTAAAAAAACCACAGTGTCATCTGCATAAGATAAATGTGAGATTTGGAGAGAATTACTTGGAAGGCCATAATATGCCAATTTACCATTATGAAAAATGAAGGCTAAACTCCTGGTAAATGCCTCAGAAAAAATGTTAAATAGAAAAGGAGAGAGGGGGTCACCCTGTTTGATACCCCTCGTAGATTGGAAAAAGCCAGCAGGCTTACCATTTATTAAAATAGAGAACCATGCCTGTGATAGATTCTTCATAATGTAAAAAATGAATTTAGCATGAAATCCAAATTTGGCAAGGACACAATTAAGAAAAGACCACTTAACTCTATCAAAAGCCTTCTTGAGATCTAATTTAACAATGCAGTTGGGGTCTTTTTGCTTCCTGTTTAGAAATCTTACCATTTCTTGCAGGTAGATGACATTATCCGAGATGTCTCTACCTTTAAGGAAAGCTGTTTGGTGTGGAGAAATTAGTTTGGGCATTAGAGGTTTAAGTCTTTCCATTAGAACTTTGGAACAGATTTTGTTAATTACATTGGAAAGACTTATTGGCCTATAGTCATCAAAAGAAATAGGGGTTATTTTTTAGGAATAATTGCAATCCGGGTTCTACCAATACCCCTAGGAATGTTGTTCGAGGTTAGGAAATCATGGACTACAGAAAGCAAATCATTTGCAATTATGTCCCAAGATTTAATGTAAAACTTAGCTGTGAAACCATCTGGGCTAGAGCTACTGTTCTTATTTAGACTAAGAACAATATCCCTGAGTTCAGACAATGAAACAGGTTGCAGGAGTCTATCATTATCCTCTTGAGTAATTAATTTGGGTATCTGGCTCAAGAAATGAGACTGGAAGAGACTGCTATCGGGTGAGCTATCATTTGTTAAGAGATCCTGGTAATAGTGAATGGCTTCATTCTCTATATCCTGTATATTATCTAGCCACTGACCATTGCTACTCTTTATTTTTGTGATCTTTAGTCTACTTTTTCTTTCCTTAATAGAGTTATGGAAAAAACTAGTGTTATTGTCCCCTTCCTTTAGCCATTTAATCTTAGCCTTGTGTTTCCAAAAACTTTTTTGTTCTGCTAAAGCCCTAACCACCTTAGCCTTAGCTTTCTTCAGTTTAACCAGATTGTCACCAGAATCATTAAGGTCGTATATGTGTTCCTGAGCTTCTAGAGCAGTTTCAGCATGCACAACATTATCATTTATATTACCAAAATGTTCCTTATTCCAGATTTTTAGCACTTTTTTTCAGTCTTATGAGTTTAAGAAAGAAACCAAGCATTCCTGATTTATTAAGAGGAAGATCCCAGTTTTGTTTAATTACATCACTGAATTCATTTCTTTTATACCAGGTGTTCAAAAATCTGAATAGCCTAGAGTTAGATGGGATATCACTGCCAATAGTAAGAAGCATAGGGTTATGATCTGAAGAAATCCTATTCAAAATATGAACAGAGGAGGCAGGAAAAGTAGATGACCAAGAAGGAGTACAGAGACCTCTATCCAATCTTTGAATAGTAGGGTTCCTTAGCCTATTATTACTCCAAGTAAAAAGTTTACCCACTGTATTAATTTCTTCCAAAGCCATTAAATTAATAAATTCATTAAAGTCCCTCATACTACCCAGTTTGGGAGTAGAAGGACCTTTATATTCATTTATAGATGTAATGGCATTGAAAGCTCCAATGAAAATAGAATCTGAGTGAGTAATGGACTTGAGATCAGACCAAAGATTTTTCCTACCATTTCTAGTTCTGAGACCATACACAAAGAAAGCCTCCATGATTTTATTCAAAAAGAGACTATTCAATGTAACAGCTAGGAATTGTAAATTGTCACATTTAACTGTTAGTGATATACCAGAGTTCCAAAAGAGCCAGATCTGGCCATTAGATGCATACATACAGTTGTCATAATGTAACAATTGTCTATAAGAATCACATTGCATGTTTTCATGTTTCGGCTCAATTAAACAGATAAGCTCAAACCCGTGTCTATTGATCAAGTTATGAAGTCTTAGCATCGAAGTATCCATTCCTCTTAGATTCCAAACCAAAAATTTAATCTTAAGTGTTGTGTTATTCATAGGGAAATATTATTAGAGTTTTTTTATCTAGTCATGATAGTATTTAACTGAGTTAAATATGTCTCATTAATCTGATTAGTTACTTTTTCTGTTTGTTTCCCTTTTTTTTGCTTGCTTGATTTGGAGTGTAGGATAGTAGAGCTTACCTGGCTTACCTGAATAGCTCTACTGCCAGTACCATTGGTAGGAGAAGCCTCCAGGTGATCAGTTAGAACCATCGGGGACTCTACTCTAATAGGATCACATGTAGCAGAAACCCCTGGGACCTCAGCAATGAATGGGATGTCACATTGAGTAACTTCATCACTGGATAAGTCTTCATCCACAAGGGGGAGGAATCTATTTTGCCTGTGTCTCTGCTGAGAGAAAATAAAATTTTTAGCAGCAATAATGGTATTAAAATGTGAGAAAGATTTACCCCGTTTGCTAGGAAGATCATCCTTAGCAAAATCTTTCTTTGTATTGAGATTTGGTGGAGCAGATAGAGATTGCTTGGTCAGATGTGTAGGAGACTGAAGTAGAGAGTGTATGCACGCTGCAGTATCATCTTGGATAGCCTTAAGGTGGTCAGCATTGGCGGCATCAAAAACCTGCTCAGCTACTATATCCTGATTAGGAACTTTAAACTGATTTGCAGTGTCCGTATCGTGTCCAGCAGCCTAAGTATCCCGAATCGGATCAGAAAACATCTGCTCACCCACCGCTTCAGGGAAAACATTATTCTCAGGAAGCTTAGCCTTCTCCGCATGAGGTGACTCAGTTACCCCATCCTCTTCGACATTTGTAAGTGATACAACCTGTTGCTTTGGAACATATTTGAACTTCTGTGAGGACAGAGTTTTGAGTTTCTCAGTGGCTGAAACACCAGAACCTTCTGGCTTATTGCTATCAGCATGCACTAGGCTTACAACTTCATTAACTTGATCTTTAGAACCCCTTTGTTGATCCCTACTCTGAAATACTGACTTTCCAAGCCCTGATTCCATATGGCTAGGATTGAATTTATCCATCCTATGGTTCCTTGATCTCTTAAGTTCCGGATGCAAATAAATGCAGTGTGTATCGTCATGTCCTATAGATTTGTAGTGGTTACAGTATAGTGGAAGGTCCTCAAATTCTAGGGGTAATTTAACAACATTATATTCTATTCCATCCTCCTCGATACCAACTCTAATGAATGATGGAAGCTTTTTTCTCAAGTCTATTTCGACGCACATCTTAACTACTGAAGGTCTCGAGAGAGCAGCAGTAGCAGCATCCATCTTAATATAGTTCCCTATTTGATTCCCCATAGATTCTAACATTGCATTATTGTAGAAGAAGACAGGAACGTAGGGGATAGTGACCCATACCGGGACTATGGAAGATTCTGCCTCAGGCGAGAAATCGGTAGTCCATTTGAGAACCTTCATTGGGGCATGATTGAAGATCCACTGACCTTTGAGCCATAGCCTCTGATAATCCTCCTTGTCATGAAACCAAATTAGGATATGTCTGAAGTCAATGGATCCGAGTTGAAATTTGCCCTTGAATCCCACAGAGTTGAAAGCATCATTGAGGGCAGACATCGGTGGCTTACCTCTTGCGAACTTACCCACTAGGGCTTTTTGGTAGTGAGAAGCCAAAGTTTTAGCGTCTCGATGAGATACCAAACAGGCTATATCTCCCTTTTAATGGGTTTTCGGCATAATTTCCGGGTTAGAGGGGAGGGAGACATTTAGAGGTGGCGGGCGATTACCTAAAGCTTGAAGAAAAGATTTGGCCGCAGCGTTGCCACCTCGGCCAGGCGGAGGAGCCGCCATAAGCAGGAAGAAAAAACCAGTTTCTGACCGTTATTAGATAAGGAAAAAGAAGAAGAGGAAAAAACGAGAAAGAAAGTTGCATTTTGGTTAGTGTGTGTTTGGCACTATTTTCGCACCTAGATACAGTAGTTATCAGTCTGCAAGCTTTTTTGATACTACTATATGATCTTGGCCTTCATCTACAACCATTCTAATATGAATGGCCTTCATCTGTACTACCATTCTTGCAAACGGCCTTCAATATCTTCTACAACCCTTACGAACGGCCTTCACAAAGAATGTAAACAAAAAATACCCACGGGTGACCTACTAAAGATGATCACAAGGAAGATCAAGTAGCCCATTGATACAAGATGTCCGTTAGTACCAATTAAGTCAAAACACATGATTTAGACAAGAAAACCAAACATGGCCATCCAAACCCCTTGTCACATAAACATAACTAATACTAGAAATCCACCAAATAAAACTAACTTAAAAGTATGTTAAATTCATTGGTTAACACATGCGTAATAAGGTAGATCAGACTCCCCACACTTAACCCTTTACTCATTCTCGAGTAAATAGAAGACAAGACAAAGAATCAAGTTAAACATAGCGTGAAAGCATAAGTTAACTGACGCATTCAACTTATTCCAAGATTACCCTGTTTCCCCCAAGAAAGTAAGAAATCTCACAACTCTCACACTCCCCAAAAAAATATAATTAATCAAACCACCCAAAAGTAAAGTGTGGAAAAAGGTAAGCCAAAAAGATGAGTGTCAAGCTAGCTTACTTTTCCCAAAATGATCCCAATAGCGTTCAAAGATTCATCTTCAAAATAAATCCACCGTAGAAGCATGCATTCAACCTTGTTTTTTTTCTCTCCCAATTTCTCTCATTTTGCCTAGGAGCCCTTTCAGGTTTTCATCCTATCTTTAACTAAAATGCACCCTTTCGAATACTTTAAAAATTGCATGTGACACAGTTTTTAGTTACTTTTGGTTGGCGGTGTGGCGACATTAGTTGAGTTTACATGACAAGGGGTTTAGACAACCATGTTTGGTTTTCTATTCTAAATCTCATTTGTATACTTAATTAGTGATTCTTTACATCTTGTGTCCATGGCTCCTTGGTCTTCATTATTAATACCTTTAGTAGGTTGCCCGTGAATGCTATTTGTTACATTACATTCTTACAAAGGCTGTTTGGTTTTAACAGTAGTAGATTTGAAGGCCATTCACATTTTAATGGTAGTAGACAAAGGCCACGAACATCAATTCATGGTAGAAGGAGATTGAAGCCAAAGATAGGTGTCTTCAGAGTTCAGAATAGTCAAAGGAGAAAATGGTGAATCGTGGTCTGAGGAGTGTTGACTTTGTCTGAGAATGATCTAGGATTAATTAGCCCCCAAGGATGGTTCCATTGGAATCACCTTCTCGAGTACTACAAAATTGACTACTAGAACTCCTAATTCGGACTAACGGTTCACCAGTGATAAGCAAACGAAGTTCAACCAACGAGGCACCTGCGGCAGGTCACTGACCGCACATGGTCAGACACTAGTACCCCGTGACAATCTTCACAGACCGCACTACATAAGAATCTAGGGATTCTGTGAAGACCTACACCAGACCTTCACGAGGCAAGGTGCTAGGCTGTGACAAAAGCACCGGCTCGTGAAGCAAGGTGATGAAGAGTTGAAGAATTTGGCTAAGTATGAAGCTGATCCATGAAAGCCTTCACAGACCCTGAGAAGACTTCTGAATAAGACCTTAAGCTGCTGGTGGTCTGTGAAAACCTTCACGGGCCATGAAAAACTTTCTACGCTGAAGCCACAAGCTGTTTGTGGTATGTGAAAACCTTTACAGACCGCGGGAAAACTCTGAGCAAAAATCGCATGCTGCTTGCGGGCCATGAAAACCTCCACAGATTAGGGCACAATCCTAGCTTTATGCATCACGCTAGATCCCATGGGCCGCAGCTATGAATATTCACAGACCGTGGAAAATCTAGCGTCCCACGGCTGTACGTGCTTCACAAACCATGGAATCCAAGCAGGTCTGTGAAACTTTGGCGAGTGACCTAGGGTTTTGCTACTTTTGGCATATTTTGGTAATAATTTTAGGCCCAATCTCCTACTACTATATTAGGACCCTAGTCTACTCATTTGGGAGGTTAGAACATATTTGGAATCACATTTGGAGAGGAGAAAGCCTAGAGAGAAGGAAGGAGTTCCTTTTGTACGTTTTGTAATCTTTTCTTTTCTTTTTTCTTTGTCCCAAAGATTTGGAATTCAAATCTATATTTGAATTCCATATTTAGGGAGTGTATAAATTAGTTTGGGATTCATTTTGGCACTTAGTATGTTCTAAATGCTTTATGAAATTTATTAGATTCACCCTATCTTTGTGTTTCTAATATTATTGTGATTGTTCTTAAATGTTATAAATGCATAAGTAGTACACCACATATAAGCACACATTTTGGGATATACTGATGTATGGTGCAACTATTGATGGCCCATTGAAGAGAAACCTGGATGTTAGAATGGGTAGGGGAGAACGCTTCGGCGTGGCTGTGTGCACGAGGGATTCGAGAATGCTCTGGTCTATTTGGCATCGCACCAGACTTAGCTGACTTTGTAAATATTGTCTGAGGGTTGCAGGTAGTGATAGTGAAAAATAGCAAGCTAGGTGTTGTGTTGAAACCCTAGTATCAAAGATAAGTAGCCTACGAACCTTAGTCTTGGCGTATGTAGGACCCTGGGGTAGTAGTTGCATTTGTGGTGGAAGTTTGGGACGTAATAGCATGGGGGAGAAACTTACATGCAATAATGGTCGGACCTCATTGTACTCTTCTAATTACGATGGTGGTGTCGATGGAGGGTTGCGAGCGCATCCAATGTGACAGGGATGGGGAATTGTATGCCATCGGCCACACCACGTGTTGTGAACACACTGATAGGTCTTTTGCAAGTCTTAATGTGAATGAATCGAGGATTGAAGCATTTGAACTACCGTGTTGCTAAATGATTCCCAAGTGCCTAGTGTAAATAGTTTACTTATTTGTTAATTGCATGCTTTGTAGTTGTTAGTTAAAAATAACTTGAGCTCGTGTAAAAATACAACCCACACGAGGTTGTGTTTTAATTAATACTTGAGTCTATCATCCTTGTGGAAAAACTCAGGGCTTGCTACTTACTACCCCTTGGTAGCTTAGCAATAAGAACGGGTGCAGAATATAAATCTCTTGTTTTGACCAATAAGTCCCTCAGCTCGTGTTAAAAATGACGACTGAGTCGAGGGTGGGTCAAAATGTTTGCCCCGCTACCAGGGATGATTTTCAATTTAAGTATTAGTTGAGCATGACATGCTAGTATAGTAGTTAGTAGTGTTTTATTATTTTTTTTCTCTTTTATTTGTTTTGTTTTCTGCGAGTGGAGTTTTGATCATAGTTTCCTTGTTACTTTGATTATGTTTGCTATTGTGACATTGAAAGGATAGTGTGACCCTATTTTATGGTACATACCCGTACCAAAAATCTAGGTGTTTTGCATTCTCTAACTAATTCCACAGGTAATCGGAGGAGAAGAAGAAAGAGGTCTAGATCGGAGGCTCAACCTAGGGGTTTTAATTTTGAGGAAGCATCGCACAAGATAGCAGAAGATAATAGCACTTTGAGAGAGCTTATGGCCCTAAACTTAGAGAACAAGCCCTTATGTATCACATCCCCACCCTTGCCTCCAAATGTGATTTGTGAGCTGAAAAGTGAGATAATGCATTGCATTTATACTTTCCATGGCGGGAGAGGATCTGAACAAATATTTATCAAAATTCCATTTGGATTGCATGCATATGAAATCGGTGGGAGTGTCGGAAGATGATTACAACTTGAGAGCATTCCACTTTTCACTATAAGATGGAACAAAGATTGGCTGTATTATCTACCACTGGGTTGCATTGGATCGTGGATGGATATGAAGTGGCGATTCTTGGAAAAATACTTTCCAGCATCCAAGCCAGCTGGATTGAAGAAGCGTTTTTCCAACATTACTCAAGGAGTGACCGAGAGCCTATATGATTATTGGGAGAGGTTTAAGAGACACCAAGCTAGTTTCCCCTACCACTCATTGAAGGAAGGAGATTTGATCTATTACTTCTTTGAATGCCTTTGTAACAAAGACATGAGGATTGAAAATGCTGTATGCAACGATTCTATAGCCAATAAGAGCCTGAAGTATGCGATGGAACTTTTTGAAGATATGGCCAATGGGATGAGAAAATTTGGTCCAAGTTCTAGGGTTATGGTCTTGGATGAACCTGCACACACACCAAAGTTGGAGGAGTAAGTCCAATCTCTTTCATTTATGATGAAAGAGCTTTTGTGAGGAAAGATGCACCAAGTCAAGATGTGTGGGGTTTGCAAAGACCACCACTTTGAAAAATGCCCCAAGGTTGTTGGTGATGTGCAAGAAGTGAACATCGTGGACTGCAACAATCGGGAAAGACCTCAATTTGCTAGGGGTCAAACAAAAAGGTTCCGGGGGAACCAAGGTGAAGCAAGACTGGACACCTATGCAAATACATTCTATCCGAGGCATAGAGATCACCCTAATTTCTGATGGATGAATGACAATCAACCTCAAGGATATAGGGGTGGATAAGTACCACATCAACCTTATCCTATGGGTGAAGGTTCATCCAACAATCATACCACACTTTACAAGTCGGATATGGGGGGAGATCTTAGATACCATTGGTCAATTGGGGAAGAAACATGAGATCTTCGTGGAAAGGACCAGGAGGGAAATTGAAGACCTTGGTACTAGAGCCTTCTCAAGCATCAAGAACCTTGAGATTCAAGTTGGATAACTCACCACCTTGCTTAGCAGACTTGAAGCCAAAGAGTTTGGCAAACTACCTTCCCAACCGGAGGTGAATCAAAGAAATGTGAGTGCACTCAAGCAAAGGAGTGGTAAGGAAGTTTGAAAAACCGAGAAGCAGGTGACACAAGATGATGAAAAGTTAGTAGAGGCCACCAAAGCATATTTTGAAGAAGAAGAGATAGTTTTTAAGAAAGAACCCTCCAAGGAGCTTTCACCACCTGACGCATGAGTTGCTATTCCACCTCTATTTCCAAGTGCTTTGAGGGGAAAGTCAAATATGGAGATAAATGAGGCCAACATTTGGAAATTCTTCGAAAACGTTGAGGTATCTATCCTTATCTTGGAATTGATTGACAATGTGCCTTCATATGCTCATTTTATTAAGGTTGCATGTACTAAGAAAAGGCGTAGACCACCTAAGAAGTCAGGGAAGCTAAAAATTGGGGATGTCACAATTTTGAATCATAAGAATTTTCTTAAGAAATGTGATGACCTCGGTGATGCATCTCGAACAACCAACCGGTTCGTGAGCTTGAGTTCTTGATGAGATGTCAAATGCTTTTAACATCTTTATTTTCATATTTTTGTCGTAAGATTTCTGGATTTAGTTAGGTTTACATGATAAGGGGTTTAGATAGTCATTTTTGGTTTTTACATCTAAATCCTTCATTTTGTAACCTATGTTTAGTCTAATGGATTTTGGGTCCTTACGAGCATCTAGATTCCTTTTCGTAAGCTTAATTTGTAGATTTCTCGTGAGCACTTATGAGTGGTTTAGTGAAGGCCATTCTAAAGGACGGTAGAAGATGGACGGCCACTCGCAAAGAGGTAGAAGATAAAGTGAAGAAAGGAGAGCAAAGCAAAGGGTGAAGAATGATCTATGTTTTGAAGTAGAGTTTTGAGAATTTTATGGAATTTTCCGAGAAGAATTAGCCACCAAAGGTGGTACCATTAGATTCCTCTTCTTGAGTACTATAAAACCGACTACAAGAACTCCCAAAATGGATCAACAGTTTACCCGAGAAAGCAAAACAAAACAGTATTTTTTTCCATTGCGACTCAGGACAACTGTGTCGCGACTCATGAAATGTTGACAAGAGAGCTCACAATTTTCCTGATCTAGTCGCAACTCGCGATGGAGGTATTACGACTCACGATAATTTCCCTGCAACTTGCTTTTTACTCCCCTTTTTTCTTGTACTATAAATAGCTTTTCCACCCCTTCTTCCCCAACTCTCCAAGCCCGACTTGGGGGCTCTAAAACCCTAGTTTTTCAACATTTGCTTCCATTTCTTCTTCTTTCTTTGTAAATCTTTATTCTATGTTATGGATTTTGATTATCTAGCTTAGTGTTGTACTTGGGAGCAATGCACACCTATGTGGTAAGAACCTCTATTTCACTCTTTCTTAAAGCCTTTGTTATTTAGCATTAATGTGTTTTAATGTAATGGTTTACTTCATTTATGACATGGGTTGTTTGAGTATATGAAGTGTTTGTATGATTTAAGTGTTAGGCTATTAGGAAAGTTTCAAATTTCTTAGCTCTTTGACATGAGAATTCAAGAACATGGAATTAGAGCTTCTTGTGCATAATGTGTTGTGATTCTTGCTAGATAAATATGCAAATGTGGATTGTTCTCATGTTTATCCTACAGATGCAATGCAAGTTTGAATCTTGAATGTGGTTTGTTCTAGGGTTAGCATAATGAATGCTATGTTTGGTTAAATGGCTATGTCTTTTGTAGAAGGCTTGTTGTTATCAAATCTATAGTTCTTCGTGTACAATGTCGTTGATGAAATACCTTTCTGATGTGGTTTGCCTAAAGTGATTTTCAATGAGGTTTGCAAATGGTTGTTTTTTGTCTTTGCAAATTACTCTTAAAAAGGAATGAATTTGATCTTCGAATGGGAAGTTTTAACATTCCCCATAGGTAACGAATGTGATAGAATGAGTGAATGGTTCAATGATCTACATTAATTTTAGAAGTGGATATTAATTGCCCCAAGGCTTTATCTTTTTGTATTTTTGAACACCTTTTTAAAGTTTGTTTGATGATTAGCATAGTTACTTGACTTTGCTAGTTATCTTGTCTTTTAATTTCATAACTCATGAATAAAACCAACAAAACCCACCCCCCCCATTTTACTTGCTTTTATATATCTATCTATATATATATATATATATATATATATATTTACTTCTAGCATATATCAACCGTATATGTTTAAACACTTAAGAAAATTCCTCTTCTTCGTGGACGATCCCAACTTTCTATTATCTATATAGTTGTAGATCAAAAGCATTTAGGGCATATAAATTTAACTTTGAGACATACGGCGACGACCTCCCAGTTCTTCTCAAACTAGAATGCAATAAAAATATCCCTGGGTGTTCTAGGGGTCACCTTCTAGTTCTTCTCGAATTACCAGAATGAATGATAAGTAAATGTGTACCTTTTATTTATACTCAGTGTCCTAAATAATGTTCTCCTTAATTATCATTCTTAATTTCCCACGAATGTGGTAATTACATTAGGGTATTATATATTCTCATAGATGGGCCATCACATCTTTCGCCCAATTGCCTTCTTGGGCTTAACCTCTATCAAGAGACCCCAAAAAAGTAGGTTCTTAACCTCAGAAGACTGGAATGGCACAAATATGTTTTGAGGTCTCGAATGTATGGGACAGTTCGAGGACTCTGAAGACTCGAAATGAACCTAGAACTTCGTTGCTCTTGCCTTCGAGAGATGGAACCTATTTTTATAATCAACTCTCAGCATTAAGATTTGAAAAAGTGCGCGTGTACTATACAACTAAACGTGTCACTGCTCTCGGCATTAGGATTTCAAAAGGTGTGCATGTGCCTTACAACTGCGCATGTCACTGCTCCCCAAACAACATGTCATCGGAAGACAGAAAAGCAATTGCGTCTTTCTTTAACTTTTTATATTTCCAAGGCAGTTATTAATTATCCATCATTTTAGCCCCCGTTATTACCCCTAACCACTTTTCCTTCTTTCACTTTTCTCATTTGCAGGAATTTCTTACGAGTACTCTTTCTTTACTTCTCCCTCGAGCGATATAACTTTCATCGCCTTTCCCAAAAAATCAATAAGTACCTTCATCTCTCTTTTTATTGTAATCTTTTCGTTTCCTCACCTTACAATCATGCCCCGTTCTGATGAGGGTTCCACCTACGAGAGATTTCCCAGTGATATAAGGTTATGAGGGATGGAGATTAGTACGCCAGGAAGAGCTATTATTGACTCAGAATGCACTCATTCCAAAGAATTCTGATATGATTCCGATGACAGAGAAGGTATGTCTGATCACGTTACTAACAGTCTTGGGGAAGAGAGGATTTTCCCAGTAACTGTTATGCCTCCTCGAGAGCCTATTGAGAACTGGTGACCAGGCGTGAGTAAGCTCTATAAAAAGAGATCCCCTACTAGTGGAAAAATTAGCTTCTACCCTCCTCCAAATAAAGAGCTCGAATTGGAAGGGGGGTTAAATACATCTTTACTCTGCAAGGAAGCCTTCCTCAAAGCCATAGAGGAGGAGGAGAATGGGTCTCTTTTAAGAGATAGAACGTCCCTTGAGCAGGAGGAAACACCCTCGAGAGAACCTTAGGTATCTGTTTTGGCTAAAGGGACTCAAGGTAGGTACCCCCGGCCCTAGTTGTGGGGAAAGCTATCTCAGCGATTTTGGACTCGACCCCTCTTGGCCAACAAATATCCCCAGATGCCGATTTTCAACCCTTTTGAGAAGAAGATACCCCCCCTAACCTCCCCGAGGGAAGAACCATTTCTCTCAGACATCTTCGCTACGGGCTCACCTTTCCCTTTCCACCGTTTTTCCCAAACTTCTTAAACAATTCCAGGTGAGTCCTGAACAAGTTCATCCTAATGTCTTGGTGATCATCATGATATTCTTGACACGATATGATGAGTTTGGTATCAAGCCAAGGAATAAGATGCTTCGCTTGCTGTACTTCATACCTTATAGTGGGCAGTCCACCGATATGATTGTCACTTTAACAGCCGGGAGGCACATCACAAGGTTTTTGTAGTTCCTGGTAGTTCAGCTAACTGGAAAAGGTGGAAGAAAGGGATATCATTTGACAGCAAAAGATATAGAGTTCCCCCATGGAATTGAAACGTGCGAGTTAAGTCTCCCAAACCTAGGGAGTATATTTGTCCAGATGCCCTCAAGAGGGATAGGTAAAAGTTGCTGTCCAGCTCCCTTAACTACAGCCGCTTCAACAATCCTAATTCTCAGATTGGTAGCTTTGCATTCCCTCCCAAAATCTACGAGGAGTATGTGTATAAAATACTCCAGAAGAATATAAGGAAAAGGAGAAGAGAACATGAGGGCCCCAAAGAAGGCCCTCCCCTCGAGACCCTCGTTAGTGATTTTAAGCACTCGAAAACCTCCGAAGGTGCCTTAATAGAATTCCACCTCTCATGTTTGTTGTATCATTGAGTTTACTTTTACTGATGGTCTCTCTATTTATTTTTTCACTGGGTCTTGCAAGCGGCTTAAGGAAGCAGAAGCCCATGAAGTAGGGTCAGGGTTCTCCTAAAGGGACCGTTACTCCCTCCAATTGGGCCTTCATTCCCTTGAATCAGGCCTCCCTTCTCACGGTGGGTGGTGGAAGGCCTATTTCGACCATTGTTAATGGCCAGCCTCCTCGTACTACGAATGTTTGCCAAAAGACGAGGGAAAATGGCAGTAATGTTGGTAACGCCTCTCCAGAACTTTTAATAGGAGCACGCAGTGGTGAGAATGCCCATCAACAGTCGGCATCACCTTCGAGAGAGGTGGTGTCCATGTCCTGTATTGAGTATTACTTCCCAAGGATGGTTTCTAACCCTGAGGTTTTAATATGTACCTTTGACAAGTTTATTGTAGTATTATTTTCCTTGTATTGATTGAAGTTTAAATATTTTTCTAGGTCTCCCAAATTTTCCACGAGGTCACTGAGAGGATTGCATTTTTTTCCTTTGCTTGTACTTCTTGCCATGACTCTCTCGAAGAAAAGCTCAACAAAAAGGATGCTGAAATTTTGAATTTGAAGAGAGTGCACGAGGAGAAGAATAGGGAACTCGAGGAAAAAAACAATTGTTGAAGAGGAGAGGCGGACTGTTGATGGCGGTAGGCGTTAATGAATGCTGGAGAAGGATACCCTTGAGAAGAGGGTTCAGGCTACTAAGAATCCTGTCTCTCAGGTTCAGCTACTCAAGGCATTTAAAAGAAAACTTTTGAACAGCTCTAAGTTGTTTCAATAGTTTTGGATCTTTCGGGGATGGCTAAGCATCTCGGCTGTAGCCTCAAGTGTCTAACTCCCTGTCTGAAGAACATGCTAAGCAGGTGGACAATCTAGTCAACCCATAGTTCGAAGCCACTCTATATGCAAAATGGGATGAGGCAATCAATAACAATGGCCTTCGCTTTACCCTGATGGATTTCATTAATTCCAAAGGGCAGTTCTTCACTGCTGAGGGGATTTGAGCAATCCCCCTTCCAGAGGTCACAGATGCCTCTCCCGAGCAGAACTCAACAGCCAGCAGCGTGTAAAAAATGATTTAATCCACCTCAAAAGAGGATGATTATAGGGTTTGTCCTTGATTGTAACTTTGCCAATTAGGGCCCCTAGTTGTAACTTTGTTTTTTAAACTTCAATATAAGAATTTTTTTGCCATTTTTATAACTTATTTATTGATTTTTGCCTTTGTTTTCATATTTAAACTCATTGAAGAAAGTGTTAGAAGGCACTTGTGAGGAGCTTTTGAGTGCTCAAAAAGATTTGAGTGAGACACACAAACAACTTTTAAAAGCCACACAAGATTTTTCTAATTGTAATAAAGAGAAGGAATCTTTGATGGACAAGCTCTACTAGCTCGAAGCTGAGATGAAGCTGTGGCAGTCTAAAGACCATCTAACCTTTAAGGGGTTTGTTACGGATTTCCTGAGCAAAGAATATAATGGTACATATCCTTTAATGGTGTTCAGAGGTTGTGATCCCATAGATAAAGACTTCGAAGAGCTGATGCGACAAATATATTTAAAGTTTGGTTCTTTGAAGTAATGCATTGCTATTCCGACAAGGCTTGCAGAAGTGGATGGGCGCCTAATTGGTTGCATGGGAAAAAACTATAGGATAGTGGCCCAAAGGGAGTTACTTGCCGAGCAATATGTAGTGGCTCAACGCAAAATAACTGGCCTTGAAGAGCAATTGCTTCTTGGAAGATAGCTAACGAGGACCCCATCTCTTCAAGAGAACCCCATATATACCCTTGAAAGAGCCCCTTGGTTGATAGTTCTTTAGTAGAATCCCTCTTGTCCGAGAACTCACGACTCGCAGGGGAGATCGAGGCCTGAAAGGTACAGGCCAAAGAACTCGAGAAGTGTATCATCGATTTTGAAGAAAAAATTGCTGCATACGAAGTAAGCCTCCGTGCCCACATGCTTTCTCATGGCATTCCTTCCTAATATTTAATTGGAAATGACTAGCTTCTTAAATTTCTACTCAAAGTTGTTCAATACTTTATGGAAGAAGTTAACGTCCATGAGAATGGAACTCCTCGATAGAAAAAGGCCTTTGATCTTATTCCTGATTGGTTGGCGGAACTGAAGGTAAAGGGATTCCCCCCCTTGAGTTATCGTTCTGCTCCTCGGTCACAAAGATCTACCACTAAAGAAGCTGATAAGCATCTTTCCCTCTTGAGTAAAACTACCAAGGGGGTCCTCCAAAAAGGCCATAAGAGCATTGGGTCCTCCTTGAAGGGCCCATTAAAACCTTCCACAAAGAAGCGGTGTAAGACCATTCCGAATATCCCGTGGATCATTCCGAATATCCTATGGAAGAACAGAAGAAGGATATTCGAAGAGCCTCTGGTATAAAGCTTGAAGAGCTCAAAGAGATAGAAGCAAAGGTGAAGGGGCGAGCTCCTTCCACCGAAGATTTTGTTCGGGCGAGGTTTCCTCCATTTTGATTAATAAGTTCATGTACTTTTTAGTATCAAAATTGAACTTCTATTTATTGAAAATTTTGAATAAATAACCCGTATTACTCTCATACTTAGATAACGCATATCGGGTTTCTCAAACCCTTGTTATTAGCTTTAGTGGGGTTAAGAAATTGTAATAGGATTCACGTTGCTTGTGCCTATACTTCCTCAAACATTTTACCGCTGGAATATGAGTATCACGTACAACTTTCTTAGGCAAATATAGTATAAATATGTTCGATAACTAGGAAATATGCAGCTCAGAGACACAAACATTTTACCCAGGTTCGGTGTTTCTACCTACATCCAGCCAATTTTGTCCACTAGTTCATCATTCCAAGATAGAAAGAGTAGCCTACGAGTGCCGCTTAAAAGAATACTACCTGAGTCTTAGCCATAGCTGGAAATTTCATCTGGAGCACCACTTAAAAGCAACCCGCTTGAACATCAACTAGAATGCCGCTTAAGAGCAAACCACTCATACATCATCTAGAGTGCCACTTAAGAGAAAACCACTCGTACATCATCTATAGTCCCGATTAAAGCCAAACCACTCGTATATCATCTAAAGTGCCTCTTAAGAGCAAGCAACTCGAACATCATCTAGAGTGCCGCTTAAGAGCAAACCACTCGAACATCAGCCGTAGCTGGAAATATTATCTGGAGCGCCGCTTAAGAGCAACCCTCTTGAACATCAACTAGAGTTCCGCTTAAGAGAAAACCTCTCGAACATGAGCCATAGCTGGAAATATTATCTAGAGTGCCACTTAAGAGAAACCCACATGAACATATACTAGAGTGCCACTTAAAAGCAAACCACTAGAACATCATCTAGAGTGCCGCTTAAAAGCAACCCACTCATCATAGCAGGTAGTACCTTCTAAGGTATGTAATGTTCCACCTCCTTGGTAGTCAAATCGCATTCATCTCTTTGAGAACATAGCTTTCTCTCGGATGCGATTTGATCGCCCTGTAGGGTACTTCCTAATTAGCAGCTTCTGCTTTTCACATTTTTCCTCATTACCAAGTCCTCCGGGTTAAACAAAAGCTTCTTTACCCTTCTGTCATGGTATCTTCTAACTCTCTTTTTTGACTTTAGCCTCATGTAAAGAAGCTAACTCTCTCTTTTCCTCCACCTTATCCAAATCTAAACATCGGTTCTACCGATTGCTTGTCTCATCTACACCAGTCATTATCCTTAGGCTAAGAACACCTATTTTTGCAAGAATTACTGCCTTTAAGCCATATACTAGGCTATAAGGAATTTCACCAGTAGTGGAAGACTCAGCTGTCCGATACGCCCACAATACATTGGGTAATTCCCATATCCAATTACCTTCCGCCCCCTCGAGGTATGCTCATATTCCATTTACTATTGTTTTGTTGGTGACTTTCACTTGTTCATTGCCTTGGGGTGGTAAACTAATATCATCTTTTTCTTAATTCAATATACCTTTCACCACTTCTTAAAGGGATCCTGAGCAAACTGTGTTCCGTTGTCCGTAATGATCGTCCTTGAATTCCGAAATGGAACACAATATTCTTCCAGCAGAAGGAAATGGCTATTTTTCCTCTTATGTTCGCCAGGGTCTCAGCCTCTACCCACTTTGTGAAATAATCAATGGATACTATTAGGTATTTTAATTTTCCTGGTGCTTCTAGAAAAGGGCCCACTAGATCGATCTCCCACTTATCAAATGGCCACGAACTATTAATGCTTCTCATCTCATCCCGGGGAAAATGTGTTATAGGGGTATGTCTTTGACACTGGTGGCAAGCATGGATGTATCAATTTGCATCCTTGAACATTGTCGGCCAGTAAAATCCCGCTCGAATAAGCCTCCTCGCCACAGATCTGGCTCCCTGGTGGCTGTCGCATACCCCCTCATGGACTTCCCTTATGAGATAATTAGCCTTATGAGTGTTAATGCATTGAAGCAATGATTGCAAATGACCCCTTCTGTACAGCACTTCTTCTTGCAACACATACATTGGAGCTTTCAACCTTATCTTTCTTGCATCCACTTCATTTTTCGGCAGGACACCCTCTCGAAGATATGCCATGAACAGTGTTATCTAGGAGTCTTCCATTTCCACCGCCATAACCACAGGTTCTTTGAAACTTTGTTTGCTCAAAGTTTCAATGAGTAGTTGCCTTTGGGATTGGGTTCCCAAATCCGAAGAAGCTATCTTTCTTAGAGCGTCTGCTTTATGATTGTTTTCCCTTGAAATTTGTGTTAAAGTGTAAGATTTAAAAGCTTTTTACAGGTTCTTCACTACCTCAAGGTATCATTGCAAGTTATGCTCGCTGGCCTCATATTCTCCATTCACCTGTCGAACCATGATTTGAGAGTCACTGAACCTCCAGTTCCTCTACCTGCAGCTCCCTTGCAAGGCACAATCCAGTGATCAGCGCTTCATACTCAGCCTCAATGTTAGTTGCTTTGAATGTGAAGTTCAACGCACAAGGGTAATCTCTGCCATTGGGGCTGGTTAACGGACACCCGGTTCCACTTCCTCCTTAATGTGACGAACCATCCACATACAATTTCCATACCTCATTTTGGCTCACTCCCACCTTTCGAATGGGATCCAAAAACACCTCACGGGGATCTGTAGTTTCCACTATAAAGTCTGCCAATGCTTGACCCTTAATCGCAACTTGAGGTTGATATTGGATATCATGCTCTCCCAATTACACTGCCCACTTCATCATTCTTTCTGAAATCTCTAGCTTCAGCAGAATCTGTCGAATGAGGTGGTTTATGAGCACCACTATTTTGTGTCCTTGGAAGTAGGGTCTCAATCTTCTGGCTACATGTACGAGGACTAGAATCAACCTGTCGAGGACAGTATACCTCATCTCCGGCCCTTGCAAGGTATGACTGAATAAGTAAATCAGATGTTGAACCTTTTCTATCTCTTTTATTAGGGCCGCACTAATTGCCAACGGCGATGCAGAAATGTATAAGTGTAGCATCTCATCCTTATTTGTTTTCATCAAGGTAGGTAGTGTCCCCAAGTGTTCCTTCAACTAATTGAATGCCTCTTCGCATTTACCATTCCACTCAAATTTCTTTGCCTTACAAAGGACATTGAAGAAGGGTGGGTGCTTTTCTGCCCCTTTCTATAAGAACCTGCTCAATGCTGCTAGAGACAATGTAAGCTTTTGTACATCCTTTATTGATTTTGGGGTTTTCATTATCTTCAAACCTTCAACCTTTTTTGGGTTTACATTAATATCCCTCTCCGATATCATGAATCTGAGAAACTTCCCCGCCCTCACACTAATAACACACTCAGACGGGTTCAACTTTAAATTAGCCTTTGCAATCCTATAGAATATTTCCTCCAGGTTCTTTAAGAATTCTTAATGACTTTTGATTTTGACAATCATGTTATCCACATATATTTCCATGTTCTTCCCTATCTTCCCCCTGAACAGCTTATCTACTAGCCTCGGTTAAGTAGCCTCATTATTTTTTAAGCCAAAGGGAATCTTCTTATAGCAATACGTGCCTACATTTGTAATAAACGATGTTTTTTCTTTATCTTCCACCACCATGAGTATTTGGTAAAACCCATTATGCGCATCAAAGAAAGCCAGATTCTGATATCCAGTGATTTCTTCCACTAATTTGTTGATTGATGGCAGTGGGTAACTATCTTTGGGGCAGCATTTATTTAAATCAATAAAGTCTATACACATTCTCCAGGCCCCATCATACTTTGGTACCATGATTCGGTTAGCAATCAATTCTGGGTGAAACACTTCCTCGATGGCGTCTGCTTTCAACAACTTCTCCACCTTTTCTTTAATTTCTTCAGCTCTTTTGGGAGCAAACACCCTTCTCTTCTGCCTGACTGGCATAATCGAGGGGTCAATATTCAACCTATGCAGTGCGAGACTTGAAGGGACTCCCATTAGGTCAGAAATATCCCACGAGAACACGTCTCCATACTCTCCCAATAAGTCTCTCAGTCTCTCCTTAACATCTTTGGGAATTAGCTTCCCCACAACTACTAATCCCATATCCTGAATAGGCATTTGTATTGTATCAACCAATCCCACATCTACGTCTACCATTGCTACATATCTTCGCCTTCTCGCTTCTCGTACCACCGTAAGGTTACATTTTTGAGCCACTATTTAATCTCATCGAATGGATGCCACCCCCTTTTCAGTTGTGAATTTCATCACCGCCCAAGCCTGGCACATCCATGACCTTCCTAAAATTACATTATAAGGGGAAGGGGCATCCACGACAGCGAAATTACACCTGATAGTCACCCCTTTGTTCACATTTACTACGGGAACAATTAGGGTTATCTCTCCTATGGGGAATATTGGGTTTCCCATGAATCAGGATAAAGGGGAAGCTAACTTTTTAAAGTTGTCATGCCTTATATCTAACTAGTCAAAACACTCAGCAAACATCACTTCTACCCCGCTTCCATCATCCACGAATACCCTTCATATTAAAGACGTTCCAATAATAGGTGTTTGGTCTGGTACAACATCCGCTTTCGAGAAACTGACCGTCTTTTATGGTTGAAACCTTTTGTAACCGGGCTCTTCCGCAGGGAACCTTCAAGCCTTTGCTCTTATAACAACATTTAAAGATCTCTTTCCCACCATGAAATTGTTGACATTAATTACCCTTCACACGGGTGGGTTTTACCTATTTTGGTTATCTTGATTTCCCCCCAGTTGTTCCTGGGGTATGTCCTGCATTCCTTCCTATTCCTTGTCTCGAGCTACATGTTCTCAAGGTCTTTTATCTCCTCTACCCCGTTGTTTTTATTGTTCCTTCTGTAAGGCTTCCATTGGTTCACTTTAGGCCTTGAGGGGGAAGCCCGGTTCCTATGTCCTTGCCCTTGAAATCATACTTCCCGCTCACACCTATCGATCTTCATCCTCAAATGCATGCAATCATTTGTGTCATGGCCGTAATCCCTGTGATGATATTAATACCAATTTGTTGCCCTTCGGGCCAATGTCGAGTTGTGCAAACTCTGCAAGGGTGGGGGTGCTCAGAACAACCCTCTATGTATACTTAAGATCTGTGCAGGAGATCTCCCTTCAAGCGTTGATAGCAACAGAGTGTACCTCTCGAATGATGTTCTTCTGGGTTTGACCGGCCTTTTTCCTCTATGCTCTACATACATTTCTTCCTATTTTCATTGTAAGGATATCTCTTTTTGTTCTAGTTTCCCCCTCTATCTTTGAGTACTGCTCTACAACCTCCTGAAGTTTTTGCAAGGTCTTGGGGGAGTTAGTACTCAGCTTCTTGTATAATTCTAAGTCATGCATCCCCAGTAGGTACCCCTAGATTACCCCGTTCTCCATTGTTTCTATCACTCCCAAGCTGTCATCTACATACCGATGATAGAAGGCTTTTGTGTTTTCCCCTGTCTTTTGCTTCGTCTAGTAGAGTTCAAAACAAAGTTTTGGTAAACTTCTTTTTCTGTATGTACTGGCTCAAAAATGCTCTACTGAAGTTTTGGTACGATCGGAGTGAGCATCTTGGAAACTTATTGAACCACTCTTGTGTTTTTCCCCTCATGCAGCTTCCTACCAGCTTGCATGTCAATTTCTCATCGAAATCCCTCAAACCCATCAAGCCCAGAAATGTGTCAATGAACTCTTGAGGGTCAGTCTCACCACTGTATTTGGGAAGTCCTTCTGGAGGCTTCACTTCTATTGACCATCGAACCCCGGTCATCACCGAGCTGAAAGGAGACCCCGCAGCCTGGCCTAAAGTTCCCTTCTTAACAATTCACTTGCATCCGAGAGGGGTTCTTATTGCCTCCTAGTAGGTTAAGCCCTCTATCATGACGCCTAACTTTGGCAGATAAGGAGGTTGAGTCGTTCTAGATCCAGGGTTTATCCAAGGTTGTCCAAAACTCGGGTATACTGTTGGTGGTAGTGGTCAGACATAGGGATTGTAAAGCCCTTGACTAATCATCGTTCATTGAATTCCCAACTTTTGTATCCTTGCATGGCAGAAGAGGCCATCATCTCGTATGCCGCTCCTGGACCCTCCAGGGTGAGGGTATGAGCAGATGGGGCTAACGGAGGTAACGAATGTTTCGAGCCTAGTGAGTAACTAGGAATAGAAGGCAGATACCTAGCCTGCAATGGCTCTCCACCATATGCGTGATAAGGATAGGCTATAGCAAGTTACGAGACTCACCCCATAGTTATTCCTAGAGGCGAGGGTTGCAAAGTAATAGCCAGCGTAACTAGGACCCGAGCTGCTCGTTCTACATCTTAATTTGGGGTTCCCCATTCTTATTTCCTTTCCCGTGCTAGCCATAGGCTTCCATATATGAATCTCCCAAAAGATTCATAAATTTTCCATCCCCTGGATCAGCTGCCCCTTCGAGCTAGGAGTCGGGGTTTCTCTATTCTTGCTCTCCTATCATTACTGATATCCTTGAGTGCCCCGACTCATCATTCTGAATTAGTGCTATGGTATCTGCAAAAAATACCACTGAGGTTTCCCCCCCTTCGTACGGGGTAACTGTAGCAGGCTCCGCATGTAACTCCATTCGTGACGTTTAGAGGTTTGCCATATTGATGTCCTCTACACGAGTATCATTTCCTACTCCTGAATTCTACATTCTTAACCTTTGTGGAGACCCATCCCTCACACCTATCAACCTTAACCTTTCACTCTTTCAAATAACCGTGGATATAATCTCTCAATACCCTTGATCCGGCTTAGTCGTCCCCACTGACGGCACTACTTGATGCATCTCAAACAACTAACCAGTTCAAGGGCTTGAGTTATTCTCAAACTAACTTGCAATAAACCTATCCATGGGGGTTCCAGGGGTCAGCACTCTGATTCCTAAGTTAGTCTAATCATTCAATATGATTAAGACAGAATGAATGATAAGTAAATGCGTACCTTGTATTTATACTTTGTGTCCTAAATAACATTCTCCTTAATTATTGTCCTTAATTACCCATGATGCAGTAATTACAATAGGGTATTAAATATTCTCCTAGATGGGCCACCACATCTTTGGCCCAACGGCTTTCTTGGGCTTAACCTCTATCACCCGGAATGTATTCTATCCCAATTTCTTTGGGTGAAACACTTGTTGAACATGCCATGATAGATTTAGGAGCTTTTATCAATGTCATTCCATTTAGTCTATTTGAATGTCTTGCAATTGGTGAAATTAAAGAGACTAGAGTGATTGTTGAACTTGCCGATCACTCCCAAGCTAGCTCTCATGGGCTAGTGAAGGATGTGATGGAGCGAGTAGGCAAGTTGGTTTTTTTGGTAGACTTTTATGTCATAGACGTAGCACACGGCGGAAGTGCACCCCCAATCCTTTTGTGGAGACCTTTTCTAAAAGCGTCTAGGACTAAAATTGATGTCCACTCGGGAATTTTGACTCTAGAGGATGACATAGAAAAAGTGGAATTCAACATTTATAAATCTAGGCATGATTCAACAAAACCTTCTCTTACATGCAAAGGTGTGACACTTTTTAATGAGCATGATATTCTTGAACCTTCTTGTTTTGCCAATAAGCATGAATCTCCTATTGATAGGTTTGTGGAGGACCCCGATGAATTTCATGATTTGGTCAATGATATGTACTTACTAGATTTTTTTTCTATGCTAACCAAATTTCAGCAGGAAAAGGGGATCGTTGAGGATTTGATACCTCCTCGACCTCCTCCTAACTCCAATGTGACATTTAAGGATCCAAGGTTGGAAAAGCAAGGAGGGAGATTTCTAGGTTTTGACAAGGGCTATAAAGGTAAGGATGACTAGCTTTGGAGACCTCTCCACAATGACGTCTTGGTGGGCGGAGTCGCTGATGGAAATTTCGGAGACCCGCCGATAAGTGTTTCAAATTAAAATGCGTGAAGAGGAAATAATTTGTGATGACGACAATAAATATACGTGGTTCTTTTGCTTTCTTGTTTGAAGTAGTGAGTTGGTAGAATTTGCATGTCTTGCTTGAAATGGAGGATCCTTTGAATTAAATTCTTGCTTGATTTGGAGATCTAGATATGAAAATGTGTGCTTATGTGTAGATGGAATGGATTTTGATGGGTAACATAGTTTTCTTTCAAAATCTGAGAAAAACTAAGGAATAGTGAAAAATCTAAGGTTTGCTTCGTGACAATGCTTGTTACGAATGGCAGGTTTCGTGCCAGGATGATGGCCACGAGACTCTATTTCGTGAAGATGGGAAAACTGGGCAGAAAATTCCTTTTGTTGAATTTTGATTTTCCACCCCCAACTTGTCTCAAAAATGCAATTTTTCGAAAAGGAAGTTTAGATTTCAAAATTTAAAATGTACTTTTGATTCAAGAAGTGAGATTTCCTATTTCCTTAGGACTTTTGATGCAATTAGTACTTTCAACATTAATTGATTGTACTACTTGTCTCCTAATTTGAAATTTCATATTTATCTACATTGAACCTCTCTCTCTCTCTCTCTCTCTCTCTCTCTCTTTTTCATGTATGCTGAAATTTCATTCTCATGGTACAATTCTCCACCTAATTTCATCATCTACACACTCTTTCTTCTCAACAAACACTCAATCACACACACTCTTTTGTGTGCTCAAAAAAAGTGAAGCTTTTCTCCCATAAATTAGAAATTGTGCTTCTTCTTGTGTGGATCTTACACTTGTTAGCTTCAAATTTTGGGTAACCCTTTGGTCTATTTGTATGTATGCTTGATTGACATTGTGGTGTTGTTATGAAAAGCATGATTTTTGAATGAGCATGTGTTGGTGTGATGTTGTTTGAGCTTGTGTGTCCAATCTTGTGATGATTAATTTATGGGAGTCTTGAGTGTGCTATTGATCTTGAATGATGTATTCTTCATTTGTGGGTGATTAGAGAGAGCATGAATCTTGTTTGCATGAATATATTGATGGGTTGGTGAAAGGCATACATTATATTGTTGGTTGATGAGGATTATTGTTGTTTTAAATGGCCTTTATGCTTATACTATCAGGCTTTGATTGTTTGGTCTTTTTGGGAGAATGTTCTTTATTGGATAACAGTATGAGCCATGCATTGTTTAATATCACAGTACTATCCTTCTCCTTCATTGTGTTAGGATGTCTCCAAAAAAGTGTACTTTGGAGAAAGAGAGGTCTTCTCAGGGTGAGAAACAGAAGAAGTCGGTAAAGGGTGACCTTAAACCGGAAACTCCCATTCTGCACAACCCCAAGTATGTGCCCGATGAGTTTATGGGTTTGACCAAAATTATCGGGACTGCATCCTGGAGATGGAGGAATTTGAGGGAACCAAATAGGAGCATTTTTTAGACTAGTTTTACTTGTAAGAGCACCTTGATAGCTCTAGGCTTACTTGAACTAGTGACCTTTCTTTTGGGTCGGGTAGGCCTAGAAGGTTTTCTCGACGTGCACTCGAGAACCTACATAAGGTGCACTTTAGAGTTCCTAGCTACTATTTGAAGGTCACTGATGATGAGGGTCACAAGGCAATTAAGTTCAACTTAGATGGCAAGGAGTACCAAATGATCTATAGAGAGGGGGCATTAGCTTTTGGGTGGAAGACAAGTCAGGACATTCCATGTACTAATCGCCAAGGAATGCCATTCTCCCTTGGGAATATTTGGAGACAACTAACCAGGACAAACATGAAGGATCTGAGCAAAAGCACAACTATAGTCCACCCGACAATACGTTATGTTCATCGACTCATTTCTATTAGCGTTCAATGCCATGGTGAATCAACGCATTGTCCGGGCTTCGATATACACCTTTTTGGGGGGATAACACTGGAGGGGAACATCTACCCGGACTTGGTTAGAATTTTTGTTCAAGAATGCATAACAATGGAAGAGCATAAGGGTGGGAAGATTCCTATGAGAGGCACGGTTAGCCTTTTGGTGTGACATTTGAGACATTTTATCTCGCATAGGGCGTTGGCCAATATAGGTCGATCGGGATCAACCTATACAATTGAAACGTTATCTAGGGCATTCATGGTGGGAACTAAATTTTGGAGGATAGATTTGTGTGGCTTTAAGCTGGAGCACCTACTTGTAAATTCATGGCTCTTCCGTAACCGGAGCGCACCTCTATCAACCTTGATACGATCCTAGATAAATTGTTCATTGAACCTGATCAATGATTTGAGAAGGACTTTTATAGAGTATTAGCTAACCCAGAGATAGACCTAGACGAGGCCGAAGGGGAGAAATCTTTAAGAGCACTACCGAGCCGATCTCACCTTTCCACGGGCATTATGGATCAACTACACCTACTTGGGGATCAACTCTTAAGTTCTTCCCAAGTGCTTCAAGAGATAGTTCAACCTATTGGAGGAGTGAAGGCACAAGTTAAGAAGCTAAACACGAGGGTGGATTTCCGTAAGGCAACAATCAAAGCAACGGGATTCATTGAGAGGTGTTTCACTAGCCACGAGGAGGCTGGCCCTTCGAGGCTGGATACTTAAGTATCACTAGTTTTCCTACTTCACCTTTGATTTGGCATGAGAATGCATAAGGGACTATTACTAGTTTCTTCTTGCATGCATGTTTTGTTTCTTTTTCTTAGTAGATTTGTGGTTGCTTATGATTGTGATGCTTTTGAAAAATTTAGGTGATTTTTATGTTATGCTAGGATTTTGGGATTCTAGTTCACATGTGGAATGTGGCTTTAGGATTTGGTGGCGTATTTGTTTGTTGCTTATCTTTTGTAGCATGAAGCTCAATTTTGGGGCAATTTTTTACTACACCAAAAAAATTACAAAAATGAAAAAAAATTAAAACCTAGACAAGTTGAAAACCCAAAAGGGCAACTTGGGTAACATGAGGAAAAGTCCGGATAGGTCGACAAGACTAGAAAAAAAGTGAGAGGCTTGGCCCGACAAAAATTATGAGTCTAGGCAAAAGTGATAGGTAGTGTGGAAAAAGGTGAGAGGCAAGCATGTTTTGTGAGATAAAGCTAGGAAGAAAAGCCAAAAGAACTCCTAGGAAAAATGAGAGGAATTGAGAGATAAAATGGAAAAAAGAAACAAGAAACTAGTTTAATAATACATTAGACTCATTGGTTGCAACTAGGTCAAGAATCTTGAGTTATCCCTATGTTCCAACCAAGTTGACGGCTTTTGGATTTCCTTGGTGGATTGTTTGCTTGAGAATTGCTCTTTGATTGCTTTTGGGACTATTTTTTGGAAAAGTAATCTTGGCATTATTCCGATCTTTTGTCACTTATCTTTTTCCATACACATTCACCTTCTTGGGGTAACTAGGGTAGCTTGGAAATAAGTTGAATACATAGACTATTTTTGCATGCTTTATTCCGCTCGAACTTTTGTTTCTTTGATTTTATTTACTTGAGAACGAGTAAAGGTTTAAGTGTAGGGAGTCTGATCTGCACCATTTCACATGCTTTAACCAATGCATTTGACATAGTTTTTAGTTACTTTTGGTTAGGGGGTTTTGCGACATTAGTTGAGTTTACATGACAAGGGGTTTAGACAACCATGTTTGGTCTTCTATTCTAATCCCATGTTTTGTACACTTAATTAGTGATTCTTGACATCTCCTGTTCACGGGCTCCTTGGTCTTCATTTTTAGTACCTTTAGTAGGTCACCCGTGAATTCTATTTGTTACTTTACATTCTTTCGAAGGTAGTTTGCTTTTAACAATAGAATATTTAAAGTCCATTTGTATTTGAATGGTAGTAGAAGAAGGCCACGAACATCAATGCGTGAAGGAGATTGAAGCCAAAGATAGACGACATTGGAGTTCAAGACAGTTAAAGGAGAAAATGGTGAATTGTGGTTCGAGGAGTGTTGCCTTAGTCCGAGAATGAACCAGGAATAATTATACTTCAAGGATGGTTCCATTGGATTTGTCTTCTTGAGTACTACAAAATCGACTACTAAAACTCCCGATTCAGACTAACTGTTCACCTGTGACAAGCAAACAAAGTTCAACCAAAGAAGCACCAGCGGCCGGTCACAGACTACACATGGTCAAGCACCAGTGGCCCGTGACAATCTTCATCACCTACACTACACAAGAATCCAAGTGTTCCTTGAAAATTTGAATGATACCTTCACGAGGCAAGCCGTGACAAAAGCCTCGGGCTGTGAAGCAGGAGAGTGATGAGTTGAAGAATTTGGATAAGTATGGAGCTGGTTTGGGCAAACCTTCAAGGATGGAGCTGGCGGCTGACCTAGGGTTTTGCTACTTTTGGCCTATTTTGGGCCTATTTTTAGGTCTAATCTCCTACAACTATACATAGTACCCTATTCTACTCATTTGGGAGGTTGGAACATATTTGGAAATACATTTGAAGAGGAGACAACTTGGAGAGAGAATGAAGGAGTTCCTTTTGTAGGTTTTGTAATCTTTTCTTTTCTTTTCTTCTTGAATTGTCCCAAAGATGTGGAATTCAAATCCATATTTGAATTCCATGTCGATGGAGTAGTTAGATTATCTTGGGATTCATTTTGGCACTTGGTATGTTCTAAATGCTTTATGAGATTCATTAAATTTATCCTATCTTTATGTTTATTATATTATTGTTGTTGTTCTTGAATGTTATAAATGCATGAGTAGTACATCAAATATAAGTACACACTTTGGGATATACTCATGTATGGTACAATTATTAATGCCCCATTGGGAAAATAAACATGGATGTTGGAATGGGTAGGGGAGAACGGGTCAGTGTGGGTGTGTGCACGGGGTATTCGAGAATGCTCTGACCTATTTTCCATTGCACCAGTCTTAGCTGACTTTGTAAGTGTTTTCCGAGAGGTTGCGGGTAGAGATAGTGAAAACTAGCAAGCTAGGTGTGTGTTGAAACCCTAGTATCAAAGATAAGGTGCCTACAAACCTTGGGCCTAGTGTATAGAGGACCCGGGAGAAGTAGTTGCATTCATGGTGGAAGCCCGAGATGTAATAGCATAGGAGGAGAAATAGACCTGCAGCGATGGTTGGACCTTGTTGTACTTCTCTAATTATGATAGTGGTGCCGATGGAGGGTTGCGAGCACACCCACCATGACAGGGATGGGAAAGTGTATGCCATCGGCCACACCACATGGCGTGAACACACTGATAGGTCTTTTGTAAGTCTTTGTGTGAATGAATCAAGGATTGAAGCATTGGAACTACCATGTTTCTAAATGATTCTCAAGTGCCTGGAATAAATAGTTTACTCGTTTGTTGATTGCATGCTCTGTAGTTGTTAATTGAAAGTACCAAACTACCATCCCCTTGTTGCATGTCTACACTACTAGTTGTTCCTTTCACTCGTGCGGGTTGACAACCCACATGAGGTTGTGTTTTAATTAATACATGAACCCTAGCATCCTTGTGGATAAACCCAGGGCTTGTTGCTTACTACCCCTTGGTAGCTTAGCAGTAAGAACGGCTGCAGAATATCGATATTTTATCTTTGACCATTAAGCCCTTCAACTCATGTTATAAATGATGACCGGATTGAGGGCGGGTCATTAACACATAAAGGGTACTCACTTCTCACATTTTTCCACACGGCCTCTCATTTTTGCATATGCTCGTAAGCCTTGCCGGGTCTAGCCACTCATTTTTATCTAGGTCTTTTGGCCTATCTAGGCTTTTCCTAATGTTACCCTTTTGGGTTTTCGACTTGTCTAGGTTTTTTTATTTTTTTCATTTCTTTTAAGTTTTTTTAAAAAATAAATGTAGCACAAAATTGCCCCAAAAGTGGGATTCATACTACAAAAGATAGTCAACAAAAAAATACACCACCAATATCCTAAAACATACTACCTCATGCAAAATAAAAATCCTAGCAATCATGTCATGCCACCAAATGCCCATAAAAAATCATCCCTCAACAAAAACAAAACCAACATCATCGACAAATAAGAAAAACTACTACAAAAGCAAATCATGAAATGCACTGAGGAAATCTAAGAATGAAGACTCCCTAACACCTCACTACTCCCTCCCCACAATTTTCCAGTGAAAAGTCTCCAATGCACAAAAGTTATATCAAAACACAAGTGAGGTAGGGAGAATGGTGATACTCACTCTGGTAGCCCCTAAGGGCCATTGTCCTTGTGACTCGTGAAGTTCTTATCCATGTATCTGGTTGCTTGAAGTGTGGCCTCGATGCTATCCATCCTGAAACTAAGATCTTCCACTTGCGAGCGTAGTCCTCCTATCGCTTGGAATACCTCTTGCAACACTTGAGTAGAGCTCGAAAGCTTGTTCCCAAGTGAATGCAAGTGGTCAATGATGTCCGTGGATATACAAAAGCGACTAGGGGGTGCTCTCGGAGTAGACTCATCTTTGGCATCCTTAACATCTATCTCTGGGTTGGCCAAAACTCTAAAAAACACTCTCTTAAATCTCTGGTCCATCAAAATGAGTAGGTTATCCAAAATCATGTCATGGTCGATGGCGGTGCACTCCTGCTGTGGAAGTACCAGGAAACTACAAGTGTTCGCTCCGCCATAAAGCCATACATATCTACCCTCTAATGTCATAGGTCCCACCATGGATGCCTTGGCTAAATTCTTCATGTTGTACCTTGTGCCCAATTTTCCTAGGTTAGGTAAAACCCTTTGTGTGACCGGATGACCTAAATTTTGCGCCAAAACACCAACCATGCCTCCAATAGCTATTTTTCCACTCTTTCGGTCTCTCATCACTAGAAATTCGTGTACAAAAGACCCCACCAAGTTTGGGTAAACTTTACCCTCGGGAGTCATTTCCCAAAGGCAATGAACATCCGAACTCGAGCATTTTGTTAGTTCACCGTGGCAAAAGACACCTATGAACAAGGGAAATACTCTTGCACATGTTCTTCTGATTTGTGCTTGTCAGTTGCACCTAAAAGCGTCCAAGAGAAACCCTTATTGGTGTGTCTTTTGGATCTCCTTGCCATACCTCCACCCGAAGGCACGTGCTACCTTTTGGTGGGTTATCTTACACTCCTTATCATTCATGTTAAACTTGATTGCCTTGTGTCCATCATTATCCACAACCGGCAGAGTAGCTAAGAACTAGGGTCCACCTAATGTATGTCTGGGAGTGTTTCTTGAGAAACCCTTCTAGACCTACTCAGCTCAATAGGTAAGTGACTGGATCGAGTAAGCTTAAAGCCGCAAAGGTGTCCTTGTAAGCAAACCCCATCTCCAAAATACTCTACTTTGACTCTCTCAAGTTCCTCCACCTCCCGACTGCAAATCCAGTGATATTGGATAGACCAATAAACTCTTCAGTAACAAATATGGGGTTGCAAAGAATGGAAGTCGTGGCTCGGGGTTTGCACCCTTCACCAGCTTCTTCCTCTTCTCACCATGAGTGGACTTTCCCTTCTCCGAGAAATTCTTCTTAGGTGGAATCCTAACAAAATTAGGACAAGAGTGGTGATGTGATCATAAACAAGGCATGGTCTATAACTCAATAACACAACATTCTCCCAAATAACCCAACCATTCATAACCGGATAATCTAAGTATGTGGGTTATTTAAACAAAAACGATCCTTACCAATACAGCAAACTCATGTATGTTATCACCAACCCTTCAATAAGATCATGCAATCATGATTCATTCTCTCCTAAATCACCCAACACATGAAAATCACATCATTCAAGCATAACAGGACACCAATTCACCAATCATATTTTTCGACACAACATCATGCATTCAAACTCAAACACATATCTCAAAACACACTCATTCAAGCATAATAGGACACCAATTCACCCATCATATGCTTCGACACAATATCATGCATTCAAACTCAAACACATATATCAAAACACACTCATTCAAGAATGATGCTTTAAATAACACCAACACAATGTCAAATAAAGCATATATAAACAAAGAGTTCAATAGGTTACCCAAAATTTGAAGCTAGGATTTGTAAGACCCATACAAAAAGAAGCAAAAATTGCTAATTTTTTTAATAAGGCTTCATAGTGTGTGAGGGGGACTGTTTCTTGAGAAGAAAGGATGTGTCAAATGATAGAATTAGGTGGATATATGTACTATTGGATTGGAATTTCAGCTTAGGTGACTAGGGAGAGAGGTACAATTAGGATAAGAATGGAATTTTAAAATTCTCAACTTAGGGGACAATAATACAAATCAATTAATTCCAATAGATATTGGAAGTATTTTCAAAAATCCTAAGGAATTAAGGAATTCCAAAATTCTTGAACCAAAAATGCATTTTTGAGTTTGAGGATCAAAATTTTTGAAAAGTTGCATTGTTGGATCAAAGAAAATTTGAAAAATTGCTTTTACGCGCACAATATGCCTCGCAAACCATAGGGTCGCGCAAAACATCCTAGCACAAAGCAGTGCCTTGCGCCAAGCATCCCATCAAAAAGCATAGCCTCGCGCGAACCTCCTTGGCATGAAGCATAGACTCGGGCCTAGCATCTCAGCATGAAGCATCCACTAAAAGTATCCCTAATCCTTGGTTTTTCCCTCTTTTTTAAAAACAAAACTAGGCCACCTTTCAAATCTATCTTCATTCAAATAAAATCATGAGTTTCAAACTCAAATTTCCAAACCAACAAGAGTTTCATCTCAAAAGTCCACATAGCAAAACAAGATTCATGCAAACACTATCTACTCACTAATCAAAAACACATAAGCAAAAGAAGCACCGTATATTTTCTTTTTCCATGCATTCTAGTTAGAACCACTTACTTGTGGGTCTCCGGAATCACCATCGGTGACTCCACCCATGATGACATCATCGTGGAGAGGTTTCCACAATGAGCCATCATTACCTTCAGACCTCTTGTCCATCATAAGAAATGAATCCCCATGTCTTATTATCATTGAGTCGGTGAATGTCATTTTGGGGTTTGAGAGAGGTCGAGGAGGTTTTAAATTCTCGACCATCTCCCTTTCCTGCTGCAAATTGGTTAGCATAGAAAAAAAATCTAGCACAGACATATTATCCATCACATCATGCAATTCATCGGAATCATCATCATTATCATCAACATGGTATTCATTAAAACATTCATGCTCATTTGTCACGCAAGAAGATTTAACCTGTTCATCACATAAGTTCACACATTTGCACATCAAAAAAGACCTTATCGAATCATGCCTAGATTTATTGATATCAAATTCCACTATATCCATGTCATCCTCTAGAGTTAAGGTTCCTAAGTGGACATCAATTTTAGTCATACAAGTTTTAAGAAAAGGTCTCCCCAAAAGTATCGGGGGTGCACTTCCATCAAGTGCCTCATCTAGGACATAAAAATCTGCCAGAAAAACAAATTTTCCAACTTACACCATCTTGTCCTTTCCTAGTACATGGGAACTAGCTTGGGAATGATTGGCAAGTTGGACAATTACATTAGTATCTCTAAGCTCACCTATTTCTAGGCATTCATATAGACTAAACGAGATAACATTCATTGATGCACCTAGATATATCATGACATGTTCCACAAGTTTACTACCTAAAGATATAGGAATAGAAAACATTCCAAGGTCATCGCATTTCTTAGGCAAGTTCTTATGATTCAAAATAGTGACTCCTCCCATTTTCAAATGCCATAACCTCTTAGTTGGTCTACGCCTTTTCTTTGTGCATGCAACTCTAAAAATTTTACATTATGATGGCACATTCTCAACTAGTTCCAAGATATGGATGGTTACCTCGACCTTTTCAAAGACTTTTCAAATGTTTACATCATCGGTCACCACCTTTGGCCATCCCCTCAAAGTATTTGGATATGGAGCTGGAATAGTGACTTGTGCTTCAGGCAGTGGGAGTTCCTTGGAGGGTGCTTCCTTGACCATAATCTTCTCCTCTTCAAAGTTTGCTTTGGTAGCCTCCACTATCTTGTCCTCATCTTCCATTATTTTCTTCTCAGCCTTACGAACTTTCTTCCCACTTCTCAATTTAAGTGCACTAATGTTCCTTTGGGTTGATCATCGGTTGGGAAGGTAGTTTTCCAGACTCCTTGGCTTCGAGTTGGCTTACAGAGGTGGCAAGTTGCCTGACTTAAAATTCAATATTTCTGATGGCTTCCAATATCTCATCCCGTTACGACTTGTAGAGTGAAGCATGATTACTGGAAGGGCCTTCACCTCTAGGATATGGTTGAGGTGGATTTTGTTCACCCCGGTATCCTTGAGGTCAGTTGTCCTCTCTCCATCAGAAATTAGGATGATCTCAATACCTTGGGTTGAATAAATTTGCATAGGGGTCCGACCTTACATCTCCTTGGTTCTCTCAGAACCCTTGTGATTGACCCCTAGAAAATTGTGGTCATTCCTAGTTGTTGTAGTCAATTGCCTTCACCTTTTTTAAGTCATCTATAACTTCGAGGCAAATTTTGGAGTTGTAGTTAAGGTTTAAAAATCCACACATTTGGACTTGATGCACTTTTCTACGCAAAAGCTCCTTCATCATAGAAGCAAGAGCTTAGACTTTCTCCTCCAACTTAGGTGAGTGTGTGGATTCATCCAAGACCTTCACCCTCAACTTAGTGCCAAATTTCTACACACCATTTACCATTTCTTCAAAGAGGGCCATTACATCTTTAGGGCTCTTGTTCACTATCGAACCATTGCAAGTGGCATTCAACACCCCTCGAAGAAGTAATACATCAAATCTCCCTCCTTGAATGGGTGGTAGCTAGTAGTCTCTTGAAGTGTTCCCAGGAATCATACATACTCTCGGTAGCACCTTGGGTGATGTTTGACAATTGCTTCTTTAACTCGACCAACTTCGATTCTAGAAAATATTTCTCTAAGAGCCTCTGCTTCATGTCCATCCATGAAACAATGCATCCCGGTGGCAAGTAGTAGAGCCAATCTATGGCACTAGTTTGAAAGGAAAATGGGAAGGCTCCTAAATTGTAGTCATCCTCGGACACTCTTGGGGGACTTTATTTTCATGCACACCAAATGGAACTCTGAAAGATGTTTGTTCAGGTCCTTCCCCGCCAACCCATGAAATGTAGGAAGGCAATGGATTAGGCCACATTTTAGCTCACAACTTACATTGGTGGGAAGTTGATGCATAGTTGTTGATTCCCCAAGCTGGGTGCTATGAGCTCCTATAGGGTGCGATTGTCTTCCACTATTGCTAGCGGATATTCTACGACTACTTCCAACCTCGATCGAACTTGTGCCCTAGTTCTTCGCCTCCTTCTCCTCTAACCATCTGTGTTCTCAGTCGGGTAGTGCAAGATGCCTAGTTTAGTGGTACATGTGTGTAACATAAACTAGGGTCAACAATACCCTTACAAATACAACATTAGAAAATGGATTAAAAGGTAACAAAACAATTATAACAATAGCTTCAACCAATAATGAACAACATAAACAAACAAAATAAAAGCTAAACTAACTACTTCTACTAACACGTTATGCTTTAATAGATACCTAGACTGATAGAATCCTCGACAGTGGCACCAAAATTCTGACCTGTACCCCGAGGTCATTAAAACCATAGCTTACAATTAACCCTGGCGGAGGTGGTGTGGTCAGAAGACTTTCTAGTTTTGTACCTTGTTCTCACTGCTACACTACCTAAAGGGTAGTTAACGATAAGCCATGAGTTTGTCTAAAGAGATGTTATTTCTAATGTATCAATTAAAACACAACCTCCTATGGGTTATCAATCTGCAAGAGTCAAAGGAATAGCTAGTAAAGCAAACATGCAAAAAATATGGAGGGGGTTGGTTTTTCAAACTAAAAACTACTAAGCATAAAAGTAAATAGCAAAGTACAATATTAAAGTAAGTACTTGCGGAATCATTGAGAAACTTGGTCAATCTAATGCTTCTATCCTTGATTCATTCATGTATAAATTTAGAGAAACCTAAGAGAGTGTCCATAATACGTGGTGTAGCTGATGGCATACACTTCCCTGTCCCTGTCACGATAGGTCCTCTCACAACCCTCTATCAATGCCACCATCGTAATTAGGGGAGTAAAAAAAAGTCTGACCACGCGATTACCTCTCGGGCTTCCACCACAAATTCACTACTTCCCTCAGGTCCTATAAATTAGGCCCAAGGGTCTTTGGCCCCTTATCTATGATACTAGGCTTTTTTGTAACCCTAGCTTGCTAATATTAACTATATCTACTCGTAACCTCTCAGATAACTTTACAAAGTTAGATAGGACTAGTGCGATGGAAAGTAGGTCAGAGCATTCTTGAATGCCCCATGCACACACCCGCACATGCGCGTTCTCCCCTACCCAATCTAACTACCAGGTTTCTCTTCCCAATGGGGTATCGATACTTGCACCATAAATGAATATAGCCCAAAGTGTCTGCTTATATGTGGTGTACTATTCATAACTTTAAACTCAAGAACAATCACAACAACATTATGAATACAAAATTAGGAAGAACTATAGAATCTCAAAAGCACATAGGTTAGACCAAGCTACTAAATGTATCCCCAAGTAATAGAAACTACCCCCTCAACATGGAATTCAAATAAAGATTTGAGTTTCACATCTTAGGATAAAAGAAAAATAAAGAAAAAGAAAATGTTCTCCTAACTACTATGGAACAGTCTCCAAGCTACTCCTAGAAATGAAGTATGAGATCTAAGATATTAAAACCTAGTAGAAAAAAGTTCTATTTATAGTAGTGGGAGATTGGGCCTAAAAATAGGCCCAAAAGAAGCCAAAATAGGGCAAACCCTAGCTCAGTCGCCACCCGGCGCAGGGCATCAGGAATGATACAGCCCATAGAGTGTCCTTGGTGCGAGGTGCGAGGCATGGTGAGGGCAGTGTCCATTCATATGCGTGGAGTGAGAATTTGGTGCATGGTGTGGATCTTCAAAAGGTGCGGAACATAAGGATTTGTGTGGGGTGCATCTAACCCTTAGCATGGATCGCGTTATCTTGTGCGGGGTGCAATCAGGGTGCCTAAATTGAAGGCTCTCATCCGCACCCGTGGAAGTTGGCACAGGCCTGGTCAGAAAGGGTGCTTTCTCAAGAACTTTGGTGTGAGCTGTGTGATATCCCACGCCCCACCAGCTGGTCTAACATATTGAGCTTGGAACGATGCGGGATGC
Organism: Rubia yunnanensis; assembly: GCA_037428765.1. Classification (NCBI taxonomy): domain Eukaryota; kingdom Viridiplantae; phylum Streptophyta; class Magnoliopsida; order Gentianales; family Rubiaceae; genus Rubia; species Rubia yunnanensis. The sequence continues at coordinate 54,244,843 of CM075061.1, forward strand.
CAAGAACGGGGCGTCCTGCGCCTATACATAGGTGCATAGATGGGGTCTTCAATTTATGTCGGCAGCCTGTGGCCTCTGGCATGGGTTGAGCCATAGCCTAGTTCTGGTCTCCTTTGTGCGGGCCGTTGGTGCCAAACCTTGCACGGCCCGCGCCAACCTGTTTATGCTTTGGCCGGGTGAACTAGTTTCCTTCACTATGGATGATACGATAGTCTGATTTGAGATTTTTAGTAGTCAATTTTATAGAACTCGAGAAGAAAACTCCAATGAAACTAGCCTTGAAGGCTTACTATTCTTGGATCGTTTGAAAACTTATGCACAACTCATTGGACCGCAATTCCCCGTTTCTTCATTGGTCGCTTTGAACTTCATTGCTGCCTATGTTTGGCTTCAATCTCCTTTGGTCACGCATTGATGACCATGTCCTTCATCTACTACCATTCTAATGTGAAGGGCATTCGTCTCTACTACTGTCCTTGGAAACGGCCTTCAATATCTTCTACCGCCCTTACGAATGGCCTCACATAGAATGTAAACAAAAAGTACCTACAAGTGACCTACTAAAGATGATCACAAGGAAGATCAAGGACCCCATGGATACAAGATGTCCATTAGTACCATGGATACAAAATGCGGAATTTAGACAAGAAACCAAACATGGCCGTCTAAACCCCTTGTCATGTAAATTAAACTTATATTAGAAATCCACCAAATAAAACTAAATAAAAAGTATGCCAAATGCATCGGTTAACGCACATGTAATGAGGAAGATCAATATCAATTGCCCCCAAAGCTTTGTCTTTTGTAGTTTTTATCTCTTTTTCTTAGTTGTTGCATGGAATAGATACTTGACTTTGCTAGTTAGCTTGTTTTCAATTTCATAACTTAGGAAAATCCAACCAAAACCCCCCCTCTTTACTTTCTTTACATAAATCTATATCTATGGATCCACCTTATATGTTTAAACCCTTAGAAAGATCCCTCTTCTTCGTGGATGACCCCGATTTGCCACTATCTACTTAGTTGTAGTTACTAAGCATTTAGAACTTATAAATATTAACTTTGAGAGGTACGGCAGCGACCTTCCATATGGAAGTGATTTTGTTCAAGGGCTCTGCCTCAACCAATTTTATCAATTAATCGATAGCAACGATTAGAAATTTTTCTCCCCCACTTTCCCCTCCCCCCATCAAACATGGAAATTGACCAATAATGTCAATTTCTGACTTTTGGAATGGGTAAGTGTCGTAGACACTGTTCATTTTTTATTGGGCTTCCTGTGGACGACGTTCAACTGGTAATTGTTACACTTTTGGAAGTGAGTGTGTGCATCTTCAAATACTTTCAGAAAGTAGTATCTCAAGGGAAGGATTTTGTTTCAGCAAGGGTGTGAGCACTTTGGTGTGACCTACACCGTCCTTCTTGCATGTCTCTAACAATAAGTTTGAATTGAGGTGGTCTCACACATCTATGTCATGGTGTTAGGTATCATCTCTTATACAATATGCCATCTTTGTAGTTGTATGGCAAGGATTTGAGCTCAAATTTTCAAACTTCATTCATGTATGTAAATAGGAGGCCATATCCTTGCTGCATATCTTTGCCTCACAAACAATACAGCTCCTCCATGAATTTTGTCTCCGTGACTTCCACATTATAAACCGGGCTTCATCTTACTTATCATTCGGCAGGCATATCATGGACAAACAGGGGTTTCAATTTTTCGTTTCGCCGACCTGTACATGGTATATCAGCTAGATGGTATATTAAGAAAGTCCCCTGTTAGCCCATTGATGATCATTAGTTTTTGTAATGAACTATGACATTTTGCGCCTATTTTGGCTTATTTATATTTGGTTCGGGGAGCCTAATAAACCCCCCATCCTCGAATGGTTTAATTAAAAAAAAAGGAGGCCATGTCCAATGTATTGTGTGATCGGTCTCATCCATCCCAGATTGTCTTGTTAGGTCTGGGCCACTGTTGTGATAGTTGTGCTCCACACCATAATGAGTTCAACACTTATGTCTTTTAGTCTCTAGAGCACAGTGTACCTGAGGTTGCTAACTTGCTAAGGGTATCAACCATTAGTTTTCTTTATCGGGAAACATGGGTGATTTTTAAGTAATTGAACCAACACATAGGTTGCCTTGTTTTGTTCAAGTATTTGATCACTCGTCTCTTTTTCATGATATATTCTCCTAGCACTTGATGCACGACTACTTGTGAGTCATTGTGGACTTGGATATTCTATATGTCTATTCTTATTTCCAAGTCGAGCCCCCTAATGAGTGCTTCATTTCTACTTCATATGCTCCACAATCTTCTTTATAGGAGGCTCTATTGACGAAGAGCTTCCATGTATTCTGATCGAGTTTCTCCTTTCCTTTGGACCCATAAAGATCACCTCCTCTTGGTTATCTGTGCCAGGATATAATTCCTTAGTCATATCTAATAAAAGTATACCAATGCTTGGCCTTTGATGGATGCTCTTGGATTGAATAATACCTCGTGTTCTCCTAATTTGATGGCCCAATTAATTAGGCATCTCGATGCCTCTGGCTTGTAAAGGATTTTCTTGACAGGTTTGTCGGTATAAACTACAATTTTATGGGGTTGGAAGTAGGGCGACAATCTTTTGGTTGAATAAATGAGTGCTAGGACTAGCTTTTCCATGGATGAGTAATTTTTTCTACTCCTTGGAGACTCGAGGTGTCATAGTAAAATGAGATTTAATGATATGGCTCTTGTTGTACGAGGATTGAACTAATGGCTTATACTAAGACTGCCAGGTGCATGTACATGGTTTCACCCGGTTGTGGGGCTGACAACCATTGCTCCTCATTGTTTAGTTCTTTATATACCTTGTGGAATAACGTGATCCAACTAAATTTTAATACCTTTTTAACACGTCGAAGAAAGGAATGTGTTTTTATGCTACTTTTGAAACAAAGTGGCTAAGTGCTGTTAGGGAGGCCGTGAGAACTTTAACTTCTTTGATTGACATGGTGGTGACGTCGATTGAATGGTCTATATCTTTTCTGGGTTCATTTCAATAACCCTTATCGACACTCTGTATCCTAGGTATTTTTGGGTGCGTACCCCAATGATACACTTCTTGGGGTTGAGTTTCATCTCAATTATTTGAAGAGCGATGAGTGTTTCTTTTAGATACCAAGGGAATGTGTTGAGCATTTTTCTTCCAATGACCATGTTGAAAACATAGATTTTGATGTTGCGACCTACTTGGTGGAAGAAAGCTTTATCCACTGTATGTTAATATGTAACTCTTGGGTTCTTGAGACTAGAGGACATTTTGATGTAGCAAAATGGTCCAAAGCTTGTCATGAATGCCTTTTTATCCACGTCATTTGGGTTCATCATGATATAATGATACCCTTTGTGTGCATCAAGGAAAACCTTGACCTCGTTTGCCAAAATGTCCTCAACTAGGTCTCTTATCTTTGGCAAGGGGTAGCATTCCTTTCGGTAATGTTTGTTGAGATCTATAAAAATTAGTGCACATTCTCTATCCGGCATCGGCTTTCTTCACTATGATGGATTAGCCAACCATGTTAGGTATCTAGCCTCTAGAAGTATGCCTACTTATACGTGGGTGCTAACCTTGTTTTTAATTGTCGTATGCTTGTTATGGGCGAAATGTTTTTGCTTTTGTTAGATGGGTTTGACTGAAGGGTCTATGTTCAATGTGTCGTGATAGATGAGCTAACTCCTCCCATATCTTGGACTGACTAGGCGAAGGAGTTTATTTATCATTTGGCATGGCGATCACCTTGGTTTTTATTGGCTCAGGTAGCCTGTTCCCGAGTTTCACTTCTTTAGCATCATCATCTTCATCTAGACATACTAGTTTGGTTTCTATGCCTAAGTCAGTCCCCCCAGTTAACATCTTCTATAAGTTTTACATGGTTAACTGAGTGCACCATCTGTTGAGGTATACAGGGTGTTATGGGCTTCATCACGATGACCATGCACTGTCTTGCTACACAATGGTCGCCTCTTACCATTGCAACTCCTATTGGTGTAGGGAATTTCATAACAAGGTGGCAAGGAGACCATATAGCCTTGGTGATGTTAATCTATGGTCTTCCTATAGTGCCGTTGAAAGGGATTGGGGCTTCCATTACAAAAACATTTCACAACACTTTGCATGTTTTGTCCTCTTTGCCAATGGTGACTCGGAGTTGTAAGTTTTCCTGGGGGCATTTTTGACATTCTTGCAAACCCCGCTACATGAGTTGTATCTCTCTTCATGTGTATCTTCTTAAAATTGAGCTTGTCAAAGCATTCAACATATAGTATACCCATCATGATTCTGTCATCCAAAAATGACATTTGGTATGTGTGGTCTTTGATTTCCAAGCTTTTTGCAATGAAGCGATCGTGATATCTGTGATGCTTTCACCATTTTTTTGTACAATATTCATCGAGTCTACGAATGTCTTGGTGAACTTATGTTTTTGGTAGAATCTGCCCATGAATTGGTCAGCGTGTTGGGCTCAGGTTTGGATGCTCCCTTTTAGGAGGCAAAACTATCGTACACTAATTAGAAAGGGGGGTCTCGAAACCTCATGTCGATCTTGTAAGAATGCAGGAGATCTGTCATACCATCATATGCCTTGAGATGGATGAGCAGCTTGAATCCTTTTTGCATTACATACTCTACTAGGGGAGACTATCATAGCTCACCCTCAATGTCGTAGTTTATGGCTTAATCTTGGGTATTGAGGTTCCCTTAAGGCGGTTGTTTTTTCACTATTTCAACCTTTTCATTTAGGTGTTAACAGACTGCATGTAAAGGTGATCCCTATTTGCTTTAAAAACTATTGCGTTGGAGAAATTTTCCTTATCTTCCGAAGGGGTTTGCACTTTCATGTTATCTCTAGATTCTCATAATTCTTTGTCTGCAATAAAACCTAGCCCTCCGGCCGGTGGATTTGTTAATGTCGAGGTTAGCTCTGCCATATTCTCATGCTGAGTTGTCCTCTGGTCATGCACACTATAACTTAAGGAGAACAAAGAAAAAAAAGGTCCCACAGACAATGCAATGGTGACAACTTTTGCTTGCGGTTGGTAAAAGGTGCTTTTGACCTACAAGAATATCCTTGAATGGATTCAGGATCAAAGCTATGATTCTTAAGTTAGTACTCAGGGGTTATCTGTAATGCTTTTGGTAGCTAGATCTCTCTTACCCAATTTCCTTAGTCCTTCATCTATATACATGCTTTCGCACCCCTCATTGTCGGGGTTTCTCCTGTCATGCATAATATGTTGATTGTGGCCATTGTGGTGGCTGAATGACCCCTCTAAGCATGCATATTATGGGCCACATTCATTTGGTCGTGGGCTAAGTGATAGATATTTGCGGAGACTTGGTCGGGTGTTTCTTTGTGTGGATCATAATCATTGTTGATTATTGTTCACTTATCGCTTTATATGGACACTTTGTTGATCCTTGTTTTGGCTGGACCTACTATTTGGACAATATATATACCAATTTCCACAGTAAAAACCTTTAAAATCTTCTCTAGGTATCGCAACTACATCTATGGCAAAGAAAGTTATGTTAACATCATACCATATGGAGCAATTTGTTCAATAAGAAGAGCATTTCAAAAATAAGGATGAAAAAGAGTTACAGGGTTAACTATTAGCCTAAACTGTTTGGACTAAGAAAAATCACATAAATAACAAAAAGGATCAAACATGCTGATTTAACGCAGCAATAATCAACCAAGCATAAGTGATTCAATCAACGTACTTAAAAAAAGGATTCAATAAAGTAGTAAACATAGCTAAAAGTAACAATAGGAAGTATAATATTGAGTATGAAGATGTTCCCCTGTACTGTGACCACTGTGCCAAACTAGGACATTCGTTTAGTCAATGTAAAGCTATCCCTCATAACAATGCTGATCCAATGCCAAAATGGTATGCTACAGGGCATAAGTTTGATAGAGCTCCTATGAGGTTTGCTAACAATCAGCCTCCCTCTAAGATGCCCAACTTAGTAACCATTCCTCATCAGTTAGCTAATACTAATCCTGGCTCTGATCCCCTTTCATATGACCCTAAGATAACAGAAGCAATCCCTAACATCAGCATATCTCATTTACCTCACCCCTCCTCCCCACACCAAACCCCTGTAATACAAGTATTAGATAAGTCTCAATCATCTCTTAGGGAACCAATAAATCAAACTGAGGCCACTACTCCTATTAGAGCCCCTAGATTTTATGCTAAGGATGATATTGTGATTGGTTCCCATAGTTTGACACTCCTCCAACTCTCTCCTACTAACCCCTCACTTTCACACCAAGGAAAGATGGAAAATAGATTTTCTATTTTGTAGGAAATGGATGATCATTCTAGCACTGACAAATGTGTGGCTCAGGACCCCCAGGATCCTTTTAATGTTAGTAAAGATCCTGCTGAGGACTCTCACCCACTACCTGATCCTCAGGAAGGTTCAAGCAATCTATCAGGTAAGACTAATGGCCAAGGTAAGGCTAAGATTTAAAAAAACTATTACATTAGTCAATTAAATAAGATGATGCTTAGATATGCCACTAAAAGCCATAAATCGGGTGAACAATGATGCACAGTCTCAAGTTTAATTTCCTGATATGGAATCTGAGAGGAATTGATACCTCAATGCTAAGGCTGAAACATTTGACTGTTCATAAGAAAATAAAGCTTCTCTGTATTATAGAACCTATGCATGATAATTCTCAATGCCAAACATATATGGAGAAGCTGCATTACTCACATAATCTCCCTCTTCATAATGGCTAAATTTGGCTTATGTGGAATGACTCAATGACTGTTAATCTAGTATGCCACCATGAGCAATTCTTAAATGTAAAAATCACCCATTTAGGATCTAACTCTCAAATGGAAATGCTCTTTGAATATGCACTTAGGAATAGAGAAGGTAGGAAGAAATTATGGCATGACCTAAGCCTTCTCCCACCAAATGAAACTGTTTTCATAGGGGATTTCAATACAATTATCACACCTGATGAATATAGAGGCCCTATTTTTCCTAATCTAGGCAGTATTAGGGATTTTCATAATTTGATTAATAACCAGGGACTTCAGGAGATTAATACAGTAGGGAATTTATTTAGATGGACTAATTCTAGGCTTAGAAATCCTACTTCTAAAAGGTTCGATAGAGGTTTGTGTACTGTTCAATGAAGTAATAAATTCTCAGCCTCTTCTATTCAGATCCTTAATAGGAAATCATCAGACCATTCACCCCTCCTCTTACAAATTGTATCCTAGATCCCATCACACCCTAAACCATTTAGGTTTCTCAACTGCTGGTTTAATAGACCAGAATTCCTAGACTTGATCAAACATAATTGGACCATTCCTATGCCCCAAACAGGAATGATGGGACTATACCTCAAGCTTATTAGAATTAAGAAAGTGATTAAGATCTGGAATAAAGAAAGTTTTGGTGACATTGATGCCAATGTAATTAATGCTGAAGAAAATATAAGGAGACAAGAAGCTGTCTATGATTTAACGCACTCAGAAACTGATTGTATCAACCTTAATGAAAAAAAGGCATTACTTCTTAGAGCTTTAAAAGAGAAAGAAAAGTTCTAGAAACATAAATCTGGGTTGAACTGGTTCAAGTGTGGAGATAACAACACCCAATTTTTTCACAATACCTTTCAGGAGAAAAATAGTAAATTGCATATATCCAAGATAAAAAATTCTCTTGGGCAATGGCTTAATAACCCTGTAGACATCCAAAAAGAAGTTGTTTCCTACTTCTCTGACCTGCTGACCGAGCCCAGGAATTTAATGGATTTTACCTACTACCCACATTTCAACAGTTAAATTCCTGCCACCATTACTAAACAAGATAATCTTAGACTATCCCAGCCTGTAACTGAAACTGAGCTCAAACTTGTGGTTATGAGTCTAAATAAGAATAGCAGCCCAGGACCTGATGGTTTTTCAAACAAATTTTACATTAAATGCTGGGATTTCATAAAAGATGACCTCATTATTGCAGTAAATGATTTCCTTTCTAGATCTAGCATGCCAAGAGATATTACTAGCACTTGGATAACTCTGATTCCTAAAAAACCTACTCCATCTTCTTTTGATGATTTCAGACCTATTAGTCTTTCTAATGTAGCTAACAAAATATGCTCAAAGGTCCTGATGGAAAGATTGAAACCTCATATGGAGAAACTAATTTCAAATAATCAAACAGCATTTATGAAGAACAGAGATATCTCTGACAATATCCTATACCTGTAGGAGATGGTTAGATTCCTAGACAAAAAAAATAAAACCCCTAATTGTATGCTTAAATTGGACTTAAAAAAAGCCTTCGATAGGGTTAGCTGGGGTTTTCTGCAAAATATATTGTGTAAATTTGGTTTCTCAGGTAAATTCCTCAAGGCTGTCATGAACAACCTTGCATAGACTTATTTCTCAGTGCTTATTAATGGTAATCCTGCTGGTTTTTTTAAATCAAGCAGAGGAATCAAACAAGGTGAGCCACTCTCTCCATTCCTTTTTAATATCTTCACTGAATCTTTTTCTAGGAGCCTTTCATTCATTTTTGAAAATAAAAGTTTGCCATATTTCTCATTGCCCTCTAATATTACCCCAGTCACTCACTTAAGCTATGCGGATGATACCATTATTTTCATGCAAGCTTCTAAACCTGGTCTAATTAGGATTAAAGCTTTTTTGCATTTTTTTAAGTTAACATCAGGCCAGAAAATTAGTTATGAAAAATCTGAGTTCTACATCAGTAAGAGGGCTACAGTTACAAAGAATCATCAGATTAGAGCTATCCTAGGTATGAAAAATGGCACTTTCCCCTTCAAATACCTGGGCTGCCCTATTTTTAAAGGTAGAACTCTATCTACATACTTCCACCCCATCCTTGAAATCATGGATAAAAGATTAAAAAATTGGAAGAACATATGGTTAAGCCCTGGAGGTAAAATGATACTGATCTAATCATGTCTATATTCTATCCCTCAACACATTTGGACTGTTCTCAAACCCCATAATTCTATTGTTCAATCCATGGAAAAAAGAATGTCCAGATTCTTTTGGGGAGAAACTGAGGATAGAAAGCACAGGGTCTGGAGAAAATGGGCTGACATTGCTATTCCTCAATCTCATTATGGTTTAGGTTTTAGATCCATCCAGTCAATTGTTGAAGCCTGCTCACTTAAATTATGGTGGAAAATCCAATTAGGTAACACTATGTGGGCCAAATTATTATTGTCCCTTCCCCAATCTCACAAGAATTCAAAAACATGGAAGAGAATTTGTAATATTAACCTTACTGCTGAAAGGAATTCTCTAATTATTCATGGACGGGGTAAGTGTGATTTCTGGTCTGCTAACTGGTGTCCAAATGGTCCTCTGATTAATTGTACTCCATCTTACATCATTACTATGTTCTACCCCTGCTCAGTTGCTGAATTTATAAACAACAAAGTATCAATTCTAACTCGGATAGCTCCCTTCTTGGAAAATGATACTTTTCTTTTCTTGCAGGATGCTGAAATTGAGCATGGTAGAGAGGATAAACTGATTTGGAAACCAGAAATGACTGGTATATTCTCTTTCAAATCTGCTTAAAAAATGCTAACATATAAATCACGTAATTTCCCAGTTACTAAGCTCATATGGAATCCAAGGTTACCTAAGAAGATTTCTATCTTTACCTGGAAACTGCTTAACTCCTTCTTACCATTTGATGATATCCTCATAAAATGTGGTTATAGCTAAATGTCCTAAGTGCAATCAATCTGACTCCATGGAACATTTCTTTATAAATTGTCATCTTGCTAAATCCATTTGGATTCAGATTACTGCTATAGTGAATTTCAATTTGCAGAATGTGCATAATATAGTGGATACTTTTTTCATTTTCTGGAACTGTAGTGACCTTACTGGAGTGCGGAGAATGCTATGTCATCTGATTCCTTCTCTGATCTGTTGGGCTTTATGGAAGGCTAGGAATGCTTATTTTTTTGATGACACACCTTTTTCTATCTCCTATATTAGTAAGGAAGTTACAGATACTCTCTACCTTTCCATTACCTCCTCTCCCTGCTTCCCAACTATATTTCCTAACCCAATTTTTCAGTTACCTTCTCTGATGTTTCCCCCCAGACCACCACCAAAGCCAACTATTTCCACTGTATACTTGGAATCTCCAGATCACAGTTTCATCAAGGTTAATGTGGATGCATCTTGGTCTAATTCCTCTGTTTCAATTGGCTTAATTGCTCGCAATTACCAAGGTTTACCAATCCTTACTAGATCAAAGACCATAACAGCCACATCTCCACTGGAAGCTGAAGTTAAGGCAATTCTTATAGCCTGTCAGATCTGTCTGGACAGATATCCCAACCTCATTATTGAATCTGACTCGCTACTGGCAGTAAATATGATTAATGATCCTTCAGTTTCCAAATGGACCCTATACCCTCTAGTTTTCCGAGTTCACACTCTTTTATCCCATGCTACCCTCAAGCACACACATAGAGAATGTAACTCAGTAGTGGATGCCATTGCAAAATATCAAGCATCCTCTGCGATGGTCTCTCCTTTGTATGTGGCCAACATTCCGCCACATATTAAAGGCTTAATCTATGTGGATGGTATTCATACACCTTATATTAGAATCCATAGGCAAGCCTTTAAATAAGATTGATACTGTTGATCTTTCCTCTCTTCTATTTCAGGTTATTGATCTTTCCTCTCTTTTTTGTTCTTTTTCTGCCCTTCTGCAATGGCTACCATTTTTCACAGTCTCATTTGCGCTTCCACATGGCGGATTCCCAGTTTCTACTATGGAAGCATAAGTCCAATTTTGGCTACTGATCTTTGGAATTGTTTCAAGTTTTCCCATTTGATGCGTTGAAACCATCGAGCACTCGAGCCTGGAGCCTTCGAGCCCTGGAGTCCTTGAGCACTCAAGCCTTGGAGCCCTCGAGCTTTGGAGCCCTCGAGCCCTGGATACCTCGAACACTCAAGCTCTCCAGCCCTCGAGCCTAGGAGGCCTCGAGCCATGGAACCCTCAAGCATTCAAGCTCTCAAGCCCTCGAGCCTAGGAGGTCTCGAGCCCTGGATCCCTCGAGCTCTCAAGCTCTTGAGCCCTGCCGCCCTCAAGCCATCAGGCACTCGAACCATCGAGCACTCAAGCACTCGAGCCCTCGAACCATCGAGTCTCGAACACTGGATACCTTGGAGCCCTCGAGTACTAGAGCCCTTGAACACTCGAGCCCTCGAGCACTTAAGCACTCGAGCCCTCGAACCATCGAGCCTCTCGAGCCCTGCCGCCCTCGAGCCCTCGAACCATCGAGCCTCTCGAGCCCTGCGGCCCTCGAGCCATCAAGCACTTAAACCATCGAGCACTCAAGCACTCGAGCCCTCAAACCATCGAGCCTCGAACACTGGATACCTTGGAGCCCTCGAGCACTGTAGCCTCGAACACTGGATACCTTGGAGCCCTGGAGCACCGGAGCCCTAGAGCACTTGAGCCATGGAGCACTCAAACACTAGAGCCCTGGAGCACTCGAGCCCTCGAACCATCGAGCCTCGAACACTGGATACCTTGGAGCCCTTGAGCACTGGAGCCCTCGAGCCCTAGAGCACTCAAACACTAGAGCCCTCGAACCATCGAGCCTTGGAGCCCTCGAGCACTGGATATCTCGAACACTCAGGCTCTCGAGCCCTCAAGCTAGGACATCGAGCACTTCAACACTTGAGCACTCGAGCATTCATAACAGCCCTACTTAGAGCCTTTTTGGAGATCTGGCCATTTAACCATGTTAACACGAGGGGTGGAGACATGGAAAATAGAATCATCACCAAAAAAGCCCTAAGTAGAATTTTTTGCTCCGATATTCTGATAACCAAGTTGTAGATTTTTGTACAAAGTCTTCAAAATTATTTTGAAGATAAAATTTTGTAAATGTTTACTATCTTTTCTGGTTTGGGGAACCTAATACATATCCCTCCCATTAATATGGGTTAATTTAATAAAAAAAATAGCTAAAAGGTACACAAACACATCACTCTAAGTGTGTGGTTACAAATGGGGAGGGGTTTTGGGAAAACACTACGACGACTTTAATCAACTAAATTAACAAGCAACAAGCACAAAGGATGTAAATAAAATTTAACGAGTTTTGAGCGCAATTGGTTTACATGTCTAATTATCCTACAATTATTGATTAATTATCCTATTATTATGTATCGAACACATATTGTGGAATACTTTTCAACACCTTTCGAGTGAAGACATTTCTCTCCTCTCTTCAGTTATAGCTAGAATGGGCGATCAACGTCACAAAATAGCCCTTACCCTTGGGTCATTCTGGACAATCGGCACCATAAAATGCCCCGAGGATAGTAATAAACATTGAGACCCAATAAAACTAATGCAATATCCTACAAGCGAGAAATATTGAGATAGCCCAATTATATATTCTAATAACAACTAAGAGGATTGACCTTCATGCTAGACGTTATTAGTGAGCCACGTTGATAATTAGGAAAAACATTCAAATTCATCCTAAACCTAAGCAATTTCATCAATAAATAATTATAATTAGTTTTCACCCCTAATTAAAACCTAACATAAATCAATAATAATCACATCGACAAAAAGACAAACTCTTCTTAGTTTGACCAAAAATCTAGCAAACAATCAATTCATAATCATCAACTAGTTGATCATTCTAGTCTAAATCATACATTAATCACACAACAAAGCTCAAAACATAGTTGATAATCAAAGCACAAAATAGGATAAACTAAATCTCACAAATTCATACCAGAAATGCTTATCAATTGCTCCCAAGAGTATATTTAGCCTAGATAACTAAAATCCATGACATAGAACAAAAATCCACAAAGAAACATGGAAGACATTGAAAGACAAATGTAAAAACCAAGGTTTTGGAGGCCCCAAATCAGGCTCACATCAAATGGGGGAAGAAGAGGCTATTTATAGTCCAAGGAAATAAAGGATAAAAGACTAAAAAGTCAAGTTATTTGTGAATTTCACACTCTTCACAGTTCGCGAAGGAGTAGCTGCCCTTTTCTTATTTCCATCGCTGCAAGTAAACTATAGCTACTGCCCTCTTCTTATTTCCATCGCTACAGGTGAACTGCTGATTCATTTTGGGAGTTCTTTTAGTCGATTTTATAGTAATCGCAAAGAGGAATCCAAAATTTCTACCTATGGACACCACTTCATCTCGGATCAATCACCAAAATGGCCTTCAAAACTTAGCTCAATCTTTTGCCCTTATCTTCAATCTTCCTTCTTCCACCATTTTTTGCAAATGACCTTCTTCCGTTGATCTAGTCTTCACTTTGAATCCAAGCTTCAATCCTCGAACCGATCATGGAAGGCTTCAACTAAACATTAAACACTTTATAAAGCAAGGAGTTGGGATACAAAATGATGAAAGTTGATCCTAGCCCTCTAATTGCTAAAATATCCAATTCTTTAAAGCAAAACCTACAATCTATTACAATTATGAGTATCAAATGTTCTAAAAAGAGAGTATAAAATGAGCTCATCATCATGTAGATGCCAAACACCAATATATCAACTTTGTTACCGACAAGTTCTTCCCCTAAGAGATAGAGGTTGCGGTGAACTTCAACATCCCACACTGATCTTCCACGGCACCAGCATATTTGCAATCTTTGCCAATGACTCGTTTCGCTGGAAAAGGATAGTGTTTTGTATGATTCAAAACCATTTTTATATTAGAGATTTTTCCATCGTCTGCTCCACCCTATCTGTCACCACAAAACTCCAACCTAAACCCTAACTCCATCTTGTGAAAACCCTAGCTATGCAGCCAGCCAGAGCTTTAACGCCTACCCGAGCTTGTAGAAACCCCAATCACTCACAATACCCAAATTATAAAAGCCTCAAAATCACAATCCCTAAATCACCTATTCAATATGCCGCCGCTATCGTCCTCTCCCCTCTATTCACAATCTCTGAGTCATTGGCACTCAGAGTCGGAAAAACATTTACGACGATATAAGAAAGAAAAAAAATGGAGGCAAAATGGAGAGTAGTGGGGAAGATTAGTCGTGGGAAGTAATAAAAGAGTACTCCCTCTGTCCCTAGTTAAATTGCACAAAATTAAAGATTCAGTCAAACTTGGAAAATTTTGACTACATATTTAAATCGATATAAACAATAATATTATTGTATGAGATAATGTTAGATTCATCGTAACATGAAATTTCTAAATATTAACTTTTTATGTGCCGTTACTATACGTAATTACATATATTTATAGTTAAGTGTGTGTTGGAGACCGTGAAAAAGATTATGTGCAATTTAACCTGGGATGAAAGGAGTATAAGAGACCAAGGGAAAAACAGAGATTTTACATTTTACATATTTTATATTTTTAATTAAAAGGGTATTTTTATCTTTTCAAGTTAAACCGGTGATGGCAACATTGTTTAATTTCTCAAACAAGATGAGGATTATATCAACACTTGTTTTTATAAAAAAAAAGCGACGGTTATGTATACACTTATCAAACACAATAAGTGTAAATGAGCAGTATAATTTAATTGACTTCCTCTTACTTGAACATTATTGATGATTCGGTATTTTTTCTGTGGTTTTTATTTTGAATTTGGGTTCTAATTACATGGTTAAATTTGTGACTTTGAGTTGGGATTTTTTTTTCCCTTGAAACACCCTAGGGTGGGGGATTATATATAAGGGTCCCCAATCCTTTCACTAAAATAATAAATTACAGAGAGTTATATTAGTAACATTTTACTGAGGCGGCCTCATTGCCTCCAAAAGAGTTTTTAGCATCTAGTGACTATAGTTTAAAGCATGAAATTAACATAGGTAATATTGAAAAACAGCAGATGCGTTTCCAAAGTTAGAAATCTCCACCCCGTGTGTTAATTTCTCACTTTGGCCAGGCATCTACTGAGTGATTTCGTGTGTCCTAGTGTATGTACTGTCTATGATAAAAGGAAGGTGGTCAGGTGAGTGGTGCTGGATGTCATCGTTAGTGTACAAAACTAGATGGTGCATTGTATGAATTGTCAATTTTGCTTCCATGGTTGAAAAATCTGCAAATTGAAAGGTTCATCCTCATCCCGATGCCTAAGATAGCAGATGAAAGGGAAAAAATCAGCAGAATCAATCATCATCAATAACATGTTTATGAATTCTAATGTAAGGAGTGTGATCCCTATCTAGATTATTAAGTCCACTAATGTTAGCAGGGATGTTCGATAGGTTCCAATTGGTTTCTGCAGAGTGATTTTGAACTTGGCAATAGCATCGGCTGCAGAGTTGCATTCCCTAAACACATGTTTCAGAGTGGCATCTTTTTGTAAAGAGTGAATTTGGAAAGCAAGCATATATAGGGACCATTTTTCTTTACTGGGAGTGTTGATAATGTTCACAGCTAGTAATGAGCCAGACTCAATTATGATTCTGTAATCCAGAGAGGGAAAAGACTGGCAGGCAAAGAGAATGGCTTTCATTTCAGCTTCAAAGGGTGAGTTGGCAGTAGTTTTTGAGGTTTTGATGAGGCATGGGGTGCCATTATTGTCTCTGGCTATAAGGCCAAGTGCTGAGTTAGTAGTAGACCAGGAAGCATCCACATTAACTTTTACACAATTAGGTTTAGGTCTTTCCCAGTAGACAATGGAAATTGTTGGCTTTGGGGGAGGTCTGAAAGGTGGAATTGAGGAAGTGATAAAACACCTCATGTGAGGGGGTTCATTTGAGAAGCAAGGTTTTGCTGAAAGGGATAAAAAAATTAGATCTCTTACTTCCTTGCAAATTTGTACTGGAGAGAAATTTTTGTTTTAAAAAAAAGAAAGCATTCCTGGCTCTCCATAGAGACCAACATATCAGAGATGGTAAAATGTTACAAATCATTCTGTGGATTTTTTTTAAGGTCTTTGTTATTCCAGTATGCAAAAAATCTGTCAGTTAAGCTATTCAGAGTATTAAAATTATGTCCCATAATATCAGCAGTATCATTCCATATAAACTGTGCCAACTGACATGAAATGAAAAAATGTTCAAGAGAATCAGCTTGGTTGCATGCTGGGCATTTAGAGGCTAAGTTGAATCCACACTTAATCAACACATCATCAAAAGGCAAAAAGGAGTTTAGCATTTTCCAGGTGATGATTGAAATTTCTTTCTGCAACCTAAAATTCTATATCTTTTTGGTTGCAGGGAAACTACCTGTTGATTGGGTGAGGGCCTTGTAAGCTGACCTAGAATTAAAAGCTCCGTTCTCCTCTGGTTTCCAGATCAATCTATCTTGCCTATCATCATTAATTACAGCATCCTGCAAGAAAAATAGAGTATCATTTTCTAGATAAGGACTAATCTGAGGCAGGAAATAGCCTTTGTTATTGATGAAATCTGCTACTATACAGGAGGAAGGGATAGAAAAGGCAGAGAGGGGAACATGGTTAATTAGTGGGTCATTTGGGCTCCAGTTAGAAGTCCAGAAATTGCATTGGCATTGGCCATGAATAACCATAGAGTTCTTTTTAGCAATTGAATTAATAGAGCAAATTCTCTTCAAAGTTTGAGATTTTCTATGAGATTGAGGTAGTGCTCATATCAGTTTAGACCACATGGTGGTGCCATGTTGGCATTTCCACCACAGTTTTAGGGAGCATGAATCAATTATTGCCTGAATAGATCTAAAACCTAATCCATTATGAAATCTATGTGGTCCTAGGTCAGACCATTTCCTCCATACTTTGTTAAAATCTGGACATTTTCCTTTCCAAAGATTTGATTATCTATTTTGGAGGCTTTAGGGCAGACCATATATGTTGTGGTAGAGATTATATACATGATTGAATAAGAACCATTTCCCTCCTGAACTTAACCATTTGTTTTTCCAATTCATCAACTTTTTATCAATAAGTTCAAGCAGTGGTTGGAAATAAGTGTTCAGTGTTCTTCCTTTAAAAATTGGGCAACCTAGGTATTTAAATGGGAGGGAGCCTTTTTTCATTCCTAGTATTGTCCTAATCTGATTTATCCTTCCAGCTGTTGCTCTTTTACTAGTGTAAAAATCATATTTTTCATAGTTAATTTTTTGGCCTGAGGTGAGTTCAAAGGTTTCTAAAAATGCTTTAATCCTTGTTAGGTTACTTTTTGAAGCCTGCATAAAAATATGGTGTCATCAGCATAACTTAAGTGTGAGGCTGGTGTAATGGCAGAATGGAGCTGATAGTACTGAAGTTTGTTATTCATGAAGATAAAGGATAGACTTCTAGGTAAAGCTTCAGAAAAAATGTTTAAAGAAAAGGAGATAGAGGGTCACCTTGTTTAATGCCTTGGGTAGCTCTTAAAAAGCCAGCCGGGTTACCATTCATGAGTACTAAGAAATGTGCCTGAGAGAGGTTTTTCATAATAGCATTGACAAAATTACCAGTAAACCCAAATTTACAGACTATGCTTCCTAAAAAATTCTAGTTGATCATATCAAAGGCTTTCCTAAGGTCTAGTTTAAGTATATAGTTTGGAACTCCGTGTTTTTATCCTAGAAATCTTATCATTTCCTAGAGATAGAGGATATTGTCAGAAATATCTCTATTTTTCATGAAGACAGTTTAATTTGGTGATATCAATTTTTCCATATATGGTTTCAGCCTATCCATTAGCACCTTAGAGCATATCCTATTAGCTACATTTGAAAGACTGATTGGTCTGTAATCATCAAAAGAGGCAGGGGTTGGTTTTTTTGGTATTAAAGCTATCCAAGTGCTAGTAATGCCTCTTGGTATGTCAGTGCCTAAGAGGAAGTCATTGACTGCGGATATCAGATCCTCCTTGATGAAATCCCAACATTTGGTGTAGAACTTACATGAGTAGCCATCAAGGCCATGGCTACTATTTTTTATTGAGGCTCATAACAACTAGTCTAAGTTCTTCCTCTGAAACTGGTTTGGATAGAAAAAAATTATCATGCTCAGAGATTATGTTAGGTATGGCTAAGAAAATGTGGGTAGTATGTGTTGTTAGCTGGGAGATTAGGTTCAGATAGGAGTTCAGAGAAGTAGGCAATAGCTTCATCTTGGATTTCTTGGTGATTATTAGCCATTGTCCCTGTCTGTTTTTAATTTTTGAAATATGAAGCCTGCTGTTTTTTTCCTTTACAGTTTTATGTAAAAACTATGTATTGTCATCTCCAAGTTTAATCCAATTAGTTCTTGATTTTTGCTTCCAGAATTTTCTTTTTCTTTTAGTGCTCTAATTAACAAAGCCCTATTTTCATTAATCTTGATTAGATCTAATTCTGAGTGGGTGGAGTCATAAGTAATTTCCTGTAGTCTAATATTTTCTTCATATGTGAGTACATTAGAGTCAATGTTACCAAAAGATTCCTTGTTCCAAATCTTGATTGTTTTGTTGAGTCTGATTAGTTTCAGGTATAATCCTAACATTCCTTATTGAGGAAGAGGGGAAGTCCAGTTGGTTTTTACTAGGTTTATGAACTCTGGTCTATTAAACCAGGTATTTATGAACCTAAAGGGTTTAGGGTGAGAAAGGATAAGGTTGAAATCTATAGGTATAAGGGGCAATGGTCAGAGGATTATCTGTTAAGGATTTGGATCAAGGACACAGGGAATTTTGTACTCCATTGCATGGTACAGAGTCCTCTATCTAATCTCTTAGTGGTGGGGTTTCTTAACGTTGAGTTTATCCATGTGAATAAATTACCAAATTTCCTGAATTCCTTTAGTGTTAATCCAGTTATTAAATCTTTGATACTTCCTAATTTTGGAGTGCTACGGCCTTTATATCTGAGATTGAGGTGATTGTGTTAAAATCTCCTATGTAAATAGTATCAGAATTAGGTAGGAGACTAAGATCTTTCCATAATAGTTTCCTACCTTCTCTACTTCTAAGGCCATAAACAAAAACAACTTCCATATCAGTATTTGAGCAGGGTGAAGAACTTTAACATGTAGAAACTGGTTTTGGTGGGAAATTAGAGAGATAAATAGTAAATCATTCCACATAAGCCATATTTTTTCCATTTTGTATAGGAAGATTATGTGAGAAATTAAGCTTTTCCATATGAGAATAGCATTGACTGTTATCATGCATAGGTTCAATGATACATAAGAGCTGGATTTTTTCCTGTTTGATTAGATTTTTCAGTCTAAGCATTGAAGATTCCATGCCTCTTAGGTTCCACACAAAAAAAATTATAGTGTTGTGTATCATTGTTCACATGATTTGTGACTTTTAGTAGCTGATCTTAACATCATCTTGTTCAATTGACTAAGGTAATTATTCTTTTTGTGTTTAGACTTACCTTGGTTATCTTGGTTACCTGTTGATTGTGCTAGAGCAAGTATTGGTGATGATTGAACTTGGGAATTTATTGTGATTTGGATGGATGACCTATCTTCCTCCTCCATGTCTTGCAGTTCCTGGTCTAGGCAGTCCTCTACTTGAGAGAGAGGTTCCATATCCTGCAGTAAAGAGAATCTGTTTTCCATCTTTCCTTGTTGAGAAAGTGCAGGGTTAGTAGCTGAAGTTTGATGGAAAATTAGCTTGTGATAGCCAATCTGAATGGCATCCTTAGCATCGTTCTTATGAGAGATGTTTGGAGTAGTTAGAGCTGTAGCATTTATCAGTTTTGTAAGAGGTGATTCAAGGTGTGTGTTTGTTAGGCTAAGGGATGGAGAGCTTTGGGATGGTTGTGGGGCATTTTTTTTCAATCTCTGCTATTATATGCATGCTGAGGTATGTAGGAGAATGGATTTAGGGTAGGGTTAGTTTTGGCTAGCTGATGTCTTAGTTGGCCATTATTTTAAGTATTATTAGGAGGCTAGTTTGTTGTTATCATATTTGGGGCCTTGTTGAACTTATTCCCAGTGGCTTGCCATTGTGGTAGAATGTGGTTTTGGGGGATAGCTCTACATTGACCTAGCTTAGCACAATGTGTACAGTAAAGAGGGATGTCCTCGTATTCAATGGGGTATTTTCTGTTATTTGATACCGATCCTAATCTGATGAAATTGTTGAGTGGTTTCTGGAGATCGATTTCTACTCATAGTTTAATATCAGAGGGTCTAGTTAGCATTTCAGTAGCTAAATTTTTCTTAATGAAATATCCTATACTATTACCAATAGCCTCAATGGAAGAAGTATTGTAATAGTAAAGTGGAACTTCCCTGATTGTGCACCATATAGGGACGATTGGTGATTCTCTGTTCATGAAGAAGTTAGGTGACCATTTGAGCACCTTCATTTGGATTCCATTGAAACTCCATAAGCCTTTGATCTAACACCATTGGTAATCGTTCACTTAGTCGAACCTGATTAGGACATGCTTGTAATCCAGTGAACCTAACTGGTACTTCCCAGCAAAGCCCACCGTCTTGAAAGCCGCCTCTAGTTGATCCATTGTAAGCCGAACTTTGGTGAATTTCCCAACTAGGGCATTAGCATAGTGATCAGAGAGCTTGGAAATTTCTTCATTTGAGTAGAGGTATGCTGGTTCTCCTAGGTGTTCGAATTTTGGGGTAATCCCTGGGTTATTCGGGAGGGATGTGTTGAGGGGAGGGGATTTAGATTGAAGGGCGGCAAGGAATGGTTTGGTATTCCCCGATGAGGTGTTATCCGCCATGGGGAAAGGAGTTGTTACCGGCAGAGGAAGAGCTGTTACCGGCGGAGGAGGAGCCGTTACCGGTAGGTAGGATTTTAGTAGAGCAGAAAGGAAGAGAAACTAAGGAGAGAGAAGAGAGCAAAGTATCAAGCATGAGTGAGTTGGGGTTTTTGAATTACATTAAGGCTGGGCCAACATGAATTTCGATAGACTTAGATTCATCACTAAACTAGTGATAATACCAGGGGCCAAACCCCCATCTTGTGAAAACTTCAGATACTCTTTTAAGCCCTAATGCTTCCTATCTACAATTAAGTAGATAATGACAAGTCGGGATCGTCCACGACAATAGGGATCTTTTTAAGTGTTTAAACATACAGCGGAGAAATGATACTAGGCATATACATACATCGATACATATAAAAATATGTAAATAGGGGGGTGGTTGGTGATGTGCCCTTTTATACGGTTATATTAGGACTTTTGGGATTACCTTTTGTACACTTTTGTGCTCTAAATGTGACATTTTTCCTTGAAATTATCTAAGGAGGGTTAAAAGCAACTTTTACATTTTTATCACATTGTAGAGAATTTTGTGTGACAAGGTAATTTGTTTGAAGACTTTGAAAACTTTGAAGACTTTGAAGAATATCTTTGAATATTTGAAGATTTGAAGACTAGGATTTGAGCTTTTTGAAGATATGAAGAATTGAAGAAATGAAGAGAAGAGAAGGATATGAGATATAAAAGAGAAAGAAGAAATAATGCTGGAATTTGTATCCATCGTGAGACCGTCGCGACACGCGATGGTTCGTCGTGACATCGCGACTCACGACGGACGAGTGGTCTAAATTTCTTCTTGATTTCTGTGCTATAAATACTCCCCTTATCCTCTCCTCTTCAACAGCTTTTTGCCATTCCTTCTTCTTGCGTTTTTGGGCTTAGAAACCCTTGTTTTTCTCCTTTTTATTTTTTATTTTTTTATTTTTTGTAGTTTAATTATGTTTTTTAGTTTTCTAGTTTAGTTTTATCCTGTGAGCAAAGGATTGAAGCTTCCATTTCTATGTAGTAAGAACCATTTATATATCTATTTGGTGCTTTTGCTATTGAGCATTTATTAAGCTTTAAATGTTAATTGTTAATGTCATTGATGTTGTTGGGAGCTTGAGCATATGAATTTCTTGTATGATTGCTTGTTAGGGTTGGGAGAAAGTAGCTAATTCTCCCCTCTTTTAATGTGGAATCCAAGAGCATGAGTTAGAGCTTCTTAAATGATGTTGGTGTGTTGATAATTGCTAGATGAATGTGATGATGTCAAACTCGTTGTCATGTTTGTTTTAGGTAGCAAATGAGAGAGGTCTATAAATGTCGATCGTTCTTGACTAATCTTGTGTAAATGCATGAATTGGTTGAATGCTTAGACACGGTGTAGTGTTTATAAGTATTGCTAAGCTTGTTGATTCTTCATGCTAAATGCCATCAATGGGATACTCTTAGTAATAAGGGAGTCATTGGTGAGGTTTGACAAGAGATGTCGAATTCACTCTTGCAAACTACTACCTGAGAAGGATGGAAGATTCATCTTCACAACATGTATTTGAATTAGTGAATAGATTGTTTCACTCGTTCTTAAAGCCTTTATTATTTAGCATTTATGTATTCTTGATGCTATGTTTCACTTCATTTATGCCATGGGTTGTTTGAGAATAGGAAGTGTTTTTATGATTGAAGTGTTAGGATGTTAGGAAAGTGACGAATTCCTTAGCTCCTTTGCATGAAAATCTATGAACATGAACTTAGTACTTCTTGTGCATAATGTGTTGTGATTCTTGCTAGATAAGTATGTTAATGTTAAGTCAAGTAACGAATGTGATAGAATGAGTGAATGGTTCAATGATCTGCATTAGGTTTGGAAGTGAATATCCATTGCCCCCAAGGCTTTATCTTTTCTAGTTTTAAAACCCTTTTTCTTAGAATTGTTTGATGATTAGCCTAGTTACTTGACTTTGCTAGTTATCTTGTTCTTTTTAATTTCATAACTTAGGACCACCAAACAACCAAAACCCCCCCCCCATTTACATGCTTTTATATGTATGTATATATATCTACTCCTAGCCAAATATCAACCTTTTGTGCCTAAATGCTTAGGAAGATCCCTCCTCTTCGTGGACGACCCCGACTTGCCGCTATCTACTTAGTTGTAGATAGTAAGCATTTAGGGCTTATAAATCTTAACTTTGAGAGGTACGACAACAACCTCCCAGTTGGTTTTTGATCCTAAGTCATCAAATTGAAAGAAAACAATTAACAAAGCAAGAGAACTATGCTAATCATGCAATACAACTAAAGAGATGATTAAAATGATAATTAACGGAGCCTTGGGGGCAATTAACTTTCACTTCCAAAACTTCCTATAGCTCATTGATTCATTGACTAGTTAAATTACATTTACTGTCTATGTGGAATTCTATCACTTCTCCTTCGAAGATCAACATTAGTTCCTTCTTAATAGTAGTTTGCAAAGACAAACGAATATTTGCAAACCTCATTGACGATCACCCTAGAAAAACAAAATCATAGGGGTATTTCATTAATGAAATTTCACCCAAAGGACCATAGGTTTGATAACAACAAGCCTTCTACCAAAGATGTAATCATTTAACCAAACAAAGCATTTATTAGTTTAAACCTAGAACAAACAACATTCCAGGTTCAACCTTTATTTGCATCTATGGGATA
Organism: Rubia yunnanensis; assembly: GCA_037428765.1. Classification (NCBI taxonomy): domain Eukaryota; kingdom Viridiplantae; phylum Streptophyta; class Magnoliopsida; order Gentianales; family Rubiaceae; genus Rubia; species Rubia yunnanensis. Next base: position 54,268,273 of record CM075061.1, read on the forward strand.
AATATGAAAACAATCCACTTCAACATACTCATCTAGCAAGAATTACCATACATTATACACAAGAAGTTCTAAGTCCATGCTTTTGGATTTCATGTCAAATGAGTTAAGCAATTTGTAACTTACCTAACATCCTAACACTTCAATCATACAAACATTTCATATGCTCAAACAACCCATGGTATAAATGAGGCAAAACACAACATTAATGGCATAGTAACCGCTCTCCAATAAATGTTCACAAATGAGCAAATATATAATCTTACTACATATGTTTGGAAGCTTTAATCAATTGCTCCCAAGAACTAGATTTAGCTACAAGAGTTAATGCTAATAAATGCTAACAAACCAAACATAATACAAGATAATTTAAAGATGAAAAGTTGTGAAAACTAGGGTTAGAAATAGTACCAAAAACGCAGAAAGAAGAAGATGTGAATGAGAGGAAAGAGAGTGCTATTTATGATACAAAAAGGATAAGGTTAGGTTCTGGCTACCGGTTGGTCGTGACTCGTGACGGGCGCCAGAACTTAACCTTGTTTTATTTTCTTTTTGTTGTGGTAAAAACTTATCTTCACAATGATTCCTCTCATGTTTCAATTCTTCAACTCTTTGAAGAAAGTCTACAAAGTCTTCAAAAAATGGTCTTCAACGGCCTTTGGTCTTCAAGTCTTTGAAAAATGATCTTCAATGGCCTCCGGTCTTCAAGCCTCCATGTTCTTCCTTTGTCACACAAAATCCACTTAGAAGAGGTAAAAGAGCACAAAGTTGTTCTTACCAATCCTAAGAGAATTTCAAGGAAAAACACAAGCTCTTGATAACAAAAGAGCACAAAAGTACCCCAAAAAGTACTAAATTATGAACATAAAATGGACACGTCATTGCTGAAGAAGTTTAGTCTCCATTTAGAAAGGCTAAGACCAAGACAATGGCTAATCCTGGTGGTATATGTAGGGTACATATGCAACCTGCAGAGCTAAGCATATCTCAAGTGAGGTGCGCAAGCCAGCAAACCAATGGCAGCACCTCGTAGGTCTGCATATACCAATAACGTGCAGCAGGCCACAACTGCATACAAGTACCACGATAACAACGATCTAAGGATCGTGGTCCCCCATGGCCACCACATTGGCCCTCAGGAACATACCATATGTGAGCGAGTTCCACCAAGAATATAGGAACAAAGGAGCTATAAATAGAAAAAGGATAAAAGAGCCAAGGTAAGTAAGAAATAAGAGAACTTAATATTTAATACGATTCCAAGATAATAAGTTTAGCATTTGAGTTTTACTCTGGATCCAATCAGGGAGATTCTTGTAGATGAGGCAACCATCACTGAATGCCAACGAAGTTCGATGCTATTGTTCAGGGAATCCATACCACGTCAATGATGCTAAAAAAATATGAAAGTGGATGTACATAGAAAACTGGCAACCTTATGATACACGTCACTCCAAAAAGAGAAAAGCACAAGTCTATCTTGCATGGCCATTCTATAAATAGGGAGTAGACATCGTAATCCCCTTCTCATCCAACTCGGGCACGGAAAAATTCCGCATTGTCCCAGTTGAATAATTCACTATGTGGGCCAAGGCAAAACACCTCAATAGGATAACATCCAAAACAACAATTGTATTTGTCTGGCATAACATGGTATGCCACTACGGCATACCGAAGACAATCATCTCAGACAATTGAACACATTTCACAAGCGAAGCATCCAACGAGTGGTGTAAGGCTTTGAAAATTAATCAGAAGTTCACTTGAATAGCAAACCCCTAAGCCAACAATTCAGCAAAAGTTACAAACTAAACCGTAGCACAAGGAATCTAGAAACGGCTGGAAGGAAAACAAGAAGGATGGGTGAAAAACTACCAACTGTTCTATGGGCATATAGAGCCACACCTAGAACACCAATGCTAGAAACGCCTTTCATCATAGTGTACTGTCATGACACTAGTGTAGGGTGGGGTGATTAAAAAGGGGTTATTTTGGACAAGAGAAGTCACTTTGGAGGTGACTTCTATGGTCCTGCCTTTGATCCCCCACGATCAAAGGCGGTTCTAAGAAACGCCTTAAATATGCCCATTTAAGGCAGTCATTTGTCATCTTTGGTAAGGCATAAGAATCACCTTTAATCATGTTCTAATTTTAGAACATATCCAGCGTCTTTGGCTATTAGCACTAGTTACGAATTCATAACTGTAATTAAGTTCCAGCACCTAGACTAGGCTCGGAGCTGCTGGTGATGTTTCATGAGTCGTGTGTGAATTCCAGACATAAACTGTTATTGAAACGTAAAAACCTCTTTTATTGATTTATAAACTTCCAAGTTTGGAAGTTCGATCGGATTAATTGGTTCCAATTGAGGAACAAATTGTCATGTCTCGTTTATTGAGTGGTCCTGGAATAAGATAGTCTTTCCTGTTCGGAAGACGAATCAGAAGCAATGGTAAAAATCCATATATTGCATTACTGGAAAAAATAGCCTCAAATCACCAATTATTTTTGCAATAAATGTGTAAATGATTGTGCAAGGTTGCAAAAATGTATAGATACCGTTAAACTAGCACTTATTTGTACATAGAAATGTAAATCACCTAGATTATATTCCGCTCATAACATTTAACTATATCGGCCAATGTAACATTATATAACATTATTGTAGTTCCAACAAATATCCATAGACAAAGCTAATCAAGCAACTATCTATAGATGGGAACAAAAAACAGGCAATTTCTATTCTGCAAAAATACATGTCATTAGTGTTGAGATATATGTTATACTACCACCTTAGATCTTCCAAGAGTTATGGATCGGACATTTATTAGATGTCTCGCCACACAATTTCTTGCCACATTGATGTCATCATGTGAATACGGCTTGTGTTCCCTTGGAAAAATCTGTGAACATTACAATATAAGAAAATATTTCTAGTAGGTTAGTAGTTTATTGATAATTACAAATAATTGACATACCTATGAACTACATATTTACCTTATGAATTTATATGCAATCCAACCGTACGTCTTTAATGCACTCGGATGCGTATTTCATTACGTAGTAGCCACACTCCCACATTTTTGCTTGTTTCTTGTACTAATTTATTTTAATGTTACAAATCAGGAACTTATTTCTAAATTTTCCTTTTTGTTCTATTTTCCATCAAACAGATTTAAATTACGGACAGCACAGGTCAATTAAAGCTTGATTCATTTATTCATAGAAAATATGTTCCAAACTCGGAATATTTAATCGGTCATTCTATACTTCGAGCTGACGCAGTTACGAGTTTGAAACAACCCGGAATTTAAAAAGTCCCTCAGATTTCAGAAAACCCCAAATCACAAACCCTAATTTCACAAAGCAAGCCTTATGGCGTCGGAAATCCTTTTCTCACTTCCTAAATTTTCAAACTCTTCATTTGCTGACGAATAACTACTACTATGTCAACATTGAACCAAGGTGAATGGGGAGGTCGAGGACGTTCCAAATCAACAAATGCAACCCGAAGGAGAAACAATGACTTTGAAAGGGCGAGGTTTGTTTCTACTTTTGCTCAATCTTGGTATCACGCTCTACATGAGAGTGATAATTTATTTGATTGTTACATTCTTGATTTGAATGTTTATCATTATATTAGAGGATCCCGTCCTTAAATTTGATGGCCAACATGTGCTTAGGCTAGTAACTTTGAATGAATCATCACACTTCAATGAAGTGTGTCAACTTTATAGAAATTTACATGAGGTTGATGTGGGTGGTTATAAGACGAGGGTGAGTAAATTTTAGATAGACCTAAGTACATGGATTATTAACGGCCATTTGGAGTGTCTGTATAAAGGACCCAAAGACGTTTTTCCTCCAAACATAGAATGGCCATTACATGATGTATACCATAGGGATAGTTAGCCTCTTCAAAGTGACTACCCCTATGTTGACCCGATGACATGTAGCATTAGATACTTTCAATGTAGTCCAACCAACCTAGGAAAGCCTAAGAGTTTTTGCCTACCTAACCTAACCATAGACCAGCGGATCGTATATGAAATGATTGCTAGGAGTGTTGTACCTACCGCTGGCCACATTACTGAGCTTACATATTCGAACCTCATGCTATTTCACTACATCATTAATGGTAGGAGGATCAATCCAGGAGCTGCAATATTTAGGCATATGTTGTGGGTTGCATTGTCTAAGAGGTGATTAAAAGTCTCCCGTATGGGAACTTAATCACATTGATTTAGAAGGGCATACAATTTTTTGCATTCCGTGGGGAGGAGAAGCCATTTAAGTGGTTTGAAAAGTTATATTTTACAATGAAAATGTGGGTGTTGTTTGAGCACAAGTTGACTCATAGGCCTCGTGATGTGGGTGAGGCAAATTAGAGGCCTAGAATCGAAGAAGGTTTGTGTAATGTAGAGGAGGTTGTGGAGGAATCCAATTCAAATTTTGATAAGGGTTTTAAAGCCTGCTACAGATATGTCCGGGGGAAAATTTTCAGCCTAAGGAAGCGTATTTGGAAGTTGGAGCATAGTTAGTGTGCCTATGAGTGACTATCGAGACTTAGGTGATCCAATTCTATGTGACTCCTAGAGATTGAATTTACTCATGTTTGAGTTTGCAACATTATCACAACTACATTGGACCATTTATCTTTTAGTGTGTTTTATGTAAGACTTTATATCGCTATAAAAATTCTGTCATAACTCGTTAATATTGATTCAAAATTATGTGTAACTCTATGGATGTGAAATCCATTTGTTATCATAGATATTAGAATAGAAAAATTATAAAATTAAACAAAATGTAGGCCATTAATTTGAATTGACCATTGCATGCGATGAACTTCCAAAGTTGGAAGTTTGTCCCACCTTCTTTCCTACTTCTTACAAAACATACTGAACAAAAACGAGAACACCACATCCACTAAGGTTATTTTTTCTTCGGCTGCTTTTTTCTCTTCCGCCTTCTCTTGGTGACCTTCCCTTGTCCATCTAGCCAGATTCCTTCATCATGGTTGCTACATCCAAGATATCCATGCACGCCCAAATCATTTTCCTCAAGCAAAATGTAGATGTCATCCAATCTAGTTTTAGTATGTCGACCAAAACCGAAATATTCACATTATACTCCTCAATGAAATTCCTCTTTCCTTCGACAACAACCTCCTACCAAGGGTCTATTGGATCTTTGATATAGAACACTTGGTGATCTTGTGATGCCAATATGAAAGGATCGTCCCTCCAACCGACTTGGCTCTGATTTACAAGTGTGAATCCAAAATTCTCAGTTCTTTTCCCGTTGTTCACATATACCTATTGGCATTTGAAAATGGAGACCCGCATTTTCACATAATAAACTTCCCAAATATCAATAATGGTTCCAGAATAACACATTTGGGCGTACATGGGATTGTCGTCGCTACCACTCGCAAAATGTAAAGCCTCAGATAAAATAGCCACACCACTATTTACTGATACACTCTTTTCATCCATAGATATTGTCCCAAAGGTAAATCCATTTACAACATAAGCCCCGTATGGCATAACTATGTTGGATGATCTACGTGCCAACCATTTAATAGTGGTAAGATGATTACCCTTTTCCACATGCTCTCGTAGCCATGAGGCAAAAGTAGAAGTGTGTTGTTACAAAACACATGCTTCATTGAACTTGGGATGCTTCACCGTAATAGGTTCCATGTGGATCTTGATATATGGGATGATGTCCTTATAGTTCTGAAACGTAAATGTGGGTTGAACACAAATCCTTATAACTAGGGTTTAATAGCTTTCCTTGACTAACCCCTGTCTCTCTAACCGCCCTTCGTGCCTCAATTTCAGAATGCTAATGATACCTACACCCTTTATATATTCCATGTAAAATTCAATAACTTCCTCTGCCACGTAACGTTGCACAATACTTGCATCGGGTCTATATCGGTTCTTCACAAACTGTTTAAAAATATTCATGTACCTCTCAAACGGGTACATCCACCTCAGAAATATTGGCCTGCATAGCTCATCTCCCTCACTAAATGGATGATCAAGTGGACCATAATATCATAGAATGAGGGGGGGGGAGTACATCTCCATCTAACACAAAATTTCAACTATCATCACCTGTAAACAATCAAGATGAAACAGTAATAGTTTTTGAACATATTAACTTGAAGAAACAACAAAGCTTAGTGATGCACAATCTTACATGAGATGGTAAATAAAACCTAATTGTGATGGCATTGAATTCTTGAATCACATTGTGACAGTCTTGCTATTTCAAAACAAACCAATTTTATCTTAGCGAGAGAAACATAATGTTTGAAGAGTAAGACGATGACACCTTCACACCACTAAGGATATCATAGTACGAATTCTTCTCCAACTAGGACATGGAATAACAAGCAGGAGGGAAATAACAATCATTGCCATTTCTAATAAGAACCAAATCTTTCTTATTACCCATTTCGACTAGGTCAAGGCAAGCCTTCAACCCATCCTTAGTTTTGTTGGGCATATTCAACAATGTACCCACGAAAGAATCACACACACTCTTCTCAATGTGCATCACATCAAGACAATGTCTGATTTCCAACTGCTTTAGATAAGGGAGTCAAAAAAAATAATCATTTCTCCCAGCTTTCCTCACAAGCAGCTTTTCGTGCTTCCCCAAAACCATCAGGAAATTCCCTTACTCTTTCAAAAATCTCAACACCAGTCAATGATAATGGTAGGCCTTTGAGCTTGACTACTCCATTGAACCACTTCTTTGTGGCTCGCCATGGGTGACCCTCTGGGAGAAACTGCACGTGGCCTAGATATGCAGTTTTGCAACCATGTTTCAACTGACAAATGTTGTTTCCTTCAGCACACTTGACACGCGTAGTTTCCTTTAACCGAGTACCCTGACAAATTTGCTTATGCGGGAAAGTCGTTTATGGTACAAAAAAACAAAGCCTTCATTGTGAAAAATTCTTTTGCCCTTCAATCATACGTGTGAATCCCTACCTTGGACAAGGTTAACAAATCATCCACTAAAGGAGCAAGGTATACATCTATGTTGTTACCGCATTTCTTAGGCCTCGAGATCATCATAAATAATAAGACGTACTTTCTCTTCATTATCAACCAAGATGGAAGATAATAGATCACCATATAACATTCCAACATATGTGTGTGCTAATCATATTACCAATGGATTCATTCCATTGGTGGAAAGACCTAATCTCAAATTTCGTGATTCACCACCAAACTCGGGATACATAGTATCAAGTTTATTCTACTGCTCTCCAATTGACGCATGAGTAATCGTGCCCTCCGCCAGTTAATATCTTTTGGCGTTCCATCGCAAAAACTTTGCATCTTCTTTGGATGAAAAAAACTTCTTCATCTGGGGAATGATTGGGAGATACATAAAACTTTAGCCGGTGTCATTTTCTTCATAGTCAACTTCACTTCAGCCCCAACCACTATTCCACGACGCTTTAACTTGTAACAAGACTCACTAGAAACCTGAAAATTGTCTAGGTCCTCGTCTTCCTTCCCCCTGTACAACAAACAATTGTTATGACATGCATGCATTTTTTTTAATTCCATTCCCATTGGACAAAGAATTATTTTAGCGGCATACGAGCGGTCGGGCAAAAGATTACCTTCTAGAAGCAATTTACAAAATAATTCAAGAGTTTATGTCATAACCTTTTCAGTCCAATAGTATTTCGCTTTCAAAATCATCAACTGCGAAGTTGCTCTCAAAATTTGAATGTCTTGAACCATTATACAAGGTTGTTATCTTATCGTTATGCAAAGTTTTCATAACCTCGGGTCTACCATGAAATTCTCTAGCAACATCCTCCACCATCTCCTCGAATCATTCATTCATAGAAGGATCATCGGATCCTTTGCATATTGTCCCTTCCTCCATACCCATTTCAACCTCTCTGTGTCACACCCAAGCAGTGTAACTAGTTTGAAACCCTTGCATGTATAGATGTTCATGTAAGTTCTTCCTGACAAAAAATACATCGTTTCTGCCGTCCTTTCACAAGCATCGGGCTCGCACCATGCCACTCATGGAAGCATGTTTAAAGGCAATTACAATAAATGATTCTATCAACGGGAAGTAATCGAGTGATTTTCTCAAGTCCCTACCAATGAATTCAATTCAATCCCTAATCAAATACCTATTTTTGAGTGACATTCACAACCCCACTAACAAGGAAAAACAACAAATATTAACATTTAACCAACAAACATTCACTTTTAACCAATTACATTAACAATAATTTCTAAAATTCACAAAACATTTCAAACCAGAATTAATCACTATCCTTAAATTAGCGTAATTGAATTTTTTTACCTCTTCTAATGCCAAAGTTATACATGGTTAATTCTTCAAGATGCACATTCCGAAAAAAATTGTTTTCCAAATAGGCTTTTTTAAAAAAACTAAGACAAAAAAATGGGTTCTTATAATAATGTCATCTAGCAGACTTCCGAGTCTGGAATATAGGTCAAAGTCACTTTTCGGTATAGGAACTAAATCCGGACCAGTACACCACAAGTTCCAAAATCGTAACATGTGTTGGACCGTAATTACGAACTCGAGATTCATTGGAATAAAAGGTGATTGGATAGAATCGGCTTCCATAAGACCGAATAAAAGGCGTTTCTTCAAAGAATCACCTTCTATTGTAATGTTTAGAAGGAGGTTCTTGGATAACCAACTTCTAAATCGGTCAAACTACCTTCCCAAAATTTGGCTACCCAATTCACATGTGTTCCGAACTAGGAAGCCCTACCGGATGACGGTTCCTCAAAAAAAATAAGGGAACCACCTTTTTTTGGTGTCTTTAATTAAAGCCGCTCCACTGGTGATCCCTAACCTAAGAACCATCAACTAAGATGAGGAAGGCAACCAGGATAACATGAGAGAAAACCTAGATATCCTCAATGAGCAAAGCTAAATTGCAAACATGAGGGAGACTAGGAACAAGTAGAAGATGGTAAAGTAATAAATTAACAAAATCCGCACAAATACATTCAAGGTGGGAGACCTAGTCCTACGCAAAAATGAAGGAATTTTGGCCAAAAAGACAGGGAAGTTTTGCCCCACCTTGGAAGGACCATTTGAAATCACAGAAGCATAGGAATCTAACAGTTACTCCCTGGCCCGGATTGGCAATACACCTATTATAAATACATGGCACGTAACCAACCTTAGAAATACCACGTTTAAACCTAGGGTTTCTATATAGACATATTTTATATAGGTCTCAACATTAGCATTTACCACACTTTTATAAATTCAAGACACAAAATGATTTTGGGTGTACCTACATAAATGAAAATGTCCTTCGTAAGGAAAAATAAATGTCTATCGATATAAGGGCAAAGCCCCACACTACGACCTAAGTATGAAAATCATTTATGGCTTCACAATATAAGGGAAATGTCGGATTCCGCGACTTAAGCAGGGAAATCACTTGAGGCTCGCAAAATAAGGGTAATGCCCTACCCTGCAACTTCAGCAAGAAAATCACTCGTGACTTTGCAAAATAAAGGCAGAGCCACAACCTCGACTTAAGTAGGAAAATCACATATGCCTTGAAAAAAATAAGGGCAATGCCCCACCCCACGACTTAAGCATGAAAATAAACTGCGGTTTTGCAAAAATAATGGCAACTCCCCACCTCACGACTTAAGCTGGAAAATCTCATATAATGTTGAAAAATAAAAGGCTAATCTTCCCCTCACAACTCAAGGGCAAAGTAGGTTCACCCTCAAGAGATAAAATAGGGTGTCACTATACACAAATGCAATTGCAAAGGAGAGTCCAATACAAAAATACAAAGGTACAAGACTTTGCCCAGTACTGTAGCAATTTGGAAACCTAAGGTACAACCTATCTACTACTACCTGCTTCATCGTACTTTTCACCTTCCAAAATAGTTGTAAGTTAATGAGCCATATGCTTATAACCAGGATGATTTCTTTGGACCGAGTGCCACGTCCTACCCAGTTGTTCAAAATTGACCTATCAATCCCCGATTGGATCGTAATCCTTACGATCTAGCTGATAACTCGTCAGCTTCATAGTCTTCTAATATCGATCCATAGACTGGCTTAAATCATCATCACCATCTTGAAGTTTCTTGATGTATGCCCATATTTTTGGGCAAATATCCATGCAAATGACACTCATGCAATGTCAGGGGACAGAAAACAACACCTTGACTAACTTCATGAATAACCATTTTCATGTTTTGATTCTCATCAACAAGATGTTTATTGGACTATTCGAGACTCACGTTCTACGCTACTTGAGAATCATACTTAGAATGTCATACCAATGTTGAAGCCTAGGCAGATGACAACTCCTTCTTAAAAGCATCCAACCTCTGATTTTCCTTCTCCACATGCGCCATATTTTTATCCAAGATTCTAATTTAATAATGCAATTCATCAATAGTGGACTTCAAAACTCGCCTCTAGTCCTTTTCATATCGAAGCAACCTCACCAGCTCGTCCCGCTGCTGAACACAAACAAAACCCAGATTTTTATAATCTTTCTCAAGAATATTGATACACAAATCATATACATTATTTTTTTGTCCGAAGAGGACACTTAGTCAAAACACTGGACAAGTGCGTCATCTAAGGACTTACCAACCCTATTCACACACTCTTCACGATAGGGCACCAAATAGAGAGATCCCACAAACCCTAATGACTCCCTAAGGCCATCAAGAAAATTTTGGATAATTGTCACCAACCCACCAACCTACAGAGCTGAGAATTATCCCCAGACCATAGGCAAAATTTCTCTGACACGAACAACATAGTGCCCAGCCTTAGAAACCTGCAGCTTAGGGAAGGGCCATCCCCAGGAAATAACACATGAAAACCTAGAGTTTCTATACAGCCGTATATTACATAGGTCTCGACATCATTGTTGACCACACTTTCAAGATTCCTCCCGCAAAATAATTATAGGTGTACATACATAAATGAAAACATCTTTCTGACAACAAAAAAATATATACCCAAATAAGGGCAAAGCTCTACCCAATGACATCAGCTGGAAAATCATCCATGGCTAAACAAAATAAGGGTAGCCCCCCACCCCATGACTAAAGAAAGAAAATAACCCGAGGCTTGAAATACTTTTGTAATACCCTACCTCACAAGTTCAACAAAAAAATCACTTGCGGCTTTGCAAAATAAGGGCAAAGCCCCACCCCTTGACTTAAGCCGGAAAATCGGCTGTGGCTTCGCAAAATAAGAGAATGCCCCATCCCGTGACTTAAGCATGAAAATCACACGTAGTTTTGCAAAATAAGGGCAACGCCTAACCTCACGACTTATGCAGGAAACTCACTGACAATGTAACAAAATAAAAGGTCAATCCCCTTATCACAACCCAAGTGCGAAGTAGATTCACCCTCAGCTCAAAATATAAAAAGGAGGGTGTCTCCATACATAAATGCATTTACAAATGAGAATGTAATAAAAAATACAAAGGTACAAGGCCTTGCTCAATACTCTAGCAATTTGAAAACCAAACGTACAACCTTTTTACAACTACCAACACTATCTTACTTTTCAGCTTCTAAAATACTAGTAAGCAAATAAGCCAAATGGCTATAAGCAGGATTATTTCTTTGGACCAATTGTCGCACCCAACTTGGTAGTTTTTCATAACAGAACTTTCAATCCTCGATAAGTCGTACACCTCACGATCTAGCTTATAACTTATCAGATCTATAGTTAACTGATATCGATCCATGGTCTAGCACAGAGCATTATTATCATCCTCAAGCTTCTTGATTTATGCCCATATTTCCAGGCGAATATCCAAGAAATCCAGGACCACGGTAGATCCGGTCATCCCAACAAACTCTCCACGCAAACAGCGCACACCAATGTCCGGGAGAAACATCAATGTCATGACTAACTTCATGATTAACCATAGTCCTATTTTGATTCTCATGAAAAATCAGTTTATTGACCTCTTTAAGACTCACATTCTTTGCTACCTGTGAATTAAGGTTAGGATGCCATACCAATGTTGAAGCCTGAGCAGATGACTCCTCCTTCTTGATATCATCCAACTTCTGATAAACCTTCTACATATGGGATATATTTGTATCCATGATTCTACTTTTATGTTGCAATTCATCAACAATCGACTTCAAAACTCGTATCCAGTCATTTTCCTGTCAAAGCCTCCTCACCAGCTCATCCTGTTGTTGAACACAAACTAAACCCAACTCTTGATAATCTTCCTCTAGCTTACTAATACGCGATTCATATACACCATTATCTTTGTCCCAGGAGGATGTTAAGTCTTACCCACCTTATTCACCCACTTTTCACGATGGGGCACTAAATAGAGAGATCCCACAAACCCTAACAACTCTCTAAGGCAATAAAGATAATTTTGGATGATTTTCACCAACTCACTAACCCCCACGGAGCTGAGAATTACCCCCACTAGACCAAGAGCCAACAGTTTCCCTGACACCAACAACACACTAACGGACCTCAAAAACCCTTATCTTAAGGAAAGGCCCCACATTGGACAAATCAAACCATACTACCTCGAACTAGGCCATCATGGACTGCACGATCCAGATAAACTTCCAAAAATTAAATATTGATGGAGGTTCACAAGGCGACCCCCGCCAACAGCTTGAACAAAACTACTTGCTCCAAACACAACCAATACTTACGAGATAGCAAAAGCCAGAAAGAAATAGAGAAAAATGCCAACAAATGGCAAGATACATAATGTTAGGTCAACAAATATCTGGAAAAAATAAGTACAACCACTGCACTAGTCCTAAATAAGTATATTACTCATCCAACAACTTGATCGTTCAATAAAGAGGTCTCCTCATGGTCCACCACAACTTTAGGCACACAAAATGAATGACGATCATTCATGTCAACCACACAGTTAAGAAGTTCCTCCAAGCTAGGCGGGTTACGAAAACCCTCCAAATAGTTAAGTAGTGGGAATATACATCAAGCATCATCCATCCTTGCCCAGAACAACCGGTACACCTCGCGGTGACACCAGCTAAGACCTTGATCTGTCTTTGACACAAGAGGAAGATTGTGCACACACCCACGATTACTAAATCTCACTCACTCTAACCCAACCTAACTCCTAAGCTCACAAGCAGTTTCCATGACTTCATAAACAAAGTGAAAAAATGCCTAGTCTTCAAGGCCTGGAGAACCAAAGCCTTCGTATACCCAGGAGCATTAAAAACCACGACACTTAAATGAATTTTCTCATCTTGCTGCCTCTGCACTTCTTTCTAGAACAAGCAAAGATGATCACAAGCACTCTCTAACTCAGCCATAAGGTCGCCAACATTTCTAATGGCAGGTTCAAGCTCTCTCAAACAACGCTCCAAAGTATACAAATCATCTAATATCTAAAAACATCCAAGATGGCTACAAATGAAGCTACCACTACACAACCATTGATGCATAAAAATGATTATATATCAACGTACTAAATTATATCGCTTAGACACATCCCCATTGCCATATACACAGATTGAAGTTGCATATACACTAGCATCACATCAACACTTTGATAATTTTTATTTGAAGACCTCTCGACCCCTTTAGGAAGAGCCGCAGGTTACCCATCAACAATAACTAAAGGAAGACCCTGCTTACGGCAGCCATTTACGCTTTGAGGCAGTGGCCTGAAAGAGGAAAACTTATCAGCTGCCACATGCATAACCCTTGATATAGATGCTGGTGGTGGGAAAAATAAATCCCACATTCAACCTTGGGCTGTATCTTGCTCCAGTGCGCAGGCCCGGAAAATGTAATTCTGTAAAATCCCGTCTCTGATTAAGAGAGAGAGATAGAGAGAGATCCAAATTTCACATGTTAATGGGAATCCTAAAAATACACCACCGGTATCAACCTGAGAAAGACGATGCACATACCTAAGATTTAGGAAGAAGACACAAACAAGGAAGCGTAGCCAGTTTTGGGAAGTAAAATAATAAAATCCAAAGCCTAGATCTCTTGCCAAAAGGGAATCAGAGATAATACACACTCGATGCCTTAAACAATTTATATAGTGACACCCGTACAAATTAAATTACAAATACACCTAACTGACACATCTGTTAACATACGCACGCGCCACACAGCAATTTAAAAGTCGTTAGATGGAAGACTAATGTGCTCATTTTATACTTTACTTTAGCACTTATGATACTTATAACTGTAATTTGTAGGTGTTTTTTTTTAGAGTTGGATACTTTACAAATTAGGGGGATAGGATCACATTTCATCATTTTGTATCCTAACTCTTTGATTTGCGAAGTGTTTAATGTTTAGTTGGAACCAATCATAATTAGTTCAAGAATTGAAAGTTGGATGGCATCGGGATTAGGAGTTGGAATATCAGTGCTAGGTTAAAATGGAAGTTCTTCTAGGTAGTCCACCTTGCACTCCTTTAGCTCAGCTGTAGAGGAAAAACTAGCAAGATACGAGAGAAAAGCATAGAGATGTACCCCATCAGCAATCATTTCAAGAAAATCTTTGTTAAGCTTTGCCTTGTTCTTCTCCAGGGTCTCAACACACTTCTTTATAGAAGGAAAAATCTTCAGTGAGCAAGTAGGATTCCACTCGCGTTGATTCTTGACAGCCTCATAGTAACCAACGGTGCGAGCATCATTGTAGACATCCTAACAAATTTTTAGAATGACTTGGTCTTTCAAAGTCGATCCACCAGAATTTGAGGGTATTGTGGAGAGGCAGGTCCAATTGTTCGCATTTCCTTTAACTCACCATGAAGCTGAGTCACCTCCACCTCCGCGAGCCCAGCACACTCCCCAGCAGCGTCTGTCCTCTCCTCAGCAGCTTTAAGCAAACTTTCTAGAATTGTACATTTAGCTTCATGTGCCTCATACTTCTCCAATAGTGAATCATCCACACGGTAAAACTTGGAAAGTCGCCCACTCACGAGTTGAATGACTTCACCGACCATACAAGACAAAAACACATAGGACAATGTTAGTCAGCATTGTACAAACAGGAGATCAAGATATAAAAAAGGTCACTAAAGTTTAGCTGCAGACATACCGTAGGCAATATATCAGGTAAAAAAATGTTGGAAAGGATATCAAATATCATCCCCCCGCCAAAGGATTCTCAGTTTGCGCTAGAGTTTGTAAAGTGGATTGGTTAACACGCCCCTTTTTCAAGGGAGGAAGTGAATGTCCTGAAGATCTACTGCCCCTATTCCTCTCCTGCTTCTTCTCTTTCGCTACAACGATGGGGCAACGACCACTTATCTCCCCTCTCTCAGTAATCATACACTTATCACCCGGGTTTATCATATTAACACCTTTTTGCAGGGTGTTACTCCCAACACCATTATTAGGCTGAGCAGTAGCCTTAGTCACCTTCTCATCATCACCATCAAAGAGCGGTCTATCAATTTCACCTTTAGATAGGTTGATAGGTCCACATCTGAAACAAAATGGACATCATAGATCAAACGAACACATAAAAGAAAAATATAGAATAACAGTTTGTCAAAATAAGGAAAATTACAGATCAAACACATAAAAAAAACAAAACACCTTCAGCATCAGAGTTAGCATGGCAGAGATGTTGTGTATGAGAATGAAGCGTGATCACAATCTTCGTCTCTTCGGTAAAATGGAAATTCATACCAGGGAGCTTAGACTTGGGAACCTTGTAGTTCCAGGAGGGAACAACAACTTTGGGTCTTTGTTTTAGTTTTATAAAGAAATATTTTATATGCCGAAGACCAACATTACTAGGGAAACCGCTCACAAGCTCAACCCCAGCAATCACGGGATAAAAGGTAAATTCATCTATTGTATTTTTCACTTTTTGATGATGATATAAGTTGCAAAACAACTCAAGAGTTAAAGGAACATTTTCTTTCTTGCACGCCTGAAGAAACAACATTATGATAGCAATTACCTTGGGGTGAAATTGTTACAACGCGACTTTTCAAGAACAAATAATGTCAACCACATGTTGAGGGAGAGGAAAATAAAGGCCAAAGTTCAAATAGGCTAATTAGTAGCATGATATATAGCCAGATGGTTGAGTGAAAACATATTCACAGTTTGCAGGAGCACGAAGTTTAAAAGTGGTTAAAAATGGGAAGTAGCTTTATAACTCTTCTAAATGTGTTCCTGTCAGCATACTGTGTATGGTAGAGGATCCGGTGACATGACCGAAATCCCCACCGGAATGAGCATCTTCTACGGGGGGACTCGATGCTTGGAGGAAGTCATGAGGATAAATGAGGAGCCTAGATTTGGAAATAACAGAGTTAATTAGGGGAAAATACTACAAATAAAAGTATGCTGGAACAAAGCTTAAGAAAAGGTACGTCGGAGAAGGTGACCGGGATGATATACGAAAACAACAACCGGTACATAGCCATAAAGTTGAAGAAAAGATATATGTTATCAAATTTAGAGCATACAGTAAATAGATTAGAAATTGAAAAAAAATCTTACTCTTCAAAAAGACGAGGAAAGGTGATGCACATAAAACCTTTTTTTTAAAGCACCCTAAGGTGGGGGATATTTATTAAGTTCCCCAAACCTATGAAGCATCAAAAGATGTACAATAATGTTATGAATATTACATCGGTAAGGCAACCTCGTTGCCTTCAAAAGGATGATCTAATGGTAGTAATGGACTAGTGGATGAAATGTAAAGGAAAATTGTTTGCTAGGTCGAGATCTATAAGGGTAGAGTCTTCACGGTTAGAGTGCTCGAAAGCTGAGAGCTTCGAAAGTTCGAAGGCTCGATCGGGTGGTTGAGTGTAGGATCAAGTGCTCGACGTCACCTAGGCTCTATGTCTTCGAGAGTTCCTATTTCTCGAGGGCTCCATGTCTCGAGTGCTCCATGTCTCGAGAGCTCCATGTCTCGAGGGCTCGTCTTGAGGTCTGCAGACATGACTCCAAAGCTCGAAAGCTTAAGGGCTTCATGTCTCGAGGGCTCCATGTGGCGAGGGCTCCATGTCTCGAGGGCTCCATGTGTCGAGTGCTCCATGTCTCGAGGGAATGGCTCGAGGACTCTTAAGCTCGCGGACTCCAAAGCTCGAAGACTCTTAAGCTCGCAGACTCCAAAGCTCGAGGGCTCCATGTCTCGAGGGCTCCATGTATCGAGGGTTCCATGTCTCGAGTGCTCCAGGGCCCCATGTCTCGAGTGCTCCATGGCTCGATGACTCCAAGGCTCGAGGACACTATGTCTCGATGGTTCCTTGGCTCGAGACCTCCAAGGCTCGATGACTCCAAGGTTCGAGGACTCCAGGCTCGAGGGCTCCATGATTGCAGGCTCAAGTGCTCAATTGCGCACTTGAAATATATTACCATCGTTCGTCATACCAATTTGAAGAGGGGATGCTTATTTGATGGATGCTCATTCATGAATGTTTAACCAGCCAAGGATAAAATTGTGAAGCAGAATAGAACCTGTAATAAACACAAAATTATCAGCAGTATCTATCCTATGATAAGTTCATAAGTCCAGCCAGAATAAAACATGTAACCGATTATTACATCTTATACAGGTTGCTCTTGAGACTCATTTCGAATCCAAGGAATTCCACATCTATCCATATGAAGGAGTCCCTTAAGAAAAGGAGGTGCTAAACTCAGTTCTAAATCACCATCAAAGTTATTTTCTAAAGCAAATTTTTCCAGGAAATCAGCTGCAATATTAGTCTCTCTAGGAGTATGCCGGATTGGGTGGATATGATGTTTCAGATTTAGAGATTGGCAAATAGAGTAATTCCTCCATGGTGAGGTATTTAGGTTTTGAATACCCTGTACTGCAATTAAACAGTCGGATTCAACCTCACATCTATGTAAAACCAGCTCTGAACATAGTTCATAACCACATTGGATAGCTATCAATTCAGCATGTAAAGGTGATAGGGAGTGAAAAGATTTTGCCCTCATTTTAACCACCTTCCCCTCACAATTCCTAACTATCACTGCTAGAGCATAACCCCCCCCCCCCGGATCCATGTTGCATCTGTATTAATCTTGTATCCAGTAAGGGGTTTCTGCCATGTCACAGCTTTAAAAGTTTTCCTTTTCTTTTGTGTAATGTGAGGAATAATGTTAGCATGTGTCCAATATTTATGCTTGTCTAAGTTACCTATCAAATGATTCACTGAGAAGATTTGATATATCATGTCTTTTATTTCATGCATACAAGCATCTTTGGAGAAGGATTCGTTGTCAAATAGGATATTATTCCTTTTAATCCAAAGAGTCCAGATTGTTACAAGATGGGCAGCGATGGTGATATTAGACTGAATATTAGATTCTGCATTAAAAGAAAGGTAAAATTCAACTCTGCTCTTCAAATTTGGAAAAGATTTCTGCTGAATCTTTAAAAAATCATTTACACAGTTCCAGACAGAAAAAGATGAGGGGCAAGAGTTGAAAAAATGATCTAAAGAGTCATTGTAAGTCTGGCACAAAGGACATTTGGATGCTAAATAGAACCCTATATTTCTTAAAATGTTGTCAAAAGGAAGTAAACCATTCAGAGCTCTCCATAAAAGCACAGACATCTTTTTAGGAATTAAAGGTAACCATACATTTTGAAAAGGGAGGATCTTCAGCTTTCTTCGTCTGAAAATTTTGTATGCAGATTTGATGGAGAAGATTCCATTTGTGGCTGGCATCCAGATGAGTCTATCTTCATGAGTATATTCCACTTTAGCCTCCTGCAACATTGAGTACAAATTGGTCGCCAAAAATGGCTCCAGTTGTGGGAGGATTGAAGCTTTGTTGTTAATAAATGACCTTAGTGAGATGTCCACAAAGGGGATATCTCTATCTTGAGGCCATTTATAATACAAAGCTCCCTCGCCCATCTAGTTAGCGTTCCAGAAGGAGCAATCACCGATACCATGTATTATTCTGGAGTTGCTATTTGCTTTATCAGTAATTTTACAGATTCTAGACCATGTATGAGATATTTGGTAAGACTTCGGGAGTGACCATAATAGTGAGGTCCATTGCGTGGAATTGAGTTGCAGTTTCCACCACAGTTTACATGAAAAAGCATCTACAATGGCCTTTAAATCTCTAAAACCTATTCCATTCTCTTCTACAGGTACACTCATGTTTTTCCAAGATCTCCATTTGTTTTTCGACATTATCAGAATATCCCCAAAACAAGCTAGAAGCCATTTTCTCCATTTTTTTCAAAACTATTTTTGGTGGACTCAAAACAAAAAAGATATGAGTTGGGATTGAGAGAAGACATTGATTAATTAGAACAATTTTACCTGCAGTAGAGAGCCATCTGTTCTTCCAATTATGGATTGATTTATCCATTCTTTCCAAAAATGGCTGGTAGTGTACCTGCAAATTTCTACCAAAAAATATAGGCACTCCCAGATATTTAAATGGGAAAACTCCTTTTTCCATTCCCAAAATCCTTTTTACAGAGTTAACTGTAGAAGAATTTGTCCTATGAGATACAAATAATTATGATTTTGAGAAATTGACCTTTTGGCCTGTGGTTTGTTCATAAGCTTTAAGAAACTTTTTGAACCTCTTCATGTTTCTAGGGTTGGTATTCAAAAATACTGTTGTGTCATCAGCATACATTAAATGTGAAACTGGAGCACAGCTCTTAGGTAGACTGAAATTCTGAAGGTACCCTGTGCTAAAAGGTTTCTTTAACCCTCTAGAAAAAGCTTCTGAGAGAAAATTGTAAAGGAAAGGTGAAAGAGGATCTCCCTATTTTATACCCCTAGAGGATGCGAAGAAACCTGAAGTAACTCCATTGATTAAAACCGAAAAATTTGCAGCAGATATGTTATGCATAATGAGTTTAACAAATTTCCCGTGAAAGCCAAAGTGAAGAAGAATGGAATTCAGGAATGACCATGAGACTCTATCAAAAGCCTTTTGCATATCTAGTTTCACTATTAAATTAGGGATTTTAGATTTTCTAGACAGAAGTCTGGTCATCTCTTGCATTTGAAGTATATTGTCTGTGATTTCCCTGCCTTTAATGGAAGCACTCTGCTCAGGAGAGATTAGGATATGCATAAGTGGTTTAATCCTTTCCATAAGAATTTTTTAGAAGACTTTATTGACAAAATTTGACAAACTGATCGGTCTGAAATTTGAGAAAGAGACTGGAATTGGTTTTTTGGGGATTACAGTGAGCCAGGTGCTTGTGATGGCCTTGGGGATAAGGCCACCACTTAGAAAATCATTTGCTGCCTCCAAAAAGTCTTCTTTAATAGTTTCCCAGAAGGATGTGAAAAAATTCCCATAGAAACCATTAGATCCCGGAGCACTTGATTTATTTAGATCAAAAACAGCAAATTTCAGTTCCTGGATATTAAAGGATTCGAGCAGGAGTTGGTTTTGCTGCTCAGTAACCAGAGAAGGAATTTCTGCTAAAACATATTTCAGGTAAGTTCCTGTTTTTTGAGGGGCGTCCTCATTCAAGAGTCCCTTAAAAAATTTAACTCCTTCATCTTTAATCAGCTGTGGGTTAGAAATCTAATTACCATTTCCGTCTTTGATTTTACTAATTTTTTATTTATCTCTCCTTTCTCTGATGGTATGATGAAAATAGCTGGTGTTTGCATCCCCGTGTTTTAGCTAATTTAGCCTTGCCTTCTATTTTAAGAAGATGTTTTTTTCTTTTTGGGATCTAAGAAGTAAAGCTTTGAACTTGTTAAGTTCAGCTAAATCAGACTCTGCTTTTGACTGTTGAAATTTTATTTCTAGCTCACTGACCTCTGCTTCAGCTTTAACCAGGTTTTGATTGACATTTCCAAAAGTTTTTATGTTCCAGGCTTTAATGTCAATCTTAAGTCTCTTTAGCTTATGCACTAATCTGCACATACCAGTAGCGGAGGACGGTAAATTCCAATTTTTTTCCACTAGATTTTGAAAGTCTTGTCTATTAGACCACATTTCTTGGAATCTAAAAGGCCTAGGTACCATTTCTTCAGCATATTGAATGGACAACATTAATGGAGAGTGATCAGAAGTCAATCTATTAAGGACCTGAATTGAGCTGTTGGGAAATAGTTCCAACCAGTCCAAGTTGCATAAGCCCCTGTCTAATCTCTGGAACAGAAGGTCTTTACATTTATTCTTGAATCTGTTATTAGACCATGTAAAGGAATTACCAGCAGTGGGGATGTCATGCAAGTCTAGTTTATTAATGAAGGCATTGGAATCTTTCATGCTTCTTGTGGGTGGGGATTTCCTTCCTTTATACTCTGATACTGAGACCACAGTATTAAAGTCTCCAATGTAAATAGAAGGTTCTGGAGGGGGGTTTTCTAAATCATTCCAAAGAGCTTCCCTCGATTGTCTATTTACACTAGCATATATAAAATAACAATTCCAACTGGAAGATGAGTGAATATATGTGATTCTTGCCTGCACAAATTGATCTGACTCTTTTAAACTGATAACATTAAAAGCCTGGTTCCATAAGATCCATATTTTAGCATTTTCAGCAGGGTAAGCATTTTTTAAGCCTAGATCATGCATCAGAGTGAATATTTTCTTTTTTTCATGCCAAGGCTCTATCAAACAGAGAATAGCAATCTTATGAGACAGCAAAAGTGATTTTATTCTATCCAAAGATGTTCCGTAGCCTCTAACATTCCAAACTAGCATGTTTCCTATTATGTTGTATTTAATCATTTAAAACATGAGGTGGTTGCTTTCTGTGAAGATCTAAGGTTTCTTGATTTAACAGCAAAGGCTTTACTGTTAATTGATTGCTTTTCCTAATTCTTATCAATTTTATCCGAGAGTGAGATAGGTATTGGTTTGTGTGTGCTAACCTGTGACCGTGAGCTGTGATCTACCTTTGTGCTCTGATCAGTTAAAGCTTGAGCTCCCTTCTTTACCTCAATAAGCACTGACTGAGATTTGGTGGGAGAGGATGAAGATTTTGACAAACGAAGGTGATAAAACTGAAACAAAGAGAGAGTTTCAATATTTAAATACAAGGAAAGGAAACAGTAAAATCGAGGAGAACAGACTGTTCAAAAGCACAATGATGAAGTTCTAACACAAAGTAGGTTACCTTTTACATATACCAAAGAGGCGGTAGAAGGTGAATAGATAGCGCACTAAATGAAGCCACTTAATTTATATTCCCCATTTATGACATAAAGTAATAACAAACGTCAGGAAAGTCTAGAAACAAACAACGAAAAAGGCTGATAGAATCGTTGCTCTTTCGAACTTAATCTTCACTACAATTATTAACAATAAAGATAAGAAATTCAAAATTTCAAAGCTGAAGAGTTGGTGAAGAATGAATTGTATTAGCCACAACGCTATTAATATTTCACAATTTTTACGAAGGTAAAATCAAATGCCGACAAGGCTGTTGATATAAAACTTCAGTTTGCATTTAATCACTTCGAGGAAATTACTCCATGCCGCTTAGTCTTCATGGATGGGGGGCTTATGGTGCATACCTAGCCCAAATAAGTAGTAATCCTAAAACCACAAGCGGGCCTGAAGCGAACTAGTGAAGTGATCTGGGCCAGAAGGACCCAGAGTAAGTGGACTCAATCCACGAACTAGGAATAGTGGGGACCTTGGTCAACTATCAGCCACAAACTATGTTTCTCGGTTCCACAATCAGACACACGATGGCCATTTTGGATAAAATTGGGCCACATTTGTAATGTACTATAAAAGGAAGAAGAAGGGTACGAATCCAGGTAAGTACAACTAAACTAAAGAAGCCTAATTCTGAAAAGGAGGTTACTAACTTGAATGTCAGAGTTGTTTCCCCGGAACCACTTCTGGGATCTCTTTTTTAGGCACACCTTGGTGAACCACGATCAACCAGCTGGATTGGAGAATACCACAACAATGAGCATTCTCAACAATTAGAAAACTTTTGAGGTTACCAAATATCCAAGCTTTTCCTTCCTGTCTCATTGCCTTCCTTCACTCATAAATCCAGCTCCATGCTCTTCAAATTGCTAAAATATCATGGAAAAATACACCCGTTGAAAGAACAAAAAAAATAATGAAAATAACAACAAAAATTCAAATTGAAACAACATCGACGGAAACTCACAAATGACGACCTGGATGATCAAAACCAAGTTTATTTAACATCGTCGGCACGACTTACTCCCCTTTTTGGAGCTTACTCACAAACCAAATCAAGAAGATCAACATCATCTCCCTTTTCCGGCACAAACTCTTGTGGTAAAGTTTCAGAGGGTGTACATTGACCTTGAAGGTATTGGACTTAGCTCGATCTGGGATTTCCACCGCACCATGCGGGAATACCTTTACCACCTCAAAAGGACCAATCCACACAACCTCAATTTACAAAGAAATAGGCGAATGCGGGATTGAAATAGGAGGGCCTTTTGACCCACATCAAATTCCTTCCTAGTGATCATCTTGTGCATCACACCTTTTTCTTCTCCTTGTAGATCTCGACATTCTTATAGGACTCCCTTCGGATCTCCTCTAATTCATGTAATTGTACCTTCCTATGCAACGAGCCTTATCTAAATCAAGGTTAAATTCTTTGACCGTTCAATAAGCCTTGTGCTCTATTTCCCCCGGTAGGTGACATGACTTACCAAAGGTTAACCAATATGGTGACATACTAATCAGTGTCTTGTAAGCCATCCTATATGCCCACAAGGCATCATTCAACCGAGAACTCCAATCCTTTTGGTTGGGAAAAAACCATTTTTTGAAGGATGGACTTGATTTCCCTAGTGGAAACTTTAGCTTGGCAATTGGTTTATGGGTGATAGGCAGTGGATGTCTTGTGTGTAATGCCATATTTCCAAAAGTGACTATATTGTCCGGCTGCAAAAATGGGTGTCACGGTCTCTAATCAAGGCTCAGGGAACCCTAAACCTAGAGAAGATGTTATCTTTCAAGAAATCTGCAACCACTTTGGAAACATCGGTTCTAGTGGGTTTTTCTTCAACCTACTTCTACACATAATCAATGGCAAGAAGAATATATGTAAAGCCACAAGAATTAGAAAAAGTTCCCATAAATTCAATGCCCAAACATCAAATATTTCAAAATACAAAATAGACCTTTGAGGCATTTCATTCCTAGAGGAGATATTTCCTACTTGTTGGCATTCATCAGAAGATTTGCAAAAGGTATATGCATGTTTATTCAATGTAGTCCAATAAAAACAACTTTCTAAGACTTTTCTAGTGGTCCTCTTTACTTCAAAATGACTGTCACATGCATAAGAATGACAAAACGCAGTAATTGAATGCACTTCTTTACCAGGGATACATTTTCTAACAACTTGATTCACACAATGTTTCCAAAAAAGGGGATCCTCCCACACATAATATTCAGCATCACTTCTTAACTTATCTCTTTGATTCATAAAAAATAGGGAGGAAATTACTGGAGACAAGGTAGTTTACAATGTCGGCATACCAGAGTTGGAGGTCTCTGATTGCGAACAATTGTTCATCGGGGAACTCCTCCTGTAGTTGCTCCTTCGTTGATGAATTTACCTCAACTTCATGGCATAGAGTCAATCGGCTCAAATGATCAGCCATAAGGTTCTCCGCGCCCTTCTTGTCTCACACCTCCAACTCAAACTTGCTCAAAAGCATGATCCATCTAATCAATCTTGGCTTGGCCTCTTTCTTCGTCATCATATGACGAAGCACTGCATGGTCAGTGTACACAATATCTTTTGTACCATGCAAATAAGATCAAAATTTTTCTAAATAAAATACCACTGCTAGCAATTCTTTTTTGTGGTGAAGTAGTTCCTCTAGGCCTCATTGCGGAACATGGATGCATAGTAGATAGCGTGAGGAACTATCCCCACCCTTTGACCAAGTAGTGCTCTGACAGTGTAATCCTAGCATCACACGGATCTCAAGGGCAAAGACCAATCAGGGGGCTGAAACTAACCTTTCCTTCAATGTATCTAATGCCCCTTTACAACCCTTGTCCACAACAAATCCACCTCCTTTTGCATCAACTTGCACAAAGGATATGGAATCTTTGAAAATTCCTTGATGAACCGGCGGTATAATCCTGCATGGCCAAGAAAAGAGTGCACTTCGTACAAATTAGTAGGATAAGGCAAAGTTTGAATTGTGTCTATATTTTCCTTGTCTAACTCAATACCCTTAAAGAAGACAACATGGCCTAAGAAAATACCTTGCTCTACCATAAAATGACACTTCTCGAAATTGAACACAAGATTAGTATCAATGCAACGTTTATGAACTTGTGCTAAATTTTCTAAACAAATGTCAAAAGAATTACCATGAATGGTGTAGTCATCCATGAACACCTCTAAAATAATTTCAATGAATTCCGAGAAAATGCTTACCATACACCTTTGGAAAGTGGTGAGGGCGTTGCATAGCCCAAAAGGCATACGCTGGTAAGTAAGCGTACCAAAGGGGCACGTGAAGGTTGTCTTCTCTTGGTCCTCTAGTGCAATGGCCACTTGAAAATATCCTGATTACTCATCCAAAAAGCAATAGAATGGGTGACTTGCAAGCCGCTTGAGAATTTTATCAATGAATGGCAATAGGAAGTGATCCTTCCAGGTTTCCACATTTAGCCTTCGGTAGTCAATGCAAATGCACCACCCATTTTGGACTTGAATGGGCACCATTTCACCCTTTTCATTCTCAACTACTGTAAACCCACTCTTCTTGGGTACCATTTGAGTTGGGCTCACCCATTTACTATCAAAGATTTGATAGATCATACCTGCTTGAAGCAGCTTGAGGATTTCAGCCTTCACCACCTCCATCATAGGTGGGTTCAATAGATGATGGGGTTGCCGTACGGTTATTGAATCCTTCTCCAAAAATATTTGATGAATGAAAGTGGATGGACTTAGCCCTTGATGTCAGAAATATTCCATCCAATTGCTTCCTTGTTCTCCCACAACATCACCATTAACTTCTCCTCTTGCTCTTTGGTGAGCTTACTTGAAACGATAACCAGGACCATCTCCCCTTCCCCCAAGGAATACATACTTGAGGTCACTTGGCAAAGGTTTAAGCTCAACAACCTAGGGTTTTGTGCAAAGTACCTAAGTTGAGGCTTTCATACAAAGAGTACGGAATCATATTTATTGATGCACCTAGATCAAGCATGGCTTTTTCTAATGTGTGTTTCCTATGATGCAAGGGGTTGTCAACATGCCGGGATTGCTACACTTAGGGGGTAACTCTTTTTGACACAAGGCGGAAACATGCTCATTTCTCCCATTTTTCAACTTATTCTTGCCTTTTTTCTTTCTATTTACAACACATAATTCCTTAAGAAATTTAGCATAGCTAGGAATTTTTTCAATGGCCTTCAAAAGAAGAATATTTATCTCACATCTACGATAGATTTCGTAGATGTCCTTGTTTTTCTCCTTCCTTCTCTTGTCTTTCAAAGCTTTCAAAAATGGTGGCTCTGGCACATATGGAGGAATTTCCACCACATTTTCCTTCTTGTGGGGGGGGGGGGGGGAAGGTTTGAGAATGGAGGTGGATTTTTCAACAATGACCTCCTCTTCCTTATCCTTCTCCTTCCTTGCTTTCTCCTTGGATAATTTCTCGGCTTTTTCATACACCTCAACCCTTCTAGTCTTATCTTTGACAATTTCACCACCCGGGGGAGTGCCAAATTCTTTACCACTTCTCAAAGAGTTAGCACTAGAGTTTTGGCAGGGATTCAATTCCGGTTGGGAAGGAAGCTTTTCCTTTTCCCGTGCCTCCATCCGATTCATGACTTGTGCTATTTGGTTCACTTAAGTTTCCCAGTTTTTCATACTTTCCTTGGATTTGTCTTGGAATTCGTTAGCCTTCTCTGCACACATAGTCAACCGTCCAATGTCTTGTAAAACTTCACTTTTGAAGCACGAGCTCTCCTCTTGATATTGGGGCTTGTCTTGAAGCCTTTGGCATTGTTGTTAAGGGGACTAATATTTTTGTTGAAGACAGCGATACAGTTGATAATTTCGACCTCCTTGAGGGTTTCCATATGGGAGATTTGGGTGATCTCTATTACCCACATTGTAAGGTCAATTTTGGTAGCCTTACCCACCTTGGTACCCTTGATATCCTTAATAGCCATGCCCACCTTGATAACCTTGGTAGCCTTGCCCACCTTGATATCCAGTGTCACTAACCTCCTCGGCATAATCATTTTCCAAATTAGGGCATGCGTTCGTAGGATGCGCCGATGTACAAATTTTACAAGACTTTACATGTCGTACATTTTGGAACTTGGTCATCAAAGACTTCACCATAGAAGTAAGGGCCGAGACTTGATCCTTGAGATTTCCATTGTTGGAAGGAGTACTTGTGGTGTTGGGATTTTTTCTTCTCAAATCTGCCATCGAACTAAAGTTGCTCGACTCCTCAGCTAACTCCTCAAAGAGCTCCATAGCATCCGTCAAAATCTTATTCCTAAGGGTACCACAACAAGCTCCCCTTACTAGTCTTTGGTCGTCATCAAGAAAACCATTGTAAGAAAAATATACCAAGTCTCTCTGAAGAAAAATATTGCAAACTTTTTATGCTTCTAGGTGGTAGGTAGTGGAGCAAATCCGTTGCACCATCCCTCAATGTGAATGGGAATGCCTTCAATTTGTAGAGGTCTTCATCTACTCTGTGGGGAACCATACCACTACACAAAAAGTGAAATTCCCAAAGATATTTTTTTTACATTTTCCCCTTACCTACCAAGAAATATAGGTGGTAGCTTTATAATCTGCTTCCTTTTGCGTACGTTAATGATGCATTGGCATACTTTTCAGTTACTTTTACTTGGTGGATTACCAGTATAAGATGAGTTTACGTGACAAACGGTTTAGATGGCCATGTTTGGTTTTCTTGTCTAAATCCCACATTTTGTTGACTTAATTAGTACTAATGGACATCTTGTATCCATGGGCTCCTTGATCTTCCTTACGATCATCTTTAGTACGTTTCCCACAGTACTTTTTGTTAGTAGAGATGAAAGCCATTCAAATTAGAATGGTAGTAGATGAATTCCACTATCATCAATTCATGGTAGAAGGAGATTGAAGCCAAAGATAGACGGAAATAGATTTTATAGTGGCCAACGAAGAAACGAGGAATTTTTTTCTAATGAGTTGTGCTTAAGCACGAGAATGGCCCTAGAGGAATTAGCCTTCAATGCTGGTTCCATTGGATTCGTCTTCTCGAGTGCTACAAAATTGACTACTAAAAATCTCAAATCGGGCTAATGGTTCTCTCGGCCATTGCACCAATGAATTGGGATTTTCCATTCATGGTTTTACACAAATAGCATGTGCCAAAGGAGATTCCCCATGCCAAGGAGAACAGCGCGAAGCTATGTTTCAACCCACACCAGAGGCATCGAGCCACCAGCACAAAGTGAATAACCCCCCTAACGCGGCTAAGTATGGGTGTATGACATCCATTTTTAGGCATCCCACATCGTCCCAAGTCCATTATCCCAAGACTAGCATACAGGGTGTGGGAAGTCACATGGCCCGTGCCAAAGTTTCTGAGAAAGCACCCTTACTTACAATGACCCATGCCAAAAGCTACGGGCACTGATCAGGACATTAAATTTCAGTGCTCTAACAGTGCCCCGGAGTAGACGATGTGACCCGCTATAGATGGCATAGCCCATAGCAGATGACATGGCCTGCAGTAAACGATGCAGCCCGCAATAGACGATGTAGCTCATGGGTAACTTTTACCCAAACTTGGTAGGGTATTTTGTGCAAGAATGTTTAACGATAGGAGATAAGAAGAGTGGAAAAATCTCCATGGGAGGCATGGTTGGTCTTTGGGCAGAGTATCTAGGTCATCAAGTCTCACAAAGGGCTCTAGCTAACTTGGGGAGATCGGGCACATGGTACAACATAAAGAAGTTAGCAAAGGCATCCATGGTGAGACTGATGATATCAGTGGGTAGATATGTATGGCTCTATGGTGGAGCGAGCACGTGTAGCTTTATAATTCCTCCACAACTGGAGGGCACCACCATTGATTCTTCCACAAGCTTGGATGACCTACTCATTTCGCCGGAATGGAAATTTGAGAAGAAGTTCTATAGAGTTATAGCCAAACTGAAGATAGATGTTGAGGGGCCGAGGGAGAGTCCACTCCAAGAGTACCTCCTATTCATTCTCGCTTAGTCACGGACATCATTAACCACTTGCATTCACTTTGGGACAATCTTTCGAGATCTACTTAAGTGTTACAAGAGGTAGTCCAAGCAATAGGAGGGTTGCGCTCGCAAGTGGAAAATCTTAGCTCAAGGGTGGAAAGCATTGATGCCACACTTCAAGAAGCCAAATACATGGATAGGAGCTTCACGAGTCACGAGGATGAAGGCCCTTGGGGGCCACGAGAGTGAATATCACTATTCTCCATACCTCACCTGTGTTTTGATATGTTTTTTATGCATTGGACTCTTTGCATAGGCAAAGTGTGGGGAGGAGTAGTGACCACTTAGGGAATTTTCATATTTGGATTTCCTCAGTGCATTTCATGATTTTCTTTGGTAGTTTTTCTTCTTGTTAATTTATGATGTTGGTTTTTTTCATCCATAAACATTTATTCTCTCTCATCCTTTCCGCTTCTCTCCACCTCCAACCACTATTCACCGACGATAACGTCTTTCTTTCCGCTTCTTCTATGGCGGAGCCACCGCAGGATCGCAGTGGCACGGCTCCGAATCATAGTTTCCTTCAGGCCCTCAACACTAAACCAACCCCGCTCCTCTCCTCACTCCCTTCCACACCCTCCATTAAATCAGTCACGGAATACAAGGGTAAGATTGCGTGTATAATCACCCCGGAGGAGGTCGCGCAACTGTCAGCTCACTACCAAAATGCTTTGATTGGAAAATTCGCCAGACTCAAGCCTTCAATGGAGTTCCTGAACGAGGCTTTCAAATCGGTTGGTTTTAAAGGAAGATTCCAACTCGGCTCTATCGACTACCGACATGTCCTAATCCGATTTGAAGACCCAGAAGATTTTCAGCGGTGTTGGATGAAATCACAGTGGGTGTTCAAAGGTGCATATATGAAGGTATTCAAATGGACCCCTGATTTCTCACCAGAGGCTGAAACCTCCATAGTTCCTGTTTGGATTACACTTCATAAAATTCCCCTCTTTTGGTATAATTCTGCCATGCTAGAAATAATTGGGAATACAATAGGAAGGTTTATCAAAACTGATGCTGCTACCCTAGGTGTTACAAGACCCTCTGCTGTTAAGATATGTGTAGAAATTGATCTAATGTCCAAGCTGCATACTTCTATCTCACTGACAAACGGTATTGCTCATGAAGTTGCTGAGTATCAAATAGAATATGAACAGCTACCATTATACTGTAAACACTGCAAAAGGCTAGGTCATGAGGTTGTTGAATGTAGGATCCTCCACCCTGACCTTAGGCCCCTCACAACCATAAACAATAACTCCAAACACTCCAACCAAAAACCTCCTCAGGTTAACTCAATTTGGAAAGCAATCCCTAATAGGGAACCTAGCTCGTCTGGTATTACCCCCTCAGAGAAAGCCACTACAATCTTGGCACAGAAAGAAGACAAACTCCTCACTCCATCTTCCACAAATCAAAATGGTGATCAACCTTATTTAAGCAAGCAAATAGTGTGCCCTAGTCCTCCGTCTAAGGATACTCAGAAGAATAAGGCTTCCACTCAGCAAGCTCAAGTACTCTCTCAGGAAAACCTGGGTCCGAATATTCCTATAATATCTGATCCAGTAGTTGTCCTGATTGAAGAAGGTTCCCTCCCAATGGATTCATTAGCCTCCTCTGATCAATCAGCTCCGGTATCTCTTCTAGAAGAGCAAATGATACCAGACTCTCCGACCTCAACTCCACAAAAAGTCCAAAAATATGCTGCTGACGACATTTCAGTGCATCCAGGTAAACTGCTTATCTCTCCCGATAATCCTTTTAACACTAACAGGTTTGCTTGTTACTCTCAACCCAGATCCTCAGGAAATAGGTTTCTACCATTAATTCATGAAGAGGAGGAGAATTCAGAGCAGGCCTATGTTCAACAATTCCCTGAAAATGAGGTACAATGGGACATACCCCAGGTACAAGTTGACTTCTTACCTGAGGTCAGTTCTTCTCCAATCCCCCCCATTGTTATGACTAACATTTCACAGACCACTTCTCCTAGACACAAAAATGCTGAACCTGCTCAGGGGAAAGCTCCCACGTATTTCAATCAGATCAATAAGATTTTTACTAGAACAGCAACTAAAAGCATCAAACACAAAAAATAATGATTAGTACAACCTTAGGAATTAACATTTTAGTCTGGAACATTAGAGGCATGGATACTTCAATGTTGAGACTAGCTAGACTTATCAGAATACATAAACTGGAAATGATTTGTCTAATTGAACCTCAACATAACAACAATGAATGTGATCTCTATAGACAAAAACTTCTTTTTGATCACTGCCTGTATGCTGTTAACTGTAACATCTGGCTTATGTGGAACTCTAAGATTGACATTGCTCCTAAGGTTGATCATAATCAATTCTTCTCAGTACTGATAACTAGCCATACACTTAACTCCTCTACTGAGGCTATTTTTGTTTATGGTTTGAGGACAAGAAAGGAGAGGAAAGACTTATGGTCTGATGTTAAGACAATGACACTGTCTGATACCCTCCTAATTGGTGATTTTAATGCTATGGCCTCTATAAATGAGTACAAGGGGTCCTCCACCCCCAACCTTGGTAGCATTAATGACTTTAGTGGCTTTATTGACTCTATGGCTTTGCTCCCTATTAATACTGTTGGGAATTTTTTTACTTTGACTAATGGTAGGACAAGTATTGGAGCTAATAGACATACGGTGGAGAGGTTAGATAGAGGTTTATGCTCCTCTTAGTGGATCTCTAAATTCCCACAATCTTCCATCCAAGTTCTCAATAGGGATACCTCTGACCATTGTCCACTCCTACTCAGAATCAGTAACAACTGTCCCTCTGTCCCTAGACCTTTCAGGTTCATAAATACCTGGTTCAAGAGGAAGGACTTTATGGATTTCATTAAATTCCATTGGAGTTCTCCTTTCCAAGGTCAAGGAATGCTAATTTTTTTTCTCAAGCTGAATCACCTTAAAAAACACCTTAAACTGTGGAATAAGGAGATTTTTGGTGATATTAATGCAAATGTCATACAAGCAGAGGAAAATATGAAAGTTCAGGAAATTGAATTCGATCTTAACAGCACCCCTAGTAAGCTAATTAAATTAAAACATGCAAAAGCTATGCTTACTAGGGCACTTAAAGAGCAAAACAGTTTCTGGAAACAAAAGGCCAAATTGAGATGGTTTAAAGAGGGTGATGAGAATACAAAATTTTTCCATAATGCTGTAATGGAAAAAAGAAGTACACTTAATATCACAAAAATCAGAAGTTCTGATGGTACTTGGTTAGTTAATAGCTCTGACATAGAAAATGAAGCAATTTGTTTCTATCAAAAGCTTCTGACTGACCAGCCACACTCAGATCAGGGACTTTTCTACTCTCACTTTCTGTCCCAAATTCCCAAACTGATTACTGAGGAAGAGAATGCTTCTCTCATTAGTCCAGTGACAATTGAGGAATTAAAAAAAGTTGTTTTCAGTCTGAACAAAAGCAGTAGTCCTGGTCCTGATGGCTACACAGCAAAATTTTTTGTAAAAGCATGGGATATTATCTGTTCGGATTTACTAGAGGCATCAAATGATTTTCTTTCAAGGTCTATCATTCCTAGAGGTATTTCTAGTACTTGGATCACAGTGATTCCAAAGAAACAAACCCCTACTAGTTTTAGTGACTATAGACCTATTAGTCTTTCAAATGTGACAAACAAAATCTTCTCAAAAATACTAATGGAAAGACTCAAACCATTGATGCCTAAATTAATCAGTCCTCACCAATCTGCTTTCCTCCAAAATAGAGACATTTCTGACAATGTCATCTATGTAAAGGAAATGATCAGATTCTTGCACAAAAAAAGGCTTTTGATAGGGTAAGTTGGGCCTTTTTAAACAGTATACTTCTCAAGTTTGGTTTTCATGGGAAATTTGTTCATTGTATCATGAAAAATCTTGCAAATGCTTGGTTTTCAGTTCTCATAAATGGCAAACCTGTTGGTTTTTTTAGTGCTTCCAGAGGCATTAAACAGGGGGATCCTTTATCACCCTTTCTGTTCAACATATTCTCTAAATCATTTACTAGAAGTCTAGCCTATATTTTTGAGTCTGGAAAACTGCATTATTATTCTTTGCCAAGGAATGCTATAACTATTTCTCATTTAAGCTATGCAGATGACACTATTGTCTTTCTCAAAGCTTCTAAAAGGAACCTAATCAGAATAAAAGCATTCCTAGGAATTTTTGAGGAGGTCACTGGGCAGAAAATTAACTATGAAAAGAGTGACTGTTATGTTAGTAGAAATGCCACTCAAGCTAAACTCAGACAAATTAGGAATATACTGGGTATGAAATCAGGTGTCCTTCCTTTTAAATACTTGGGTGTTCCTATACACAGTGGTAAAATTCTCAATCTTCATTTTCAACCGGTTATGGAAATGATAGATAGGAAACTGAAAAATTGGAAAAATGTGTGGCTATCTACTGGAGGTAAACTGACCCTTATAAAGTCATGTTTATACTCTTTACCACAACATATTTGGGCAGTGATGGAACCCCCCAAACAGATTATTAAGAAAATAGAAAGAAAATTTGCTATCTTTTTTTGGGGTGAGACAGATTCAGGTCCGAAAAAATCATGGAAAAAATGGGAATCTCTTTGTTACCCTACTGAACAAAATGGATTAGGACTGAGATCTCTAGCTGCCATCATTAGAGGTTTTTCCTGTAAACTCTGGTGGAAATATCAATTAGGTGAAGCTCCCTGGACTGTTTTCCTTAACTCCCTCCCTGAATCTCACAAAAAATCTCAAAACTGGAAGAGGATATGCAAAATCAACCAATTTGCAGAATCCAATTCCAGGGTGATATATGGTCAGGGACTTTGCAATTTCTGGACTTCTAATTGGACTGATTTTGGCCCCTTAATGGACTTCTATTACCCAAATGTGACCCAAAGGCAGTGCACTGTTGCTGATTTTATTACACACAAGGACTCTCTTCTCCCACTCCTGCAGCTAGTGCTCCCTGCCCCCATCATTAATACTATCAAGTCTGTCTCCATCCATGAACACAGACCTAATAAACTAGTGTGGAAGCCTGACTATATGTTGGGAACTTTTCTGTCAAGACAGCATATCTGGAACTGAGACCCCCTACTAATGCTTTCCCTGCTCTTAGAAGTATATGGGCTAACCATATTCAGAACAAAATCTCAGTTTTTATGTGGGGGCTTTTAAATGTACTACTGCCATTTGATGATATTCTTGTGCAATTTGGCTTCCACCTCCCCTCTAAATGCTGTTTTTGCAATAATGCTGACTCTCTGCATCATTTTTTCAATACATGTGCTATCTCCTCCATGGTCTGGAAGGAAGTTCATAAAATCTGTGGTATTTCATATTTTGAATCTGAAAATCTATGGGATAGATTGGCCAGTTTCTGGGCATATACTGGTCTATCAAATCTCCACACCAGACTGATCCATACTGCACCTATCCTTGTCTGCTGGTCATTGTGGAAGGCTAGAAATAGGAAAGTTTTTGATAACCTCAATCCTCATTGTCATACTATCATTAAAGAGGTCAAAGACAACATTTATTTATCTTTTACTGCCTTTCCCATTGACATATCAAGACAGATTGACTATGAACTTGCTTCAGAAGGTTATATTCCACCGATTTTTAAGCCTCCAAAACCTCCCATTATCACAGTTACCTGGCAGAAACCTAAGTTGGGCATAAAGATCAATGTTGATGCCTCATGGCATCACTCCAAAAAGGCTGGCATTGCGGTCATCATAAGGAATAAGTATGGTTTTGTTCAAGCCAAGGGGTACTTTGTTACTGCAGTTTCCCCCTTGCATGCTGAAACTTTAGCTATTCAATGTGGGGTACAGTTAGCAATACCTTATGCAACTCAACAGGTTGTGATTGAATCTGACTATCTAAATGCTATTAATATGATTTTACTACCATCTGTTAGACACTGGAAATTTCTTAATCTTATGGACAGTATTCACATCTCTTTGGGTAATACTAAACTGATACACATTCTCAGACAAGGAAACCAACCTGCTGATGATCTTGCTAAGTACATGTTACTTACTAAGACTCACCAATCTTTCAGCTGGTCGAATCTGCCTGCAAGAACCAAAGGGTTACTCTGTCTAGATGACCTAGAGGTTCCTACAGTTAAATCCCCTTCTTAGGTGAACTGATGCTACTAACTGTTTTCTTATGTTTTCTTTGACAGGACCTGTGGTTTCACTGCCACCACTCTCAATCAAAGGACTTCTATTTGCTCCTAAAGCTTCAAGAAATGGTGCTGCCACTGTTTCAGCAACTCCAAATCTTCTCTGAGCTGCACCCCCACTCCTGCATTGGTGCTGTATTATTGTTTCTTGTATATTTTGTACCATTCTGACTCTTGCTCCTATTGTCCTAGTGATATAGGTGGCTAAGTGGTGTTTCGATTCGTTGATCACCGACCTGCTCCTTATTATCACTAGGTATAGTGAGAAAGTTTTACCTTGCGGTCTGTCTGATCTGCTAGGTAATTTTTGGTCCTACAAATCCATCACATTGAATTTTGGGAGCAACTGTTATTGCTTCGTGGTCTTGGCCTCCTTTAGCTTAGGAGTTATTCTTGTACTGATTGAGCAGTTAGGGCTAATTACTGCTTCTTCCTTTTATTATTATGGGTTTAGGGTGCCCAATATATATCCCTCCACCGCATGGTGGTCTTCTTTTAAAAAAAATATGATGTTGGTTTTTTTTTTTAGGGATGATTTTAATTGAACATTTGGTGGCATGACATGCTATGCTAGGCTTTCCAATTTGCATGGGATAGGATGTTTTCAGAAATTAATGGTGCATTTTTTATTTTGACTATGTTTTTTAGTATAAAGCCCACTTTTGCGGCCATTTTGTCTTATACCAAAAAAAATTGGAAAAACGTGAAAAAATGAAATAAATACAAAAACCTGGACAAGTTGAAAACTCAAAAGGGTGGCTTGGGTAACGTGAGGAAAAGGCCAGATCGGTCAAAAGGCTTGGGTAAAAATGAGTGGCTAGGCTCGGCTAGGCTTATAAACCTAGGCAAAAATGAGAGGCCTTATGGAAAAAGGTGAGAAGTGAGTACTGTGTTAAAGATTGGATGAAAGGGCTCCTACAAAAAATGAGAGAATTTGAGAGAAAACTAAAAACTAGGTTGAATGCATGCTTCTGCGGTTGATTTTTTTTGAAGACAACTCTTTGATTGCTTTTGGGATCATTTCGGAAAAAGTAAACTAGTTTAAAACTTATCTTTTTGGCTTACCTTTTTACACACTTTTCTCTTTGGTGGTTTAATTACTTATATTTTCCGGGGAGTTTGAGAGTTGTGAGATTCTTACTTTCTTGGGGGAAATAGGGAAATAGGGAAATATTGGAATAGGTTTAATGCCTCGGTTAACTGATACTTGCATGCTACATTTCACTTGATTGTTTATCATATGTTCTATTTACTTGAGGACGAGTAAAGGGTTAAGTGCGGGGTTTTTGATTTGCTTCATTTCACATGTGTTAACCGATGCATTTGGCATACTTTATAGTTACTATTACTTGGTGGATTGCTTTTATTAGTTGAGTTTACTAGAAAAGGGGTTTAGACGGTCATGTTTGGCTTTCTTGTCTAAACCCCCATTTTGTGACTTAATTGGTACTAATGGAAGTTACGTATCAACAGGCTTCTTGATCTTCCTTGTGATCATCTTTAGTAGGTCACCCATGGGTACTTTTTGTTTAAATTCTATGTGAAGGCCGTTTGTAAGGGTGGGAGAAGATATTGAAGGCCGTTTGCAAGGACGGTAGTTGAGATGAAGGCCATTCACATTAGAAGGGAAGTAGACAAAGTCAACAATCATCAATGCATGGTAGAAGGAGATTGAAGCCAAAGATAGGTGGCAACGGAGTTCATAGCGGCCAACGAAGAAACAAGGAATTGTGCTCCAATGAGTTGTGCTTAAGTCCTAGAACGGTCTGAGAAGAATAAGCCTTGAAGGCTTGTTTTATTGGATTTGCCTTCTTGAGTACCACAAAATTGACTTATAAAACACTCAAATTGGACTAACAGTTCTCCAGTAGCAAAAGAAACTAGCTCAGCCAGCCAACGCACCAATGGGTCGGTGCGGCCCGTGTATGGTTTGGCACCAATGGCCCACACCAAAGGAGATGCCCTGTGCCAAGGAGTCCAGTGCAAGGCTTTGGTGCGTCTCACACCAGAGGCCATGGGCTACCAGCACAAAGTGAAAAACCCACCACTCGGGTAAGTATGGGCACTGGATAGCCCATTTTAGGCATGTTGCACCGTCCGAAGTCCATTATGCCAAGAACAGCATGTGGGATGTGGGAAATCATGAGGCCCAGGCCAACATTTCTGAGCGAGCACCTTTTGTGACCACATCTCTAGCCAATAGCCTCAGGCGCGGATGAGGATTTTAACTTTTAGTGCTTTGACAGCACCTCGCAGCAGACGACGAAGCCTATGCCAGGTGTTAGATGTGACCCACGCTAAGCCTCGTACCCCGTATGAGATGAAGATTCATGCCACGCCCAATAACTGGTGTGTTGCACCCATAAAGCAACACGGCCTGCACCAGTTCTTACTCCCCGTGCTAAGTACATACCTCAATTTTGGTAGCCTTGGCCACCTTGGTACCCTTGATTTCCTTGATAGCCTTGCCCACCTTGATAACCTTGGTAACCTTGCTCACCTTGATATCCAATGTCACTCACCTCCTTGATATAATTATCTTCAAAATTAGGGCAAGCGTCCATAGCATGCCCTGATTAAGAAATTTCACACAACTTTACATGTGGCACATTTCCAAACTTAGTTACCAAAGACTTCACCATAGATGTAAGGGCCGAGACTTGATCCTCAAGATTGCCATTGTTAGAAGGTGTACTTGTGGCGTTGGGATTTTTCCTTCTCAAATCTGCTCTCGAACTAAAGTTTCTTAACTCCTCGGCTAACTCCTCATAGGGCTCCATAGCCTCCGTCAAAGTCTTGTTCCCAATGGTACCACCACAAGCTCCCCTCACTAGTCTTTGGTCCTCATCAAGAAGACCACTGTAAAAATAATATTCCATGTCTCCCTCCGAATACCCATGGTAAGGGCAACTCGAGAGAAGCTTCTGGAACCTCTCTCAATATTCATAGAATGACTCTTCATGCCATTGGAGGATGTTGCTAATGTCCTTCTTCAAGGCGGCATACTTTGAGGTCGGGAAGTACTTGGCGGGAAATTATTTCTTCATGTTAAGCAAACTTTTGATGCTTTAGGGTGGTAGGTAGTGGAGACAATCCCTTGCATCGTCCTTCAATGTGAATGGGAATGCCTTCAATTTGTAGAGGTCTTCATCTACTCTGTGGGGAACAGTACCACTACACAAAAGTGAAATTCCCAATGATTTCTTTTTTCATTTTCCCCTACCAAGAAATATAGGTAGTAGGTTTATGATCTGCTTCATTTTTCCTGTGTTAAACGATGCATTTGGCATACCTTTTAGTTACGTTTACTTGGTGGATGTCTAATATTAGTTGATTTTACGTGACAAGGGGTTTAAACAGCCATGTTTAGTTTTCTTGTCTAAATCCCACATTTTGTTGACTTAATTGGTACTAATGGAAATCTTTTATCCACGGACTCCTTAATCTTCCTTGTGATCATTTTTTGTAGGTTGCCCATAGTTACTTTTTGTTAGTAGAGACAAAGGCCATTCACATTAGAGTGGTAGTAGATGAAGTCCATGATCATTAATTCATGTTAGAAGGAGATTGAAACCAAAGATAGGTGAAAACAGAGTTCATAGCGGCCAACGAAGAAATGGGGAATTGTGGTCCGATGAGTTATGCTTAAGTCCGAGAATGGTCTGAGAGGAATAAGCCTTCAAGGCTGGTTCCATTGGATTTGTCTGCTCGTGTACTACAAAATTGACTACTAAAACTCTCAAATTGGGATAATGGTTCTCTCGACCAACACACCAACGAATCGGTGCGGGCCATGGATAGTTTGGAACCAATGGCCCATGCTAAAGGAGGTGCCCCATGCCAAGGAAACTAACGCTAGGCTATGGTGCAACCCGCACCGGAGGCCACAAACTGCATCAAAACATGAAGAAACCCCCCTCCCCTAACGCGGCTAAGTATGGGTGAGGGTCATCCCATTTTAGGCGTCCCACAACGTTCCAATTCCATTATGCCAAGACCAGCATACAGGGTGTGGGAAATCACACGGCCCGCACCAAAGTTTCTGAGCGAGTACCCTTGCTGACCATGGCTCGTGCCAACAGCCATATGTGTGGATTAGGACTTCAAGTTTCAATGCTATAACAGTATCCCGCAGCAGACGATGCGACCCGCAACAGAGAATGCAGCCTACAATATAGGAAGCGGCCAGCAGCAGACGATGTCGCTAGCAGCAGACGATATGGCCTGCAGCAGACGGCGCAGCCCACAGCAGACGATGTGGCCCTCAGCAGACGATGCAGCCCACAACAGATTACACAGCCTGCACCATATGTCAGGAGTGACTTGCACAAGCCTCGTGCCCCAAAAAAGATGAAGATCCATTCCATATTCAGGAACTGGCACCCCGTGCCTATGGAGCAACATGGACAGCGCTAATACTTGTGCCCTGCGCCAAATACATACCACGGGCCGTATCATCCATGATGTCTCACGTCGAGCGAAGGTTGAGTTAGGGTTTACCCTATTTTGGCCTATTTTTAGGACCAATCTCCTACTACTATAAATAGAACCTTTTTCTACTAGGTTTTTATATCTCATTCTTAATTTTCAAGAGTAGTTGATAGACTCTCTCCTTAGGACAAACTTTATATTTTTCTTCTTTTAATTTTTCTTTGATCCTAAGATATGGAATTCAAATCTTTATTTGAATTCCAAGTCAAGGGAGTAGTTTCCATAGCTTGGGGATAAATTGTAGTGACTTGGTAATCTATATGCTTTTTGAGATTCTCTAGTTCATCCTAATTTTGTGTTCATGAATATTACACCACATATATAGCACACACTTTGGGATGTATTCATTCTAGGCACAAATATCGATGCCCCTCTTGGGAAGAGAAACCTGGTTATTTGAAAGGGTGTAGGAGAACGCGCCTGAGTAAGTGTGTGCACAGGATATTGGAGGTCACTCGGATCCACTTACCATCACACAACTCTTAGCATCCTTTATAAAGTTGTCTGAGAGGTGGGTATAGATAGCTAAATCAAAGCAAGCTAAAGTTACAAGAAACCCTAGTATCATTAATAAGATGCCTAGGACCCTTGGCCTACTTCATACAACCCTTAGGCCTAATTGATAGGACCCGAGGGGAGTATAGCATTTGTGGTGGAAGCCCATGACGTAATTACACGTGGGAGAATCAGACCTACATGAACAGTCGGACCTTGTTGTACTCCCCTAAATATGATGGCAATGTCGATGGAGGGTTGCGAGATCACCCATCTTATAGGGATGGGGAAGTGTATGCCATCAGCCACACCACATGTTATAGACACTCTATTAGGTTTGTTTGGATCTCCATGTGAATGAATCAAGGATAGAAGCATAAGATTTACCAAGGTTCTCAATGATTCCCCCAAGTTCTTAGCTAATACTGTAGTTGTGTTTTTACTTTTCATGTTTTGTAGTTTATAGCTAGAAAAACTAACCCCTCCTATTTGCATGTTTTCTTTACTAGTTATTCCTTTCACTCGTACAGATTGACAACCCGTATGAGGTTGGGTTTTGAGTTAATACATTTGACCAAGCATCTCTATGGACAAACCTAGGGCTTACCGCTAACTACCCTATAGGTAGTGTAGTAGTAGGAATGGGGTGAAGAACTATCAATTTCTATCTTCGAACCCTCAGCACCTCCAATCGGGTTAACTTCTAAGCTATGGTTTTTAATGACCCCGGGGGGAGGCAGGTCAGAATTTTTTTTCCGTTGTCGGGGATGCAATCATTCTAGGTATCAACTTAGACATAACGCATTTGTAGGGCAGCTAGTATTGAATTTATCTATTTTTGTTCTATTTGCATGATGTTTGAAAAAGAAAATTTTGAAAATTCCTAAAAAGAGATATTTCACAACATTGAGACTTTGTATTTTCTATCCTTTGTGAATGATCTATCATGTGATACTATTCTTCTTGAGCATGTTTTTTTTCTAATTTGAACAAAGATACTTCACCACGGTATCTCATGTTTAATGTGCATATGGGAAAGAAGCGGACCTAGGAATTAAGAAATCCTAAGCCTCTTCCAACCCCCAAGCTCAATAAGAATATATCCACACTTGAGAAGAACGGGTTTACTTGGTTCATCACTCCAAAGGTAAAAGGTAAACCTAGGATGATATGGCGACCCACACATTGTGATGTGGTCATTGGTGGTGTCAAGGATGGAGATTCTTGTGACCCACCAAGACACTCTTTTTATTTTCAAATGATTAAGGGAAAAATATGTCGCGAGGGTGACAATAAATATACACTGTATCTTTTTGTTTTGTGTTTTGATCAGTGAGTAGATAGTGTTTGCATGAATCTTGTTTTCTATGTGGATTTTTGAAATATAACTCCTTTTTGTTTGGAAATTTGAGCTTAAGATTCATAACCCTATATTTGTGACTGGGGATTTTATGGGTTTATCCAACATTTTCAGGACAGTAGCCCGGAGACAGAGGAACTTGAGAGAGCCAAAGAGGAGTATTTTGGAGATGGGGTTTTCTTGCAAGGACACCTTGGTGGCTCGAGGTTTACTCAATCCGGTCACTTACACGTTGAGTCGAGTAGGTCTAGAAGGGTTTCTCGAGGAACACTCCAAGACGTGCATTAGGTGGACCCTAGAGTTCCTAGCTTCTCTATGGCCGGTCGTAGATGATGATGGACACAAGGTGATCAAATTCAACTTGGAAGACAAGGAGTACAAGATTACCCACCGGGATGTATTGCGAGCTTTTGGGTGAAGGTGTGGCAAGGAAATCTAGAAGGCATGCCATAAAGGGTTACCTTTCTCTCTTGGGAATTTTTGGGTGCAACAGACGGGCACAGATTGGAAGGACCTGTGTAAGAGTACCGCTATAGTTCATCCGACATTCCTTTATGTTCATCTTTTGTTGGCTATGGGATTCTTTTTCCACGGTGAACAAGCGCAATGCCCAGGTTCGGATGTTTATTGCCTTTGGGCAATAACTCCCAAGGGTAAATTTTACCCAAACTTAGTAGGGTATTTTGTGCAGAAATGTTTGGCGATGGGAGACAAGAAGAGTGGAAAAATCTCCGTGGGAGGCATGGTTGGTCATTGGGAGGATTATCAAGGTCATCCAGTCACACAAAAGGCTCTAGCTAACTTAGTGAGATCAGGCACAACGTACAACATAGAGAAGTTAGCGAGGGCATCCATGGTGGGACCGACGACATTAGAGGGTAGATATGTATGGCTCTATGGCTAAGTGAACATGTGTAGCTTTGTGATTCTTCTACAACCAGAGCGCACCGCCATTGTTCATAACACAAGCTTGGATGACCTACTCATTTCACCAGACCAGAAATTTGAGAAGGAGTTTTATAAAGTTATGGCCAACCAAGAGATAGATGTTGAGGAAGCTGAGGGCAAGTCCACTCTAAGAACATATCCTAGTTTCTCTCGGTTATTCACGGACATCATTGACCACTTACATTCACTTGGGGACAATATTTTGAGTTCTAATCGCAAGAGGTAGTCTAAGCGATAGGAGGGATGCACTTGCAAGTAGAAGATCTTAGATTATAGATGGAAACCATTGAGGCCACACTTCAAGCAACCAGATACATGGATAGGAGCTTCACGAGTCACGAGGATGAAGGCCCTTCGGGCCGCGAGAGTGAGTATCACTATTCTATATAGAATGCATGTTTCTACGGTGGATTATTTTTTAAGACAATTCTTTGATTACTTTTGGGATCATTTCAGAAAGATAAAGCTAGTTTAACACATATTTTTTTGGCTTACCTTTTTACACACTTTAATTTTTTGTGGTTTGATTACTTATATTTTCCAAGGATTTTGAGAGTTGTGAGATTCTTACTTTCTTGGGGGAAACGGGGTTATCTTTGAATAAGTTTAATGCCCCGGTTAACTGATTCTTGCACGCTACATTTCACTTGATTCTTTATCTTGTGTTCTATTTACTCGAGGATGAGTAAAGGGTTAAGTGTGGGGAGTCTGATCTACTTCATTTCACGTGCGTTGACCGATGCATTTGGCATACTTTATAGTTACTATTACTTGGTGGATCGCTAGTATTAGTTAAGTTTACGTGAAAAGAGGTTAAGGCGGCCATGTTTGGTTTTCTTGTCTGAATCCCCCATTTTGTTGACTTCATTTGTACTAATGGAAATCTTGTATCCACGGGCTCCTTGATCTTCCTTGTGATAATCTTTAGTAGGTCACTCGTGGGTACTTTTTGTTTACATTCTATGTGAAGGCCATTCGTAAGGTTGGTAGAAGATATTGAACCCCGTTTGTGAGGACGGTAGTAAAGACGAAGGCCAGTCACATTAGAATAGAAGTAGACAAAGTCCACGATCATCAATGTGTGGTAGAAGGAGATTGTAGCCAAAGATAGGCAGCAATGGAGTTCATAGCAACCAACGAAGAAACAAGGAATCGTGGTCCGATGAGTTGTGCTTATGTCTGAGAACGGTCCAAGAATAATAAGCCTTGAAGGCTTGTTCCATTGGATTCTTCTTCTCGAGTACTAAAAAATTGACTACTAAAACTATTAAATTGGACTAACGGTTCTCCTGTAGCAAGGAAAACTAGCTCAACCGACAACCCCACCAACGGGTCGGTGCAGGCCATGCATGGTTTGACACCAGTGGTCCATACCAAAGGAGATGTTCTGTACCATGGAGACCAGTGTTAGGCTACGGTGCGACTCGCGCTAGAGGCCACGGGCCGCCAGCACAAAGTCAAGAACCTTCCATACATTGATGTATAGGGCGCGGAATGGCCCATTTTAGGCTTCTAGCGCCGTCCAAAGTCCATTATGCGAAGACCATCGCGCGTGTTGTGGGAAATCACACGACCCAGGCCAAAGTTTTCGAGTGAGCACCCTTTCTGATCACGGCCCGCACCAATAGCCAAGGGCACAGATCAGGACATCAAGTTTTAGCGCTCTGACAACACCTTGCAGCAGACAACGCAGCCTGCAGCAGACGATGTGACACAAAGCAGATAATGCAGCCTGTGCCAGGTGTCAGATGCAACCCGCGCAAAGATTCGCATCCCGCACAAGATGAAGATCCATGCCAAATCCAGGAACTTGCACCCTATGCCCATGAAGCGACATAGCCCACTCCAATCCTAATGCCCCGTGCCAAATACATTCCACGGGCCGCATTATCCGTGATGCCTCGTGCTGAGCAGAGGCTGAGCTAGGTTTTAACCTATTTTGGCTTCTTTCTGGAAAATGTTTAGGACCAAACTCCTACTAATATAAATAGACCCTTTGTCTACTTGGTTTGTTATTGTTCATGCTTCATTTTAAAGATTAGTTGGTAGACTCTCTCCTTAGGAGAAACTTTATCTTTTTCTTCATTTTATTTTTCTTTGATCCTAAGATGTGGAATTCAAATCTTTATTTGAATTTTATATCAAGGGAGTAGTTTCCATAGCTTGGGGATA
The DNA here is from genome assembly GCA_037428765.1 of Rubia yunnanensis. Classification (NCBI taxonomy): domain Eukaryota; kingdom Viridiplantae; phylum Streptophyta; class Magnoliopsida; order Gentianales; family Rubiaceae; genus Rubia; species Rubia yunnanensis. The sequence continues at coordinate 54,313,216 of CM075061.1, forward strand.
AATTGTAGTGGCTTGGTAATCTATATGCTTTTTGAGATTCTCTAGTTCCTTCTAATTTTGTGTTCATGAATATTACACCACATATATAGCACACACTTTGAGATGTATTCATGCTAGGCACAAATATTGATGCTTCCTTGGGAAGAGAAACCTGGCAATTTGAAAGGGTGGTGGAGAATGTGTCTGCGTGAGTGTGTACACGGGAGATTCGAGGTCACTAAGATCTGCATACCATCCCACCAGTCTTAGCCAACTTCGTAAAGTTTTCCGAGTTAATAGTAAAATAATGAGTATGATAGAGAAAATCAAGTGAGGTACAAGAATAGTAAAAAGTGATTTCTTACCATTGTGGAGAAGAAAATAAGTGGTTTCTTAGAGTGATGTTGAAGAGAGAGAATAAGAAAAATAATATATTTAATTGGTAAGAAACCGTTAGCAGTTTCTACCACTGCACTTGGTCTTAGATTCACTCTAGAAAACAAACCATTCAGAGGGTAGAAATGGGTGTTCCCTGGTCTTTTTTGGATCATGTTGGGTGGACACAATTTATTTTCCCCTGGGCTGGCATTAATTTATTTTTGGAAATGGCGCACATATGGTCAGTGAGGGAGGGAAAGTAACTCATTCATCTTGTGCTACACTGTCAAGTTACTTCTAATTACTCATGGCTAGTTGTTACTTGGATTTGACGGAATTGAGTGATCTTCCTGAATGACATTGTAAAGTGTTAAATGGCATGTGGATATCCACTTTCCTTACATGGAAAGGATGGTTACAAAACCATCGCACAGGGCATACAAAGTATAAGTATGCCCAGTATCTTCATCCATAGGAGGTTTTATTTGTGATCTTATCTGAGAGTGCAGCATTGGACTACGGTCAGCATACTCTCACCTCACAAATAAACCACGGTTTCCAAAAAGAGATCATTATTGAAGGTCAATAAAACCCCATTATCATCATCTTATGGGTGTAATAGTAGAAGTTACTGACTACTTCACTTCACATGAAGGCCAAATCCAAATTTGGTTGCGAGGAGCTAGAGTCTACAAACGATTTCAAAGGGCGGGTCTACACCAGTTAATTTTGGTTGAAGTCTGTGGGAAATCCCTCGGTTACGTGGTTGCCAAGCATAGCCATTTTCTAATGTTGAAGACTGAGGGTAACGGACCTTGGCTAGCGAAGGGCCGGTTTACTCACCGATCGGTTATAGGCCGGAAGATCCACTCTTTTAGCCTTGGACACCGAGTATTCACGCATCGGCTTGCATGATTCTATCTGGACTTCCACATGTTTGGTTTTGCATTGAAGGCCTCGTATGTAAGAGGTAGTACCCACATTGCATTTTAGGGTGGTCTAGTGAGTTTGTTATCACGGTCATCCACCTTTTGTAGTACACTTTTGTACCATGTTTCCATGAAGGGGTTAGTATTTTGGTCCCTTGGAATTAGCACTTTTTTGCCAAGGGATATGATCTACGTTTCTTTTATATTAACGGGTGCGTTCCAATGTGTACACTCCCATCAACACTCGCGGATTCTTTTTATTTACATAAACCCTTATAGAGGTGTGCTTTCACTACCACCTCTAGTCCTTACTTCCGGGGTTAATAAACCTGTAAATGTACACAGTAAATTAAGCCTAGAAGTAGCATGGATCATTAGGACCTACATTGTGAATACTCATCCTTAGCCCATCTTGTTCCAATTAGGACATTAGTACCTTATGATAACTGTGAGGGCATTCCCCCCTAGTCGCTAAAACATGGGATATGACATTCAGGCATTATCCTACAACCCCAACCGAGTCCAAACATCACCGGAACCCATTTGCCAAGTGACCCAGTATCATCTACAGAATAACCCAACGCTAGACTACTCCTATTAACAAGCCGAGCACATGTGCCTTTAACGACCTCGTGGTTAACACCCCGTATCCCAATAGTCATGGATATGTAATACTCCCATGTTTATTCATTAGCCTAGCACTAAATCGTGCAAAGAACTAAACTAGGTGTACATTTTAATCTCATTCATCACAAAATCATATCAAGAAACATAAGAATAAATTAAGCATGATATTTTCCACGAATAAAGCTTCACGGAGCTTGTCTGAAAGGTTCATTTTAGGGACAGTCCTTCCCATGTTCTTATTGGAATAGGCCGTGCATGTCAACGCGGTATGTCTTCAGGCACTTCAATTTCTGGGCAATGTTTATATGGCACGGACCATGTCGGCTGACACGGACAGTTTTGTTTAAGAATTTCTAAACTCCCTTATTTTTTTATTTTTTTCTTCCTCCATTTTCTTGATCTTCTACCATCATGTTTGATGGCCTTATCCTTCTACCAATCTTGCGGTTAGCCTTCAATCTACAACCTTTCAATCGAATGACCTTCAATCTACTACCAACCTTGCGACTGGTCTTCTCTAATGAATGATCCATAATTTTAAACTCACAAAAAGACATCTAAACACTCATAGAGATAAAATCCCATTAGGTTACAAATATTCCACAAAATTGGGAAGTTAACATAGAAAACCTAACAAGATGGTTTTAACTCCCTATCATGCAAAACACCCATAATCCTCAATATCCGCCAATAAAAGTATACTAGAAGAGTTGTTACATGCCCTAAGAAAACATGCATTTTATGTCTCATCATTAGCCCAAAATATAGCGCAGATAGCAAAATTACATTAGAATCAATAAAATATTTCAAGCATTCCCATTTCAATAACTATATTATTAAAAATATATATAGGGCTTAGCTATGAACGTGATGATCTAACTCAGCCTGAGACGATGTACCATCATCATCCTACACCGCCTCTCTAGCATCAATAATGGCATTAAAAAGACGATGCAATTGAAAATATTTTGGAAATAAATGAAGCTACTCCATATTGGATAGCTAGCTTAAGACTTCCAAGTAGTCCATCAGAGGAAATGGGTGGCCATAATCACCCATCTTTGCCCAGGATATCCTGTCTATTTTCCTGTTACACCAGCTAGGATTCTTCTGGATCATTGAAATAAGAGGCAACTTCTTGGGTAGCTGAAAGGACCTTGTAGACATTGTTGAAACAAGCAAGGTTGCAATCAATATAGAGATTTATATGTTGCTCTGGTTCTCACACCTATCTACTATAGAGTAGACAGTGTAAAGTCCAAGTGTCATCCATAGGGTCAAATTGGTTCAATAGATAGCGTCACAAAGTTCACCCTCGGGATTCACCCCAAGTGTGTGTCAGGAAAAGAAAACATGGGGGTTCTTGCGTTAATATAATGAAACTAATAACGGCGAGCATATAAAAGATAATGAGATAAAGATATGACTAGTTAGCCTTAGTGGTATTTCCATCACATGTTTAACATATAATATTGGATCATAAAATTCTATCCATGTTTAAGAACTATAATTCAATCTATTTCCTATATCACACGATGTGGATATGTAAATTCCCTTGGACCGTCAAACTGCTGGACAACGACTCTAGCCCTCACTAGCGGGGTTAATAACCCCATGCTTAAAGACAAATGCCCTTCTATGGTAGCATGTTGAACTCGGTAGTAGCATGGATCATCAGAACCTCCACCGTGAATACCCATCCTCATCCCTTCGTGTTTTAGACACAGTACCTCATGATAACTCTAAGGTTGGTGCAATGCTTAACCACCACAAACTAAGACCTATCTCTCGGGCATTGACCGTATGACCCCTATTGGGAATTTAACAACACCCGACCCAATTGCTCGATACTCCCAAGTTTGTTTGTATCAGTGTTCCAATTACAAGACCATCATAATACTACCCTGGTATCTCACAAGGTTTGTGTCACCCCCAGTACTCATGAGGCTACAAGCAAGTTTTGTAATGTAACACTCCCAAGCTATATAGTTTTAAAGCCTAGCACTAAATCATGCAAGAATTTTACTAGGTGTACATCATAATCACATTCAATACAATAATTTCATAATAAATAGACATGAATCTAGAAGTCTCACAAATCAACTGTAAAAGCATGTTTACAAATAATCCTAATTCATAAACTAAGCTACTAAGATTAAACCCATAACATTCCGTAGATTAAATTTTATGGAAATGTGAAATAACTGAAGAGAAGGAGAGAGAGAGAGAGAGAGAGAAACTATATCTAAACTAATTATAGTCATTCTCTCTATAACCCTAGAAATATTAGGCCCTTTTATAGTGAAGAGAGAAAAGAACCAAAAGCCCAATTCTTAAACCCTAGTGTCCAGCTGTGCACAGCCCGTGCATGTTTGCACAGTTCGTGTGGTATATGGTATGTGTGCATTTGCATGGACCGTAACTAAGAAGGTCTTCTTCACCATATTTCTTAGAGCTTGGATTTGTGCCTACTGCTTGTTAGGGTTGTGCTAAATTGCATGGCCCAAGTCCTGAATTCCTTACTCCTTCCAACTGATTTCATGGGTCATGCGCATTTGCACGATCTCTGTCCTGGAGCTTCCTTAGGCATGAACTGTTTGCACGGGCTGTACAAAACTGTAAGGCCCATCCCTTCTTGATTTTTTCTGGACTTTTGGCTTCCTTCTTTGCGATCTTCAATCGTTTACCATTTTATGCTTAATGGCCTTTATTCTTCTACTAACCTTGCTATTGGCCTTCAAATTACTACCATTCTTGTGGATGGCCTTCACTCATAAGTGATCTACATTTCAAAGTCATTCAAAAAGGATACTCACAAGGGTAAAATAATGCTAGGTTCATAGTTGGCTCATAAAATAGAGAAGTTACATAAGAAAACAAAATATGATGGCTCTAACTCCCTATTGTGCAAAACCTGTCTAAATCTAACTATCCATCAACAAAAGCATTGAAAATGAGATGTTAAATGCTCTATAAAATATGTATTTAATGTCTCATCAGCATTGTCAGCGATCTTCAATACCATTTGGAAAAAAATCTTAGTTCTTTTCATCCTTGCATACCGCTGAGTGCCACCATATTTTTCAAATGGGAGCTCGCTTGAAAAAGCCGTGCATCTTCCTCTTTGGATAGCTAGAGTCACTCCTGAATAGTTTCAATCTCACACCTCAATCAATCAGCCTTTCTGGCTTTTGGCTCTATATCCTCCAATGCCCGCAATTTGGAACTGAGGGTGACAAACTATTCACTACCTACAAAGGGAGAAATACATTATACACATTCCACCAAGACACACACATACAACAATGACACATTAATGAAAATAATCACAAATCATTAAAGTAGTCTTGGCCATGGGTAGATCAATAGGAAGTGTAATAGCCAGGCTACCACCTTTATCACTAGTCTTACTACGACGGCTATGACGAGAAAGTCAACAATTCTTATCCAACTCTATCAGATCGTCCGAAGGACCATCTATGGACTGATCACACTTAGGTGATAGTGAATCCCTCTGACATCGTCTCTCCACATCTCCTAATCTACTATCACAATCAGTCACTCACTGGCCATTATTGATTATAGAAGTGTCTTGAGTCATTGTAGTGTCAATGATCTTGACACTCGAAACCACATAACTACCCCCAGCCTAGCAATGGGAAATGATAGGCGTTGTTATGGTAATGTTTTACAAGCTCATCTTTGTAAACATAAAGGAGAGAACAATGTCAAACTATTATTTTTAGAATAACACACACACACACATATGTAAATATATACACACAGACAACCCTTATACTACCGCCCGACTAACGCACTACCACCACTCAAAGATTAAGGCCCCAACCAACATCAACCCCAACATCAACCCCATCATCAATAGGAAAATCATAAAACCCTACTAATATCTTTGTATCTAAGAGGTCATTGTTTCAATCAGCATCACTCGACAGAATGCACAAGCTTTGGTCGTCTCCCAAAGTATCACTACAAGCCTAGCTACAAAGACATCATAAAAATGTTTGTAGAAGCACATATACGTTTTGCTTACCAGGAATGGAAAATCAATGATAACTCTGGTGAATATCATGGAAAAGGAAGCCCAAATTTTGGGAAAGTCCCCTAACACCTACATCACAATCCAAAATCTAGAGAAAATGCAGAAGGAATAATGAAAAAAGCGCTCAAATCCAATTCATATTTATAAGGAATAATCACAAATCTTACTTCCCAAGAAACTTACCTGCACAACTGTCAATTAATCAAGTTATTCACCCAAATTGAAAAGTGGTGTATATGTGAACAAACGATAAAAGGCCAACGGACACTAATCCCAGCCCAAGGTTATCTCATGAAAAAAGGAATGGGTCTAGCCCAAGGATAAGAGCAAGTAGGTGCAGAGCTTCTAGTCACGCCAGACTACGTGGGCTGAAGAACATGAAATAGGCAGCAAATACAAAGACCAAGAATGAAAAATGTGGGATGGTGGCACACCCACGATCTTAATTATCAAAAATCAAGGAACTATTAAGGATGTCAGTTAATAAATACAACAAGTTGTGGAGGAGCTAAGGTAAGCGTTACTACCGGTATAAATTCTAGTTCTACAAGGAGAATACTGACTTGATTGTCGAAGCCCTTCTCCTGTAATCACTTTCAGGATAAGCTTTGTAGGTGAAAAATATCTTGGAGAGGATGACTAGATTTCTTGAACAATCTTCTGCATCATTTGGCACCAACTGTGGGTGGACAAAATTTTTACTTTCATTTTTAGTCATTCAGGTGAAAAATGGTGTTCACCAATAGTGAGAGAAGGCCTTAACCACCAGTCACATGAACAGACATTGGGACACGATAGGGAAGTCTATCATCATCTGGAACATACTCCAAGTAAAGAGAAAGAGCACATCAAGGAAGAGACAAAGGAGAAGAAGAGTTTCCAAATAACCACCACGACAAAGAAAAAAGGGTGTTTGTGGTATTTTTGGAAGCAGACAAAGAAAGCCTTTATGACCAATTCCTGAGTACGCTCAAGCAAAAGCCCACAAAACCAGAAAAAGGGTAACCCAGGAGCGTGAAAACCTTAACTATGAAGAGGAGTTGCGTAACATTGTCATGGGCGATGATGCAGATAAATTGTCTCTAGCTCCACACTCGCGTGATTTTAAAATGCCAAAGGATTTTTGGTGTATATATGGCCCTACCATCAAGGGGCTAATGGCCTCCTGGCTCAGCCCAATATTAGCTTGCAACAAAGTGAAAGCATTCCGGCTCAAGACAAGGATGAAACAGGTTCACGATGAAGCACGCCAACCAAAATACACAGAACGAATAGTGAGCATGAAGGCCACGACCACAAAACATGGGGATCTTAGTACACATGCAATCTGAGCCCCTAAAACCAAGAAACCATAACCACCTTAGCCTATAAATACAATAGGCTAGACAGGAGCTAAGGTAAGCACTAATAACTAGAGAAGTCCTAATTCTTAAACGAAAGAGACTGACTTGATCGTCGAAGTTATTTCGCTGGAATCATTTCCGGGACTAACTATGTGGGTACAAAAGATCAAGATGAGGACAACCAATGACCTACCTGAATGAACCACATCATTATTTAGCGCCGACTGTGGGGACGAAAAAAAAATTCTTATGGTGTTCACTAGGAGTGAAAAAATCCATAACCCTTACTCACAAGAGCACACACTCGGACGTAATAGGGGGGTGCAACATTAACAACATTACACCCCAAGTAAAGAAAAAGAATATAGAAAAGAGGAAACAAAGGAAAAAGAAGCAGAATCCCCAAATAAGGATTTTGTCAAGGAAAGGTTGGCGTTCGCAGCATTCTTGGAAGCAAACAGAAGAGATATGTATGATAATTTTCTGAAGATGCTAAGGAAAAGACCCTCAAAGTTAGATAAAAGGATAAACTGGGAATGCGACCGTCTTGACTATGAAGAATGGCTTCGTGACATTGTTGCAGAGGATGATGCGGACAAATTGCCTCTCACACCACATCTGCAACACTTCAAGATGCCAAAAGATTTCAAGCTTCCTTTTCATGTTAAAGTCTATGATGAAAACACAGACCCAAAAAAATTCTTGCATTTGTATAGAAACAGCATGAGATTTTGTGACGTGAACTTAGAATAGTTTGTAAAGCATTTCCCATCTTTTTCTCAGGCACATCAATCACTTTGTACGCAGACCTCCCAAACGGAAGTATTAAATCTTGGTCACAATTATCGAATCTATTCCTAGGACGGTTCTACCAAATGCAGAAGTTCAATAAGACAATCACTGATCTTAATAGCATAGCGCAAAAAGGTGATGAAAGCCTCGTGGAGTACCATAACCTATTTGTCACAAAACTTTTACAGGTTCGTGACTTGTCATTTCAATCATCACTAGGGATATTGACAGAAGACGTGAGATACAGAGACTTTTATAAAGATTTGATGAAGAACATGCCTGAAAACCCAAGGGAATAACAAACGATTATTGAACAGCATGTACGAACAGGGGAAGCGAACAATTGGAAAATAGAGAAGAAGTGAGGCAAAAAGTGAGCAATGGAGGATTCACAGAAGAATTTCCTCCCAAAAAAGGAAAGGGAGCATCACTTTCAGAAGACCACAACAAGGAGTACAAGGCTCGGTATTCCAAGACACGTCCTTGACAAGGATAAGGAATGAGATCTGGCTAGCAAATAAAGATCTATTTCGAGAGCCAGCACCGATGATTACACCACCGGACAAGAGGTCTAGGGAGTTTTTTAGCGCCTTTCACAAAGATCATGGTCATCATATAAAGTATTGCAGAGATTTAAGAAGACAAATTGAAGAAAACCTAAGAAATGGTAATTTGGGCCAGTAAAGAAAAGGAGCGAGCCAATATGGGGAAGTAAGTAAAACAGCGAACCCATCTCCAACAAGCCAAGGCATAGCAATCGCAGTGGATAAAAACCAAAAGATAACTACGGCTGTAGATATAATGACAACATGGATAATGAAGCGCCAGAGACAGTCATATTTTCCATACACGGATCCATAGAGTCGTTGTCTAACAAGACACAAAAGACTAAAGCAAAATACTCTCCCCCACAAGAGCTGGTAGATAAAAGGTTTAAGTCAAATGAAAAATCACTTTTAGTGAAGAAGATGCAGTACCTAACACTTTTCCACACAATGATCCTATGGTCATCATAGCAAGCCTATGATCATCATAGCAAAGGTCGGTAATGCAACTGTTTACAGAGTGTTCATAGATGACGGGAGTGCAGTCGAGATACTATTCATAAATTGCTTCAATAGACTGGGCTTCAAAAGAACAGACCTAAAGAAGTCAACATCTTCGTTATTACAGGGTGAGAGGAAACGCCCTTAAGGAACATACAACTGCCTATCACGATTAGAGAAAATGAAAGAAATTGCACCATTTTGTGCAACTTTGTGGTCATAGACACTCAATGTATGTTTAATGCTATAATTAGAAGACCGTGGATGAACAGGGCTAAGGCAATTTGGTCCCCTTACCACCCAGTAATGAAGTTCCCAACCCCAGCTGGTATCGCGACCATAAGAGGAAATCAGCAGACGGCTAGGCAGTTTATGGTTACAACAATTACGGTAGGTAAATTAGGGGACAAAAAAATATGGTTAACAAAGTCTCAGGTGGTAGCCTGCTGGAATGGTCAGAAGCACCAGTCGATTTGGGAGAAGAATCAGAGTCAGTAAAGTTAGATAGCAAAGACAAATCTAGATGCGTAAGGATTGGGAAACACCTTCCAGATTAAAAAAGGTGAACGTTATTGAAATCCTAAGAAGCCATAAAGATACGTTTGCATGGAACGTGCAGGACATAAGAGGAGTAAGCCTATACATCGCTACTTATTCATTGAATATCAGCAGTTCGGTCAAATCGGTTAAATAAAAACAACATTGATTTGCTTGCGATAGGCAGAAAGCAATCGAGGAAAATGTAACACCGTTACTGCAAGCAGGTATATTAAAGGAAGTCAAATATCCAAGCTAGTTAGCAAACCCGATCATGGTAAAGAAAGCGGGCGCTGGATGGAGAATGTGCATTGATTTCACATATTTGAATAAGGCTTGTCCAAAAGACTGCAACCCTTTGCCAAAAATTGACCAACTTGTTGAAGCAATCTTGGGATATGAATCCTTGGCATTTTTGGACGCATACAAAGGATACCACCAAATACTGATTAACCTGGACGATGCAGAAAAAATGGCCTTCAGAACAAGCTTTGAAAGGTTTTGTTGTGTAAAGATGTTGTTTGGCTCAAAAATGCTAGAGCAACGTATCTAAGGGTAGTCGATCACACATTTCATAGCCAAATAGGGAGAAATTTTGAGGCATACATTAATGACATGGTAATCAAGAGTAGGAGGGTGAACAGCTTCACTGCAAATCTAAGAGAAACTTTGGACTCGTTGAAGGCTATAGGGATGAAGCTCAATCCAAAGAAGTGTGTATGGAGTAGGCGCTGGGAAGTTATTAGGATACAAGGTTTCTTCTAAGGGTATTGAAGCTAACCCAAATAAGATTCAAGCCATAGTAAACCTCTCCCATCTACGAACAGTCAAAGAAGTACAAATTCTAATGGGATTGCTAGTAGCACTTAGCCACTTTGTCTCAAAGGTAACAGAGTAGTACTTTCCACTATTTGAAGTACTGCAAAAGGCAAGGAAATTTAGTTGGACGGGGGATTGTTAGAAGGCATATGATGGGTTGAAAGAGAAGCTTCAAGCACTACCAAAGTTGAAATCACCCACCCCTAGTGAGACGCTATACTTATACTTAGCGATATCACAAAGGGCTGCCAGCTTAGTGTTGGTTTGTTTAAAAGGACAAAAGTAGGTACCAGTCTACTACATTAGCAGAATCCCGCAAAGCATAGAGAAAGCTTACATGCCAATGGAAAAATTAACCATAGCTTTAATATATTCGGTGCAAAGGTTACGAATGTATTTCCATAGGCATCGCACAGTGGTTTACATGGAGTTTCCAATCAAGAACATCCTGACCAAACCCGAGTCTTCAGGAAGATTAACAAAGTGGGCCTTAGAATTAGGTCAATTCAAAATACAATTCCAGCCTCGAACAGTAATAAAAGCTCAAGTGTTAGCACACTTCATTGTAGAAATGACAAGCGAAGAGACATAGAGGGCGGGCATGCACTAAGGCATGAGAATTGATAAAGGTATGATGAAATGGGAAGTAGTCGCTTGGACACTGTTCGTTGATGGTGCGTCTAGTAAGAAAGGTTGTGGAGCAGGATTACTATTGCTCAACCCAGATAAAGGCAAACAAAGATACTCATTGCATTTTGATTTCCCACTAACTAAGAATGAAGCAGAATATGAAGCCTTGCTTTGCGGACTAGATCTTACGGTCAGAATGAAAATCAGAAGTGTTCGCGTATCCAGTGGCTAGCTAATTGTTGTCCAGCGATTGCGAGGAGACTACAAGGTGCGAGAAGAGCAGTTGGTGAGGTATTTTGGAAAAGTGAAACAACTCATATCCCAGATTAAGTTCTTTGACATATAACATGTACCGCAAGGAAAAAACACAAATGCGGATGCGCTAAGTAAGTTACAACAACAGGATTTGATTCTCTTAGTGAACATGGAGACATCATCATCAAAGTTATTCCGGTCACAAGTATGATGTCAACTATCGTATCAACTATCCAAGCAGATGAAGTAAGCTGGATGTCTCCACTAATAGACTTCTTTGAGAAGGGGATCCTGCCAGATGATAAGATTGAAGCAAGAAAGTTGGAGCTACATTTTACCAATTATGATTACGAAGATGTGACCTTATACAAAAAAGGTTTCGTGTCTCCATGGATAAAATGTGTATGACTAGCAAAGGCAACAAAGATTTTAAAAGATGTTCATGAAGATCTATGTGGAACACGTTAAGGTTCTAGAACAATAGAAAGAAATATTATCAGGGCTAGATACTACTGTCGACTATGTTCAACGATGCACATAACTTTGACCTTAAATGTAAGATTTTCCAAATCAATGCCTCATTGTCACATAAGCCACAATCATTGTTGACTGGAGTCCATGGATCCTAGCCATTTGACAAATGGGGCATTGACTTAGTCGGACCATTCCCAAGGGGTAAAAACAATGCCACATTCTTAGTCGTAGCATTCGACTACTTTACAAAGTAGGTGGAAGCAAAACCATTAGGACGTGTCACAGCAGAAGCCACCAGAAAGTTTGTATGGAAAAACATAGTAGGTTACTTCGGTGTGCTGCATACCATTGTCACGGACAATGGTACACAGTTCACAAGTGGAACATTCACCGATTGGTGTCCCAAGCTCGGGATTCTCCAAAAGTTTACCTTTGTAGCACACCCTCAGGATAAAGGTCAAGTGGAAGTAACAAATAGGATTATGGTTCAAGGAATACAGAAGAGATTGGAAGGAAAGAGAACTAGTTGGGTGGTCAAGTTTCCAAACACGTTATGGTCGTATAGAATGACTATCCCATAGCCAATGGGGAGAATGCCATTTAGTCTAGTTTACGGTCATGAAGCAGTCATACCTGTACAGATCGGTAATTTAAGCCTTCGTGTAAGTGATTATAAGGAGATAGATAACCTGGGGAAACATGAGACTTGAATTGAAAGAGCTAGAAGAGAAAAGAGACCTTGTAACGATCACAGAAGCTAAATACAAGGAAAGAATAGCTAGAAAATATAATCAGAAGGTGAAAGAAAATTGGTTTTGCATTAACGAATTAGTGTTGAGGAAGAACGAAGCTAGTCTGAAAGAAGAAAAAGGAAAGCTAAGCCCAAAATGGGAAGGGCCCTATAAGGTCACAAAAGTTCACAAGTCCAATAGCTATGAGTTAGAGAGAATGGATGGTACTGCAGTCCCAAACACGTGGCATGTGATCAATATAAGGAAGTTTTACGTGTAGAAGAGAGATTGTAAATGCCTACTTGTACAGAAACCAGGACATTATCCTTGGTTCCTTCTACACCATTGTTTTTGCTGGACCACGGTTACGCTTCTTATTCTTTACTTGCATGTGTTAAAAGATATGTCTATCAAGTTACTTAGACTTGACAAATGCAACTTAACATCATGCTATAGACCATGCACATTTATTGACAATCGCAAGCATTAGATCCCGCAAGTCAAACAACCGCAAACTACAAATCTTGCATAATTGGCAATGCTTGCAAGCTATAGATCTTGTAACCTCACAAACCAAAAAACTGTAAGCTATAGATCTTGCTCAAGTAACGATGCTAGCAAGCTTTAGATCTTGCAGCTTCGTGAATCACACAAACCGCAAGCTATAGATCTTGCACAATCGGCAATGCTTGCAAGCTTTAGATCTTGCAACTTCACGAACCATATTAATGAAAGCTATAGATCTTTCTTAATCACCGATACTTGTAAGCTTTGGATCTTGCAGCTTCGTGACTCATACAAATTGCAAGCTATAGATCTTACCAATAGGTGAACGTGCCTCCAAAAAATAGTAGCCAAAGCAAACAATAAAACTTATGACTTTGCACATCACAGAGAAGGTAATAAAGTCACACCACAAGTAAGATATGCCTACAAAGCCCGTCCTAGGTCAATCCATACAATTAGAAGCTTTATAACTTCTAAATTCCCCAACAAAGATTACAAAATTAAAAAAGAACGTAAGTGTATATTTTATGAAACCATAACCAGGTTTATTACAAGGATGACAAAGAAATCTATCTATCCCTCAAAGTACGCGAGGACCTGGCAGATGATGACCCATCACAATGACGATCACGCTCAACTTTGCAATGGGAATGCTCAAATCTACGTTGTTTCTCCTCAGCCTCTTTTTCCTCACTAACCAAGTTATAATAAAGCCACAACATGTGTGAATAGGCAGGATGACGTATGAAACCTCTTCGTTCCATGTGATCAAGATGTTTACCATAGTATGCCTTGAAGTCATTGATAGGGCCAAACTCCTCGCAATCTAATTTCATGCTTATAACATTGACAGTCTCTTCATACCTTTTCATCTCAACTCGTAAGTCCTGCATTTCCTTTTCATGAGATCAAATATGAACCGAACAGACTCGAAAAAATTAATCCACTGCCCACCAACCTCCATGGTAACATCTCCACGGCTAGAGACCTTACCAGAAGATGAGGATAAAGCTTGAAGTTTGTCTTTATATTCAGTACAAGCTTGCTCAAGTTGATGCACATAGTTATCGAGTCGAGCGCACTAAGTGTGAAATTCCTCATTGTCATTTTGTAACTGTGTGTTTATAGCAAACTGCTCATCAAACTTTGCCTAACAGCCAAGAGCAGAAGTTGATAAATGATTGTACTCATGCTGCTTCTTCTCCAACTTAGCCAACAAATCATCTATATGAGTATATTGTTTTTCAATAATCAATGTCTTTTGATGGGCCTCATGAGCCTTGCTTGCCTTGTAATCTCTAGCCTTTACTTGTTGACGAAGTATCTTTGCCAAGCTTAACTGTTGTCAATGAATGAGGCTGTTTTGCTCACTTAAAATTATTTGCAATCATGCAAAGCATCCTGGCTATTCTTCACGGTTGTATTCCACTTCTTCTCAAGATTGCTGATACCCAGTAGCATATACTTCAACCATTAACTCAACACAAAGCCCACTTTTAAACATAGACATGGAGATTAAGCGTTCTTAGTTAATTACCAGCAGATTCAAGATCAACTAAACTGCAAAACATTTTTGTTCCGAGTGATTCAACATTGTATCCATCAAGAATAAGCTTTCTATAGGAACAACTTGTAGATGAAGAAGGAGACCAAGACGAATCAGGATGTTGCCACTTAATGCACAAGGGAAGCAATTCCATACGCAAAAATAATTCGAAGAAAAAAATTTATGTGCACTCTTCAGTGAAGGATCGAGTCGCGCGAAATAAGCTAATAGGCTCACAAAGAAGATCATGAAGCCCCATAAAATTAAGACTTTTTAAGAACTTATGATTAAACAAAATACTGAAGCCATGCACATAAGTAAGGGTTGTGAGAAAATAAGGAACCAGAAAAGTAGGTCAAACTTTATACTTAAAATCACCCAAACAGGACAGACACGCATCAATATATTGTTTTGAGTTTACAATCCAAAATCCAAAAATCAAAGTTCACTAAAGATTAACTAACTTTAGAGTTTGAGTTAGGAGGAGGCTGAACGATGATCGCAGCCACATCTTGGCTCGGTGACTCTGTGGAATCCTTCTTGCTAGGCTACTGGATAGAAGCTTCAGTAATCGCACTAACGCCACCAGCTGCAGTGGTATCAGGATTATGAGTCAGAGCAGCAACCTTGGCCTTGAATTTAAGATCTTTTAAGTAGTACACCTCCCACTCCTTCAATTCATCCACAGAAAGAAGGCTCGAAAGCCTAGCAAGAACCGAGATCAGGGTATATGGATGCCCCTCATTAGCAATTTTCTGGATGAAGGTTTTGTGAGATTTTCTTTCTTCTTCTCCAGAGTGGCAGTGCACTTCTTCAGATTAGGAAGACTCTTTAGATCTATAACAGGATTCCATTTGTGTTAATTCTTCATAGCCTCACAATACCTGACAGTGCAAGCCACTTTCAAAATATCCTCAAAAATTGATAGAATGACTTGGTCTTGCAAAGCCGATCCACCAGCACTTGGAGGTATTGAGGTGATACAAGTCCATTGGTGCGAATTTCTTTCAACTCAACATAGAGCTGAGTCACCTCCTCAACGGTGCTCACCCTCTTTTCAGCAGCTTTCACCCTCTCCTTAGTGATTTTGAGCAAACTCTGAGTGTTCCACATTTGATTTCCAGTGCTTTGTATTTCTCCATTAGCGACTCATCACTAGGAGAATGCTTCGATAGTAGACCACTTGCAATTTGAAGACCTTTACCAACCTTATAAACTAGAATAACATAAGATGGGATCACTAACAATGTTACACAGGAAAACACTAAAACACAATGAGGACCATTAAGTTCGGTTGCAGACTTACCATTGCTAAAGTATTAGGTAAGGAAAGGTTAGAGAAGAGATCAGTAATCATCCCCTCCACTAATGGATTCTCGGCATGCGGTATAATTTTCTAACCAATTTTGTTAACACGCCTCTTTCTAAAAGGGGGAGAAGAAGGTACAGTAGACCCACCACCCCTACCCCTTTGCATGTGGGGATGACCACTTATCTCCCCACCACCGGTACTTTTATCCTTATCCTCAGGGTTTGTAGAGTTCGCATTCTGAAGCGTGAGGTTATCACCAGCATCATTATTCGTCTGTGCAACAGCCTCATCCATCTCCTCATTGTCATCAAAGAGCGATGGGTCAACCTCACCCTTAGATAGGTCCATATCTGAAGCAGGACCAACACCATAGATCAGAAAAAATACATACAAAAAATGAAAATGTGGCAAGTTCACCAAGATAAGGAAGACCACTAATCGAACACATCAAACAAAAGCAAAAAAAAACACCTTCAGCATCAGTGTCAGCATGGCGAAGATGCTGGGTATGCACACGGGTGTGGCCACAATCTCCGTCTCTTCGGTATAACGAACACTCAAGCAAGGAAGTTTAGACTTAAGGGCCTTGTAGTTCCAAGAAAGAATTGCAGCTTCAGGGGCTTGTTTTGCTTTTATAAAAAAGTATCGGGTACACCAATCACCAACATTACTAGGAAAGCCGCTTACAAGCTCAACCCCTGGAATCACAGGATAAAAAGTAAATTCGTCTACAGTGTTTTTCACTATGCGAAGGTGATAGAAGTTGCGAAATAGATCAAGAGTAAAACGTACGTTCACTTTTTGACACACCCAAAGAAACCTCATTATTGTAGCGATGCCGTTAGGATAAAACTCGGACAACACAATCTTATATGAACAAGGGAGTCCAGTCACATGAGCGGGAAGAGGGAAATATAGGCCAAAGTTCAAGTAAGCCAAATAAAAAAATATATACCCTGGGGGAGGATTGTGAACACTTTCGGATTTGGCAGGAGAATGAAGCTTGAAAAAAAGCAAGAAAAGGGAAATAGTTTTTTAAATTGTTGACATACGAACTAGTAAAAATACTCTGGACGGCAAAAGATCCGGTAGCATGACCATAATCCCCATTGGAAGGGACATCTTTTACTAGTGACTTACCACAATTGAAGGAAGACCTTATCCTAGAGTTGGAAATAAGAGCTGTAATTAGGCTCAAAATAAAGCAGATTCAAAAAGTTATGGAACAAAGCTTCACAGCAGAAATGTCAGAGAAGATGCCGAAGAATAGATAAAGATAACCACTAAAACTACCACAAAATTAGGAACAATTCCAATGTACCAATTCAGAGTATGTTTCAAATGAATCGAAAAAGTGGACAATTCCAATGTACCAATTCAGAGTATGTTTCAAATGAATCGGAAAAGCGGAACTTACTCGAGAAGAGAATGAAGATAGAATATGCACAAAACCTAGGAATACTTAGACAAGGAGAAAATCTTAGGCAGCAAGAGCGATAAACTAAAACAAGAATGGGGGGAAATACTTATATGGAAACAATAAAATGGCACAATTGAGAAGGGTAACAAGTCATAAAACATGTAATGATGGCAATATGACACAAAAAGAAGAGTACCATTTGCTTAAATCGAGACGACGATGGCAGATTAAAAGACATCGAATTGATTGAAGCCAATGATTAATGTATTCGATTCAAATTTCTCATTTAAAGGGTGAAGCATAAAACAAAAACTTGAAAAACGTGAGATAGAATATTAAAGAATGCAAAGCGAATCTCAGAACCTTGAAACATAGTCACCGCAAAAATAGACTTACCACGGGGAGTTCAAAATTCAAAATTTTAAATCTGAGGAAAGTTGAAGATAGAAATGTAGCCATGAAGCTTACGTCACTTTGTAAGGGATATGGACACGGCATTAAAAAGTGAACAACATGTACATATATAATACCTGTTCATTTTTAAAATGCAATGCCACGCCATTACTCAGTTCCTTTAAGCCTTCATAGTGAGGGGGCTTATGGTGTGTATATGGCCCTGCCATCAAGGGGCTGACGGCCACCAGGCCTAATCCAATGCCAGCCAGCAGCAAGGCAAAAGCATTCTTTCTCAAGACAAGGATCAAATCGGTTCGCGATGAAACACGTCAACCGAAATACATGAAATGAACTGTGAGAACGAAGGACATGAACGCATAACATGGGGATCGTAGTACACACACGATCTCAACCCCTAAAACCAAGGAACCGTCCTATAAATACAATAGGCTAGACAGAAGCTAATGTAAGCTCTACTAACTAGAGAAAGCCTAATTCTCAAATGGAAAAGATTGACTTAATCATCATAGTTGTTTCCCCAGAATCATTTCCTGGACTAACTATGAAGGTATGAAAGATAAAGAGGAGGACAACTAGTGACCTACCTGAACGAACCACAACATTAATTTTAAACTTCCTTTACATGTTAAAATCTACGACCGGACAACATACCCAAAATATTTTATACACTCATACAGAAATAGTATGAGGTTTTGCGATGTGAACATCGATTTAGTTTGCAAGGCATTTCCTTTTTTTTACAGGAACAATGATCACTTGGTACGAAAACCTTCCAAATGAGAGTATCAGATCCCGGGCACAATTGTCGGACTTGTTCTTAGGTAGTTTCTACCAAAAGCAAAAGTTCACCAAGATGATCGTGATCTCAATAATATAGCCCAACGGAGTGATGAAAGCCTAGCAGAATATCATAATCGCTTTGTTACAGAAATCTTACAGGTTCATCACTTGTCTTTCTAATCTTGTTTAGGAGCGTTCACAGGAGGTATGCAATCAGGGGAATTCTATAAAGAACAGACGAAGAATATTCCTGAGAACCTGAGAGAGCTGCAAAAAATAATTGAGCAGCATGTGCAAACAGAAGAAGCAAACAATCATAAAATAGAGAGGGAACGAGGCAAGAAGCGAATGATGGAAGATTCATGGAAGGTATTTATGAAGAAGTGAAAGAGAAATGTCTCTTTCAAACCAAGAGAACAAAGTTTATAGGTTGCGACATTTTGGGATACACCCTTGACGTAGCCAAGGAGAGAGATATGGGAAGCACAAAAAGATCTGTTTCGAGAGCTAGCACCCATGCTAGCACCACCGGAAAAAGGACCAAGAGAATATTATTGTGCTTTCCATAAGGACCATGGCCATGATATCGAATACTGTAGAGATTTAAGATGACAAATTGAGTAAAACTTAAGGAATGGCTTCTTAAGTCAATACAGAAAGGAAGGGGGAAGTCAGTACAACAAAAATAGAAAAATAGTGAACACCCTAGCAAGGAATCAGGGGGACAGCATCTACATTGCGAAAAATTCAAAAAACAATGACCACTGCAATTGACTACAAGGAAGATGAGGGCGACGAACTGCCAAAAAAATTAATCTTGTCTATACATGGATCTACGGAATCGTTGTCCATCAATGCCTGGAAAGGTAGGGTATGATATTCTCCCCCACAAGAACTTGTTGGAAAGAGACTCCGCTCGGATAAAGCAATTAGTTTTAGTGAAGAGGATGTGGTACCAAAAACTTCACCTCACAACGATCCTATGGTTATCTTAGCAAAAATTGGAAATGCTACAGTACACAGAGTGTTCGTAGACAATGGAAGTGCGGTGCTGTTAAAATACTATTTGGAGATTCCTTCGACAGACTGGGTTTCAAGTGAACGGACCTCAAATAATCCACATCCTCACTTGTCGGGTTCAGAGGGTGACTAGGCCTTTGAGAAATATACAATTACTTGTCACAATCGATAAAAGAGGAAGGAACCACACAATCCTGTGTGACTTTGTGGTCATGAATGCCCCAAGCACGTTCGACGCTATAATAGGAAGACCGTGGATGAACAGAGCAAAAGACATAGGTTCCCTTACCCCTCGGTCATGAAATTCCCAACACCGCCTGGAATTGCAACTATAAAAGGAAACTAGAAAACAACGAGGCAATGCATGGGCATCGCAATGAACGCAGGAAGAGTAGGAGAGAAAGTATTGTCAACACAATATCAAGTGGTGGACCACCAGATCATCCAGAATCGACAACGATCCTAGGGGAAGAAACAGAGCTAGTAAGCCTGCATAATGAAGACAACTCAAGGTGTGTAGGAATAGGGAAATGCCTTCCCAATGAAGAAAAGGAAAGAATCATACAAATTCTGCGGAAACACAGAGACACTTTCACATGGAGTATTCACAACAGGGGAGGGGTAGATCCACACATCGCAACACACTCTTTGAATATCAGTGAGTGGTCAAGCAAGTTAAACAAAAGCAGCGTTGCTTTGCTAGTGAGAGGCATAAAGCAATTGAAGAAAAATTTACAGCACTACTCCAAGCTGGCATAGTAAGGGAGGTCAGATATCCAAATTGGCTCGAAAATCTAGTAATGGTAAGAAAGTCTGACGCTAGATGGAGAATGTGCATTGATTCACAGATTTAAATAAGGCATATCCTAAGGACTGCAATCCCCTACCAAAATTAATCAATTGGTTGATGCAATTTCAGGCTATCAGGTGCTATCATTTTTGGATGTGTACAAGGGTTACCATCAGATACTAATGAACCCGAAAGACGCAGAGAAAATGGATTTCATAACGAGCTTTGGGACTTTTTGCTATGAAAAGATGTTGCTCCGGCTAAGAATGCAGGAGCGAACTACCAAAGAGTAGTGGATAACGCTTTTCGCAATTAAATAGGGCGAAATGTGGAGGTGTATTGTGATAACATGGTCATCAAAAACAGGAAGGTGAAAAGCTTTGCAGCGGATCTACAAGAGACTCTGGATACACTAAGTGCCATAGGAATGAAGTTAAATCCCAAGAAATGTGTATTTGGGGTGGGCGCAGGGAAATTCTTAGGATACAGAGTACCCTCGAAGGGAATCGAGGCCAAACCAAAAAATGTCCTGGCTATAATCAACCTTCCTCAGCCACGAACAATCGAGGAAGTATAAGTCCTAATAGGGTCACTAGCAGCACTTAGCATGTTCGTCTCGAAGGCAGCAGATAAGCACTTTCCACTGTTTGTAGCTCTAAAGAAAGCTAAGAAGTTTAGCTGGAATCAAGAATGTCATATAGCGTATGATGGCTTGAAAGAATAGCTTTTAACAATGCCAACACTAAAATACCCATCTCATGGAAAAACATTATATTTATATTTAGCCATCTCACAGAAAGCCGTCAGCTCTGTCTTGGTTCGCTTCGAAGACCAGAAACAAGTGCCAGTTTATTAAATAAGTAGAATATAGCAAAGCACTAAAATAGCGTATATGCCAATGTAAAAGCTAACCTTCGACTTGAAGTACTCAGAAAGAAGGTTGCGAACATATTTTCATACTCATCACATCATAGTTTACACGGGTTTCCCAATCAAGAATGTCCTTAGAAAGCCAGAGTTGTCAGGAAGACTAACGAAGTGGGCTTTGGAATTAGACCAAATTGAAATTCAATAGCCCAGGAAGGCAATCAAAGCTCAAGTGTTAGCATACTTCATTACTGAAATGACGAGCAAAGAAGAACAGAGAGCAAGCACGTATTAGAGGTTGAAGATCGATAGAGACAAAACGTAGTGGGAAGAAGTTGCATGGAAATTATTCATTGATGGTGCGTCCAGCAAAGAAGGTTGCGGAGCAGGATTGCTGTTCATAGACCCAGATGGAGAGCGAATATAGATACACTACGGTTCGATTTCCTCCTTACGAACAATGAAGCAAGATATTAAGCCTTGATTTGCAGAATTAGACCTCGCAATCAGAATTACAGTATGAAGCGTACAAGTATCCAACGATTCGCTAATCGTTGTCCAACAAGTCTCAAACTTTTGAGTCATCGAACTTTCGAGTCATCAGGCACTCAAGCCATTGAGTCTTGAACAAAGGACACTTTTGGAGCCTCGAACACTGGAGCCATCGAACTTTTGAGTCCTCTACTCAAGCTCTCAAACCAACCAACCTCGAGACTGGATACCTAGAAGCCCTTGAGCACTGGAGCCCTCGACACCGGAGCCCTTGAGCACTGGAGCCCTCGAGCACTGGAGCACGCAAGCATTCGAGCACTCGAGCACTGGAGGCCTCGAGTACTGGACCCCTCGAGCACTGGAGCCCTCAAACACTGGAGCCCTCGAACACCGGAGCCCTCGAGCACTGGAGACCTGTCAATCAAATTGAAACTGGAAAACTAGTAGTCCTCGATCACTGGATCCTCGAGCACCCGAGCCATCAAGCAGTCAAGTAATCGAGCCTCGAAATCATTGAGTCTTGGAGCTTTGTGCCCTCGAGCCTGGAGCATTGAGTACTCGAGCCTAGAGCCCTCGAGCTCGGGAGTCCTCGAGCACTAATGCTTGGGAACCCTCGAGGCCTGGAGCCCTTGATCTCATGAAGCCCTTGAACAACCTTGGAGACCTCGAGCATGAGCACACGAGCCCTCGAGCACTAAGGCACTCGAGACCTAGAACCATCGAGCCTTGGAACCCTCGACTATTGGATACCTCGAACTATCAAGCCCTCGAACACTCAGGCCCTCGAGCACTGGATACACACAAGCCCTTGACCCCTCCAGCACTGAAGCCCTCGAGTACTCGAGCTGTCCTCATGCAATTGAGCACTCGAGCCATGCATGGAGCCCTCGAGCATTGGATACCTTGAACTTTCAAGCACTCGAGTACTGGCTAACTCGAACCCTTGAGCCCTCCAGCCTTTGGCGGCCTCGCACCCAAACCCTCGAGCACTCAAACAATAGAGGAGTTGAGCATTCAAGCAGTCGATCCATCGAGACTCGACCCCTCCAGACCTCGAACCAGCAAATACTACTTCCTTTACATCTCATCCACTAGTCCACTAAAATTCGATCATTCTTTTGAAGGCAACAAGGTTGCCTTATCGATGTAATATTCCAAAACATCATTGTACATCTTTTGGTTCTACATAGGTTTGGGGAACCTAATATATATCCCCCACCTCAGGGTGTATTTAAAAAAAATCGTTGTCCAACAAGTGCAAGGGGACTTTGAAGTGCAAGAAGAGAAATTGGCAAGATATTTAAAGAAGGTGCAGCAACTCATAGTCCAGCTTGAATATTTTAACATACAGCACGTACCACGAAGCAAAAATATAAAGGTGGACGTACTTAGTAAGCTAGAAATAGTAGGATTTAACTTTTTTACAGAGCAGAGTGACGTCATTGTAGTAGTCATCCCAGTTAGAAGCACCACGTCAACTATGGTGTTAACTATCCAAGAGGATGATGTTAACTGGATGTCCCCACTAATAGACTTCTTCGTCAACAGGAAGTTACCAGATAATGTGGTAGCCTGTCAAGGTAGCCTCTTCTCAGTTCACTTGCTTCGATTCTTTTACCTACAAATATGGTATCGGAAGTGATTCCGGGAGAGCAACTTTGATGATCAAGTCAGTACTCTCTTCAAGAAATGGAATTTCTCTATAACATACCGCTTACCTTAGCTCCTATAGAGCTTGTTGTATTTATAGGATCATTCCCTTTGTCGTTCCCTATTCTTAGAACTTTAACATCGTGGTCATGCCACTTCTCCCTCATTCCTTGGTCGTGGCCTTTGCATTCGTTGTGTGTCCTTCTTTCCCCAGCCCACGTTCTCTTCCACAAGCACACGTTCTCTTCCACAACTCGTAATTCCTATGTTCGCTGCACCTACATGTTCATTGTTTAGGACCAAAGCTTGGCAGGATAATGCTGGGCTGGGCTTAGCGACTCTCAGCCCTTTGATTGTTGGGCCACACCTATACCATAAACCCCCCTAGCCATGAAGATTACAAGAAACGAAGCGATGGTGCTGTTTGTAGTCTGAGTGCGAAATGATGTTACTGTTTGTAAAGAATGTTCATGATGAAGAAGGTACTTTCAGCCTTGTAAAGTGCTGCAGTCTTGTTGGCTATAATTTTATTTTCGATCACTCTTCGAGTTTAATTTTTTGAATTTTGAGCTCCTTATGCTAGGGCAGTATTTTTGGTGATTTTGTTTTTGAAATCCACAATTTTCTCCACATTATTCGGTATTCCAGCCCAAAATCTTCTCACATTTGTTATTTCTATATCTCTTAAATGGGGAATTCAAAACGAAGAATTTAATGTAGCCCTTAATCAGTGTGTTGTCTGTTCATATACCGTTGTCATATCGATATAAGCAAAAAGGTATTTTTCTTTTTGTCAGATACTCATCATTATTTTGCTTTCCTCTTTAACTGCTCCTTTTGTTATCTATATTTAAGGCCCCTTCTTCCTTCTCGCTTCAGCTTCTCATCTCCATCGTCCAGAGTTTGTATTTCTTGTACTAATTCCTAAATCTTTTGCTCATAATCCACCCTTAGCTCTTTCAAGGGTAAGTTCCCTTGTTTGAATTATTTTGCATACCTACTGTGTCTTTTTTCTCTGGTTCTGGTTGTCTGTGTAACTTACTTTCGATCATCTTCTCCAACCCATTTTCTGTAAATCCTTTTTGTAGTAGATTTTCTTCCATTCTATTTTAACTGAGATTATCACTTCCCCATTTTAGGACCTCCGTGTCTTTTTTTAATCACAGTAAGTCCCCTATAGAAGATGCTGCTTCCGACGGGGATTCCAACCATGTTTCCTGATCCTCTATCGTTCCTAGTATTTTGACCATATCTTATGTAAATGACTTAAAGAACTTCTTTCCTTTTATTTCTTCTTATAAGCTTCGTTCGCCTTCTAAATCTGAGTGCGTTTGCAACCCTCCTTCTAGCTAAATATCTTGCTATCTAGTATATTTGAACTTTGGTCTCTATTTTCCACTTTTCAAATAAGTGATTTCATTGCTTCGTTCATATAAGATTTCTTTGGCCTAATTTCATCCTAAGGCCATCGCTATTATGATGGGTTTTCTTTGAGCGTGTGAAAATGCAAACATACCTTTCACAATTGACTTATTTCGCAATTTCTACCACCTTCGAAAAGTGAAGAATACTATGGACAAATTCACCCTATATCTTGTGATTCCGGGGTAGAGCTTGTGAGTGGCTTTCCTGGTAATGTTGGCGTTGGCATAGGCGATATTTTTCTCTCAAAGCCAAAAAAAAAATCCTGAGTCTAATGTACCTTCATGGAACTACAAAATTCCTAAATCAAAGCTTCCGAACTTAAATGTTCGCTATACTAAGGAGACGCAAATCGTGGCTACACTTCGTGTACATACCTAACACCTCTGCCATGCTGACTCTAATGATAAAGGTGTTTTGTTTTCCAAACTATACTGTATTTTACTGTGTATTTTATAGCGGGTTGTATCGGTATTTTTCTTTCTTGTGTGAGTTCATTTTGACATATGTTGTTTCTTGTTGTGGCAGGAATGGATCTCACGAAAGGTGACATTGATCCATCAATCTTCAATAACAATAAAGTAAATACGGTGGTTATTCAGACTGACCATGCTGGTGATGCCAACGTCGTGTCTTTACAGCCAATCATCACAGGCTCTAAGGATAAAGAGACTGATGATGGGCAAACTAGCCATCGTCGAACTCTGAACCCACAGAAAGAGAAAACAAACAAGAGGGATCAGAGCAGTGGTCACTCAGGTTATCATGTTCCTCCTCTTAAAAAATGGCGTGGCAACTAAACTGCTTTGGCAATTACAGAGTGGACTAAAGACTTCATGGGCCAGGGGGTAATTTTTGATTTTTTTTGGCATTTCACTACCTGACACACTAGCTATGGTAAGGCTGCAATCTTCCTTAAGCAACTTATCTTATGTATTATTCTGTCATTTATAACGTAGCAAGTAAATTTGTTCCCTACATTGTACACTTGTAAGGTTGGTGAGACTGCGAGTGAGCGATTATCCAAGCATTCTCCAGCTGATGATTCAATGGTGGAGAAATACAAATCTCTGGAGACTAAGTGTTCGTTGTTGGAGAGTTCGTTGAAAGCTGTTGAGGAGAAATTGAAGGTTGCTAAGGAGAAGGTGAAAGCTTGCGAAGAAGAGGCAAGAGCTGCTAGGGAGAGTGTGAGGCTCGCGGGGGTGGAATCCTCTGAGCTTCGTTTTCAATTGGATGATATGAAAACCAATGAACCTGCTTCCACTGAGTATCCCCAAGTGCTGGTGGATCGGCTGTGCAAGATAAAGTCCTTTTATAAGTTTTTTGATAATATCTCCAAGGTTGCGCAATTTTTTGGGCATCGCGAGGTCGTGAAGAATGTACGGTAATGGAACCCCAGGTGAGACTGCAAGAGTGTGCCCACAATGATAAAGTGTGTTGAAACTCTAGAAAGTAAGAGGGTCGACCTGAATCAAGCCTTCATTGATAAGATTCCTAACAGGGGTCATCCGTACGCCTTGCTTTCACATCTCGCTAGTCTCCCATCATTGGTTGATTTGAAGGTGGATTATTATGAAGAACTTCCATTTAATCCCCGCGTTGATGTTGCAACTATTGATCCAGATGCTAACGTGAGTAATGCAAGTACTGAAGCTCCTCTCTTTTAAGCCAACGATAGTGGTTCCACTCAGCGGCCTAACAAAGATTCCTTTGCAATCGCTGCTCCAGTTCCGCCTATCCCTAACCCCAAAGTTAGTTAATTTTTAGTATTTCTTCATATACATTAGGTTGTTGGGCTGTACTCTTAAAAAAATCTTTCAGTGTTTGTATTCGCTATTCATACGGCTTTATTTATAAAAGTTGATATGCTTGTTGTCCTGCATTTTCTTATCACTCTTACTCGTGTGCAGGGTTTCAACATTTTGATTGATAGTAAATTTCTAAAAAAAATTAATTTTATGGGACGTAGTGACCCTTTCTCTGAACCCGTCAGTTTGTTTCGTGCTACTCAATCGTTTACTGAAGAATGTGCAGTGGTTGTTTCCTATGAACTTTTTACACGAGTGGAGTCACTTCCCCTATGTATTGGGTGGCAGCTTCCTTTTCCTTCTGTTCCTCCATCTTCGTCTACAAGTTTCCCTTGTAGCAAGCTTATTCCTGATTGATGCAATGTTGAATCTCTTGGGAATGTTATTACTCGTGGGTTGGTCGATCTTGAGTTTGTTGGCGCATATATCTGATTGCTTAACCTTCATGTTCATGTTCAAGAGTGTGCTCTGTATTTGAGCATCCACTTGAAGTATATGCTCTTGGGTATTGATGATCTTGAAAAGAAATGAGGTCGGTTGTGAAGGAAACTCAAGATGCTTTGTGAGTTCTGCGCAACATCCTGAGCGAACAAAATGACCTCATTTACCATCAACAACTGAACCTTGTGAAGATGCTCCAGCAAAAAATGGAGGCTAGGGAGTACATTGCGAGCAAGGCAAGCGAAGCCCATAAGAAAATGCTGACTATTGATAAGCAATGTGGCTGTATTGATTACCTGCTCAAAAAGCTTAAGAAGAAACAAGTTGAAAACAAGCACCTCTCGTCCTCTGCCGTTGGATGGAAAAATAAGTTTGACGAAAAAATTTCCATTAACAAGAAACTACGCGGAGAAAATGAAGATTATCGTGCTGAATGTAACCATCTTGATTCGTATGTTCATCAGTTGGAGTAAGCTTGCGCTGACTACAAGAATTAATCTCAAGTTCCTCTTTTATCATCACAGCGTACCTTAAGCCATGGTTTAACTATTGGTGGCAGAAATCAAAGAAATAGATTGTTAGACGCTATCCAATCTCATATTCGTTGTCTCGAAGTGGAAGTTCAAAATCTAAAGACAATGATAGAATAGTACAAGGAAACATTGAAAGTTATGAATATGCAGTTGGATCGCGAAGAGTTTAGTCCTATAACTTACTTCAAGGCTTGTTATGCCAAATATCTTGATTGTATGGGACGAAGAGGTATAACCCATCACCATGCATACTTACATAAGCAGTGGAAACATGATCACTTAGTTAGCGAGCAGCATGAGGCAGAGAAAAGTCACCGCCGAGCTGAGCGACGTCCGTATGGTGGTGAACGATCTTCTCGCAAAACCAAGCGCCCTTCTTACGAGGCTAAACTTAATCATCGTCGCGATGGTTCTTCTACTTCTGGACCATTACGCTCTTCAATACATAGATAGTGTGTCTTGTTTGTTGCTATCGATGATGATCGTCCATATGTTTTTTTGTCGTAGGGGACTAAGACTCGTCTGGTACTGACAATGATTTTGTCCTACTTGTTTTTCTACCACGTTTATCAATCTTTTGCAATCCTGCACTTTGTAGGCGTATCTGTCTAAATATATTTCTTGCTTTGTTGATGTGCAAGATTTATTACTTGCAACTTGTTTAGTTTATGAAGTTGCAAGATTAAAAGCTTTCCGGTATTACTAATTGAGCAAGATCTATAACTTGTGTTTGTTTGATTTGTGAAGTTACAAAATCTAGAGTTAGCAGGCATCGCATTTGTGCAAGATCTACGACTAGCAATATGTGTGATTCATGTAATCGCAAGATCCAAAGCTTTCCAGCATCAATATTTGAGCAAAATATATAGCTTATGTTTGTTTGATTTGTGAATTTTCAAGATCTAAAGCTCGTAAGCATCGCCAATTTCACAAGATCTATAACTTGCGGTTGTTTGACTTACAAGATCTAAAGCTTGCAAATGTTGACGAGAATACAAGATCCATAGCCCGCTGTTAAATTTCGTTTGTCACTATGTAATTTCATTTTTCCTCAGCACCAGATCCCCAATCTGAAATCACTTTTCCTTCACTTTCTGATTGTAAGCTTTTTCCACTCTTTCCTTGTGTTTAGCTTCCGTGATACTTGCCAAGTTTCTTTGCTCCTCTTTGCTCCGTGATACTTCCGTGATACTTCCACTTGGCCATTAGCTTGAGGATGTGCCACAGAGGTAAACTTCTGAGTAATCCCAATAGTCGGTGGCACTCTAAAGTGGCCAATATGTTTTTCCATACAAATTTCCTAGTGGCTTCGGCTGTGACACGTCCTAATGGCTTAGCTTCGACCCACTTTGTGATGTAATCAACCACTATATTGAAGAACTTAGCTTTGTTTTCTCCTCTTAGGAATGGTCCCACTAAATCTATCCCCCACTTGTTGAATAGCCAAGCTCCATAGATTCCTATCAAAGTTGGTTGCGGCATATGTGACAGCAAAGCGTTGATTTGGAAGCTCCTACACTTGAGAACGAAGTTGTGTGCATCATTGAACACGGTCAGCCAGTAGTATCCTCCTCTGATTATCTTTCTAGATATCATCCTGACTCCCTGGTGCATTCCACATAAGTCTTCCTGAACCTTTTTAATGATCTCAATCGCCTTTGTTGGCCCTACAAATTTTATCCATGGGGATAAGAACCCTCTTTTGTACAACATCCCATATTTGTAGGCGTAATTAGAGGAATGAAATTTCAAGTTTCTAGCCTCCACCTTATCTTCTGGAAACGTCCATATTACAAAGAAATCCATTAGTAGGTTCATCCAGCTTGCCTCATCTTCTTGTATTGTTAGCACCACATTGATATGGTGTTTCTAACTAGAACAACCTCCATGATGACATCCCCTTATTGAGCGAAGAAATTAATCTATGCAGTTGCCAACTTGCTTAATGTGTCCACCCACATGTTTTTGCATTGCAGGACGTGTTTTATGTCAAAGTATTCAAGGTGGGCTATGAACTATCACACATTCACGAAATATTTCATCAACTGGTCTTCTCGTACCTCATAGTTACCTCGCACTTGCTGGACTACAATTAGAGAATCACTGGATACCCAGACACTTCCTACTTTCATTATGATCGCAAGGTCTAATCCAAAAATTAGAGATTTGTATTATGCTTCATTGTTGATCAACAAGAAATCAAACCGTAATGAGTGTCTGTGCTCACCCCTATTTGGGTTCACTAAAAGCAGCCCTACTTCGCATCCTTCCTTGCTTGATGTGCAATCAACGAATAATGTCCAAGCCACTTGTTCCCATTTTGTCTTACCTTTGTCAATTGTGAAGCTCTGATTGATACTAAATTTCTATGCTTCTTCACTTGACATTTTTGTAATGAAGTTTTCTAATGCTTAAGCTTTGATTGTTGTTCTAGGTTGAAATTGTATTTCAAATTGACTTAGTTCCAGAGCCCATATAGGTAATCTGCCTGAAGACTCTGGTTTAGAGAGGATATTGTTAATTTGGAACCCTGTGTAAACTACTATGTTGTGGCTATGAAAGTAAGTTCTCAATATTTGCATCGAATAGACCAGAGCAAAGGTTAGCTTTCTACAAGCATGTAAGTTGTCTCTGCCTTTTGCAGGATTTCGCTAATGTAATAAACTAGAACCTATCTCTGCCCTTCCACGCAAACTAACACAGAGCTGAAAGAATTTTACAAGGTTGCTAAGTACAAGTACAATGTTTCTCCCTGCACGGGCAATTTCAGCGTTGGCAACATTTGAAGCTGGTCTTTTAACCCCTCATATGCTTTCTGACAATTTTTTCACCAACTATACTTTCTTTCTTTTCTTAGCACTTCGAAGAGTGAAAATTGCTTTTCCACAGCCTTTGATACGAAATAACTAAGCACTGCCAATGATCCCATTAAGATTTGTACTTCTTTGACTGTTCGTGGTTGGGGAAGATTCACTATGGCTTTTATCTTATCTGGGCTAGCCTCTTTACCCTTTGAGGAAACCTTGTACCCCAAGATCTTTCTAGCCTCCACTCCAGTTATACACTTTTTAGGGTTGAGTTTCATCCCTATGTCCTTCAAAGTGTCCAGCATTTCTTTCAAGTTTTCAGTAAAGTTTCCTACCTTCTTACTCTTGATACCCATATCGTCAACATACGCTTCAAAGTTTCTACCTTCTTAGTTTCTGAACGCCCTGTCAATCACCCCCTGGTACGCTGCTCCTGCATTCTTAAGCCCAAATGGCATCTTCACATAAAAAAAATTCTAAAGCTCTTTATGAAGGTTATGTTCTCTTCGTTGTCTGGGTTCATCAGTATTTGATGGTATACTTTGGTATGCATCCAAGAAAGTCAAGACTTCGTGTCCTGAGATCACTTCCACCAGTTGATCGATCTTTGGAAGAGGATAGGAATCCTTTGGACCTGCTTTGTTCAAGTTCTTGACGGTAATGCACATCCTCCAAGCACCGCCTGACTTCTTCACCATGATCGGGTTCGCTAACCATGTTGGTTATATAACATCCCTTATTATGCTAGCTTGTAATAGCGATGTAACCTCTTCTTTGATCACTTTTAGTCTTTTGCTATCAAAGCAATGCTATTTCTACTTGGCAAGTCTAGATGAGCTACTGACATTCAAGGAATGGGTAGCGATGTCTGGACTTACCCCTCCCATGTTCTGTACGTCCCATGCAAACCTATCCTTGTGGCCTTGCAAGATTTGGATTACCTTCACCTTTTCTTCAGCTGGAAGAAATTTTCCAATCTTTACGCATTTAAAGTCATTTTCAGCGTCTAGATTTACTAACTCTATTTCTTCACCTAGGTCCACTGATTCATCCTGATGTTCTAGTAAGCCTTCTCCTAAAATAGTGTTAACCAGCTTCTCCTTTTCTCCTATCTTTCCTACCATGCATTGCATGGCTGCTTGCTAGTTTCCTTAATTGTTGCTACTCCAGCTGGGGTTGGGAATTTCATTACCAAGTCATAAGGGGACCATATTTCCTTAGCTCTATTCATCCACGCCTGTCCAATTATAGCATTAAATGTACTTGGGGCATCCATAAACAAGAAGTCTCACATGATTGTGCAATTCTTCCCACTTTCCCCGATCGTAATGGGCAACTTCATATTTCCCAAAGGTATTTCCACTTGCTATGTGAATCCGACCAACGAAGATGTAGATCTTTTTAAATCTGTTCTCTTAAAGCCCAACATGTCGAAGCAATCGACAAATAATTTCTCGACCACACTACCGTCATCTACAAAAACTCTACGGACCGTTGCATTTCTGATTTTTGCTATGATAACCATTGGATCATTGTGTAGCGAGGCGTTAGGTACTGCATTCTCTTTCCTGAAGGTAATTGCTTTGTTTGGGTGAAACCTTTTATCAGCTGGTTCTTGTGGAGGGGAATACCTTGCCATGGCCTTCCACACATTATTAGACAGCAAATATGTGGAAACGTGTATAGAAAAAAGAATTGTCTCTGGTGCTTCGCTATCAACGTTGTCGTTGTATTCTACACCCACCGTCATTTTTAAATTTTTAGCCATTTTCGTCGTAGTACCTTGGTTTTGTGGAGATGGATTTGGTGTCTTGCTTGCGTCACCATACTGACTTGTTGCTTCCTTTATGTACTGGCCCAAGTTACCATTCCTCATATTCTCTTCAATCCATCTCCTTAGGTCCCTGTAGTAATCCATGTCTTGGCCATGATCTTTGTGAAAGGCAGAATAAAACTCTCGGGATCTTTATTCTGGCGGTGTTATCATCGGTGCTGGTTCTCAGAATAGATCTTTATTAGGTAGCCATATTTCTTTCCTTGTCTTCATCAGAGGCGTATCTTGAAATGGTGAACCCTACGAGACTTGTTCTCCTCTTCTGAAAGTGGTGTTTACATTTCCTTTTTTAGGCCAGGTTTTTTGTGAATCATCTATTGTTCACTTTTCACCCCGCTCATTCTCTATCTTTCAATTGTTCACTTCCTCTGTTCGAACATGTCGTTCAATCATTATTTGTAATTCCCTTGGGTTTTCCGGTATATCCTTCTTCAGTTCCTTATAAAACTCTCTGGATATCATACCCCCCGTAAAAGCATCTAATGATGATTGAAACGATAAATATCAAACTTGTAGGCTCTTCTTGACCAATTGGCTATGGTACTCTGCGAGGCTTTCATAGCTTTGATGTGCTATATTGTTGAGATATTCAATCATTCTAATGAACTTCTGATTTTGGTAGAAACATCCCAAAAATAAATCTAACATTTGTGCCCAAGACTTGATACTTCCATGTGGAAGGTCTTCGTACCACGTAATCACAGTGTCTAACAGAAAGATGGGAAACGTTATGCAAACTAGTTCTATGTTCGCATCCCAGAATCTCATACTGTTTATGTATGAATGTAAGAACTTTTTTGGATCTGTGGCACCATCATAAACTTTAACGAGTAGAGGATGCTTGAAATCTTTAGGCATCCAGAAGTCTTATGAATGTGATGCAAGAGGCGAGTTATCCATGTCATCTTCTGTGACAATGTCACGTAGCTCTTCCTCATAACAGAGACATTTGCGTTCTTGATTTTTCCTTTTCTCTGGCCTTGGGGATTTTTGCCTCAGGGTCTTCAAGAATTGATCGTACAGATGCTCCTTGTTCGCCTCTAAGAATGTTGTGAACGCTCGCTTTTCCTTATCACAGTTTGGAGATTCTGCCTCCCCTTCTTCATTCTCTGTTTCTTCTTTACAAAATCCTTTTTGTTTACTAGGTGTGTGATGCTGCTGGTGGTGTGTTCCTTCATTTTTTTTCCCTAGCATTTGTTCTTGTGACTGATGGTTATGGCTTTCTGCACTCCTAGTGAACGACATTGCTTACCTGAGCAGCCTAATAATGAAAGGACATTTTTTTATTCCTCACAGTTAGCACCAAATAAAGTGGTAGCCTGTCTAGGTAGCCTCTTCTCGGTTCACTTTCTTCAATTCCTTTACCTTCAAATGTGGTCTCCAAAAATAATTTTGGGAGAGCAACTCAGATGATCAAGTCAGTCCTCTTTTCAAGAAATGGAATTTCTCCATATTATACTGCTTATCTTAGCTCCTACAGAGCTTGTTGTATATATATTCTCATTCCATTTGTCTTTCCCTGTTCTTAAAACTTTGAGATTGTGCTCACACCACTTCTCCCACATTCCTCGATCGTGACCTCTGCATTTGCTGCATGTCCCATTTTCCCTAACCCACGTTCTCTACCACGACCCGTGATTCCTGTGTTCACTGCACCTTCCTGTTTGTTATTTTGGACCGAAACTTGGCAGGATAATGCTAGGCCGGGCTTAATAACTCTCATCCCTTTGATTGCTGAGCCACACCTACACCACCAGAAGATAAGATTAAGGCTAGGATGGGATCTTATACATTCTACTAATTACGTTTACGAGGATGGGATCTTATACAAAAAAAGGTTTCCTATCTCCACGGATAAAGTGTGTGGGACCAATGCGAGCAGCGAAGATTCTAAAAGAAGTTCATGAAAGCCTATGTGGAATGCATCAAGGAGCTAGAATGATAGCAAAGAAGATCATCCGAGCTGGGTACTACTAGCCGACTATGTTCAATGATGCACACAACTTTGTGCTTAGGTGTAGGAGTTGCCAAATTAACGCTTCATTGTCACATAAGCCACAAACAACTTTGAGTGGAATCTACGGTGCATAGCCATTTGATAAATTGTGGATTTACTTAGTTGAACCATTCCCAAGGGGCAAAAGAAATGCCAAGTTTCTTACCATAGCAATTAACTATTTCACGATATGGGTGGAAGTGAAACCATTAGGAAAGGTCACAACAGAAATTACCAGGAAGTCTGTTTGGAAAAACATAGTATGTCACTTTGGGGTACCACATACCATTGTCACATATAATGGTACGCAATTCACAAGGGGCATGTTCACAAAATGGTGCTCAAAACTCAGGATTCTTTAGAAGTTTACATGTGTTGTGCACCCTCGGGAAAATGGCCAAGTGGAAGTAACGAACATGATTATCGTTCAAGGAATCTAGAAGCAATTAAGGGAAGCAAGTTGAATGGGTGGATAAACTACCAAACACGCTATGGTCGTACAGAACATCTATTCGGGAATCGATGGGTAAGACCCCATACAGTTAGGTTTATGGTCACGAAGCTGTCATACCAGTGAAGATTGGTCCTTCAAGTCTTCATGTAACTGATTAAGACAATAAAGACACTCCAGATGTGATGAAGCACAAACTAGATAAATTAGAAGAGAAGAGTAACTTGTCAATAATCGCAGAAACGAAGTACAAGGAAAGGATAGCCAGAGTTCATAATCAAAAGGTGAAATAAACATGGTTCCAGATTGGTGATCTAGTGTTGAGGAACAAAGAAGCCAGCCTAGCAGAAGAACGCAGAAAGTTATGCCCAGAGTGGGAAAGACCTTACAAGGTTACAAAGGCATAGAATTCTAATAGCTATGAGTTAGAAAGGTTGGATGGTACTGCTGTCCCCAACACATGGCATGTTATCAACTAAAGGAAGTTTTATGTCTAGAAGGAGAGTAGCAAACATCTACATGTACAGATGCAAGGATATTATCCTGGATGGTTTCCATTTCCTTTATCCTTAATGTGATATTATCGTGGGAGTACGCATTTAGTATACAAATACAACTTTGCTGGACCACGATCATGCCTCTTATTCCTTACTTGCGAATGTTAGAAGTTAGTTTATTCATAACATATTCAGATCAAGATACTCAGGCTTTATAAACTTCAACTTAGTATGACAAACAACAAGCTATGGATCTTGTACAAGTACAAGAGCTTGCTAACTTTGGATTTTGCAGCTTCGCAACTCGAATGATCACAAGCTATAGATCTTACTCATAGGCAAACATGCCTCTAAATAGAGCAAAAAAAAAGCAATAGATCTCATGGCTTTGCAATACCAATAAAGCAAGCAATAGATCTTGCGATAAGGCAGATATGCCCACAAAACACAGACTAAAACAACCTAGGCATCATGCAGATTCAAGATAAACTGGTCTCTAAGGAAAAACACAACTGTAGAAAAATAGAAAATATTTTTTATCAAAACAAGACAAGTCATGGAGTTGAACAACATCCGAATACATAGATGAGCATATCATCTATAACAAAAAATAAGACATTATGGGGCAAAAACACAAAAACAAAAATACATATTATTATGCCTAGATGATCGTGATGGTCCAGAGGAAGAGGAACCACCACCACAACGACTATGTTCAGCCTCATAAGGTGGGCGATTAGCTTTGCGAGAAGAGTGTTCAACACCGTACGGATGCTGCTCAGATTTACGATGGCTTTCCTCTGCCTTGCACTCTTTGATAACTAAGTGCTCATATTTCCATTTCATATGTCAGTACGAAGGATAACGGGTAATACCCCTTTGACCCATATGATCAAGATATCTAGCATAATAAGTCTTAAAGTCATTTATAGGGTCAAATTCCTCGTAATCCAGCTGCATACTCATAACGTTAACAGTTTCCTCATACTGTTCCATTCTAGCCTTCAAATTCTAAAATTTTCTTCAAGGTAGTGAAAATGAGATGGCACGACATCAAATAATTTAATCCTTTACCTGCTACTTCCAATAGTCTAATCACCACAGTTACTGGATCAGCATGATGACAAAGGTAGAGTTGGAAGCCGATCCTTGTAACCAGAAAATCGTCGATATGAACACATTGATTGTCAATAATAAGTGTCTTTTGATGAGCTTTGAGAGTTTTTCTCATGACACACTCCCTGGCCTCTACTTGCTGGCAGAGCATCTTTACAAGGTTCAGTTGCTGACGATGAATAAGACCATTCTGCTCGCTTAGAATCCTAAGTAGATCTTGAAAAGCATCATGGGTGTCCTTTACAGTTGCACCCCACTTCCTTTCAAGTTTATTAATACCCATAAGCATACATTTTAAATAAATTCCCAAACATAGAGCCCATTCTTTAACACGAACTTGAAGGTTAAGCAATCGTATATACGTACCAGCAGACTCAAGATCAACTAAACCACAAAAAATGTCCTTGCCAAGCGATTCAACATTGTATCCATCAGGAATAAGCTTTCGGCAGAGGAAATTTGTGGATGAAGATGGAGATGAAGAAGGAATGGGAAGTTGCCACCAAATGCACAAGGGAAGCAATTCCATATGTGTAAATAGGTCAGAAGAAACAACCCTCACACACTCTTGATGAACGATTGGGTAGCACGAAGAAAACTAACGGGCTCACAAAGAGTGTCGTTATGTCCCATAAAATCAAATCTTTTTAGGAATTTACGATCAATCAATATATTGAAGTCATGCACACAAGTAAGGGCAATAGGAAAAAATGATATAGCAGATGGATCAACTTTCATAACTAAGGTCGCACAAACAGTACATTCAAAAAATTATAACATTGTTTTAAGATTACAATCCAGAATTCCAATAAACAGAAAATGCTAAGAATCAATTGACTTTGGGGTTAGGGTTAGGTAG
The DNA here is from genome assembly GCA_037428765.1 of Rubia yunnanensis. Taxonomy (NCBI): domain Eukaryota; kingdom Viridiplantae; phylum Streptophyta; class Magnoliopsida; order Gentianales; family Rubiaceae; genus Rubia; species Rubia yunnanensis. The sequence goes on from CM075061.1 coordinate 54,350,381, forward strand.
AAGCTGAGCAACAATCACAGAGGCTTCTTGGCTTGGCTGCTGAGTAGAGTTCCCCTCGTTAGGTTGCTGGATGGAAGTTTTAGCGCTCGCACTAGCCACACTAGTATCTGGATTAGGAATTATAGCATCAGTGCTAGGCTTGAATGGAAGATCTTTAAAATAATCCACCTCATATTCTTTTAGCTCAATCATGGAAGGAAGACTGGGGAGGCTAGCAAGATGCGAAAGAAAAGCATATGGACGGCTCCCGTTAGCGATCTTCTTAATAAAGGCTTGATTTAGCTCAGCTCTCTTGCTTTCCAGGGTATCAGCACATTTCTTCAGAGTAGGAAAACTCTTACAAGCACAAGATGGGTTTCACTCTCACTGATTCTTCACAGCCTCTCAATACCCAATAGTGCGAGTAACTTTAAAGATATCTTCAAAACACATATAAAATGAATTTGTCTTGCAAAGTCGATCTACCAACACTAGAGGGTATTAAGGAGAGACATGTTCATTGGTGCACATTTCATCTAGTTGAGAACGAAGCCGAGTAGTTTTCACCCTTGCAAGCCTAGCACACTCCGCACCAGTGCTCGCCTTTTCTTCAACGGCCTTCACCTTCCCCTCAGTAGCTTTAAGCGATCTTTCCAGTTTTGAACATTTTCTTTCCAGTGTTTTGTACTTCTTTGAAAGTGAATAATCAACAGGAAAACACTAGGACAACCGCTCGCTTGCAATTTGAAGGCTTTCACCGACCTTATCAAACAACAACACATGGGATGAAGTTACTCAGTATTTTACTAACATCGGATTAGGACATAGGAAAAATTGAAAAAGCTTGATTGCACCCTTACAGCAGCCAATGTGTCAGGTAAAGAAATGTTAGAGAAGATATCAGAGATCACCCCCTCCGCCAAAGGGCTCTCACTTTGCACAATAATTTGTGAATCGGTTTGGTTAACGTACCCTTTTTCAAGGAGGGAACAAATTGCCCTGAAGGCCCATTAACCCTATCCCTCTTGTTCTTTTTTTCCTTCTACAAATTACCGGGGTGAAAATTACCGGTCTACCCGCCCTTAGTCTGTTTATCTTTGTCAATAGGGCTTGAAGTGTTTGCCCCCTAGGACAAGGTGTTTCCACAAACATGTTCGGCCAGAATAGCGGCCGCAATATTTTCTTTGTCGTTGAAGAACAATGGGACAATCTCACCTTTAGAAAGGTCCATAGCTGATAAAAGATGAACATCATAGATCAAAACGAACACACACAAAGATAGAGAAGATAACAGTACGCCAAATAAGAAAGAATACACAGTAAATGCATAAAAACAAGCAAACAAGACACCTTCAGCATAAAAGTCCGCATGGTGAAGATGTTGTGTATACACACGAAGCGTGGCCACGATCGGTGTCTCCTCGGTATAACAAACACTCCGATTGGGAAGCTTAGACTTAGGAACTTGGTAATTCCATAAAGGTACATCAGACTCAAGAATTTGTTTTCCTTTTATGAAAAATTATCTCTTACGCTAGTCACCAACATTACTTGGGAAACCTTAGACAAGGAACAAACTTAATCTCTCTAATGTTCCTGCACATATAAAAGGTCTTATAGCCTTAGACAAGGAACAAATTCCGCATATAAGATTGCATAAAAACAGCTATGCTAAGGATTGATACTGCTGATGTTATATTTTGCTAATGCAGGTACAACCTCGGTTCTGTACACAAATGATCCAACGCGATCTCCTTTGCTATACACAAGGCAATTCATTCACTCAAATATCACCCCCAAAGCAACGGCATAGAGAGGAAACATTTTGGGGATTTTGTCCAGAATATCACCATTGATGGTTCACTAGCTAATATCTCTAGCATGCTAACTTACTGATAGATTTTCTAATGGTAGTTGCCTGGCCAAAGTACGAATTAACATGGGGTGTGGAGATTCGTTTACTTTGGAATCGCAACTAACTCATTTAGGTACTCCCATCGATCTTGTAGATTTGATCCTTGGTAGTAGATATCTCTTTTGGAGGCAATGATGTTGCCTTTTGTAAAAACTAATGTCATCTTACTATGGCTTACTTATTACTGGCTTGGGGTACCAATATACCAACCCCCACCCTCGGGTGTTTTCCATAAAAAAAACATTACTTGGGAAACCGCTCACAAGTTCAACCCCATGAATCACAGGATGCAAGGTGAACTCATCTACTAAGTTTTTCACCTTTCGAAGGTGATAGAAATTATAGAACAAATCAATTCTGAAAGGTACATTTTCATTTTCACACACACAAAGAAACCCCATTATAATAGCAAAGAAGTTGGGACAATGTGAAAGTAAAGGCCAAAGTTCAGATACGCTAAGTAACATGAACTATAGCCAGGGGGTGGGGTACGAATGCATTCGGGCATGGAAATCGAACAAAGCTTACAAGAAGATAGAAAGGGAAAGAAATCATTTAGATCATGTACATAAGAACTGGTCAGGATACTGGGTATGGTGGAGGATCCGGGTCAGAGTCCTCGTCAGAGGCACCATCTTCTACAGGAGACTTACCACGGTTAAAAGAAGACATATGGATCCTAAAATTTGGAGGTAACAGTTTTTGTTAAGACCAAATTCAACGAAAACAATTTTTGTAGAGACGGGGTTTACGAGAAGCGGACCATAGAAGATGACCAAAAATTAGTTATACAAACCACCAAAATCACCAGAATCAGAGAAATTAATCCAACATATCAATCCCAAAGAATACACCAAAGATATGGGAAAAAATTTAGCAACAAAAATTACTCTTGAAGGAGCTGATAGAGGGTGATGCGCAGAAAATTTATGAATGTGCAGAAAAAATGAAACCCTAGATAATGGAGATGAGGAGTTGAAACAAAAGTGAAAGGACACTTAAATAGAAGCAATAAAAGGCATAATCGAGAAAAACAAATAATTTAGGAAAATGCAATGATGATTATCTGACACAAAGAAACAAAGTACACTTTTGCTTATAATGAGACAACGACGGTATATAAAAAGACAGCACACTGATTGAGGGTTATATTAAACTCTTCGTTTCAAATTCCCCATTTAAGAGATACAGTGAAAATAAATGTTAGGAAATTTCTGATTTTAAAAACAAAACCATCGCAAAAAATAGCCATATCACGAGGAGCTCAGAATTTAAATATTCAAAAGTCGAAGAATGAACGAAGACAGAGATATAGCCAAAAAGAAAACATCACTTTGCAATGCTGACGAAAGTACCATTTTGCAACGAACATTATGTGGACAAGCAACATCAGTTCGCACTTAAGCCACAAACTGCACCATCGCTTCGTTTCTCATAGTCTTCATGGCTAGGGAGGCTTATGGTATATAGGTGGACCGAGGATCAAAAGGCCAATGGACACTAGGCCTAGCCCAAGGTTATCTTACAAAAAGGGGAATGGGTCTAGCCCAAGGCGAAGAGCAAGTGGGCACGGAACTTCTAGTCGTGCCAAACTACGTGGGTCGAAGAACACAGAATAGACAACGAACACAAAGACCACGAACAAAAAACATGGAATGGTGGCACGCCCACGATCTAAATTCTCAGAAATCAAGGAACTGTTAAGGATGTCAGTCTATAAATACAGCAAGCTCTGGAGGAGCTAAGGTAAGCATTACTATCGGTAGAAATTACAGTTCTACGAGGAGAATACTGACTTGATCGTCGGAGCCCTTCTCCCATAATCATTTATGGGATAAGCTTTGCAAGTGAAGAAGCTCTTGGAGAGGACGACCGGATTCCTGAACGATCTTCTGCATAAAAAATTATCTAGATAGGTGACATTTTGAATAATGGAAATATTTTGAAAAGAAAACCCACCATAATGATTACCATGCTTACGTGGAAACTCATCCAACTACCTACCCTTCAATGACTACACCAGCCAACCATGTCATGGAAAAGACAATAACTCACGAAGATATCGAGATATCACATCGCATCTGGGACGGATAGACAAACATCTCCAATCACCACCTCGTTTCAATACACAACAATGACAAAATTGTCTAATGCTCTCCCCATAGCACCTTATGCTCTACACCTCAACACTTTGTGGCTAGGGGGTTTATGGTATATATGCGGCCCTAAATGATAGACCCAACCCACATAGAGCTCAACGAAGTGCTCGTATAAGCGAGGACTCATCAATACCATCACTCTGCCCACTAGGCATTATACGCACGGAGAAGTATCCGGCCATAACCATGGAAATGGCTACCACTCTACCCACGGTCAAAGGAATGTGGGCAATGACACATGCACTCATAAGAGTCATTAAGGCATACAACTACCACAATGACCACAATTAGCACATCCTGTATAGAAGATGACACCCCAACAACGTAGGATGATGAAGCCTATAAATATAAGAAGGATTAAGGATAGAAGGTAGGTGACATTGAGAAATAAGAAAGATTAAATACAAACTCTCTGTATTAACTTAAGCATCAGAGCTTTTATCCCGGATTTAATTCGAGATATTCTTGCATGATTAAAGTGCTCTTTGTTAGTTACCAACTGGGTTTGTAACTATCATATGTAGGGAACTCACCAAAGCAATAGCGAACGCTCTCCCCGAGGTCTGGGACCTTAATCAAGAACCGACCAAATAAGGCTACACAAGTTCCAACCTATTGATTCCACTAGGGTTAACCAAGCTACAACTACAACTCCCAGTCCATCTCTAAGCTTACATATCACCCCCGTCCCACCACTAGAATAAAAATCATTTCCCCTACCCCCATCAATTCATCATCAATAAGAAAACCAGCAGACCTTATCGCATTCTCCACAACTGCCTTACTCTTAGGTCCGACGTCCTAATTATTACTTGGGAGACGTAATACCAAGCTTTGGTATTCTCTCACAATATCATTACAAACACAAGTACTTGAAGACAACACACTACAAATCATAAGAGCAAACTTACATAAGGCTTACTTGGAATAGGAAAAATAATGCCAACTCCGATTACTGCGGTGAAGATGATCCATCCATACTTCAGAAATTCACCCACAATTTGAAGCCTCACAATCCAAAGCAAAAAGAAATGCAAAAGGAACAATAAAAAACACTCAACACCCAAACTTATTTATAAGGAGAAAGCCCAAAACCCATTTCCTGAGGTGTTCAACTGACGCAACTGTTAAACAATCAAGGCGTACACCCGAATTGAAAAGGAGCAAGACAGAGGCATTCCGAAGAACAAAAAGGTTTCAAAATAAAGCCCACCATAATGAATGCTATGTTATGTGGAAACCTCCTCGATAACATACCCTCAACGAAAAAATAAGCCAACCATGGCGAGGCGAATTCAATTGCCCATAAAGGTCTCGGGAAATCACACTACATTCTTGGCGAACTGGCGAACATCTCCAATTTTAATTTCATTCTAAAACACAACGGTGATATGATTGTCTAATGTTTTGTGCAAAAACACCGACAGTTCTACCCTTCAACACTTTGTGGCTAGGGGGTTTATGGTATGTAAATAACCCAAAGATTACTCCCAACCCATACAGAGGGCAGTCCAATGAGATCAATGAAGTGTTTGTATTTTAGACAGAAAGCGAACACGGACTGACAATATCGTTCCGCATATTGTCCGTTATTTATCCGAAGAGATATCCTACCACCATCACAATAGCCATGCAAGTGGCCACCACTCAACCCGTGATTCAAAGAACGTGGCTCATAATATATACGCTCAGAAGAGTCATAAATCCACACGTTGGCCCCGATCAACACGACTTGCACATATGTAGAAGAGCATATTTAACCTTCATGTTATCCACGTAATTGATTGTTCTGCATTTTTAGTTGAAGAGCATATTAATAACGACATGAATCGATAGTTTAAGATCAGTGTCATGAAGAAATTATTTTGCACTTGAATTTTCACTTTTGATCGAATTTGAGAAGAAATTTATGATTTATCAGGTTAATTCTTTGATCATGTGCAATGCACCTTCAATCATCATAGTTGTTGCAATTTCTTAATTGTATTCCATTGATTGATTCAGATTGCAGATTTTGGGGGAGAAGAGATTGCGTTGGGGAAGAATTGGGTAAGAAGAAATTTTGGGAGGGCTTCTCGATATTTGGCTGAATCTGTATATTTTTATGTTATTTGCATAAATATCTTGCAATTTTGGAGATTTTTAGAAATATATTCATAAAATAAAATAACTCTTATGTAACCCCAAATATTGTAGAAAGGGGGTTTTTCATAGTCTGCTCTAACAGTTAAGCGCTCTAAAAGAGGAATTTTCTCCTCAAATAATGATACTATTAATTAAGGATATACTATTTAAAATTTATGATCAAGAAAGTCTTATATTAGACTGATTAACGGTTAGACCAAATATGAAAAGTTTGTTTCAAAATTTTGTAGGATCAAATTATAATTATTCATACATTGTAATACATTTTTAAAATATTTAAAAATTATAAGAATATCATTGCAACAAATAAAAATAAATACTAACTCATTTCATTAATTACATTAATTATAAAATAATTATGTCTAATGGTTAGTCGATATAAAATAAAATTTTATAAAAATGGATTGAAAAGTAGGAATTGAATAGAGATGGAGTTAGTTGAAAATTGACCCGATATCACTTTAAAAATGAGATTGGCTTGTGCTGTAAATCGCAACTCGCAAGAGATAAAAAGGCTAAAGAAAATTTTTGATTAGATAACGCAAGAAGAAAAGTAAGAAACTTTTCTTCATCAGAATGAGAAAACACGTGAAATTATTAAAGTTAAATGTAAATAAAACAGAAGACGGTTGGCCAGTTGGGTCTGGTGGGTGTGGGATGAATTCATAGTCAAAATCAAACGCATTGATTTATCCGAACAAGTCCTCCTCAACTGTGTCCTATTTAACTCCCTTTCACACATACACATGCCACTACAAAACTTCTTCTCCCTCCATTTCTGCCTTCTGCACACACAAATAAAACGCTCACACACACATGGGTGACGATGATTCAAGAACTAATGGGGTTGCTTTGGATATTCCGGATGATCAGGATCCCAGTAACACAGAATATGCAGGCTGTACCTTTTTGAGCGTCTCATTTATTCAAAAGGTTCGTTTATTTGTTGTAAATGGGACTTTTTTTCCCTTGGAGAAAGCGGCTGACACTGGATCACTCTTGCAGTTGATTGCGGAGACAGCGGGGACGTACTTTTTGATATTTGCGGGGTGTGGGTCGGTGGCGGTGAACTTGATCCGGGACAACACGATCACATTTCCGGGGATATCGATCGTGTGGGGGCTGGCGGTGATGGTGGTGGTTTACTCCGTTGGACATATTTCCGGTGCACATTTAAATCCCGCCGTAACCATTGCTTTCGCAACTTGCAAGCGCTTCCCCTGGAAACAGGTGTTGTCATAATTATATCCTCTTAATTGCAACCACATCAGTTTCTGAAATATTTCAAATTTCTTTTTGTTTGGAAAATTGTGAACCTTCTTCTTCTCCATTTTAGATAGCTAGTTCCCATGAAACAGTCTCTTTTTGCAGCGATTCGATTCTCAGTGTATTTGTTCATTTCAAACAGAGCATACTTTTCAAGTCTTCTGTGACATCCCTATAAAAGCGAATGCATGTCACACATCCTATATCTAGCAATCCAATCTTAACTTGATTTCTGAACTTTAAATGGTAATATAGAAATGTTAAAAACAGTCTTTTGTACTTATCAACTTGTCATATTTGTTGTTTTGTAGAAAGTTACTACCTTATTTGTTTGTGGATCAAGTTATTATAATTATTAGTAATTTTTAAAGTAGTACACAAGTAACACATAAACGACACATGAAAAGCAAGTATGTGATACCGTTTTTGCTTTATTCAAAGAACGAAGGAACATTGAAGCCTTTACTTTAATCTCGTGAAGGAAAATTTTCATTTTGAACTGCACCTTTCCATCCAGAAAGTGTATTATTGACTAATCTCTAACTAACCAACCAGAATTGAGGTCAATTTTGTTATTTTCAATTGATTGTTTTGATAAAAGTGCACTGCTGGAGCTATTTGATTTTTCAATTAAAAGCATGGAGCCCGTGTGAAACGAAATTAGTGTAATCTGACTCCTTTTTTTTTTTCCGAGTAAATAGGTAAATAGTATAGACGGTGGAACTCACGGTAGAGCCCGAAAAGAGCCCTACCAAATACAAAACATAATCCAACCTTAGGTTACGTAGTTAACCTAAGGAGCAAATCCGAGAGAGAGGGAGGGGGGGGGGATGTGGGAGTGAAAACCAAAGGATAACACTCCCCCCCCCCCCCCCCCTTTGTCCAAGTTAAATAACTACCAACCCTAAGCAAGATGATCGAGTAAAGGGAGCACAAAACAACCTGGAAAAACACAGGCTATAAAACACAAGAAAAATGGGGTGAGAACAAACTCACTACCCATAAACAAATAATCTGCTTCTACCCCTAAACAAATGGGGCCATCTTCATTTGAATTCCGTAATGCAGCCGAGAATTGTGAGACTCGGGTCTTGAACAAATGTCGCCGCCAGAATGTTGATGAACGTACAAAGATCCAAAAACAAATGATTTGAATATCCTAATGCAGCCGAGAGTGTCTCGGGTCTTGGATGTCGCATAAAAATGAAGCCGATGATCCGAGTTGCACCTTATTGGCGCGAATGAATATCTGCTTCTACCATGTACATCCCTAAGGTGGAGATAGAGGAATGTTATTGGCCTTCAAGCATTCTCTTGTTGGCGCCGAGAGTGATTAGGTAGGCAAAGGTTTAATGAGGTCGTGCCTCCTACCTTTGTAAATCCCAGTCGAGTCAACCTCCTGAAGATGTGAGAATGGATACACTTATACCGCGTGCATCAAGCGTGACGATTATGTAATCGCCCACTCCATTTTGAGCAAATGGATAGCTATATGCTAATTTAACACAAAGTGTAGTGCGAGCATAAAGCGCATAAATAACCGTTAAATCATAAGTAAAAACTAGGTTTAGGAGAAAGAGCATCGGAGTGTGAATCCTTACTCTAAAACTTATTACCTCATCCTGAAAACCGAGTTGTTGCAGTGACCAGAAAATCCATGAAAGTCCTTGAATCCATCGAGCTCCAACAACTCCCTCTTGGCCCGGGATATAGCACCAATCGGCATGTGAAATTTCAGTTTCCAGCGCCAAGTTGCGCCTGATCATGGTGCCGAGATCCAGCGCCCCGTCCCCAGAAAAACCTCTCCATGCTAGTTGCCCAGTTGCCGAGATCCATCTCTGCGTATGCCATCAACCAGATCAGCGTCTAGCGGCCAGTTAGCGCCAGGCTCCCAATCCCATCGCCCGCAACATGCAGCACCCAGTGCACAACAACCAGCACCCAGTGCACAACAACCAGCACCCAGTGCACAACAACCAGCACCCAACACCCTTCCATCAGCCACTCCATCCGAAGTACTAAAATAAGTGCTCTCCCGGAAATAGTCTATTCATAACCATGTAACAATTCTTCATGATTATTTTCACTACTCGATCGGAACTGGGTAAGGCTCCACCCATAACAACATTGTTTCGCTCTCTCCAAATACGATAAATTGTGATTATTAGTGCTAAAATACAAAATTTCTTGCGAGCTTTGGAACCCTTGATCTGCCTTTTCACCCAAATCATTGAACTTGCTATCGTATTTGTTCTTCTCCTAAGCCCCATCCAATTCCGTATCCGACCCCATACAACTTCCGAGAACTCGCATCTGAAAAATAAATGCTCATTTGTTTCCTCCTCTAGATGGCACAATGAGCAAATTTTATCCGAGCCTTCCTCTACTTCGTTGCAATACTTGTCCTTAGTATAGAGTCTTCCAATTGCTGCCAGCCATGTAATGAAAGAGAACTTTGGAGGTACAAAACCTCGCCAAATGCTATTAATACCTTCTCACATGCACGACCGGTCTCCTCATATAACCCCGGGTACTTATAATGATGCATGAAGGCATAAGCTGTATTCGTGAATTTACCCGAATTCCCCCAAGAACAAAGATGATCTTGGACCGCCCTAACATCTCCATGAAACATATCAATTAGCTCATCCCGAAGTTTGCATAGATCACCGATATAACTTGAATATCATTCGCCCAATCTTCCATTTTGAATCCTGGGATTTAAAACCCAGAATTCATCCTCCTGAAGGTAGTACGAATGTATCCACTTCACCCACAAACTGTCCTTCTTCATGTGTATATCCCACAACCTCTGGTCCATTGAAGCACGGTTCCAAGTAACAAAGTCTCGCAAGCCAAGTCCCCCAAACGATTTAGGAGAACACAACTTCTTCCACGCCACTTTGTTCTTGTACTTTCCTCCCCACAAGAAGCGTTTGCACTTTTTCTCAAGAGCATCAAAGACCGCTGATTGAATAACAAAATTCTGTATCCAGAATCCTGCAATACCTCCCACAATTGATCTCACAAGCTCCAATTTACCAGCGTAAGAAAGAGTATGTCTTTTCCATTTTTCTATTTCCGAATCCACTTTCCCAAGTAAAGTACCAAATTAAGTCACCTTAACTTACTGGAATCCAGTGGAACGCCTAGGTACCGAACAGGGAATGTCGCCCAAGGAATACCCGTGAAACTCAAATCCTCCTTTATGCCGACTCCAAAGAACTTCGACTTTGCAGCATTGATGCCCAATCCAGAAGTGCATTCAAACTCATTCAAGGCATCCATGAGTATGTGTACTAAACTCGTGTTTGCCGTAGAGAAGAGCATAAGGTCATCCGCAAAAGCCAAGTGCGTGATCCGTAGCGACTCACATTTCGGATGAAAGGTGAAGTGCCTAGAATCCGTTCTCCTTTTCAACAATCTCGAGAAATACTCCATGCAAATCACAAACAGGAGAGGCGACAATGGATCTCCTTAACGAATTCCTCTTTGCCCCTGAAAGTGATCACACAGTTTACCATTAACTGCAATCGAGAATGAAGAAGTGCGAACACACGTCATGATTCTATCTGTCAGTCTTTCCGAAAATCCAAGTCCAAGCAAAACTTCTTCCAAGAAATCCCAAGAGACTGTGTCAAAAGCTTTCTGTAAATCCACCATAATCATGCATCTTGGAGAATTCTAAGCCCTTCCATATCCACGAACAAACTCCTGCGCTAACATTACATTATCCGAGATATTTCTACCCTTCACAAATGCACCCTGACAAGGGTCAATGATCCCTGGAAGAATTCCTTCTAGCCTGTTCGCAATAATTTTGGTAATAACTTTATAAACCACATTGCAGCACGCTATTGGTCTAAAGTCACTTACTTTTAGATTATCAGGCTTCTTCGGTATCAGAGCAACCGAAGTATGATTAAGCTGGGCCAAGATGTCACCTGTCTGAAAGAACTCCAATACCGCAGCTGTCACTTCCTCTCCCACAATGTCCCGTTGCTTCTTAAAGAAACCAGCTGTATAACCATCTGGACCCGGGGACTTATCATCCGCCATTGCAAATAAAGCTTGTTTAACTTCAATGTTCGCAACATCCTGATTTAAATAGGCCCTATCCACATCCATGAGATTGTTGCCCACACCAATAATACCCGGATCAATAGGTACTCTATCCCTCTTTGTGCCAAACAATCCTTTATAAAAATTTGCAAATAGCTCTCCCTTCCGACTATTTGAAGTTACAATCCGGTTGTCACTTTCAATAATCGCTGGAATACCTCCTCCTTTCCTTGCCGAGACCATAGTATGAAAATACTTAGATCCCTTATCCGCCAGAGTTATGTGATTGATCCTCCCCTTTTGAGCAAGAAAAGCCGATTCCGCAAGATAATACATCATAGCGGTCTCCTTTAAACCCCTCAATGCCGCAACATCACTTTCCGAAGCATTCTTAGCATCAAATTCGTCAAAAGCTTTGTTATATTCACCATCCGCAAGTTTGGCCTTCTCGGATATATGGTTTAAATCTGGTTTACCCAATTTCTTCAATGGGCACTTCATCCTTAATAATTTTCTGCTCACCGAATATTGTTTGGTTCCCTCAGCCAAATGACTCCAATAATCCTCCACAATATGCCCACAATTCGGATGACCTAACCACATATTTTGGAATCGAAAAGGCCTACCTATTCTATCAATTTCTTGCGACATATCGACCACCATAGGAGAGTGATCCGACTGTGCAGAAATTGGTGGAAAGGTAGTACGGCATGCATCAACATCCCATCTGTGATTTAAGAGAACCCGATCCAGTTTTCTCCAAATCTTCCAATCAGCAGTGTGCCACATTAATGTTCACATGTGGAAGGAGCATCTCTTAAACCACACACTTCAAACAAACATCCTGAAACTCCTTCATTGGATACAAACTAGGGACAGTAGCTCCGTAATGATCATCAACACTAAGAATAGCATTAAAATCACCAAGAACCATCCAAGGAGAATTCAGATTAACACCAAAAGATTTCAATTCCTCCCATAGTGGTAAACGCGCCAATCGTCCCTCACTATGTCCATACACAAATGTACAGAAAAACTCAATGCCAGAAGAAAGATTACGAACCTTGAGGTGAATACAATGTGGAGACTTCCCAAGAACATCCACCAGGAAGCCTTTCGGATCCCAGATAATGAGCATCCTCGAGTTCTGCCACAGCTCAAAATTATGCGTAAACTTCCATCCCTTAAAACTTTTTAAGAAAATTTGCAACACCTTGTCCTCCATTTTCGTTTCCAACAAACCACACAGTCCAACCCTATTAGTGGAGATGATATTTTTCACCCACCTCCTCCGTACAGGGGCCGAAAGACCCCTAACATTCATAGATGCAGCATTCATTGGGAAACCGAGGTCCCTTTTGGCTTCGGACCGCTGCCTTCAAGTGGTTTGCTTCCAGAACTGTCTGAATTACTCCTTGCAGCCGATAACATGCGTTGGAAGGGTTTCTGGATGCCCTTCCCGTGCTCATTTATTCGAGTCCTGCTCTTACTCTGAGACCTAGTCAAAGCCTCTGGGGTAAGGGGAGGTCTACTCTTACTCTTGCTCCTATGCAATCTTGGAATTTTTTAGCCTCTAGCTTCCGAATGGATCATTTGTTTAGGTAATTTTCCAGCACCTTCGATCGGATGATCATTATCTCCAAAAGCTTGTTGCTGCCTATCGGCTTCTTGAGGCGCTGGATTTGCTGATTTGATGGCACGGGTGTTGCTGGATTTTGAGCGCTCGGCACTCCTGCTTGAGCAGTCCTGGAGCCTACGGCAAGGTCACCAGCGCCACGGTTTGCAGCTCCAGGCGCTGGCGAGCGGGTAGTCTTGCTGGCAGCGCGACAACCGGATGATTAACCTCATCTTGCATACGCCAATGATTATACCAGACCCTTTGCTAACACCTCCAGCTTTCTCTATGCCCTTGACTATGCCTTCAACAATTTTTCCCTTACCTTTCCTTCTCCTCTCTACGTCCTCATTGTCCGAGGATACATCCTCCACGATTTTATTTTCTCCAACTCCAACCGAGTTATCACTTGGATCATCTCCAATATTTCCCATATGCATATTCTTTACCCAAACTTGGTCATTATTCCGAGATCTCCAATTTTTCTTACCCTTCTCCTTTGTAGCATTTTTACTCTTCAATTCCATTTGATTTTCCAACTGCTGCTCCCTGGCTTTCCAGAAATCATTACACATCTCCATAAGATGAGTATTTTCCCCACAATTCAGACACCAAGGGCGGCAATAATCATAGATATTTTTTGCTTAAGTACTTCACCAGTTGGAACACGAAAGCTGACCTCCTCCTTGAGTTCTTTTGAAGTGTCAATCCACACCAAAAGATGTGCATAGTAGCCCCTCAGTTCTAGAGTACCATTATCCATGAGGATTGGATCTCCTAGTGAAGTGGCAATTTTCTCCAATGCCTTCTTATGCCAATAAGTCTTTGGCAAGTGCTCCATCCTTATCCAAACTGGTTTAGTAGCTTGGATGTTCGCATCATACTGCCCAGATTCATCAACTAACAACATGAACAGTTTTTTCCCATGGAGATAATGGTAAGGACCATTCATCACCAGATCTCTATCTTCAACACAATTAAACGTGAACATGACATAGCCATTTTGCTTGCTCCGAACAGTACATGCCACCTTCCACTTTGCCATCAAAAGAGTTCGAATAGCATACATTCCAGGAAAGAAACCCGGAAAGACATCCAAGAATCCGTAGAAGGGTTTGTATAGTTCTTTGTGTACCTCCTCCTCGGTGAGAACAAAGTCAACACTATCTCCATTGTTTTCAACAATTTCAATAGTCGACCTGTTCATGAGAATGTCCGGATCATCCCATAGCCTCCTTCTCTCAAGCTTCAGATCATTCCATTCTCTTGGATGAACTTGCTGATTTTGCTTCTTCTTGCCTTCACCCTCGGCCATACCTTGTTTCCGAGGATTGTTTTTATTTTTGTTACCAACGGAAGATTCCCCAACGACCATTGTTCAAGGAATCAAACCCCAAGGGACAAACTCCGATAAAACAGATCGGAATTCACCCTCACAACTAGGCACAAACCGATCAGAATCAACACAAACCGATTGGAATTCACCCACAAAAATAAGCACCAACCGATCGGAATTAACACAAACCGATCGGAATTCACCCACACAAATAAGTAATTAAAACACCAAGTCGTGATCACCAAGCAAGTAATAAACAAATCACAATGCTTATAATCAAAACCGAAATTTTCCAATGCTCGGATCGGAATCAACAACACATAAACACAATGCACCAAATCAAAACACAATCAAACCGCAAGGAATTGAATCGAGAAAACCTGGAAACCGAGGCTACCATGCAATCCAATCGCAAGTTCTTGAGTCCGTATTATGCTCCAATTCAAAATCGCCAAACCCTTGAAGTAATTCCGATGATGAAGGTAGGAATTTCATTAAAAAGTGTGCTAGAAATTTTAATCAAACCCTTTTAAACCCCTTGCTGCAACCAAAACCCAACCAAAACCCAAAAAAGATTGGATTTTTCGGCCAAATCTCCGACTCGAACAAGGAATCAATACAAGAAACCAATTACGATCACCCACACGAGTCCAGATCCGAGTCCGTAACCAAGAAACAAACCAAACACGATCAAGATCCGCAAAGAACTCAAATTTTTTGTATCAAACCCTACTCCAAGGCCGAATAAGATCAAAAACTCTCCACAAATTTCATATGGTTTTGTGCGGAATCAGAAGGAGAATCCGTTAAACCATAATTCATCGGTGGAGAGTGATTGAAATTTGAAGAAATCGGCCTCCAAAGGATGGAAGAAAGGCTGCGCCTTTTTTCTTCTTTTTTCGCCCCAGAGCTAGAGAGTTGAGAGCTCTTTCGAGATTGAGAGCTCTTTCGAGTGTAATCTGACTCCTTAAATGGATGGTCATTGGGATAAGAATGTATGACCATGCTCTGCATTTTAATTAATGCAAGGTCACGAATTTTATAGTTGACTATCAAACGATTCAAACCCATTTTTACTCTAACTGATTTTCACCACACAAATTTTATCATTAATATTTTAGATTAGAGATGGTGTGAGACTGTTTAAACTTTAGACAAGTATTTTTTTATAATTCATTTTGATTACATATTTTATAATTAGGACTTTTTTTCAATCTTAATTTACCACCTTACCTTCTCTCTGTACATCTTGAATAATTAAACAAGGTGGTTGAATGTTTAAGACCCAATTAAGATAGGAATGAGTAATTATGACTCCATTGACTTGGTTGATTGGGTGGAGTTTGGTTGTGTGTGTTTTGACATTGGAAAATAAGGTTTGATTTTGATGTAGGTGCCGGCGTATGTAATAGCTCAAGTGATGGGATCAACGTTAGCAAGTGGAACGCTGAGGTTGCTATTCAATGGACACGAATATCATTTTGTAGGAACGCTACCAACTGGAAGTGAAGTTCAGTCTTTGGTTTTGGAATTCATCATCACTTTTTACCTCATGTTCGTCATTTCTGGTGTTGCCACTGATAACCGAGCAGTAAGTCTCAACTCTACTCCCCCACAATTATCTATTCATAATCGATTAAATACTAGTACAAGTACTTTGAATCTATTTTTGTTTTTATTTCAGTATAATGAAACATGACATGAATTTTGGAAAATAGAGTGTCTGGATACTGGTTTTTAGTTCACGTTTTAAAAAAAATTATCAGCTCAAACAAGCTAATAATGCCTTAGGATCATTTTTTTAATGGCAGCAAGTATTTATCTTTTGCAAACACAAAAATATAAGTTTTTAGTTGAATTTTCGCTTTACATATTAAAAGTTTAATATTATATAAAAATATTTAACTTTTAAAAGTTATTGACCCGAATAATTTTTAAAAGCAAACGATTAACTTTAACTTGTGTAAATAGTTAATGATATAATTAGTCAAATCAATCAAATAAATCAGCTACCATTAACCTCTATGTATGTCACTAGGAGCAGTATTTTATTGAACATTCATGTTCCTAAAAGACTGGTCGATTGAAGCAAATTAACTTTTCTATAATCAAACAAAAATAGTAATAATAAAAGGACGAGAATTATTATGAAGAATATATTGACTAGTTTTAAAACATATTTGATTGATGATGAAGATGATTCTTAATCCCTTTATCCCAGGTTAAATTACAGTATTATTATTGTAAATAGTTTGAAAAACATGTTTGATCATTCATATATTTATTTATGTATAAGGTTACTTTCTAGAATCTATTTGCTACGACGAATTCAATAATATCACATATGGTAATATTATGTCTCATATATCTATTCAAATATGCAGTCAAACTTTGATAGAGAATAATAACACTAAGTAAGTGAGCAATTTAAGTTGGGACAAAGTGAGTATCATTAAACTAGTAGCTACAATATTAATAATAATTAGGAAAACGACATTAACGTGGAATCTCTTCTATTGTTGTGTTGCTTGCACAGATTGGAGAACTAGCTGGTCTTGCAGTTGGAGCTACCGTTTTGCTCAATGTCATGTTTGCCGGGTACATCTAGTTAATTCCATTCCATCCCATCCTTATTTTATTTGGGTTCACATTGTTATTCTTGGGACTGCCAAGTCCACCACAATCAACATTAGTATGATATTGTCTGCTTTGGTCAAATTCGCATGATTTTATTAGGTGCAACTCCAAAAGACCCCATACTAATGTGGAGACTCAAACTTATATAGTGAACAATCACTCTCAACTTCCAATGTGGGACTTGGGTTGAACACATCCAACAATCTCCCCCTCAAACAAAGGACCACATAACAGTATCCTTCATCCTTGTGCAGACCATCTTGCACCGCAGCCACACCTGCGGGACTCGCCCCCTGATAACCACCTTGGTCAGGCAGACTTTCGACACAAGGAACCACTGCCAAGGGCACACCTGATGGCCTCCACATTGGGCACATACGCAGTCCCTGTCCCGAGCATAACCATGGCTCTGATACCACTTGTTGAGACTGTTAAGCCCACCACAACCAACATTAGTATGATATTGTCGGTCTGAAGCTTCTTGATCTTCCCCCCTATTTGGACCTCAATCATCTTCTTTCAATCCTTGAACTTGCACTATCTTGAATGTGAAAAATTGCGCCTTGAGAAATAACCGGCTAGACAATGTCTTCGTCATGTAAAGTGACTCTAACTTTAACCATATCTCAGCCAGCACGTACACCGTATCACCTCCCGCAACACCTTGTCACCGAGACTAAGAATCAAAGTGTTGAAAGCTCTTTCTAACACCTCCTCCTTCTCCGCCTCATCCCATGTCGCCGGAAGCTTATCGGACCCGTTTAGAGCCTTCCCGAGACCATGTTCCCGAGGTGAGCTAGCATCTTCACTTTCCACAACCCGAAGTCATTTGTGCCATCAAACTTCTCAATATCGACTTTGGAAGTCGCCGCCATCACAAAACAAGCACAAGATTACAAGAACAATTTATCAAACACCTTTTGGGCACACAATAAATAGCAAATTTATCACAAATAATGCCCTGATACCATACTAATGTTGGTTATTGTGGGCTTTACGGTGCAATAGTTATATTATTATGATTTCCCATAGCTATCAAACTGATTGTGAGTTGATGATATCAAAGAAAGAAACCCATTAAAATTTTAAGCTGAACCACAAATGCAGTGTCCCTTTGTTGGTAGGTAGAGATAATAGCCCAATTAGAGATCACAAGATTCAGATTATGCTCTGATGACGAGGCTAGATTAAAGTGATATTGACTTTCTAGAGAAACATTGAAATCTGTAGGGTATATATTTGTAATTATTTGTTCAAATTACAATTAACATTAAGATACTGATGTTAAAGGATTACCACTATCAGTACAGTTAATACAAACGTTCCTTTTTGTTACACTTTTTTATGTAACATCCTTACTTATTACTCCCCCGTCCCACCATTTGAATTAATTTTTAATCATATAATTATTATTTATGTGTGTAAATTTTTTTAAAAAGATTATAATATAAAAATACATGTTATGATGAATCCAATGACCTATAATATGATAATAGTTTTATATAAAAAATAATAGAATTTAATGGTTAAAGTTGAGTTAATTAAAGTCAAATTAATCAATTAATGATGGGACAGAGGGAGTATTTAATAATGATATTAACTAACATGTAATTGATCATTTCTTAAGGACTTGTAATCTAATAATGCTATATGACAGTCGTATTTTAATTCAGCCGAGTTTAATTTCAGTTCACTTTAATACTATTAAAATTAATTTCATTCATGTTTTATTATTCTTTAAATTTATTATTATTATTTTAATTTAGCTCAGTTTATTTTATATTAGAATTAAATTATAAAATCTATAACCCTTCTAATAAAACAAGATCATTTGTTAAACAAGATTCTTATAATAATTAAAACAAAATACTTGTAATAATGATATAGTAATTAATTGAATGGAGCATATATTTATTAAATTAGTTTTTGCACTCATTAATCAATGTGATACCTATTATCCTTATTCCTCCGCCATTATCATTCCTTTTATAGTTTTTACCATTATTTTTTAAAATAATTTTTTCTATTGGAATAGGCCGATATCAGGGGCATCGATGAATCCAGCAAGAAGCATTGGTCCAGCAATAGTTTCAAACCATTACAAATCATTATGGGTATATATGGTGGGCCCAATTACAGGGGCCATAGCCGGTGCTTGGGTCTACAACCTCATCAGATTTACCAACAAGCCCCTACGTGAAATTACAAAGAGCGGATCATTCCTTAAAAGTTCAACTCGAAACGGCTCTCACTGAAAAATGAAAATTAATAAAAACCAATTGTTAAATGAAAAATATTTTCGTCATTTTCTTCTCCTTTTGGGTGTGTCATTGTACAATACTATAAATTATATAAATCATCAAATTCAAGTTAATTGTGATCATAGGTAAAGTTAGATGATTGTAGCTCATTATACAATGTACTAAATAATTGGATTTTTTATATATTTATCTTTCTTTTAACTCGATTCATTTGTTGCTAATATATACTCCCTCCATCACGGAGTGAATGACACACTTTTTATTTTTATTTGTCACACATAAAATGACACACTTTAATTCTTACAATTTTAGGTAATGAATATGTAGTAAAATTTGTACAATATTATCTTTAACTTCAATAACTTTATGATTGGGCCCACCATTTCCCTCAAATATCTCTACTTTTTTGACAATAATTCTTTACCACCCCAACTTGCATAAAATACTGAGCCAAATTTCAATGTGTTATTTATTCCGGGACGAAATGAGTATATGTTATCGGTCAAATATTGTAGCCACACATCTAACAACTGAAATAGTAGCTCCTATGAATTTTCATAAAGTCATCTTCTTCGAAATTGT
Organism: Rubia yunnanensis; assembly: GCA_037428765.1. Lineage (NCBI taxonomy): Eukaryota > Viridiplantae > Streptophyta > Magnoliopsida > Gentianales > Rubiaceae > Rubia > Rubia yunnanensis. The sequence continues at coordinate 54,370,338 of CM075061.1, forward strand.
TTGATAGTAAGATCAATACGTAAACTATAAATAAGAAAAATATAAAGTATGAGTTTTTAAATTCGGAGGTAAGACCATAAATAATTTTTGATAAATAATTATACATTTCATTCACAATAGTGGGGTGAGTTTTTCACATGACTCATTTGAAATTGGATAAGCCATCCACATTAACTCCTCTCTAGTGTGGTGTATTGAACATAAGTGGACCATAATAATGCATTTCGTGTGTGTGTGTTATTCCGACTTTGATTCGAGGCCTGATTATTCGACGTTGGGTTTTACCAAATGGCAATGGGAGATGCACAACGACTTCGAGGACAAGCAAATGATTGTTCCTTCAGAGTTCATTAGGTACAACAAAAACCAATCGGTGATTCTTGGTGGGTGGGCAATTTCTGGGGGGTTTCAACAGAACAGGCAGTGGCAAAAAAGTGTGATTAACTCACCTTTAGAAAATAATAATAAATCAAACTAAAAATAATTAAATTTTAAAAAAGTAATTACACATTAAATAAAAATACCAAAATACACATCATATTAAAATAGTTAAATATAAATAAAACACAAAAAATCTAATATAAATTGTTAAATATCAAATAAAATACTAAAATTAAGACTAAATTGTTTTTGTGGCCCCTAACATAGCATCTTATACATCTTTTGGTCCCCGAGATCAAAACCACATCATTTTAGTACCCTACAAATTCAAAATAATTTGTTTGGTCCCAAAAGCGATTTTCAAGGTGATTTTGGGGACCAAAAGATGGTATAAGATCCTATGTTAGGGACCAAAAAACAATTTGGTCTACTTGTAAACCCGGACCAAACAAATCATTTTGAATTTGTTGGGTACTGAAAGGACGTGATATTGGTTTTGGGGATCAAAAGATGGTATTAGGTCATATGTTAGGGGACAAAAGATAATTTAGCCTAAAATTAAAATGCTTCCCAGTCCCTGGTATTTCTATAGAAAGAGAAAAGGCAACTGTATTTTTTAGCCAAATTTTAAAATTATTTTTTGATTAGCAACTTCCTCTCTCTTGTGACAAGTAAACATTTACTCTTCCCTCTCTCTAAGGCGTAACCCTAAAACAACTCTGGAGGGGCCACAACCGCCAGAAACAGCCTAATCTGGCGGCCCCCTCCACCCCAATCCCACCTCCACAATCCCTACCCCAGTATCCTTGTTACCCCGAGTTTTTTGCTAGATCTAATAAAGAGAAGTAGCATGTTTGGTGATCCACCCTATGATGTGCCCATTTTATACAGTTATATTAGGACTTTTAAGACTCACTTTTGTACACTTTTGTGCACTTTTGTGCTCTAAATGTGACATTTTGCCTTGAAATTCTCTAAGGAGGGTTAAAAGCGACTTTTACGCTTTTATTACTTTTCTAGAGAATTCTGTGTGACAAGGTAATTTGTTTAAAGACTTTGAAGAATACCTTTGAAGATTTGAAGACTTGTATTTGAGCTTTTGAAGATTTGAAGAATTGAAGAAGTGAAGAGAAGAGGAGGATATGAAACAAGAAGGAGAAAGAAAAATAGTGCTGGACTTGGAGTCCGTCGCGAGGCCATCGCGATGCCATCGCGATGCCGTCGCGACTCGCAATGGACAAAGGGCCAGAAATTGTCCTTGCTTTTTGTACAATAAATACTCACCTTATCCTCTCCTATTCAGCAGCTTTTCCACCTTCTTCTTCCTGCGTTTTTGGTGGGTTCAAACCCTATTTTTTCTTTCTTTTCTTAGTTTTTGTAGGTTAATCATGTCTTTGTATTATCTAGCTTAGTTTTATCTTGGGAGAAAAGGATTGAAGCTTCCATTTCTATTTAGTAAGAACTATATATATATATATATATCTATCTATTTGGTACTTTTGCTGTTGTGCATTTATTGAGCTTTGAATGTGAATTGTCAATGGCATTGATGTTGTTGGAAACTTGAGTATATGAATTGCTTGTATGATTACTTGTTAGGGTTAGGAGAAAATAGCTAATTTTCCCCTCTTTTAATGTGGAATCTAAGAGCATGAGTTAGAGCTTCTTAAATGATGTTGGTGTGTTGATAATTCCTAGATGAATGTAATGATGTTGAACTCGTTGTCATGTTTTTTTTAGGTAGCAAATGAGAGAGGTCTATGAATGTCGATCGTTCTTGACTAATCTTGTGTAAATGCATGAATTGGTCAAATGCTTAGACATGGTGTAGTGTTTATAAGTGTTGCTAAGCTTGTTGATTCTTCGTGCTAAATGCCATCAATGGGATACTCTTAGTACTAAGGGAGTCATTGGTGAGTTTTGACAAGAGATGTCGAATTCACTCTTGCAAACTACTACCTAAGAAGGATAGAAGATTTATCTTCACAACAAGTAGTAGAAGTAGTGAATAGATTGTGTTGCTCATTCTTGAAGCCTTTGTTATTTAGCACTCATGTGTTCTTAATGCTATGTTTCATTTCATTTATGCCATGAGTTTTTTGAGAATAGGAAGTGTTTGTATGACTTAAGTGCTAGAGAGTTAGGAACGTGACGAATTCCTTAGCTCCTTTGCATGAAAATCTAAGAACATGAACTTAGAACTTCTTGTGTATAATGTGTTGTGATTCTTGCTAGGTAAGTACGTTACTGTGGTAGGTAACAAATGTGATTGGGTGCGTGAATGGTTCAATGATCTACATTAGATTTGGAAGTGGATATCAATTGCCCCCAATGCTTTATCTTTTGTAGTTTTAAACCCCTTTTTCTTAGTTTTTTCTGATGATTAGCATAGTTACTTAACTTTGCTAGTTCTCTCGTCTTTTAACTTACATAGCTTAGGAAAACCAACCAACCAAACCCCCCTATTTACATGCTTTTATATGTATGTATATATATCTACTCATAGCCTAATAGAAATATTAACTTTGAGAAGTACGACGACGGCTTCCTACCCTTTTGGTTTGTTAAGTGTCAAGTTTCCACTAGTCAGACCCGCCTATCTTATGGTGGCAGCATACCGGAGCTTCCCTATGGCGGCGTCAGACTGGGGCCTTCCTGTGTTGAGAGGTATCCCTGTGGAGCTCTTGGATTCCACCGTTATATCCCAATTCGGAGACAGGTATCCCGAAGGTGGAGATAGGTGTCGCTGCTCCTGCAGCAGGGTGAACTCTTTTGTATTGAGACCACAGGTCCACAAATGGGAAGAATAGCCAGCGGTGGTCTTCTGCAGTGCCCGAGAACTCTAGCGGCGGAAAGAGGCTCTGGGGACCCGAGACTGGAGGTTGTGGTCTCCAGCTGCGTCTCGTGCTACTTTCGAGAACTCTAAAGGCAAACTGAGACTAGCAGCTATGTCTCTTACGGTGTCAACTGTGGCGTCCCCTACAATGGCCAAGAACTACAACAACGACGAAAGGCTTCTAGCGAACCAAGACCAGAGAGGCGAGAGGAACACTCATCATCCTCAACTTCGCACATGAAACCTCGATCGGATATAGTATTTCCCAAGTCTACTAAAATTTCAGCTGGCAAACTCAGATCTAGTAGTGGCCAACCCGGGTCAACTAGGGGTCCCAGTCAACTCAACTAAAAAATGAGTAAAAATTGGGTTAACTCAGCCCCTATGGTCCAAATCAGGTCAGCCAACAGCTGAGTCTTACTCCAGCGGTTGTAAGGTTACGAAGGGTAGTTCTTCATTTTTTATTATTTTTGCATCTACTTTTTAATTTCTCTTTTCAGGTGGGAGGCTTTTAATTATTTCTATTTTTAAATTTATTTTTCTTTTTTCACCATTATTCGGGTAGTGGATCAGACTAGATCTTTTTGCTGGAATATTTAGTTGCATTTATTCTCTGCCAACCCTAGGTTTGGTTAAATTTAGCTGGCTTCTGATCTAGTCTGGTCTATGTGTTGGTATATGATAAATCCTAGTCAAGGTAGTTATAACAACTTACCATTGGCAATGCCGATTATAGTTTACAGATCATATTTGTAGACTGAACAAGTTGAAAAATCTTTCATTGATCACCTTGTATCGTGTTCGAGACTTTCGTACATTCTCCTAAGTTCACTTACATTTACAAAAGATATTTGGGACCAAAATGGTTGGGGTCATTCCTACATTCTATAAAGGGCTTTAATTTAATAGAGATGAACCAGTTCTTTCACTTCTGGAGCTATTTATTTATTTTTTGTTGTTTTAGATTCAGTAGTAAAATGTTTTGGAAACTCTGGGAGAAGGTGACTGGTATTTGAATACTGTTGTCAGCTTATAGTGGTTTGAGTCGAACTACTCGCAAGTGTATGCAGTATATGACCATTTATCATAGGTTGTACCCCTTTCAATTTCTATTTGTTTATACATAAAGGCTACACATTCATGTTTAAATTTTTAGCGCCTTTATGATACCCTTTTGGAGAAAATTATGTAAGCCTTCGGGCAACTACTAACCCGCTTCCACTCGGGGTCGTTAAGTTTTTTGCGTAGCTAACCTAAGCGAAGGTGTTAATCAAACAAGAGGGGGTGATCAAATTTAAATTTTTCTCCCAAGCTTACTACTAAGGTACCTATGGGGTAGTTAGTGTAAAACGAGTTTATCCACAGAGATGCTAGGGTCTAATAGCTAACTACACATAACCATGTACATGTTGTCAATCCGTCTGTGTGGTAGGAATAGCTGATATTGCAAAATGGGGAGTTTTCGGGGGTTTTCAACTAATAAATACGAGCATGAGAAATAACACCAGAAAATACAATATAGACAGACACTTGGGAATATTTGCATAACATGATTGATTAACTGTTTCGATCCTCGATTCCATCACATACAAGATATCAAAGCCTATTCTAGTGTTCATAACACGTGGTGTGGTCGATGATCAGTACTTTCCCATACCTGTCACGTAGGGTGCTCTTGCAATCTTCCATTGGCACCGCCTCCGTAGTTAGGGGAGTGCAAGAACGGCCTTGCCGTTGGGAAGATATGTTTCTCCCCCGTACGGTTACGTCTCGGGCACTACAGCACAAATGTTCTATTCCTAAGCCTACATAGAAAAGGAAGATATGCACCTTATCGATGGAACTAGGGTCTCTAAACCCTAATTTTGCTACTAAATGCTATCTCTACTCGTAACCCTTCGGACGAACTCGCCAGCTAAGACTTACGTGCTGTCACCATAACGGTAAAACTTGGAAAAGACCTACGTGCACACACCCACATGAACCTGGATCTTGCTATCCATATCACATCATGGTTTCTCTTCCATAAGGGGTATCAATATGAGCACCAACATGAATGTAGACTAGTGTGTGTGCTGATAGAGTGTATTATTATTGCAATTTGGTGCATAGCCGGCCCAAGTAGCTAGTAAGCTCAAAACCACATGTGGGTGAGAGCGAACAAGTAAAGAAATCTGGGCTAAACAGACGGAGATCAAATGAAGATAACCCACGAACCATGAAAAGTGGAGATCATGGTTAGGAGTTGACCATGAACCGTCTTTTTTGGAGCCACGATCAAGAATCTAATGGCAAACCCAAAAGAAACGGACCCATGTTCGAAGTAAGCTATAAAAGGACGAAGGGGTCACAAATAGAGGTAAGCGTAACTATCTTGAGAAATTCCAATTCTGAAAAGAGAACTGACTTGATCGCCGAAGCTGTTCTTCCGGAATCACTTCCTAGACTAGTTTTGCAGGTGATGCAGTTCAAGGAGGGAACAACTAGTGATTTTCCTGAACGGACCACCATATCATTTGGCACCATCTGTGGGGACTGGAATTTTTTTTTGGTTTCACAGTCAGTCAAGTAGATAATGGTGTTCACTAGGAGTGAAAAGAACCATAATAATCAGTCTCAAGAACAAACACTGGGACGTTCCAAAGGAATGCATCATAATCAGGATCACACTCCAAATAGAGAAAAAGAGCACAGTAAACAAGAAGTAGAGGAGGAAGAAGAGTCTCTGAAAAATAATCATGATAAGTAAAAGAGAGTATTCGCGGCCTTTTTAGAAGTGAACAGAGAAGGTATTTACGATCCATTCTTGAAGACGCTTAAGTAAAAACCCTAAAAAATAGAAAAAAGGTGAGTCATGCGTGGGAAAATCTCAAGTGCGAAGAAGAGTTACAGGATATCGTGGTAGAGGACGGCAAGGACAAATCGCCCTTAGTACGACATCTGTAAGATTTTAAGATGCTAAATAATTTCAAACTCCCTTTACATGTTAAAATCTATGATAGAACCAAAAATTCGAAAGAGTTTCTACACTCATACAGGAACAACATGAGATTTTGCGATGCGAATGTCGAATTAGTTTGCAAAGGGTTCTCCATCTTCTTATCAGGAACAACGATTACCTGGTATGAGGACCTCTCCAGTGGAAACATCAAATCGTGGGCACATTTATCAGATATATTCCTTGGTCGCTTCTATAAGAAGCAAAGGTTCACAAAAATAATCGCAGATCTTAATAACGTAGGCCAATGAAGTGAAGAAAGCCTTGAAGAATATCACAGTAGGTTTGTGACAGAAAGTTTGTAGGTTCATGACTTGTTATTTCAATCGTCATTGGGAGTGTTTACATGAGGCATGTAATTAGGAGAATTCTACAAGGAGCTAACGAAGAATAAATCTGAAAACCCGAGAGACCTAGAAAAGATGATTGAACAACATGTGCGAACAAAGAATGTGAGCAACCGTAAAATAGAAAGGGAATGAGGCGAGAAGCGAATGATGGAGGATTCGCAAAAGGGATTTCCAAAGAAATGTAAAGGAAACATTGTTTTCAAAAGAGGAGAACCAAGATTACAAGGCTCGTTGTTCCACGATACACCTCTAACGAGATCAAGGAAAGAGATATGGCAAGCGAACAAGGATTTTTTTTGAGAGCTAGCACCACCAGAAAAAAAATCCAGGGACTATTATTATGCCTTCCATAAGGATTGTTGCCATGATATAGAGTACTGTAGAGACCTAAGAAGAAAAATTAAATAAAATTTGAGGAATGGTAGCTTAGGCCAATACAGGAAAGAAGGAGCAAGCTAGTATGAAGACACTAGTAAAATATCGAGCCCATCTCCAAAAAAATAAGGCAATGCGATCACAATGATAAAAAAAATAATAAAAAATGACTGTGGCTATGGATTACAAAGACAACGTGGACAACAAAGTACCAGAGATAGTCATCTTGTCTATACACGGATCCACAAAGTCATTGTCCAATAATGCTTGTAAGGCCAAAGCAAGATACTCTCCCCCACAAGAGCCGGTTGATAAGAGGTTTAGTTTGAATGAAATGATCACCTTTAGTGACGAAGATGCGATGCCTAACACTTCGCTGCACAATGATCCCATGGTTATCATAGCAAAAATTGGGAATGAAAAAGTTCACAGAGTATTCATAGATGATGGAAGCGTTGTTGAGGTACTATTCATAGACTGCTTCGACATCCTAGGTTTCAAGAGAGCGGACCTAAAAAAACCCAGATCTTTGCTAGTAGGCTTCATAGGGCGAGTGGAAACACCTTTGGGGAATACACAACTGCCGGTCACTATTGGAGAAAATGGAAGAAATTGCACCACCATGTGCCACTTTGTGGTCATGGATGCCCCAAGTACATTTAATGCCATCATTGAAAGGCCATGGATGAATAGAGCTAAGACGATATGGTCCCCTTACCACATGGTAATGAAATTCCCAACCCCAACTAGTATTGCAACCATTAGAGGAAACCAGCAAACTGCCAAGTAGTGTATGTTCATAGCAATGAAGGCAGGAAAGGTAGGAGAAAAGGAAAAAAGGGTTAGCACAGTTTCAGGAGGAAGTTTACTGGAACAGCCAGACATAACTGTATACTTGGGAGAAGAAACAGAATTGGTTAGTCTTGATAGCGAAGACAATTTGAAATACGTGAAGATTGGAAAACATCTTCTAGACGATGAGAAGATGAAGGTTGTTGAAATATTTCGAAGCCACACGGATACGTTCACATGGAGCGACTAAAATATGTGAGGAGCTGATCCATAAATTGCTTCTCACTCTTTGAATATCAGCAGCTCTGTCAAACCAGTTAAATAGAAACAATGTTGTTTTTCTAGCGATAGACAAAAAGTGATCGAAGAGGAGGTCACATTGTTGCTGCAAGCCGGTATACTAAAATAGGCTATATATCCAAAGTGGCTAGTGAACCTAGTCATGGTGAAGAAATCAGACGCTGGTTGAAGGATGTGCATTGATTTCACGGATTTGAAAAAAGAAAGACCAAAAGACTGCTACCCTTTATAAAGAATCGATTAATTAGTTGAGGCAATTTCAGGATATGAAGTCCTGGCATTTTTGGATGTGTATAAGGGATACCACCAAATCTTGATGAATCCGAAGGATGCTAAAAAATGGCCTTTAAAACAAGCTTTGGGACATTTTGTTATGTAAATATGCTGCTTGGGCTCAAAAATGCTGGAGCAACATACCAAAGAATGGTCGATCATGCATTTGGAAACTAAATAGGGAGGAACGTTGAAGCATACGTTGAAAACATGGTGATTAAAAGCAAAAAGGTGGGTAGCTTCGCTGCAGATTTAAAAGAGACTCTAGACATGTTACAAGCAATAGGGATGAAGCTCAACCCTAAGAAGTGTATGATTGGAGTAAGCGCAGGAAAATTCTTAAGGTATAGGGTATCCTCTAAAGGTATTGAAGCTAACCTAGAAAAATCTGAGCTATAGTAAGTCTTCCCCAGCCGCAAACGGTTGAAGAGGTGCAAATCCTAATGGGATCAATAGCAGCGCTTAGCCACTTTGTCTCGAAAGCAGTGGAGAAGTACTTTCCACTATTTGAAGTACTAAGAAACCCCAGAAAGTTTAGTTGGAGCGAGGATTGTTAGAGAGCATATGATGGGTTGAAGGAGCAGCTTCAAGCTTTACCAACGTAAAAGTCGCCTTCCCCTGGAGAGACAGCATACTTGTACTTAGCAATATCACAGAATGCTGTCAGCTTAGTTTTGGTTTTCCTGGAAGGACAGAAGCAAGTTCCAGTGTATTACATCAGCAGAATTTAGAAAATTGCAGAAAAGGCGTACATGCTTGTAGAAAAATTAACCTTGGTTTAATATAATCAGGACGCAGGTTGTGAATGTATTTACATAGTCATCGTATAATTTTCTACATAGGATTTCCAATCAAGAACATCCTTAACAATCCCAAGTCTTCAGGCAGACTAACGAAGTGGGCTTTAGAACTAGGCCAATTTAAAATTCTATTTCAACCAAGGACAACGATCAAAGCTTAGGCATTAGCAGACTTCATTGAAGAAATAACGAGCGAAGACACGCATGTAGCAAAGATGCACCAGAATCTGACAGTTGACAAAGGAAAATCAAAGCGGGAAGAAGTCGCATGGACATTGTTTGTTGATGGTGCGTCCAACAAGGAAGGATGTGGTGCAGGATTACTGCTAATGAATCCATATGGAGGTGAACATAGATACTCGCTTGGCTTCGAGTTTCCACTCACTAATAACAAAGAAGTATATGAAGATTTAATATATGGATTGGACCTTACAATATGAATGAAAGTGAAGAGTGTTCAAGTATCTAGTGATTCTCTAATAGTAGTCCAATATGTACGAGGAGACTATGAAGTACGAGAAGAGCAATTGGTCAAATATTCAAAGAAGGTACATCAGCTAACAAACCAGCTCGAGTACTTATAACACAAAAGCGGATACACTAAGTAAACTAGCAACAACGAGATTTGAATCCCTAAGCAAACATGGAGATGTGGTAGTAGAAGTCGTGCTAATCAGAAGCACAGTATCAACGACCGTGTTAACAATCCAAACAAAGGATGTAAGTTGGATGACGCCACTAAAAGAGGATTTTGTGAAAGGAACGTTGCCAGAGGATAAAGTGCTAGCCAAAAAGTTAGAGTTATGCACCACAAACTACATTTATGAGGAAGGGACCTTGTATAACAAGGGATTTCTTTCCCCATGGATAAAGTGCATAGGGCCAATACAGGCAAAGGAAATACATAGAGAAGTCCATGAAGGACTGTGTGGAACACATCAGGGGGCTAGAACAGTAACAAGAAAGATTATTAGAGCAGGATACTATTGGCCAACTATGTTCAACGGCGCGCACAACTTCATGCTTAAATGTAGGGATTGCCAACTCAATGCTTTGCTGTCACATAAGCCACAAGCCGCTTTGTAGGGAATATCTGAAGCTTAGATTTTTGATAAATGGGGTATTGACCTAATTGGGGCCATTCCCAAAGGGCGAAGGCAATGCCAAGTTTCTGATTGTGGCAGTATATTACTTCACAAAATGGGTGGAGGCAAAAAAATTAGGACGAGTAACAGCTGAAGTAACTAGGAAATTCGTATGGAAAAACATAATGTGTTTCTTCAGGGTACCACATACTATTTTCATGGACAAGGTGCACAGTTCATAAGTAATACGTTCACTGATTGGTGTCAAAGCTTGGGATTCTTCAGAAATTTACTTCCATAGTGCACCTTCAAGCTAATGGGTAAGTGGAAGTAATGAATAGGACTATCATTCAATGAATTCAGAGGTAACTAGAAGGATAACGAAGTGGGTGGGTAGAAGAAATACCTAACACCCTATGGTCGTATAGACAGACCATCCGAGAGCCAAGGGGGAAGACACCATACAATTTAGTCTACAGTCACGAGACGATGATACCAGTAGAGATTGAAAATTCAAGTATTCAAGTATGCGGTTACATGGAGAAGGATGTGGAGATGGTAAAGTTAGACTTGGATGAACTCGAAGAGAAAGAGAATTGGTAGTGATAACAGAAGCTAAGTACAAGGAAATGATGGCAAGAGCTTACAATCAAAAAGTGAAGGAAACACGATTTCATATTGGCAATCTAGTGCTAACAAAGAATGAAACTAGTCTAGCAGAGGAACAAAGAAAGTTGTGCCCAAGGTTGGAAGGACCCTACAAGGTCACAAAAGCTCACAAGTCCAACAACTACGAACTAGAAAGGTTGGACGGTACCACTATCCCAAATACATGTCATGTTATCAACTTAAGAAATTTTTAAGCCTAGGTTTGAGGAAAAAGATAACAAACATCCGCCTGTATAAACACCGGAATATTATCCTTGGTTGCTTTCATTCTATTGTTCCCAATGCGACATTATCGCGGTAGTATATATTTAATATGAAAAACTACATTGCTGGACCACAGTCACATTTCTCATTCTTTACTTGCGAATGTTAGAAGATAGTTTATTTGTAACATATTGCGATCAAGAAACTGGGACTTTACAAGTCGAACTTAAGCTGATGAACAAGCTATAGATCTTGCACAATTATCGATGCTTGCAAGCTTTGGATCTTGCAACTTCACAAATCAAACACTCGTAAGCTATAGATCTTGCCTAACTATCGATCCTTGCAAGCTTTAGATCTTGAAAGTCAACCATACACATGAACGCAAGCTATAGATCTTGTTCAAGAGCATATTTGCTCATATGTAGGATACTCGCAAATCAAACAACCGCAAGCTATAGACTTGCATAACTATTGATCCTTACAAGCTTTAGATCTTGTAAATTCACCATATCCATGATTGCAAGCTATAGATCTTGCTCAAAAGCATATTTTCTCATAAAAGTAACACGCGCAGTAGATATGGCGCGGCACAAAGTATAAGGTTTTGCTATAATAGCTATGCAGGCTATAGATCTTACAAATAGCATGAAATCCTAACTAATTAGAATGATGCGATAGAAGCAAGCCATAGTTCTTGCAGCTTTACAACTTACGTCTCACAATGACCCACTCACTTAGAAAAATGACACACACATACACACACACACACATATATATATATATATAATAGAAGAAAGATAGTTCATCCGGCAATGACGAAGCTGAGCAAACTTATTAAAACATTACAAGGAAAGATAAGTCGCTCAAAGTGACAACTCTATCTGCGCCTAGAGGCTTGCGAGGATCCAGAAGATGAAGAATCACCACAATGGTTACCATGCTTAGCTTCACGAAGAGAATGCTAAGTTCTAGGTTGATTCTCTTCAGCTGCCTGCTCTTCGATAACCAAATGCTTATATCTCTACTTCATGGTATATATATGGGATGACGTATAAGACCTTTTTGCTCCATATGCCCAAGATATCTTGCATAATATGCTTTGAAATCATCATTAGCTCCAACTCCTCGTAGTCCAATTGCATACTTATAACATTGACTATTTCTTCATACTTTTTCATCTCAACTGTCAAGTTCTGTACCTTCTCTTCTAGGAGCCGAACAAGCAATCGAACGGCCTCAGACATATTGATCCTTTGATCGTTAAACTCCATTGTAAGATCTCCGTGATTAGCACACCTTCGAGATGGCGAGGGAAGATCCTGGAGTTTGTCTTTATATTCAACACAATTCTGCTCAAGTTGATGTACAGATCTGTCAAGCCGGTTGAACTCAGTGCGAAGCTCCTCACTGCCACTTCGCATCTGTGTGTTAATCGCAAACTGCTCGTCAAATTTTGTCTTCCAACCAATAGCAGAGGTTAAAAGGTGATCGTATTCCTCCTGGTTTTTCTTCAAGTGATCGTACAAATCGTTAATACGGGTACACTGCTTGTCAATAATCGCTATTCTTTGATAGACTTCATGCATCTTATTCGTGGAATAGTTCCTAGTCTCCTCTTTTTGGTGAAGCATCTTCACCATATTCGAGTGTTTCCGAGAAATAAGATCATTCTACTCGTTGCAAATCCTTTACAAATCACAAACAGCATCCCGAGTCTCTTTCACAGTCTTATCCCACTTCGCCTCAAGGTCATTAAAACTAGCAGTATGTATTTCAGATGAATAGCCAAGGTTAGTGGCCATTCTTGAACACAAATAGAAAGGTTAAGCGAACAAAAGTACATGGTTTTGGATTCAAGGTCAACTGAACCACAGACGATATCTTTGCTAAGCCATTCAATATCATACCTATAAGGAATGAACTTAGTGCAAGGAAAATCCAATGGCAAAGAGGGAGATGAAGATGGAATATGGTGTTTCCACCCAATACTTAAGGGGAGAAAGCCCATGTGTGAAAAGCAATCAGACAAAACAATACCCTCACACTCTTTGGCAAAAGATCGAGTGGCATGAAACAAGCTAATAGGTTCAGAAAACAATCACTACACCCCATAAAGTCAAGCCTTTTCAAATATTTATAATCAATAAAAATATTGAAACCCTGCACACAAGTAAGGGCAATGAGAAAATGCAAAACAGGAAGAGCAAATCAACATTCACAATGAAATTTTCACAAATATACAGATATACATCAAGATATTGTCTTAGGTTTACAATTAAAAATCCAAAAAACCCAATACAATAGAAATTAACTAACTTTGGGATTAGGCGGGGGCTGAACAACGATAGTAAAAGTTTCCTGGCATGGTTGCTGAGTGAAAGTCTCCTCGCTTGGCTGCTGGGCAAGTGTTTTAGTGCTTGCATTAATCTCACTGGCCACACTGGCATTCAGATTAAGAGTTGCAGCATTAGTGCTAGGTTTAAAGGAAGGAATTCGACAGGTTCAAAATTAATAGTTAGTGCAAAGAACGAGGTACGGCCACCACTACAAGAAACAGAACCTTTTACCTCGGTTCTATGAGACATTTTACCTCAGTTTTGAGTCTATAAAAAACTGAGGTAAATACAACGGAAGTAAAAAGAACATTTTTTACCTTGGTTCAAAACCGAGGTTAATAGTACCTTTTACCTCAGTTTTAGACCGATGTTGGCAGGAACTACGACCGACGTTGCTCCATGGTAGAAGACCAATAATAAGAGACTCCAGCTACGACATCGTCACAGCCAATGTCGGCATCATAAAACAGGTTATGTCGAACATAGGAATATGGAAACTAATGGGAGGGGAAGTGCGGCGACGTCGTAAATGTGGATGTCGTTCATAATACGAGCGATGTTGTGGGAGATGAGAATCAATATTGCACTTAGTGAGAGACCCACGTCGTGTGCCAGCTGACGTGGAACACTGACAAAAATGATGTCATTTTGTGTGGTTGACATTGCAAAAAAATGCCAGTATATGCGATGCCGTTAATATGTCATTTTCGGCCCATGTGACGTCGCAGTTTAGTCCGTCAGCTCTCAATTCTCGTAAAAAATTATAATATTAAATATTTGACGACACAAACAATCGATTGTCGATAGTTGTTAGATGTTATATAAAATTTGAGAAATTGAGAAATGATTGAACATCATACAACACTCTATTATTCAATTATTGTGGCAATGATTGACATGTAAATTAAAATCTACAAAATTATGACATATATTACAAATAAATGTAACAATATACATACATAAGGTTGATATAAGATTGAAACATTAATTATTTTTAACATCCATTTTCTACATTGTAAGACATTCAGATTATTCGGGCAATCAGCGAGAAGTCAACTCCGTCCATCTAAATGCTAGAAGTCCATTGAGAACTCCCTTTGATCTTATTACAACCAATACACAGGAAACAAAAGTTATGTTACAATAGGGGAGTGCCCAAAAATATACATAATATAGTATATGTAGATGGCATTATTCTCAATATGGGAATAGTAACTGATCTGTATGAAAGCAATGTCGCACTCATAAAAACCAATGTTGCGAAGACCGAGTTAAAAGTGACTTTCAATATTCATAGAAATTGCTAAACTCAACACTTCCTTGACCTATGCAATGTCAATCATTATTTGGTACCATATTGTTTGGAGAGATTAACTATGACTGATGTCGCATATTCATATTATGTTCACCCAAATCTAAGCCATTTTTCTCACTCTTTACAAACATGTCATCATACTGGTAATAAATAAAACATACAATATGTAACATGTAACAGAATGATTCATCCTTCATTAAAATATTTGATCTTTGATGAATGAGGAAAAAACATATAAAAGGTATTTGGTAACAACATTGCTAAATGAACATGTAAAAGATGGAAAAGTACCACAACAAATTTGAACCTAAAAATGCTCCATCTTTGGATACTAGTTGATGGTTGAGGGAAGCAATTTGATTGAGCCCTTTCATTGTTGTAATGGTGTGAATGGATATGGTGAGTTTGTGGGATATGCATTGGAGATGAAAATGGGTGTTAGTGCTGATAGTTATTGACATGAAATAGGGTTGGGAAGAATTTTTATTTCAAATTTTTGTCTGGAATTTTTTGTTCCAGCTAGAAATTTCCGATTGAGCGACGTTGCTCAATATTTGATATTTTTTTGTTACATTCAACATGGTGCGAGGACGCACATGTGGCCACAGTCTAATATTCAAAATTGTCATAAAAATCCGTTTAAAGATTCCAGGCCCTTCTTCCGAATGCCCAAATCGGAACAACATTATAGTCAAAGTTTGAATAAAAAATGTTAACTCCCATTTTTCATTTCGACATCTCTCACTTTCTTGGAGGTACCTAAGTGCAAAAATAAAAAAAAGAGAACTGGTTACCCGAAACTCGATTCAGATCATCCCGAAAAGAAGCTTTGTCATCCATGTATAGTCAAACTTATGATAGCCGAGAGTTATAAAGAAACTTGTCTTATTCGCATAGACTTACAGAAGTTCTTACGATTAACACTCGTATACTATAAAGAAATCATCTACAATTTACTCTAGACCACGTAAGGGCGCATTGTAAAATTTGAAGGACACAATTTTATTACTTTTATATTTCATGAAAAACCTAGATTATGAAATTTCATATGATTTTATGTGGAGGAAATTATCGTTCCCATAATGCTTATCGTAAGTGCATTAATGGTATACTATTAAAAAAACCAGACGATTACCCAGGTTCACATGCCAGTAAGACAATACGCACAATTTCCATATGAAACATTTGTCATTTTATTTAGGTGAATGTCTCTTAAGCGTACATAGTGACATGCAGGGAAGTTTGGGCCATAGTATAATTTCCCCAGAGTTTTGTTATGTAGTGTCTGTGAATAATTTGGGCCCGTTCCGGTGATGCGTTCATGGACAAATTCAAACACGGTGACAAAATTTGATGGACTGAATTCTATTACTTTTATATTTCATAAAAAACCCAGACTATGAAATTTGGGCTATTCGACCCGCAATCCATTGTTGCGACGTCGCTCTTTCGTTGGTCACTAATTGACGACGACGACATTAATCTTACATGGTGCATTTATGGTTTCAGTCCACTACTGACTAGAGCCGTAGTTATTTTTAGATTTGACCGCTGCTCTAATATGACCTAGTGTTAATTATAAGTGATGTCGAGCATACATCGGATCCATGTTGTATTGATCGATTCCTTACGTGACATTGACTTAAGTCAATCTGATGACCTCTGGTCTAGGCCCAAATTTATGATGTTTAGGCCTAACCATATATGTGGCCCTAAACCTAGGAACAATAACGTCACACTATACTGTCTATCTTAGTCTTCCTTTGCAACACATCCTGCGATGTGGCACCTGTGATTAAACAATGATGTCTAATCACGGGTATATATATAGCTGCCCACCCTCCCCTTCGCATTCCCAACTGATGACGCTGCACTAAAATATCTCACATTAAAAAATGGTCGGTAAAACATTCAAATCTCAACCCAAAACCTTGGTCTCATATCATTATAGCACCAAAACCCACATTCAATTGCTTTAGATGCAGTACCGATTTCTTCAAAGGGAAAGAGCAAAAACCCTAACTAAGGTAAGGATTTTATGATCAAGCTTGATGTTGGTTTTTTGGGTTTCATATACTTCTTTTGTTGCCCATTGCTTGGTTATTCAATCGTGGTATGTTAGTTTTTTACTTTGTGATGTTGATGTTAGTTGAGATTATAAGTGTTTTAGGACCATCTGTGATTCAGTTGCATACTATTTTGGCTTAGTAGATTTGCCTGCGATGTCACAGATTCAAACACATGTATCTGCAAATTTGCAATGGTCACGTCATTCTAGACAAAGTTTTGCAACATTTACATCATTTTCTTGACAGTTAAACTCACTGTTCTACGTTCTTTTGTTCTTATATGGCTCGAATGAAGCAGATAGCTAGGAGGAAAAAGGAAGACACTATGGGAGCAGGTTCATCGTGCATCAGGAAGGCGAAGACAACAACCACCCATCCATTGCCAACGTGGGACAAAATACGCTTCATCAAATATGAGGCATAAAAGCGTTTCGAAAGGATTTAGGGCCAAAGGATAAAGAAGGTCAGGGTGATAAAGCCCGAGGAAGTGGAGCGACTCCACTTCGGTATTTTTCTCAAACCCTTAAAACTATCAGGAATGGAGGGTTTGATATGCTTGGATAAAATGACGTATGATACGGAGGTCAAAGAGTTCTACGCCAATTTCACTAGGGAATTGAAGACCACCTAAGAGACAAGAGTGAACGAGATAGACATAAAGCTGACAACATAGTTCATCAATCGAGTGTTTGGGTACACAATCAGTGAGGAAGATCAGCTGGAGGTTGAGCCTCTACAGTTGTACTGCCAGGACAATTGGCCTCCACGGGTCAACGAGAATGACCCATCCGGGGCGCTTAACCCCAATCGAATGGTGGAGAAGTGCTTCAAAATTAAAGAGCAGGGAACAAGATCATCCCAATAAAGTAGATCAAGCTTGATGTTCTCAACCTTCAGGAGATAATGATATTTAATATAATTGTACAAGTACTTATCCCAGCCGAACATCTTATGGAGTGCACGATCAACGGGACCATCATATACTACCACCTTGCAGAGAAGAAGGTAGTCAACTCTGGGTACACCATCATCCAGGAGATGCACCAAGTGGCCTTTTCCACGAAGAGTCAAACACTCCCCTAAGACAATGTCTTCACCGACTTTCTGGAGAAGAAGAAGGTTCCCATCAAATCGAAAGCAAAGATCCAGCATAAGTACTACGATACAAACTACTTCGAGCTGAAGCATTGGGTTTGGGAGGCGGGGAAGTGGATTGATCGCAATGTCCCTAAAAGGGATATGGATATCCCTCCCACACCCAAGCCCGAGGCATATCCATTGGCTTCCAAAGCTATGGATACTTCCCCTATAATTATTCCAGCCCCGCGAACGAGTATAAAATTTTTTAGGTCTTTTGTTTATTCCTAATTATTATTAATGAAAATTTTAACATATTCATTTAGTATATCTAATTTCTTATCCCACGGAACTTACACAAAAGGCCCTGGCCATCCTCCTAAAGGATGTGGCCGAGACCAAGGCCTTGGTGCTGCGTACAGACACAACATGCGTACGCTTATGGAAGAATTGGCGGAGCTGAAGTCTATGATTGCTGATGCGATTAATGAACCTGTAGGGGATGAAGGGTCTGGGGTTGACGAGGATGGGATGGACACCAATATGATGAAGGAGGGTCTAGAATTAGCAATACCAAGTCTTCCACCGAATAGTCGGAGTTTAATTCTCAAGACAATGGAAGTAGTTCGACGATAGACGATGTTATCCCACCCAAGTCACCACCCCTAGATTTCCATGGATCATATGTTAGTTTGTTCTAGAAGATGAAGAATGTTTGTTTGGATTTTATTGGGAATCTATGTCTTTTGTTTAATTTTCAATTTGATGGGATGATATATAGTACATAGCATTATGTATTTTGGATATACGTACGTACCTAGCGTTAGTCTTACCGATGTAACTTGATGAAATTTTAGACTGGATTTTGTGAACTTGGAATGGAACTTTAGACTGTACATTCCAAGTTCTGGCTATATTGGATATCTATCGTTAATTTATTAGGTATGATATATACGTGCGATATTGCACTTATTTTGCACTGCATGATTTTAATTTTACTGACATGTCACCTACTAACCTGCAACATCGAAAGAATTAATTTATTTGAATGGATTTAGGCACAGGTTTGGACCGAGGGGCATGTGTAATTTTTCATGGTGGAAAATTCGACATTGCTCCCTAACGTCGATGGGAATTCGATCAAATTGACTGCATGTGTGAATTCGATGTTCTCATCACTGACTATTACTGCTAGGTCGTACCCATATCGTTGATGTCACACCTACGTCGGCAATACTTTTTACTTCAATTTTCAAGAATGTTTACTCCGGTTATTGTAGAACCCCAGTAAAAAACCTACTATTTACCTCAGTTTGTTTTTCAAAAAATATTATTTGCTTAAAAAAATTAGATAAAAAGGGTGAAGTAATAGGTTCAGTTTCTTGTAGTGCACATGTCAATCTGTAATGCTTGCAAAGGAGAATAATCCAGTACCAGTTACGTTCAATTTGAGTAACATGGTTCACACAAAGAATTGGACTGCCTAAATTGCATATTGTAACTATGCATTCTAGTGGCACATCAAGTTCGGGACTCCTAGACATTTGAATAATGGCCCAGATTACACCAAAGAGGAGGCATGGAAGGATCCATTCATACCTAATTTATTATAATTTCAATTAGTTTTCGTAACAACCATTAGATACTAAATTTATCGACAATTGCTAGCTTATGAAATTTATTGGATAAATTCAATGCAGACAAGCTTCGAGTTTGAGCAGAAAATGACCACAAAATAGCAACAAAAATTGAAAAGAGTGGTATATGTAGCTGCCAGCAATGCCCACCGCAATTGGAAATCCAAGATTGCAAAGAAATACATCAATAAGGTGGCTGACAGCACAAACAAATCCAAACACAAATCATGGGAAAAATACAAGTGGATGGAAGAGGAGTATAACAAGTTCTACAAAATAAGGATGACACCAGAGGTAATCTGTTTATGAATAATCTTTTTACTTGTATTTTGGTTTACATAACACTTAATTTACTGATTGTGATTGGATAGAAAATGCGTAATAGGGCCGGTGGCCAATTGAAGCAAAAGAAATACACCCATCGGACTGGTAGGAGTGGTCATCGGGTGACTCGGGCAAAGATTGTCGAGGAATTGAAAGAAAAAAAGAGAGCCAAACTTGCCACTAAGGGCTTCACAGAGGAGGAGCTTGAGCAGGAGCTGAGTAAAAGGAGTTTCATGTCGACAGGTCATTGGTCTACCTTGATTCCAACAGACTCAGGGATAAGATAAAATATACAGAACCGAAGGACAGAGCCTCCACTGCTGATATCATAAACTTTATTTTTTTACTCGATCATATTTTTATCAATTCATTATAATTAATTTAACTTGACCCAAATCATAGATAAGGATAAACAAGGAGGCTAGTAGAGGCACATTAGTCCTGGAACCCAGGGAGGACATCTTGATAAAGGCGACCGACATGGTGGATCACCCATGGAGTTACAAGGGTACACAGACCAACCTCCCTAAATTTTTTCCCATGCCCCATTGGACCAACAACTGAAGCAAATGCGGTAGAAGCTCACCCCCTAGGCCGGAAATCCTGAACACGGAACATACTCAACAACCTGTGGTTAAGGCGATGGTGGCATACCTTGACCAGCTAGTCAAGGGGATCACAACTGCAGGAGAGTTCAAATCCCAACGGGCCTAGATGATCTGAAGTTATTCATTGAGAGGGTATCAGGCAAGGTCAACGAGGCACAAGCCAATTTTGAGGGTGATCCTAGCGACGCAGAGTATCATGAGGAGGTAAGAAATTATATTTGAATTCCATTTAACATATGTGATCCCAGGTATTTCTATCAATTTGAGAATTTATGGTTTCAGTCCACTACTGACTAGGGCCGTAGTTATTTTTGGATTTGACCACTGCTCTAATACGACCTAGTATTTATTATAAGCGATGTCGAGCATACTTTGGATCCATGTTATATTGATCGATTCCTTACGTGACATTGACTTAAGTCGATTTGATAACCTCTGGTCCAGGCCCAAATTTATGATGTTTAGGCCCAACCATATATGTGGCCCTAAACCTACGAACAACGATGTTGCACTATACTTTCTGTCTTAGTTTTCCTTTGCAACACATCATGCGATGTGGCACCTGTGATTAAACAATGACATTTAATCACGGGTATATAAATAACCGACCACCCTCCCCATTCGCATTCCCAACCGATGGCATTGTACTAAAACCTCCCACATTAAAAAAAATGATCGGTAAAACATTCAAATCTCAACCCAAAACCTTGGTATCATGTCATTATAGCTCCAAAAACCACATTCAATGGCTTTGGATGTAGTACAGATTTCTTCAAAGGGAAAGATAAAAAAAAAACCCTAACTAAGGTAAGGATTTTATGATCAAGCTTGATGTTGGTTTTTTGGGTTTCATATACTTCTTTTGTTGCCCATTGCTTGGTTATTCAATCGTGGTGTGTTAGTTGTTTACTTTGTGATGTTAATGTTAGTTGAGATTATAAGTGTATTAGGACCATTCGTGTTCCAGTTGCATACTATTTCGGCTTAGTAGATTTGCCTGCGATGTCGCACATTCAAACACATGTATCCGCAACTAACACATGTATCCTACAACCGAGAAATATTAGGATCACACAAATATATATACTAATAACAACTACGAGGATCGGCCTTCATGTTAATCGTTATTAGTGAGGCACATTGATAAGTAGTCAAACCCCTTCAAATTCAAACACATGTCTAAGAAATTTTAGCAATCAACAATCTTAATTAGTTGTCAATCCTAATTATAACCTAGCATTGACCAATCATAATCAAGTTGACTAAAAGTCAAAGTCTTCCAAGTTTGACCAAAAATCTAGCAAATAACTAACCCACAATCTTCAACTAGTTGATCACCTTAGTCTAAATCATGCATTAATCACACTAGAAAGCACAAAATATACTTGATAATCAAAGCACAAAACAGGATAAATTGTATCTCACAAATTCATACTAAAAATACTTACTAATTGCTCCGAAGATTATATTTAGCTTAGATAGCTAAACCCATAACAAAACAACAATAATACATGGTAAACATAGGAGAAAAGATGAAAAATAAATGTAGAACTATGGTTTATTGAGAGAAATTTTGGATGGAGTTATGAGGAGAGAGAGAAAAGCCAAAGGAAATGAAGGAGATAAGGCTGGTCAACTTGTTCGGTGTAGCCGCACTAAATGGTACGGCCCACGCCGGGTCTTCTGCCAGACTACATATTGGAATGCTACTATCGGTTTAGCCCGCACCGACTCTTCTGTCCAGGTTCTACCAATTTTTATTAAATTGACCTTCTCCTCCCAATCTTCTTATTTCTTCGATTCTTCTTCCAAAACTCAAACTCTTCAAGACCCAAACACTTCCATTGATCTAAAAAACTTCATAAATTAAATAATTAGGATATAAAACATGTGAATTCATCCTAACCCTCTAATTGATAAAATGTAAATTTCTTTCTAATTAGATACCTAATCTATTAAAAAAATTAGATTTCGGATGTGTTAAAAATGAGATATAAATTGTGCACATCACCCCCACACTTAAACTTTTACTTTTCCTTGAGTAAAAAAATACGAGAAAAGATCTAAGCGGATTGTAGCATGCAAAAATAAGTAAGCCAATGCATTCAACTTATTCCCAAGCTACCATAGTTCCCCCAAAAAAGTAACCTATGCATTCAACTTATTCACAACCCTCACACTCCCCAAAAAGGCTAAAGTAACCTAACCACCACTACAAGAAACTGAACCTATCACTTCTCCCTATTTACTTTGGTTTTTTGGCTTAGCTAAAAAAAGTGAGGTAAAAATTTCTTTTACCTTGGTGTTTTTCCAAAGTAAATGATATTATTTACTTTGGATTTTTAAAAAAACAAGGTAAATAATAGGTTTTCTACTGTTGTTCTAAGATAATCGGAGTAAATAGTTTTGAAAATAGAAGTTAAAACTGTTACCGATGTAATTGCGACGTCAGCAATATGGTTACAACTTGGCATTAATAGTCAGTGATGAGATGATCGACCTTGCACGGTTAATCGATGTTACCAAATTATTCCCCATGTAGGAAGCAAAAGAAAATTTTCCCTTACGTGAAGTTGCACATGCCCCTCGGCCCAAACCCTTGCCTAAATCCATCCAAATAAATTAATTTATGTGATGTTGCATCCAAGTCTATGACATGTCGATTAAGTCAAAATCATATTGTGTGAATGGAGTGCAACGCCGCACATATGTATCATACCTTATAAATTAACAACACTTAACCAGTACAACAAGAACTTGGAATGTACCATCTAAAGGTTCCATTCCAAGTTCACCACTGGCAGTCTCAAATTTCACCAAGTTAAATCGGTAAGACTAAAGCTAGGTACATACGTATATCCAAAACCCATAATCCTATGTACCATATAACATACCATCAAAATCAAAATTAAACAAAAGACATAGAATCTTACTAAAATCCAAACAAACATTCTTCATTTTCTACGACAAATTAAAATATGATCCATGGTAATCAATGAGGTGGTGACTCGGGTAGGATAACATCATCTGCCGACGAACTACTTCCATTGTCTTGAGAATAAGCCTTTGAATCTTCAGTGGAAGACTCACTATCACCGGTGCTAGACTCTCCTTCATTATCTGTGGTATCCAGCCCATCCTCGTCAACCCTGAGCCCCTCATCCACATGCCTCTCATCCCGTGTAGGTTTATTGATTGCATCGGTAATCATAGACTTCAGCATTACAAATTCTTCTATAAGCTTACGCATGGCGTGTTCCATGCACAACGCCATAGCCTTGGCCTCGGCCATGTCCTTCAGGAGGATGCCCTAGCCCTTTTGTTTAAGTCCTGTAGGATTAGAAATTAGTTGTATTATATGACATGTTAAAATTTTAATTAATAATAATTTTGAATAAACAAAAAACCTCAAAATATTTATACCCGTTGGGGGGCAGGAATAATGGTGGGGTGAACGTCCATAGCTGTGGAAGACAATGGAGTCACCTCGGGCCCAGGTGTGGGACACACATCCATATCCCCTTCAGGAATACTGCTATAAATCCATGTCCCTGCCTCCAAAACCTAATGCTTCAGCCTGGAGTAGTTTGCATCGTAGTACTTAGGCTGGATCTTCACTTTCGATTTGACATGACCTTTCTTCTTCTCCTGAATGGCGGTGATGAAGCTGCCGTAAGGGAGTGTCCTACCCTTCATGGAAAGGGCCACTTGGCGCATCTCCTGGATGATGGTGTACCCGGGTTCGAGTATCTTCTTCTTCACAAATTGTTAGTACATGACAGTCCCGTTGATCGTGCACTCCGTAGGATGTCTGGCCGGGATAAGTACTTTTACAATTATACTGAACATCATTCTCTCTGAAGTTTGAGAACACCAAGCCTGATCTGCTTTATCGGGATGAGTCCATTCCTCACTTTAACTTGGAAGTACTTCTCCACCATTCGGTTGGGGTCAAGCGCCCTGGATGGGTCATTCTTGTCAACCCGTGGAGGCTAATTTTCCCGGCAGTATAACTATAGAGGATCAACCTCTGGCTGATCCTTCCCACTGATTGTGCAAGCTATCGCCTAATTGATGAACTCTATCTTTATCTCCATATCTATCCCATAAACTCTTGTCTTGTAGAAGGTGTTTGATTCCCTAGTAAAATTGATGTAGAACTCCTGGACCTTTGTATCATACGTCGGTCTATCCAAGCATATGAAACCCTCCATCCCTGACGGTTTGAAGGGTTCAAGGAAAATATCTATGTGGAGTCGTTCCACATTCTCTGGCTTATCACCCCACCCCCTTTATCCTTCGGCCCTGGATCTCTTTGAAACCCTTCTCCGTCTCCACCTTAACGAAGAATATTTTGTCCCTTGTTGGCGTTGGAGGGGTAGCCGTTGCCTTCACCTTATTTGTGCATGATAGACCTGCTCCCATGGTTTCTTCCCTTTTCCTCTTGGTCGTTTGCTTCATTCGTGCCATCTGAGAATCAAAGGGACGTAGAACAGTTAGTGCAACAATCAAGAACTCAATGGTGACAATTTTTTTAGCCGACTTTGTATTAATGTTGCACACACTTCGGTTAGACCGATATAACCAATGCGAGGTCATAGATTCATGTGGTTGAATGTTCAACATCACAGGCCAATCGACTAAGCCAACATAATGTGCGACTGGAACACAAATGGTCCTAAAACACCTATAATCTAAACTAACAACATCACAAAGTAAACAACTAACATGCCACGATTGAATAACCAAGAAATGGGGAACAAAAGAAGTATTTGAAACCCGAAAAACAAACATCAAACTTGATCGGAAAATCCTTACCTTGTTAGGATTTCTTGCTCTACCCCTTTGGAGAAATTCACTAATACTACATCCAAAGCAATTGAATGTGGGTTTTGGGGGCTATAGTGATATGAAACGCGTATTTTCCACTGACATTTGCATATTTTTTTGACCATTTTTTTAGGTGGGAGGTTTTGGTACGATGTCATTAATTGGGAATGCGAAGGGGAATGGTGGTTAGGTTATTTATATAGCTGCAATGAATTGCCGCCGTTACGTGTGACATCGCAGGCCATGTCACAGAGGAAGAATAAGACAGTGAATATAGTTCTATGTTGCGGGTCATAGGTTTGGGTCCATGATTGGGCCCAAACATTATAAATTTTGGCCTAGACAAGAGGTAATCAAATTGACATACAACGATGTTGCGATACTAATCAATCTATGCGAGATAAAACCGAAGCATGCCCGACATCCCATGTAATAAACACTAGGTCGTATCAGAAGAGCGGCCCAATCCAAAAATAACTATGGCCCTGGTCACTGGTGGACTTAAACCACAAGAGCACAATGTCATTCAATATTGTCGTCCCCAATGTTAGACCAACTCATGAGCGACATCGCTATAATGGATTGCGGGCTGAATTGCCCAAATTTGTAGTCTACATTTCTCACGACATATAAAAGTAATAAAATTCTGTCTATCAAATTTTGACCACCATGTTTGAATTTGGCCAAGAACGTGTCACCGGAACGGGCCCAAATTATTCACAGACAATGCATCACCGACAACTCTAGGGAAATGACACTACAACCCAAACTTGCTTGTTTGTCACTACGGTTAAGAGACATTCACCTAAACAAAACAAAAAATATTACATGTGGAAATTATGCGCACTATCTTACAGGCACGCGAACCTAGATAATATCCATGTTTTTATAATATTCCATTAATTACTATAATGATAAGCGTTATGTGAACGAAAATTTCTGCCACATAGAATCACATGAAATTTCATATTCGAGGTTTTTTATAAAAGATAAAATTAATAAATTCCGTCCTTCAAATTCTACAAAGTGCCAGTACATGGTCTAGAGTAAATTGTAGGTGATTAGTTAAAAGTATACAAGTGTCGGTCGTATGATCTTCTGGAAGTCTATGTGGAAATGAGACCAATTTCTTTATTACTATCGGTTATTATAAGTTTGACAATATATGGATGACAAAGCTTCTTAATTACCATCGAAATTGAGTTTGGGACAAACGCTCTCTTTTTTATTTTTGCACTTAGGTCCCTCCAAGAAAGTGGGAGGCGTCGAAATGAAAAATATGGTATGACCTTATGTAATTCACACTATCACGATCACCATGTTCGAATTGGGCCATGAATGTGTCATCGGAACGAGCCCAAACTAGCTTACTTGTCACTGGAACAAAACGTCAAATATTTAATGTGGAAATTATGCGTATTGTCTTACAGACACGAGAGCCTGGGTAATCTTTTGGGTTTTTTTAGTATTCCATTAATTACTATAACGATAAGCGATATGGGAACGAAAATTTCCGCACATAGAATCACATGAAATTTCATATCATAGGTTTTTTTATGAAATATAAAAGTAATAAAATTTTGTCCTTCAAATTTTACAAAGTTCTAGTATATGGTCTAGAGTAAATTGTAGATGATTAGTTGAAAGTATACGAATGTTGGTCCTATGATCTTCTGGAAGCTTATGTGGAAATGAGAGCAATTTCTTTATTAATGTCAGTTATTATAAGTTTGACTATACATGGATGACAAAGCTTCTTAATTTTTGGGATGACCGGAATCGAGTTTTGGAAAATACGTTCTCTTTTTTATTTTTGCACTTAGGTCCCTACAAGAAAGTGGGAGATGTCAAAATGCAAAATATGGAGATAACATTATTTTATTCAATTTTTTACGACAATGCTGTTCCAATTTGGGCATAAACGGGTCGACAGAAGGGCCCGGATCCTTTACATGGTGATTTTTATGACAAATTTTGATTATTAAACTGTGGCCACATATTCAACGTCGCACATATGTTGCATGTGCCGAAACATATACCGAATAGCTAGCAACATTGCTGATTCTGAAATTTCTAGCTAGAACCAAAAAATTTAGACAAAAATTTGAAATAATATTCTCCCCCTCCCCCCCCTCCCCGCCCTATTTTTCATGTCAATAACTATCAGAACTAACACCCATTTCCATCTCCAATACATATGCCACAAACCCACCCTATCCATTCACACCATTACAACAATGAAATGGATCATTCAAATGTTTTCCTTCAACCATCAACAAGAATTCAAGGATGGAGCATTTCTAGGTTCAAATTTATTGAGGTACTTTTCCATCCTTTACGTGTTCATTTAGCAATTTTGTTACCATCTATAACTTCTACATGTTTTTTTCCTCATTCATCAAAGATCAAAGAATTTCATGAAGGATGAATCATTGTGTCACATGTCATGTATTGTATGTTGTTTTTGTTACCAATATGATGACATGTTTGCAAAGAGTGAGAGAAATGGTTTACATTCGTATGAACACAATATGAATGTGCGATTTCGGTCAGAGTAAATCGCTCTGTACAATATGGTACCAAATAGAAATCGATGTTGCATAGGTTAAGGAATTGTTGATTTTTCCATGAATATCCAAAATCGCTTTTAATTCGTTCTCTGCGATGTTGGTTTTTATGAGTGCGACATAGGTTTTATACATATAAGTTACTATTCCCATATTGATAATAATGTTGTGTACGTATGACTATGTTATGTATATTCTTCCCAGTTGTAACTTAATATTTGTTTCCTGTGTATTGGTCATAATAGGATAAAAGGAAGTTATCGATGGACTTCTAGCATTCAGATGGACATAGTTGTCTTCCCACCGGTCGCCCTAAAAATATGAACGTCGTACAATGTAGAAAATGGAGGTTAAATATAATTATTGTTTCAATTTAATATCAACCTTATGTATTTTAATACATTCTTACATTTATTGTAATATATGTCATAATTTTTTCGTTTAAATGAAGATGTCAATTAATTATTCTCACTATAATTGAACAACATTTGCATGTTGTATGATGTTTAACCATTACTCAATTTATAACATTTTTAATAACATGTAACGGCTTTCGAAAACCGATTGTTTACATCATCAAATATTTAATATTTAAAATATTTTACGAGAAAGGAGGGGCAAGCGACTAAACCACGACGTCACATTAATAGCTCCAAAATGACATACTAGAGACGTCACATAAACCGGCGTCACCTTTTTTTGGCAACGTCGAATGCTCAAAATGATTTCATTTTGTCAGCGTTCAACGTCATCTGGCACACGACGTGGGTCCCTCACTATATGTGGTATCAATTCTCATCGTCTGCAACATCGCTCGTATTATGAACGCCATCATCTTGTGCAATGTTGACACACCACCTCTCCAATCGGCTGCTATATTCCTTTGGTCGATGTTGCACACTTTATGATGTCGACGCCGCACGCTTTATGATGTCCATATCGCACGCTTTATGATGTCGATGTCGTCTATAACGATATTGCAGCTGGGGTATCAAATCGCCAGCCTTCTACCATGGTGCGACGTCGTCTATAATGATATTGTAGCTGGGGTATCATATCGTTAGCCTTCTACCATGGTGCGACGTCGGTCTTAATTCCTATTGACGTCTATCCAAAACAGAGGTAAAAAGTACTATTCATGTCAATTTTGAACCGAGTAAAAAGTATATTTTTTACTTCATCCACATTAACCTCAGTTTTTTTAGGGTTGAAAACCCAGGTAAAAAAGCACTGAAAAACTGAGGTAATATGTGTTGTCTCTCGTAGTGCACCCAAAATCTTGTGAAGAAAATGGCAAGAAAAAATAATGAGTGTTGAACTAGGTTACTCCACTGAATAGTCCGCCAAAATCAATCCAAGAGATGTTGCCAAAAAATCACCAAGGATAATCCAAAAGATCCTTAACTTGGTAGTAACTAAGTTGAGAATCTTGAATTATGCCAAAGGATTCTCAACTTAGTTTCCGATTTCTCTCAATTTCTCTCATTTTTCCTAGGAGATCTTTTGGGTTTTCATCCTAGCTTTCACACATGTTGAACTCACTTTTCAACTTTTCCACACGGCCACTCATTTTTGCCTAGGTTTTTCAACCTATCCAGGCCTAACCTCTCATTTTTATCTAGGCCTTTCGACCTATCCATGCTTTTTCTATTGTTTCATAAGTTTTCATTTTGAGTTTCCAACTTAGCCGGGTATATATATATATTTGTTTTTTGAAAATTTCAAATTTTTTTAGTGTTGCACAAAATGTCCAGACTTCATACTACATACAGATAAGAAAAAAAATTATACCACCAAAAGTTTCCAAACACATCCCCCGAAAACAAACTACAATGAGATAGCACCCTATAAATCAAAACACACCACCAAAATGCATCCAAAACAACCCTAAAATTAATAACCACCAAAAACTCAAAGGAATCTCGAGATAAAAAAACTCCTAAGTGTCTCACTGCTCCTTTCCGCAGACATGAACTTTGCATTGTCCCCAATCAATGAACAGTAAGAATCATATATATGTGAGAAAGAGAGAAGTAGTGGAACTCACTCATCTGACACTCAAAAGTCCTTCCTCGAGTGCCTTGTCTCGCGTCTCCTCCTCTTTTCTTCATGTCGCATTTCTTGTCTCTCAATGGTAATAATGTCCCAAAAACCATCAGGCCCCGAGACATGGAATCTCTTGATCTATTTCCCGATGGCCTCCTCTTGGACATCCACCCTCTAATTCATAATTGCGAACTCCTCCTTCACTTCCCGCTCTATGGAGTCCAATCTAGATCCTCAAACTTGTATAGTTCCCTCCATAGAGTCCAACCTGGTCCCAAACCCAATTTCAAAATTATCCTCTCTATCATGTTAGCGATCTCTTGCACAATTTGAGTAGAACTCGCAAGTTGTTCCCCAAAAGTGCGTAGTTAATCAAGGAAGTCCACGGATAGTTGAGTGCAACTAGGTGATGCTCTAGATGGAGTCTCACCATCCTCCTCGTCAATGTCTATCTCCAGAATTGATAAGACCCTATAGAAGTCTTTCTCAAATCGCAGATCGGGTGCTAGAAACAAGTTCACCGATAGAGTGTCATGGTTGATAGCGGTATGCTCTGGTTGGGGAAGAATAATGAAGTCACAAATCATGCAGCCTCTGTATAACCATATAAATCGGTCGTCCGAGGTGGTAGTAAAGATCATTGAAGCATGTGCTAGCTTTTCTAGGGTGTATTGCATCCCCCGAACAATATAAGTTTGCCAATTCAAACAGAGTAGGAATTGGATGGTCAAAATGTTGAGCTAAGAGCTTGACCATGCCTCTCATAGATATCTTTCCACCTTTATTGTCTCTCGTGGCCAAACATTCCTGCACAGAAGCGCCCACCATCTTGGGGTAGAAGTTCCCCTCTAGTGTCATTTCCCAAAGGACATGGACGTCCAAACTAGGGCACTGTGAAAGCTCTCTGTGGCAGAATACCCCCATTGACAAGAGTTGTTGAACATACCACAATGTCGGGTGAACGATGTCGGTGCTCTTGCATAGGTGCTTCCTCTCAATGCCCGATATAATTATCCAAAAGTTGCTCAACGAGAATGGATGCCCTTCCCAGTGAGTCCTCGGAACATCTTTCCCATACGTCCACCCAAATTCTTGGGCAATATCCCGATGCGACATAGTGTACTCCTCATAATCCAAATGGAAGTGGATGACACTCCTTCCTTCCGTGTCCGTTGCCTGCTCCAATGTTGCCAAGAAATTCCAATGTCCACCTAATGTAAGTCTTGGAATGCTTGTCCGAGGAACCCTCTAGGCCTATTCAACTGAGTAGTTAAGTGACCGGTTCGAGTAGACCTAGAGATCCCAATTTTCTTTGCAGGCAAACTCCGTCTCAAGAATGTTTCTCTTCAGGCTATTGAGGTACCTCCACATATGGGCCACACTCCGGGATATTTTTTTTAACACCATGAATTCTTGAACAACAGATGCAGGATTAGGAAGGGGGAAAGTCATTAGCTCTTTTCTCCCAACCTTGGTAATCTTCCTCCCTTTGTCACCACGGGAATTTGTTCCTTTCTCCAACCTATTCCTTTTTTGAGGCATCTTATCACAACAAGGAGAATGTGGTAATCCAATAATACACACATCGAATATCATTCAAAAAGAACACTCTTCCTAAATAGTCCATACATTCCAAATCATGATTTTTTAAATATAAAGGCTATTTAATCAAGAATCATTCTCCTCATAAAATAAACTTATGGTAAATCATAGCAACCTATCAAAAAAGATTATGAAATCAAGAATCATTCCTCCTATACCACCAAAACCAATGAAGATCATATCATCAAAGCACAAAAGCATATACTTCACCCCACACATAGTTCAATACTATATTATTCATACAACCCAAATAAATCTCAAAAACATATCCACTTTGAAGATTTAAGCTTTACATAACATCGTCATATTACTAAATAAAGCAAGTGAACTTGAAGTTCAAAGGATTAACCGGAATTTGAAGCTAAGAGTTGAAAGATCCACACAAGAAGAATAAAAAATGCTAATTTTTGGAGAAAAAGTTCAATTTTTTGAGTTGCACCAAGAAGGAGCGAGAGTGAGTGTTTTTGAAGAACTTGAATGAGCTAAATGGTTCATATGGGCGAGGGAATGTACTATGAATCTCTATTTTCAGCAAAGAAGGTGATTTAGAGGGAAGGTACAAATAAGATAAGGATGGCATTTTTTAAATTACAAAATCTATGAGACAAAAGTACGAATCAATTTATGCAGAAGGGACACTTTGAAGTATTATTTACATCATGCAACCTAAGGAATAAGGGATTTTCCAAATTTATGAGCCAAAAATACATTTTTAATTTCGCGAATATGCATTTTCGGCCCAATTTACAGCTCACACGAGGCACTGACACGTGTAGCCTCGTGCTAAGGGTGCCTGACACGAAGCTACCCTCGTGAAGAGATTATCTAACATAAAGCTACATTTGTGCTGAAGGCTGTGGCATGGGCCGTGTTGCTAGCACGAACCGTGCTAGCTATCCTGGAACGAGGCTGCTAGTGAACATGCCCATTTTTTTCCTTAGTTCTTCCATTTTTTTAAAAAAAACTTTGTCACCCAACAATCCCTATTTCTTTCCAACAAAAAATCACAAGACCCAAACTCAAATTTATCAATCAACAAGAGTTTTATCTCAAGATCCTTTATTACACACAACAACATGCAAAATCTATCTACTGAAAAAATCTTGAAAAACAAAACAAGAAAGGACAATGTATTTTTATTGTCATCTTCATGACTTATTTCTTTTTCATGCATTTCAATTGAAAGAACCTACCATTGGGTCTCCGAAGTTGTCATCGGCAACTCCACCCATGATGACATCATTGTGGAGAGGTCTTCATAAAGTGTCATCTTTACCTTTGAGTGCTCTGCTTGCCATAGAGAATGAATCTCCATACCTAGCCAATGTTGAGTCCTTAAAAATTTCCTTGGGTTTAGTAGGTTGTCGGGGGAGTTTTACGTCCTCACCACTCTCCACTAATAGCTACATGTTAGTGAGCACAAAAATACATTCCAAGATGGAAATATCATCCCTAAAATAAATCATTACATAGAATTCATCATCAATGGCATCACTATCAAAGAAGTCATCTAGGCATTCTTTTTCATTTACCATGTAAGAATTTTCAAATTAATCATGTTCATCAAAGAAGGTAACGCCTTTCCACACAAAATATGAGTCAGATGAATCATGCTTAGATTCGTTAATATCAAACCCCACCTTATCAATGTCATCTTCTAGGGTTAGTGTTCCCAAGTGGACATCGATATTTTTCCTTGAAGTTTTTAGAAATTGTCTCCTCAATAAGATTGGGGGTGCACTTCTATCGTGGGCTACGTCAAAGACATAGAAGTCCTCCAGAAACACTAACTTGCCCACTTGAACCATCACGTCCCTAACTAATCCTTGAGGGCTAGCTTGGGAGTGATCGGCGAGTTAGACAACCACCATAGTGTCCTTAAGTTCACCTATATCTAGGCTTTCATAACGACTATATCGAATCACATTAATAGATGCTCCTAAGTCAATCATGGCATTTTCCCACTAACTTCCCACCTAAGGAGATATGTATTGAAAACATCCCAGGGTCTTTGCATTTCTAAGGCAAATTCTTATGATTCAAAACTGTGAATCCCCCTTTTTTCAAGTGTTCTACCTTCCTAGTTGGGTTATTCCTCTTTTTAGTGTATGTAACTTTTAAAAAAAATCTAGAATATGAGTGAACATGCTCAATCAACTCTAAGATAGGAATGGTTACCTCAACCTTTTCGAAGATTTTTTGGATGTTGGTATCACTTGTCGCAACCTTCGGCTCCCCTTTAAGTGCACTTTAAAATGGTGATGGAAGGGTCACTCTCGCCTCGGTGGGTGGAAGCTCTTTGTAAGGCTCCTTGACTTTGATCTCACATTCCTCAAAGTTGGTCTTGTTGGCTTCCAAAATTAAATCATCTTCTTGCAAGACTTCTCGAGCTCACACACTTCCTTCTTGATCCTTAGATTTAGCGCGCTTACATTTCTTGGATTGATCTCTAGTTGGGAAGGAAGTTTCCCGGACTCTTTGGCCTCAAGTTGGCTCACAGAGGTAGTAATTTGGCCGACTTGGATTTTGAGATTTTTCATTCTCTAAAAGGCCCTAGTCCCAAGATCTTCAATATCACGCCTTGTTCGCTCCACGAATACATCATGCTTCTTTTCCAATTTCCCGATAACGTCCAAATTTCTTCCCGATCTAACTTGTAGAGTGAGGTGTTGTTTTTGGAAGGCCCTTCACTCCTTGGATATGGTTGAGGTGGTGCTTGTCCACCTTGGTTGTACCCTTGAGCTTGACTCTCCTCATGCCAATGAAAGTTAGGGTGATCGCAGTACCTAGGGTTGAAGGTATTTGCGTAGGGGTCTTTCCTTCCATCTCCTTGGTTTCACCGGAACCCTTCTCGTTGTTACCCCTACCAAATTGTTGTCTATTGACACCGTTGAAATATAATTCTTTCACCTCTTCCAAATCTTTGAACACTTGTAGGCACATGTCGGTGGGATGTTCTAAACTACATAAGCCACACACTTCAGCTTGTTTGATCCTTCATCATAGAGGTAAGTGCTTGCACTTTGATGTGCTTCATTTTGCATGTGTTAACTGTTGCATTCAGCATAAATGTTAGCTTTTTTTATTTGGTGGATTTCTAGTATTAGTTGAGTTTATGTGACAAGAGGTTTGGGAAGGCCTGTTTGGCTTTCTTGTCTAAATCCAGTTCGTTTTGTAGACTTAATTAGTAAAAATGGACATCTTTTTCCCACGGGCTCCTAGATCTTCCTTGTGATCATCTTTAGTAGGTCGTCCGTGGGTATATTTAGGTTACATTCTATGTGAAGTCTATTTGTAAGGGCGGTGGAAGATATTCAAGGCCATTCTCAAGTACAGTAGAAGAGATCAAAAGCCATTCACCTATAGAATGGTAGTAGATGAAGGCCATGAACATCAAGCATGGTAAAAGGAATTTGGAGTTAAACATAGGCGGCAACGGAGTTCAAAGTGACCAATGAAGAAACAGGGAATCATGTTTCGATGAGTTGCGCCAATGTCCGAGAACGATCCGAGAATAATTAGCCTTAAAGGCTAATTTCATTGGATTTATCTTCTCGAGTGCTATAAATTCGACTACTAATACTCTCAAATTGGACTAACGGTTCACCACAGGTTTAGCCATCCAAGGTACCATGGGTCGACGCGGGCTACTCAAGGTTGGCACCAATGGCCTATGCTAAAGAGTTTGCCTGCACCAGAGGATTCAGCACGAGGCAATAGCTAGGATGGCAACAAATGCCATGGGCTACACACTCAAGTTTTGACCTTCACTCAAATTTGGCTAAGTATGGGCTCGGACCATCCCATTTATGATGACCCATGCCGTTCCAAGTGAAAAATGTTGAGACCAGCATACGAGGTAGTGAGAATTAGATGGCCTGTGCCGAAGTTCTGAGCAAAGAAATCTTCCAGATGGCGGTCTGCACCAAGGGCTGCATTCCGCAGATCAGGAGTTCCAAACTGAGCTTTACAGACGATTGTCCACACCTTAGGCCACGG
Source organism: Rubia yunnanensis (assembly GCA_037428765.1). Taxonomy (NCBI): domain Eukaryota; kingdom Viridiplantae; phylum Streptophyta; class Magnoliopsida; order Gentianales; family Rubiaceae; genus Rubia; species Rubia yunnanensis. The sequence goes on from CM075061.1 coordinate 54,405,814, forward strand.
TCTACGCCAAAGGTGTTGACGTAGACAGTGCCAGATCCAGCATCCTGTAGTAGCACTGAGCACTGGTCAATGCTAGATAACTTGGCGTGGCCTACACCAGATCCAGCTGCCCGTGCCAGTAAGGACAAGTTCACGGCGTAGACCGTGCCATCCACGATGGCCTAAGCCAGGCGGCGGTTGACCTAGGGTTTATGGAATTTTTGGCCTATTTTGGGGCCTATTTTTTGTCCCAATTCCCCTCTACTATAAATATAGCCTTACTCTACTTGGTTAAAAGGGGTTAGATCATTTTTTAGTTCATCTAGTAGTTGGAGAAAAACTCTCTCTTCTTTTTTTCTTTCTTTTTTATTTTTGTTTTAATCCTAGGATGAGGAATTCAAATCTATATTTGAATTCCATATCTCTGGAGTAGTTTCCGTGGCTTGGGGATAATTGTAGGCATATGGTGTTTATTGTTTTGTGAGATTCACTAGTTCATCCTAATTTTGTGTTCATGATATTATTGTGACTTGTTCTTGTATGTTTGACCTTCATGAATAGTACAATCCATATAAGCACACACTTTAGTCTATATTCATGTTGGTACAAATATTGATGCCCCCTTAAGAAGAGAACCTGGATGTTTGAATGGGTAATAGGGTATAGGTATGCGTGGGTGTGTGCACGGGAGACCCAAGTCATACTCTGAATTACCTGTCATCACACCAGTCTTAGTTGATTATGTAAAGTAGTCCTAGAGGTTACATGTATAGATTGTGAAAAGTATCAAGCTATGGTTGTAAGAGGCCCTAGTGTTATAGATAAGGTGCCAACGACCCCTTGACTTAAATTCATTAGGTATTGGGAAGTAGAGCATACATGGTGAAATGCTTGGGACGTAATTGCACGGGGGAGAAACGGATCTACAACAATGGTCAGACCTTGTTGTACTCCCCTAATTACGATGGCAATGTCGATGGAGGGTTGCGAGTGCACTCGACGTGACAGGTACGGAGAAGTGTATGCCATTAGCCATACCACATATTATGAACACTCTATTAGTTTTGTCTAAATCTCTATGTGAATGAATCGAGGATTAAAACATTGAATTAACCATGTTGCGCAATGACTCCCCAAGTGTTTAGCTTTATAGATTAATTGCTTTTTACTTTTATGCTTTGTATTGTTTGCTTTACTAACTATTCCTATCACTCTTATGGATGACGTGTACGAGGTTTTTTTTGTTGATTCTTAATCCTTAGCATCTCTAAGGGTATACCCAGGGCTTACCACTAACTACCTTTTAGGTAGTGTTAGTAGTGAGATTGGGTGCAGAAAATAGATATTATCTTTGACCCCCCCTTTGACCGAGGGACTACCTCTGCTCAGGTTAATTTGCTACAATTAACTCCCTGAGTAGAGGTGGGTCAAAATTGTGTGCCATTGCCGGGGATGCTATTCAGCTTAACTGTCAATTAGTATAATGTGTAGTAGATTAGTTAGTATTGTTTTTATTTTTTTTCTTATTTTATGTTGTATTGTGTACTGTTGGAGTCTAATGATATGGGGAAATACCACTCAACAGATGAAACTTTGTATGGCGTGTCATTTCAATCACCCTTTAGAGTGTTACCCGTGGTTGAGTGACTATGAGAGGGATATGGAATTGGCAGTTCAGTAAGATAAATGGGAGCGAGAGTGGTTCATGTACCACTACTCACCCAAATTGATCTTGACCACCAAGTCTACATGTGAAGAGATACTCGAAGCTTTGACCAGTTTTACAAAAACTAGTGAAACTTTACAAAATCAAGTATTTTTTGCATCAAAAATTGTGGGGCTCAAATATCTTCTAGTGTTGACAGGGCGGGGGAAAAGGTAAATGAGCTAGTAGATGCAGTGAACCATTTGATAGGAAGGCATAAGCTCTCATTTGAGGAATCACCTCCACCAATATGTTTTAAAGAGTTGAGGAAATTGAAAACACGTTTGAGGTTAGTCCTATCTCTTTTGATGCCATTGAATTTATGCATGAGTGTAAAGCATTATAAAAGAAAATAGGCGATCTTGAGCATGAATTTGAGCATCGATTGATAGATCAAAATGTAAATTACCACCCCCTCTAATTGATATGTATGACAATATTGTGTAAGATATTTTTGATGTGGACAAAGGGTTCGCTTTATTACATAATCCTTTGAGTGATTTATGTTTTATTACCTTAGGAGCTAACCTAGTGGGAGTGTGGAGGAGGTTGATCCTCCGAGAAAGGAATATGTGGAATCTTTACCCAAGAACTTAGATGAACTAGTTCTACCAGAGACCAAGCCTTCAATAGAAGAGCCGACCACAGTTGAACTTAAGCCTTTGCCTAAACATTTAAAGTATGCCTTCCTAGGTGAGGGAGAGACATCAATGATGATTATTTAAAATAAGTTGTCTAGTGACCTAGAGGATAGGTTGCTCGGCGTTCTTAAAAAATTCAAGGGAGTAATAGGGTGGACTTTAGCTGACATGAAAGGTATAAGTCCTTCAACTTTCATGCATCGTATACTATTAGAGGAGGGTGTAATACCTGTATGCCAACCTCAAAGGTGTCTAAACCTGCCTATGATAGAAGTAGTGAAAGGTGAAGTCCTTAAATTACTTAAGGTCGGGGTAATATATCCTATATCTGATAGTACTTCGGTGAGCCTCACCAAAGTAGTGCCCAAGAAAAGTGGGGTCACAGTGGCGAAGAATAAGGATAGGGACTTGGTTCCCGCCCGTATTCAGAACGGACGATGGGTGTGCATTGATTAACGCCGCTTAAACGTGGTAACTCGTAAGGACCATTTCCCCTTGCCCTCCATTGACCAAATGCTTGAAAGGGTGGATGGTCATGCCTATTATTCTTTCCTTTATGGCTATTCAGGATATTTCCAAATAGCCATCGATCCAGAGAACCAAGAGAAAACTACTTTCACTATCCCTTTTGGTACCTTCGCTTATAGGAAAATGCCTTTTGGTCTCTGCAATGCTACTGGAACCTTTCAGAGGTGTATGGTCAGTATATTCTCAGAGTTCATCGAGAAATTTGTCGAAGTCTTCATGGATGATTTCACTATCCATGGTGACTCCTTTGATTCATGGTTACATTATTTAGCACGGGTTCCAGAGTGATGTATGGATACAAACCTCATTCTAAATTATGAGAAATTCCATTTCATGGTGGAAAAGGGTATAGTGCTAGGACATGTTGTGTCAGCTCATGGGTTAGAATTCGATAAAGCTAAGGTGAACATAATTAAATCCCTACCTTACCCCACCAATGTCAAGGATGTTAGATGATTCTTAGGTCATTCCGATTTACCATTGTTTCAATAAGGATTTCTCTAAATTTTCCTCATTGCTGTGCAAACTGCTGCAAAAAGATGTCGATTTTAATGTCAATGAGGATTGCGAAAAAGCTTTCGACACTTTGAAAAACATGCTAGTGACTGCACAAATCATCCAACCTCCAGACTGTTCTCTTCCTTTCGAGATTATTTGTGATACGAGTGATCATGCTATAGGAGCTTATTGAGGCCAAAGAATATGTAGAGTGCCACATGTCATATACTATGTGACAGTAACCCTTAATGATGCTTAACACAACTACCCACCACAGAGAAAGAATTACTAGCCATAGTCTTTGCCCTAGAGATGTTTCATTAATACCTCTTAGGAACCAAAGTCATAGTGTACACTGACCATGCAACACTTCGTCATCCAATGAAAAATAAGGAAGTAAAGCCGAGAATCATAAGGTGGATACTTATTTTAAGTGGTTTTGAACTAGAGGTAAGGGATAAGAAGGGTACTGAAAACACAGTGACAGACCACTTGAGTAGACTACCCAACCCCGAGAGCCCAGAGCCATTCAAGGAAAGGGCAAAGTTAGAACCTATTAGGGAAGAATTTCCTGACAAAAAATTGTTCAGGGTAATAACTGGCTATCTTTGGTATGCTAATATAGTAAATTACCTTACCACCGACGAGTTTCCCCCATCTTTTGACAAATATGGAAAGGATAGATTGGTGAAGGAGGCCAAGGAATATGTGTGGGATGATCCCTACCCGTGGAAGCATTGTTCTGATCATGAAATTAGAAGATGCATCCCCGATGATGATATGGGTCTTGTCCTTAATATGTGTCATTCATCCTAAGTCGAGGGAAATTTTGGGTACAAAAGGACCACAACAAAAGTAACAGATTGCATTCTCTACGGGCCCAATATACTATCAGATGCTAAAAGTTTTGTGTCATCATGTGACCAATGCCAAAGGATAGGGAACATCTCATCCAAAAATGAGATGCCTCAATTCTTCTCAATGCCAGTTGATATTTTTGATATGTGGGACATGGAATTCATGGGTCCATTTCCAAAATTCAATTAGAATTACTACATCTTAGTGCTAGTGGACTATATGTCCAAGTGGGTAGAAGCCAAGTGACCCGCCTCCACCCGAGGTCATTAATTGTAGCTAATCAACCTGAGAAGAGGCTTTCCTGTGTGAAACGTCAAAGATAAAATTTATATTATGCACCCAATCTTACTGCCACGCTACCTAAGGTAAGCCCTGGGTTTGTCCACATATATGCTAGGGCTCAAGTATCAACTAAAAATACAACCTCGTACGGTTATCAATCCACATAAGTGAAAGAAATATCTAGTAAATGAAAACGAAGGGGGTGGGGGTTGCAATTTTAGTTTAACAACTACAATGCATAAAAGTAAAAAGACACAATTAATCTATAAAGCTAAACACTTGGGGAGTCATTGTGCAATATGGTTAATCTAATGTTTCGATCCTCAATTTATTCACATGTAAGATTTACTAGACAACCTAGTAGAGTGTTCATAACACATGGTGTGGCCGATGACATGCACTTCCACGTAACTGTCACGTCGGGTGCGCTTGCAACCCTCCATCGACACCGCCATCGTTATTAGGGGAGTAGTTGTAGGTCTGCTTCTTCCCCGTGCAATTACGTCTCGATCTTCCACTATGAATACAATGCTTCCCCCTAGTCCTATCAATTAGGCCAAGGGGTTGTTGGCGCCTTATCTATCATACTAGGGCTTCTTATGACCCTGGCTTTGTACTTTTTCACTATCTCTACCCATAACCCATCAGAAAACTTGATGTAATCAGCTAAAGTTGGTGCGATGGAAAATAAGTTAGAGTATTACTCGAGTCTCCCGTGCACACACCCACACATACGCAACGTACTCCCTTACCCATTCTAACATCCATGTTTCTCTTTCCAAGGGGGCATCAATAATTGCACCATACATGAATATAGCCCAAAGTGTGTGCTAATGTGGTGTACTATTCATGCAATTCAAACATGCAGAACAATCATAATAATATCATGAACCCAATATTAGGATGAACTATACAATCTCGCAAAACAAAGATTAAAACATGAACCTAAGTTTATCCCAAAGCTATGTAAACTACTCCATAGATATGGAATTCAAATATGGATTTGAATTCCACATCTAGGATGAAAACAAAAATAAAAGAAAAGAAAATGAAAGGGTGTTTCTCTATTTAAAGTTGCTCTTATAATAGCCTAAGAATGAAATAAAACTCTCTACTCTACATTGTACATGTTTAACCTAGTAGACTGAGGTTATGTTTATAGGAGAAGGAGATTGGGCCTAAAAATAGGTCAAAAGTGACTAAACCCTAGTTCAGCCGCCACCTGGCATGGGCCGTCGCGGATGGTGCGGTCAACACCATGTACTTGTCATGGAATACAGGATCTGGCGTAGGCTGTGTTCCTTCATCCGGCACAGGACGCTGAATCTGGCATGAGCTGTGTCAAATCTGGCATGGACCGTGGACTGTGATGCAGGCTGCCATTTGTAGGCAGGAATTGGAACTTCTAATCTGCAGGGTGTGGGTCTTGGCGTGGGTTATCGTACGGAGCATTGGTCAGCTCAGAAATATTATTATAGGCCGTCATCTAGAGCATTAGTTTGCTCAAAACATTGGAGCGAGGTGCGGTCTTTGGCGGGGGCCATTGGCTGGTCTCGGCGTCTTTGACTTGGAATGGCACGAGCCGTCATGACTTGGACGGTATGGGCCCATACTTTGCCGATTTTGAGCAAAGTTTTAAACTCATAAATGCGGCCTGTGATATTTGGTGTGGCCCACACTGTTGGCATGGGATGACCCCTTTAACATGGGCCATTGGTGCCTACTATGAATACCCCGCGCTGACCCATGGTACCTTGGTCGGCTGAACTTGTTTCCTTCGCTATAGGTGAACCGTTAGTCCAATTTAAGAGTTCCAGTAGTCAATTTTGTAGTGCTCAAATAGAAAAATCCAACGGAATCAACCTTCAAAGCTAATTCTTCTTGGATATTTTATCAGACTTTGGCACATTTTATCAAACCACGATTCCCCGTTACTTCATTGGCCACTTTGATCTCTATTGCTTCCTATTTTGTTGAATCCAATATCTTTCTACCACACATTGATGTTTGTGTCATTTTTTACTACCATTCTAGAGGTGAATGGCCTTCGATGTCTTCTACCGTCCTTACGAACGACCTTCAATATCTTCTATCGCCCTTATGAATGGTCTTCACATAGAATGTAACCAAAAAGTACCCATGGGCGACCTACGAAAGATGATAAAATGGAAGATCTAGGAGCCCATGAATACAATATGTCCATTAGTACTAATTAAATCGAAAAATGTAGGATTTAGACAAGAAAACCAAACATGGCCGTTTAAACCCTTTCTCACATAAACTCAACTAATACTAGCAATCCACCATAAAAAATAAGCTAAAAACTATGCCTGATGCAACTGTTAATGCACGCAAAATGAAGCACATAAGAATTCAGGAAATAAGGTGTGTTCCAGTTCCATCAATAAGAATTCATGTTATGAGAGAGGGAGGCCCTGATCTGTTCAGAAACCTACGTTATGGATACGAAGACTCACTCATATGGAAACCTACCCTGACAGGTGTCTTCACTGTTCGTTCAGTATATGAACTGATCAGGGGAAAGAAACTGACGCTACCCTCTTATTCTCACCTTTGGTCTAAACTTTTACCAAGGAAAATGAGTATATTTAATGGGAAAATTTTAAACAGATTAATAGCTTTCCCTGATGTGCTAGAAGATTTCCAATTCCATCTCCCATCTAGATGCTGCTTCTGTTTTCATCAATCTGAAACAATACACCACTGCTTCAACTCCCGTGCCAAGGTCAGCCATATCTGGAAATTGGTTAACCTGATTTTTGGTCTGCCAAATAACCATTTCGAACTAGTGTGGGATAGATTTTATTTTTACTGGAATTACAGCCCCACTGATGTTTCTGCTAAAAGTTTAATCCGAATCATTCCGTGTGCAGTACACTGGTACCTGTGGCGTGCTAGGTGTGCCTACCTTTTTGAGGGCACAAAACCATATTTAATGTCTATTTTTAAGCAAATCCTATTCCACTTTAATGACACATTGCTTGCTTTCAAACTGGATTTCAACTGGACTTTATCTCCCATACCGAGGCTAGTGAGCCAGGAACCAATTAGACAGAGATCAATCGAAATACTAAAATGGATATTACATGTAGAGTTCAAACTTATTACTGATGGAGCCTTTAACAACGGGGCTGCAGGCGTAAGCTGTTTGATTAGGGATCATGTTGGCCATGTAATTGTTGCTATGTCAAAATCTATCTCGGCTGAATCTGCTTTGCAGGCTGAGATCACCGCACTTCTACATGGATTACATCTCGTGCGAGATAAACGCATTAACAGAATTGAGATTGAAACTGGTTCTAGAGTTCTAATTGGAATGGTTCAACATTAGCTTAAAATTCCATGGAGATTGCTGATCATGCTGAGGGAAATTTGGGACCTTCTACAGGGAATGAATTACTCATTGCATCACGTTTTCAGGGAAGCAAATGGCGCGGCTGATTCTCTCGCAAAGATGGCTAGCCAAAAACAGGTAAATATCATCTACGGCCCCACGGATATGCCCACAGGAGTTGCAGGACGGATAAAGTTGGATGCAGAGGGTTTTCCCTATTTTAGGAGAATGTAGCTCTTTTCATGTAATTTTCCTTTCGTTTTCATCTCTGCTGATCTTTAGGGTAGTTATAGGATGATGTTTATCTTTCAAAGATCGACAGATAGACTTTTCGAGGTACGGTATTAAGCCCCCCTCTTCTATGTATCTTTTCTTTAAATTAATAAATGGGTAGGGGTCTGCCAAACCACCCACCATCACAGGTGGATTTATTTTTAAAAAATGAAGCACAAAAGAATTCCCACACTTAAATAGTTACTCGTCCTTGAGTAAATAAAGACAAGGCAAATAATTAAGAGAAATGCAGTGTGCTAGCATAAGTTAACCGAGACATCCAACTTATTCGTAGATTACCCTGTTTCCCCCAAAAAGAGTAAGAAACTCACAACCCTCACACTCCCCGAAGAACATAAGCAATCTAACCACCCAAAAGTAAAATGTGGAAAAGGTAAGGCAAGAAGATAAGTGTAAAGCTAGCATTTTTTCCCAAAATGATCCCCAAAGCAACCAAAGAGTCTTCTCCAAAAACAATCAACCAAGGAAATCCAAGAGTCATTGACTTAGTTTTAACATAGGGATAATTCGTGATTCTCAACCTAGTTACAACCAAGGAGTCAAATGTATTGTCAACCTAGTTTTTTGTTTTCTCTCAATTTCCCCCGTTTTTCCTAGGAGCCCTTTCGGATTTTCATCATAGCTTTATCACACAAAGGATACGCACTTCCTAAAGTATGTGCTAATGTTATGTACTATTCATGTAATTCAAACATTCAAGAACAATCACAATAATATCATGAACACAACATTAGGATGATCTATAAAATCTCACAAAACAAAGATTGAACCATGCGCCTACAATTTATCCCCAAGCTATGGAAACTACTCAATAGATATGGAATTCAAATATGGATTTGAATTCCACATCTAGGATGAAAACAAAAAAAAATGAGAGTGTTCCTCTCTCTAAAGTTGCTCTCCTAATAGACTGGAAATGAAATAAAACTATCTACTCTACTTTGTACATGTTTAAACTAGTAGACTAAGGATATATTTATAGGAGAAGGGGATTGAGCTAAAAAATAGGCCCAAAATAGGCCAAAAGTGACTAAACCCTAGTTCAGCCGCCGCCCGGCGCTGGCAGTCGCGGATGGTGCGGTCTGCGCTATGTACTTGTTCAGGCTGCAGGATTTAGTGCAGCCCATGCTTCTTCATCAGCGCATGTCGCTAGATTTGGCACATTCCACATTTAATCATCTGGTAGGGACCATGGCATGTGACGGGTGCTGCCGTCCGAAGGTTGGATTTGGAATTTCTGATATACGACGTGCAGGTCTTGGCTCGGACCATCGCCTGGAGCATCAGTTTGCTTAGAAATTTTTGTACAGGCTATCATCCGGAGTATCGGTCTGCTAAGAAAATTGGTGCAGGGCGTGGTCTTTCGTGCAGGTTGTCTGCTAGTCTTAGCATCTTGTACTTGGAACAGTGCAAGTCGTCATGAATGGGATGGTCTGTGCCCACACATAGCCAACTTTGAGCGAAGTTTTGAAATCGTGCATGCGGCCTGTGAGATTTAGCACGGTCCGTGCCATAGCCTCGTGCTGGACACAGTTGGCATGAGACAACTCCTTTGTGCTGGTCGTTGGTGCCCAACCATAAACGGCTGCGCAAATCCGTGGTACCTTTGCTGGCTGAACTTGTTTAGTGTGCTACAGGTTAACCGTTAGTCCAATTTATGGTCATCTAAATTCCTTAAGATGTAAACCTAGGTAAATCTAGCAATATTACAACCAAAAGATTACAAAAGAGATTTCAAATGCTCCAGAAAATACATGCATTTGAATTCCATATCGATGGAGTAGTTTCCATAGCTTGGGGATAATTGTAAGCACATGGTGTTTATTGTTTTATGAGATTCACTAGTTCATCCTAATTTTGTGTTCATGATATTATTGTGACTTTTTCTTAAATGTTTGAATTGCATGAATAGTACACTCCATATAAGCACAAACTTTAGTCTATATTCATGTTGGTGCAAATATTGATGCCCCCTTGGGAAGAGAAACCTGGATGTTTTAATGGGTAATGGGGTACCAGTCTGCGTGAGTGTGTGCATGGGAGACCCAAGTCATACTCTGAATTACTTGTCGCTGCACCCTTCTTAGCTGATTACGTAAAGTTGTCCAAGAGGTTACGGTTAGATATAGTGAAAAGTAGCAAACTAGGGCTATAAGAAGTTCTAGTGCCACAGATAAGGTGCCAACGAACCCTTGACCTAAATTTATAGGCCATTGAGAAGTAGGCCAACGAACCCTTGACCTAAATTTATAGGCCATTGGGAAGTAGGCCAACGAACCCTTGACCTAAATTTATAGGCCATTGGGAAGTAGAGCATTTGTGGTGGAATGCCCTGAACGTAATCGCACAGGGGAGAAATTGATCTATAATAATGGTCAGACCTTATTGTACTCCCCTAATTACGATAGCGGTGTCGACGGAGGGTTGCGAGCGCACCTGACATGATAGGTACGGGGAAGTGTATGACATCGTCCACACCACGTGTTATGAACACTCTATTAGGCTTGTCTAAATCTCTATGTGAATGAATCGAGGATCGAAACATTAAATTAACCATGTTGCACAATAACTCTCTAAGTGTTTAGCTTTATAGATTAATTTCTTTTTACTTTTATGTTTTGTAGCTGTTAATTGAAAAACCAACCCCCCCTCCCTTGTTCGCTTTACTAACTACCTATCACTCATACAGATTGACGACCCGTATGAGGTTATGTTTTAGTTGATTCTTACGCCCTAGCATCTCTGAGGACATACCCATGGCTTATCACTTACTACCTTTTAGGTAGCATAATAGTGAGATTGGGTGCAGAATATAAATATTATCTTTGACCCCCCATTTGATTAAGGGACTGCCTCTGCTCGGGTTGATTTTCTACAATTAACAACCCCGAGTGGAGGGGAATCACACTTGTTCTTCCAACTTGGGAGATTGAGTCGACTCATCCAAAGTCTTAACTCTTGATCTTGTGCCAAATTGCCTCGTGCCATTTTCCATCTCCTCGAACAAAGTCATTGCATCTTTCAGACTTTAGTTGGCAATTGAACCATTGCAAGCTGCATTAACCATCATCATGTTTTCATCACAGAGACCTTCAAAGAAATAATAGACCAAGTCACCTTCCTTGAACGGGTGATAAGGAAAACTAGCCAATAATCTTTTGAATCTTTCATAGTAGTCGTACAAGGACTCATTTTCATTCAGAGATATGTTGGATGATTACTTCTTCAACCTTGCGGACTTTGAAGCTGGGAAGCAATTTTCAAGGAAGCGCATTTTCATGTCCATCCATGATGCAATGCAGCCCGGTGGAAGTTAATACAACCAGTCCTTGTTGTGTCTCAAACTGAGAAAAGGAAATGCACGCAAGTTGTAGTCATCCTCTGATACCTCATGTGGCTTCATATTTGTGCACACAGGATGAAGTTCTAAAAGGTTCTTGTTCTGATCCTCTCCGACTATCCTATGGAAAGTTGGGAGGCATTGAATCATCCTACTCTTCAGCTCGCTTTTGACATTGGGTGGCAAAGGGGGAAAAGTGATGCAAATGGGTTGATTCTACAAATTTGATGCGATCAAATCCCTCAAAGTGTGGTTGTCCTCCACCATGACTACTTATTCTTCTACTACTAAAGCCGGCTCTTGTGGAACCCCCACTCTAGTTCTCCTTCCCCTTCTTCTCCGACTACCTGTGTACTTTGTTAAATAGTGTAAAGTCCCTAAGCTCCTGGCACGGGTGTGTACCATAAACTAGGATCCAAACAATACCCAACTAAGAGAAACACTAGCAAAAGGATTAGAAGCACAAAGATCACTATCACAAAGGCTTAACAGCAAAAACCAACAAAAAATTAATAAAAATAACACCAACTACTCAACTAACGTGTTATGCAAGTTAACAATTAAACTTTTAGACTAGCATCCCTCACAGTGGCACCAAAACTGAACATGTCATCCACTTGGGGTTGTTAATACAATTGTGAGTAGATAACCCAAGCGGAGGGCGTTCAAAAGAGTCAAAGATAAATTTTACATTGTGCTACCAAACTTACTACTAAGCTACCTATAGGGTAGACATGGGCAAGACCAGGTTTGTCCATAGAGATGCTAGATGTCTAAAAATTAACTACACATAGCCACACCAGGGTCGTCAACCCGTCCATGTGTTAGGAATAGCTAAATATTGCAAAATAAGTTTTTGGGGGTTTTCAATTAACAACTACAAGCATATGAGATCACACACGATAAAACTATTTAGACTAGCACTTGGGGGTATTTGCGTAACATGATTGAATAGTGACTCCTATCCTTGATTTATTCACAAATAAACATATAAACTTATCTTGTTCCTACGTCACATAGTGTGGAGATAGCCAAATATTTCACTATATCGGTCACACGAGGTACTTACCACCAATACATGCATATCTCACTGTCTCTGTAATTAGGGTTACACTCTAGTCCATCGATGCCATAGACCATTCTAATCATCTCACTCCCAATGCTAACGCGCCCTGCATGGAGGAACAAAGCTTGCCTAAAAGGGAAATGTCTCTTGTAGGTCGCAACTGTTAGATATGAAAGTAAGGGCATTACATCCTGGACACTCCACTATAGATCTCAATCCCTAGGCGTAGAGAGGAAAAGGAAATTACACCTTGAGATGACTCTAGAGTCGGCACAACTCTAGTTGCTATAAACAATCATGCTAAACTATGGGGGTAAGCTAAGGGATTCCCCTCATCACGATTTTCCTGATCGATCGCTCGACAGTGATTTCTCAAACAACTAGCCAATTAGAATTATGGTTTAACAAATAGAAAGATATTCTCTCGATGTAACATGAATGCACTCATCTCCCTGGTGTTCTTAAACCTACTCCATAATCTAAAACTCCCAAGATAGCAATGAAGCCTAGCGCGATATTACACCACTATACATGTATCCATGCATCATAATAATGGCATAGCATAAATCTCACAATAGTGGAAAGAATAAATCAAGCACAAACATTCATAGGACATAAAGATAGGAGAATCTATAAATCTCAAAAAGCCATAATCAATTCATCAATACAAATACGACCACAAGAAAATTAACTACTCCCTAAGAATTGAACCCAAGTATTTCATTGGATTCAATGCCTTTGGGCAAAGGAATAATAAAGAGAAGAAAGTAAAAGATTCTAGAGAGAAGGAAAAGCTCATTTCTCTCTCTCTACCCTATTCTTGAAGTCTAAAAATGAGCATAAACTTAAACCCTAGTAGACATAGGTCTCTATACATAGTAGTAGGGAATTGAGCCATGAAATTGGGCAAAATAGGCCTAAAAGCCCTAAAAGCCACAAAGGACACGCCCAGAAGAAAGTGGCACGGTCTGGGCCACTCGGTATGGCATAGGCCTTGTGCCTTGTGCTGGTGTATCCTGGCCGGTCTGGCACAGGACAGTTACCTCGTGCTAGCGCGGGCTATGTCACCCAACGCAGACCGCCAGCTAGAGCCTCATTTTGACACCTCTGATCGCACATCCCGTGTCTATTGGTGCGGGCCATCAGCTGGAGCCTTATTTTTGTTGAGTAAAATGATGTGGGTCGTGTCATCCTTCACACCCTATGGGTTGGTCTTCACATTTGAGACTTGAAATGGTGCGGACTGTGTGAAACGGCACGGTCTACACTAATACTTAGCCATTTTTGGAGTGAACTTGGAAGATGGGGACACGAGCAGCACCGATTGGCACGGTCCATGCTGAGTTCTTTGGCACAACCATGTTTCTGGCACGAGTCATGCTATCGACCCCTAGAACGGGATATTCTAGGCTAGCTCGTGCTGGTCGTGCTGGCCTCGTGCTGGCTCGCGTTGCTCGATCGGCTGGCTGGCTATTCGACTGGTTAATACCGTCTTCCATTCTTGACCTCGTGCTGGCTTCCATCCATGGCACATGCCATGTTTTTATCATGGGTTGTGCTATTGACCCCTGAAATGGGTCGTGCTAGGCTGGCTTGTGTTGGCTCTCATCGGTCGATCAGTTGGCCAGCTAATTCGACTGGTTGGTGCCGTCTTCCATTCTTGACCTCTTTGAACTTTAATTCTGCATTTCCCCAGCTCATTTCCATCTACTACCACACTTTAAGTTCGTGGCCTTCATATATACTACCATTATTGCGAATGTCCATCAATTATCTTCTACCATTCTTGGGAATGGCCTTTACAATATGATGCCAAATTATTCACGAGCAACGTACTAGTAAGATCATAAATGAAGATTTAGGCTCCTATGAATACAAAGTGTCCATTAGTTCCAATTAAGTCTACAAAACTTGGGATTTAAACAAGAAAACCAATAATGGTCGTCTAAACCCTTTGTGATGTAAACCTAACTAAAACTAGCAATCAACCAATAAAACATAGTAACAATTGTGTAAAATGCATTGGTTAATGCATGCAATACAGTGCACATTAAACAGCTTTGAGGTATCCACATTTTCCTGACCTTACAAGACGTGATTGGATATCGAGCAAATGTTGGAGTTCGGTTGCAAGCTTGGAAACTGTCATGACATGACATGGATCTCAAACGCTCAGATGGATTTGTGGATGAGGTAAGCATCAATTATGAAAATTTTTAATTTAAATTTAAGATAATATCAAAGACATAAATTGACTATTACTCTTACGGGGACGTATGACAAAAAGTAAAGGCCACCAACATAGGCAGAATCCAATTCAGTGTCACAAACACAAGAAAGAGTGACACCGGTTCTGAAGAAAATTATATCAAAAATCAGCTTTACCCCATCAGGCAAACGATGGTTGCATCTGAAGCTGACATTTATTTGCTACACTACCTCAGGAAGTATGACACATTTTCCTAATGTTTAACTTAAGAAAATGAACACTTATTGCTAAAATATTAACTTGTTACGTATTAATGCAGGTCACATTCGTTCCTCATCATCCTTTTTCTCGGAACGAACAATGTTTTCACCTTGGACACTATGACCGGTGGTATAAAATTCAATGATTACGTTGGAATCCAAATTATTTCCAGCTATTTCTATCCATTCAATTATACTCATCATTCTTCCCTGCAAAGTAATAATATTCATATTT
Source organism: Rubia yunnanensis (assembly GCA_037428765.1). Classification (NCBI taxonomy): domain Eukaryota; kingdom Viridiplantae; phylum Streptophyta; class Magnoliopsida; order Gentianales; family Rubiaceae; genus Rubia; species Rubia yunnanensis. The sequence goes on from CM075061.1 coordinate 54,421,064, forward strand.
GATAATTGTATATCTGCAGGCTTGCATGTACATATGAGAGGAAGGAAAGGAAAGAGGTACCCTCAATAGGTTTCACCTGGAAGATAACAAACATCAACGTAGTATTTGTAAAAAGATTTTACAAGTACTTTATAATTTTTCTTTTCTCCTAATTACACTGATTAAACATTGGGAATTGTTGTTTTCTATCTTAGCATTGCAAACAAGGGGGTTCCTGGGAGTGCGGTTACTATGTCATGTGATTCCTGGAAGTGCTGGTCCTAAACACAACCTCAAGGAATATACTTGACGTAAATATCACAACTTGTAAACAAAAAAAAATAGTTCTGCATTTATTTTCAATACCGCGTTCTACTAACTAACATCTAATCTAATTGCAGGTTTTTCCAAAGAACCAAGGATCATTAAACGCATATGATATATATGTGAAAGAGGACACATTAAATTTGGAGCATCGGTTCTTAATGTGGACAAATTCAAGAGGTGGCAGAAAAATGGTGCGGGGCATGGATTAATATATATGTGAAAGAGGCTAAGACAAATGTTGAACACTTTGATAATTGATAGGAGTACTTAATGAACAATGAAGTTTTTTGCTTTCATTATTTTCAATTGGGGATACATTTGTTTTTAATAGCAAATGTACTATATTGCAATAGGTTCTGTGGGATTTATTATATCCACTTTCCCCGTGGTTGATCCCGGATGGTGTAGGAAATTAAAAAATTAACCAAACTAATTTTTATTAAAACTAGAACCGGTATGTAATTACAATCATACTGGTGCCATAATTTGTCCATATTAAGAACCGATGCTCCAAATTTTAATCGGTGTTATTTCTAGATACCATACTAGTGCTAATTAAAAATGATCAAAAAATTTTATTTCAATGCTAAGAAATGCAATGTCGGTTCTATAATACAATTTTATCCTAAAAGAGTTCAGCACTGGTACCCAATTACCATACCGTACTGAAATAAATAAGCTCCGGTAGTTTTTTTTTTTACATACTGGTTCAAATTTTGTAAGTGGTCTTTGGTTCCATAACACCAACATGGAAATAAACAAGCGCCGGTACGAATAGATCCGGAGCTGGAAAAAATGAGCACCGGTAAGATTTTTGACGTACCGATGCTCAATATCTGTAGCTGCTCATTGTTTTGTGAATACCGGTATGGAAATAATTAAGCACCGGTACAGATGTGCTCATTTTTATAGCACCGGTACAACTTACCGGTGCTCGACACTGTTCAAATTTCCACCAGGTCACTTAGGCACTGATTGGCCATGAGTAGATTCTACCGGTGCCTTTGTAATGATTCTACCGGCACCTGTGGGGGTTATTTCCAGGAGTGACAAATAATAGGAGAAACCCAGAATGTGTACCAAAGATTGGATAGAGCATTTGTTAAATAAGAATGGCTCAACCGTCTGTCTAGTGGAGAATTACATAATCAACATATGGTTCAGTCAGACCATGGCCCTTGCATACTGGATCTACACCCAGAAACAAGGATACAAAAGAGATACGAAAGCTTACTGGGATCCATTGCCAGCAGCCACATTGGTTGTTTGCACATACTCTTCAGACATATTTTTCATGATGGAGCCTCTTGATAAACTCGTGGCACAATTAAATGAGAAGTCATTTGAACTTGAGGTAATACAGTTTGCACACCTCAATTATAGACTAATCTTTTGACGGACTACTAACTAAAGAGTGGCTCTAGACCGCCCAGTGCAGAGATAGTCTTTCCCTCCAATGAGCTGAAGCGAGAACTCACGTTGAGCCGCGAGAGGGAACTCTCTTACGAAGCCACGTTACACGATTAATGCGATCTTTGTGGAAGCTGTACTATGATTAATACCATCTTTTTCTTCTCGTGTCTGCCCACGACTTGGTAAATTTGTGTTTGTTATTATCATGTCTCAGCAATATAGATAAGGATCGATCTTCAAAAAATGAAACTAAGCCAGCAACCAAAAATCAATGACCGAGGCTATAATATATACCACTTTGAGGTTTGATGAGAAGATGGCCAAAACAATTCTTCCCATTGGTTTGAATCTTTGAGGAGCAACAATAACAATGTAATAGAACAATATAAACAATTAAAGTTGACAAGACACGAGAATTTTTACGCAAAAACTTCTTCAACATGAAGGAAACAATTCTTCCTATTTGTTTGAATCTATGAGGAGCAACAATAATATTGTAATATAATAATCAAACAAAATGAACAATCTAATTAATGTAGATGAGACACAATGATTTTTACATGGAAAACACCTTCAGCCTTCAGAGAAAAAACACGGACCAATAGGCCATCTCAGTTATCTCCACTATATTAATATCAAGTGTTTACAATACCTTACAAGTTACAAGTGTCAATTGAAAAGCTAACAACTATCCAACATCTCATTCAGTATCTCTGCAGACCATTCCTCGGAATTGTCTGGCACAGTGAAATAGTTGAACTCCTCCTCGTTCAATTCCAACAGCTTCTCATTCAGCACTATACCATGATCGCTAATCCCCAGTTGTTGGAAACCTTTCGCATCAATGGCACTTCCAACTTAATGAAGACCATTATGATCCAAATTTACCAATGACACTTCCACAATTTCTTCACCATCTCTACTCACCGGGTTTAGGATACTAATCTGCCTCCGTTTTGTCAACTTGGACTTGCAGCCCTTCTCCTTCTTCTTCTTCGATGACTTTGATAACTTTTCCTGCCACGGAACTCTCATCGACTTCGTAATGCCTCTTGATCTTACACATCACCTGATTCTCCCAATCCAAACCCGAACCCCAGATTTCTACGTACGCAGTGGGGTTGATTGTGTACTCGTTCATAGTCCAGTGTCGTAGGGTTTCATGTCCTTTGGAGGTTATGAAGGTCAACAACTTCAAATGGCCGATCACGATACCCTAGTATAACCTGGTGCTTCTTGTTCATTTTCCAGGATCCACTTCGGGCGTTCCTCTTCTTCTGTATGTAGCTACTCTACTCCGTTGATCCGGCATTGGTGACTTTCATAAAAATGAACAGCCTGTCAAAGTCTTCCTTGGTCCCTGAACAAACCAATAGAAACTACTGATAAAGTTTGAGAAAATTCAAACATGAAGAACAAATGAAGAACAAAATGGAGGTGCAATCTTGATTGAAAATACTTTTTTGATTAGCTTACTCAAATGGTGTACAAGCTGTACATTTATAGTGTTCTCAAATCAGCTAACAAACTAACAACAAACTAACAGCAAACTAACAAAAAAACTTCTAACTAACTAAGGCTAACTAACTAACTGTTTCTAGTCTAGAAGCTTCTGGAAAACAAAAAATGCAGTGCTGCCTTTTGATGCTATTGTTGAGGGTTGCTGAAGATGAGTCTGAGTCTAATGCATAAATCCATTACCCCCCACCCCGGTCAAAATGAGGCTATTGTGAGAATTGCAAAAGCCCATTTTGAACAAAATAGACAAAAATAAAGTGCATGACATAAGTTTAGTGAAAATGTCTGCAAGTTGGGAGGAAGAACTGACATGGAGAAGAGTAATAAAGCCATCCTGGTATTCATCTCGAACAAGGTGGCAATCATTCTCAATGTGTTTAGTTCATTCATGAAAGACCGGATTCTTAGCGATATGAATTGAAGCCTTGTTATCACAATGAACAAGTATAGGAAGAGAAAGATGCAACCTGAATTCCTTGAGAAAATAACTGAGCCATTTCAGTTAACAGAGAGTCATAGCCAAGCTTCTATATTCAGACTCAGCAGAGGATCTATATACAGTAGACTGTTTCTTTGATTTCCATGAGATTGAGGATGATCCAAGAAAGATGGAAAAACCAATCATTGATCTCCTCGTTTCTTTGTAGGTTCCCTAATCAGCATCACAATAGCTGCAAAGATGGAGCTGTGACTGAGATGGATAGAATAGGCCAAATGAGAGATGATGTTTTAGGTATTTGACAACATAGAGAGCATTAAGCTAGCAATGTTGAGTAGGCTGGTGGACAAATTGACTCAGTTGATGCACTGCAAATGTGATATCTGGTCTAGTAAAATTCAGATAAAGCAAACGACCAATTAATCTTTAATAATGATCAGGATCTAGTAGCATAGGGGATCTTGTATTAGTGCAAATCCAGCCCACGGGAAGGGGAGACGTTGTAGCTCTAACTTGATCAAGATTCAGGTCTGAAACTAGACCTAAAATATTCTTGTTCTGAGTGAGAAACATTCCATGTTTTGATCTGGCTACTTCAATTCCCAAAATATATTTAGCAGGGCCAAGGTCTTTGATAGTAAAAGGCTTATGTAAATAATCTTTCATGGATTGAATGGCCACCTCTGAATTTCCAGCAATGAGAACATCATCCACATAGACTATAAGAGTTAGAATAACTGAGCCAGTGAATTTGAGAAATAGGCATGAATCATTGTAAGACTGCTGGAACCCAAGGTGCTTCAAGTGCTTGGTGAATTCATAATTCCACTACCTAGAGGCTTGTTTAAGGCCATACAGGGACTTCCTCAATTTACAAACAGTACCTTTATGAGCCAAGTGATAACCAGCAGGTGGCAGCATGTAAAGTTCTTCATCAATATAGCCATGTAAAGAGGCATTGTTCATATCACATTGATGAAGAATCCAGTTCTAAGCAGCAGCTAAAGCAAGAAATAATCTCACTATGACAGTTTTTACAACTGGAGAGAAGCTCTCATAGAAATATTCACCTTCAATTTGATTGTAACCTTTAGCCACTAGTCTGGCCTTATATCTGCTGACTGATCCATCAGGATTGCACTTTATTATCTACAACCATTTACAGCCTATAGCCCTCTTTCCTGGTTGTAAAGAAACCATGTCCCAAGTTTGATTGTCTTCCAAAGCCTGCAATTATTCATTCATAGCAGTGATCCCCTCAGGATAAAGAATGGCTTCTCTGTATGAAGATGGTTCTGGAGTCTAAGCTATAGTGGTGAGAAAAGCAATATGTGTAGCAGAAAAAATAGGAGTATATAAGGAATCGAGAACTGAGTTAGTAACAAAGTCTTTCAGCCAGACTGATTTATTTTTAGGTCTAGTACTATGTCTAGGCTGAATTGGTTGAAATTATGAAGATGAATTAGGAGATGGTATAATAGAGTCAGTGTCTGAAGCATGATTTGAATGTCTTTGATCAGAATTAGAATGATGTATAGGAGCAATATGAGAATTTTGGAAAGGGTCAGGATCAGAAGGATCAGTTGTGTAATCAGAAATATTTTGGAAGAGATCAAGATTATGTGGATCAGCTATGTGATCAGAAGTAATGGCTTTATGAAGAATATTTTTAATTAGGGAAATCAGCTAGAAGAATACTAGAAGAGTTTTCAATGTATTGGACCAAAGAAGTATTTGGTGAGGACCGATAAGTAGGACATGCCATGGAAGATTTATGAAAGACATGATCAGAGTTCATCTTATATGGAAAAGTTTTCTCATGAAAAGAAACATCTCTAGACACAATTGATTTAGCATGTATTATATCAAAGAGTTTAAAAACTTTTTGATTTGATGGATATCCTAAAAATACACAAGGAAAAGCTCTTGGTGAAAATTTTTCCTTCTGTGGTGACAGATTAGAAGCAAAAGCAAGGCAGCCAAAAACTTTTAAATTTGTTAATCAGGTTTTCTATTAAAAAGGATTTCATATGGAGATTTCCATCCTAAGAGTGATATAGGAAATTTGTTTATGGTATATGTAGAAGCTAAAAAAGCATCCCATAAATGCTTTGGCAAACTAGATTGAAACATAAAAGCTCTAGCCATTTCTAGCAAATGCTTGTGCTTCCTCTCAGCAACTCCATTTATTAAGAAGTGTAAGCACAACTCCTTTGATGAATAATTCCTAGTTTATCAAAAAGGTTATGTCATTTGCTATTTACAAATTCTGTTCCATTATCTGTTCTAATGATCTTGATGGATTTTTCAAACTGTGCTTTGATCATTTGTAAAAATCTTTGCAAAGAATCACATACTGTATCTTTTTTTCTTAAAAGAATGCTCCATGTGGATCTGCTAAAATCAACTACTATGGTTACAAAGTACTCATATCCACCTGTAGATGCCACCTTATAGGGACCCCGGAGATCTACATGAATCAGTTCAAAGCATTCAGATGTTTTAATGTGAGATAGAGGAAATTTGAGCCTAGTTTTCTTAGCCAAAGGACAGATATGACACTGAAAATTGTCTTTATTTTTTATATCAAGATGTTGCATGATTACATCAGATGCATGCCCAAGATTTAAATGCCATATGTCTGAATCTTCTACTGAGACTTTATTTGCTACTACAGATGTTTCTTTTCCTTTGAAACCCAATGAATTGAAGGATTGAATACAAGATGAAATGAAATTTTGATCAAATGAAACAGGAGTAATGAGTATTATCCTCTGCTAGCTTTAGCCACCCCAATGACTATGTTAGTCTTAAGGTTTTGAATGAAACAGACAGATGGATAGAAGTTAAAATGGACATCTCCTAACTGAGCAAGCTTATTCACATAAAGAAAATTGTATTTGAAGCTATTTATATATAAACAGTCATTCAAAATGAGAGATTGTGTGAGATAAACTTATCCTATGTCAGTGATAAGTTGTGAGGTATTGTTTGGCAAATGAATTGGAATAGGTACTGAGTTTGGAGTACATGTTTGGAAAAGATTTTTATTGCTACACACATGACTTGATGCACCACTGTCTAGAATCCATGTATCATCATCAAAGTGAAAAACCAAGTTTATCTGTTGAGTTAGAACACTTCCTGAGAAGTCAGAAAAGTGAGCTAGGTTGACAACCTCTCCTAGTGATGGTTCTACACCTTTGCCATTCTGCTGCTTGTTCAACTCCATCATCTTCATGAATGATGCAAACATTTCCTGCATATTGTTCCCATTCTACACATCAGAAACATCAAATGGAGTCTCATCTTGCTCCTGTGTTATGGCCATATTAGCCACAACATTCTTAGGTCTAGGTTTTCCTTCCTACCACCACTTATGATAGCTGTGGATTTTAAAACAGAAATACTTGACATGTCCAGTTTTGTGACAATGATCACATTTTAAGAGCTTCTTGTATTGAGAATACCTTTTCTTGAAACCTTATTTTCCTCCATAATTCTGACCTGCAATATCAAAATTTGATCTAACAAACATGGCAGAATGTTCAGTGGAAGATACATAAATGCTGATTATATGTTTCTGACTCTCAGCCTTTGCAACAATTGAAAGACCTTCCAAATTGAATGAGTTGGCTCCATTGTTAGAATCTGATCCCTAACTGCCTAAAATTCTTCATTCAATCCAACTAAGAACTGTTGCACTTTGTCTTCATATCATCATGTGCAACAGCCTCATCATAACCACATTTGCAGGCTTCTGAAAGGCACAGACATCTTCGTTTTGGCCGTAAATATTCCAGTTCATCCCAAAGACGTTTCAAATCTGAGAAATACTGATTAGCTGAACTCTGACCTTGCCTTATTTCAGCAATCTGGTTCCTGAGATGATACAACATTTGTCCATTGCTTACAGAGAATCTTTCATGAATCTCACTCCAAAGTTTTTGTGCATTATCAATAAAAGAAAATGTCCTAGCTATTTATGGAGTCATAGAATTCATGATCCAATAAACTAAAGTGGAATTCGCCTTCTCCCACTGTTTGAAGGTTGGAGACTCAGGTTGAGGAGTCTGAAATTCACTGTGTTGAACACTAGTTTATCCTTTGCCTTTAAACCTCTGAGTATAGCTCTGTTCCAGATCAAAAATTTCTTCTTGTTGAGCAGTTTTGCAACAAGGCTTAGATTTGAGTTATCTGCAGTAGTTAGATAGAGGGGATCCTCCACTCTAATCTTGACAAATCCTTCCTCATCCACAACATATTTCGGCTGTGGATTTCTAGGATTCATAGAGTTTGTAGAAGAAGAGGATGTCATTCAGATCAAGAAAACATGACTCAAAAGGAGGAAAAAAACAAATCACGGATGAAAAACACAGCTCCGAGTTTCAGGTTTATCAATCTTGAAGCTCTGATACCATGAAAAACAAGTAGAAACTACTGATAAAGTTTGATAAAACTAAAACATGAAGAACAAAATGAAGAACAAAACGAAGGTGCAAACCTGATGGAAGATAATTTGTTGATTACCTTACTCAAATGGTGTACAAGATGTACATTTATAGTGTTCTCAAATCAGATAACAAACTAACAACAAACTAACAGCAAACTAAAAACACACTTCTAACCAACTAAGGCTAACTAACTGACTGTTTCTAGTCTAGAAGCTTTTGGAAAACAAAAAATGCAGTCTTGTGCTGCCTTTTGATGCTATTGCTAAGGGTTGCTGATAGGTCCATTTTATGTACATAATTTAGTACTATTTTGGGTCAATTTTGTGCTCTTTTATCATCAACAGCTTTTGTTTTACCTTGAAATTCTATTAGGAGGGGTAAGAGCAACTTTACACTCTTTTACCTCTTCTAAGGGGATTTTGCGTGACAAGGGAAGAACACGGAGGCAATGAAGACTGGAGGCCATTGAAGATCACATTTTCAAAGACTTTTGAAGACTTACTTTCCCTCTCTCTCAGACTTTTGAAAACAATTTTGGGATTCCCTCTCTCTCTGTAAGCGATTTTCAGTGAATAGTATAAACGCGACTGATTTCCCCCTTCCGCCGGTAACGGCTCCTTGCCGGTAACGGCTCCTTCACCGGCAACGCCAATTGTTTTGGTTCAGCTACGGAGTAACACCAACTGTGATGGCGCTCCCACCGGCCACTCAATTCCCCACCAAAACATTTGCCACAGTTCTTCAAGCCAAAGCTCCTCCGCTCTCGAAATCCCTACCTAACAACCCAGAGATCATTCCCAAATCACAGCACCTGGGAGAACCCTCCTGCCTGTATTCTGATGATCAGATAGCAACTCTCTCTGCCCATTATGCGAATGCACTGGTTGGGAAGTTTACAAGAGGTAGGCTTACAATGGAACAATTGGAACTGTCATTTAAAACTGTGGGATTCGAAGGTAAGTATCAACTTGGCTCCCTTGATTACAAACATGTTTTGATTCGGTTTGAACATATAAATGACTATCAAAGATGTTGGATGAAATGTGTTTGGAATTTCAATGGGATCTCTCTGAAAATCCTTAAATGGACACCTGAGTTCTCTACTCATAAAGAATCACCAATAGTTCCTATCTGGTGTACTATTAAGGAGCCCCCTCTTTACTACTATAACACAGCTTCGATTGAAGCTATGGGGAATAGCATAGGTAGTTTCATCAAAAATGATCAAGCAACTGAGATGCTAACAAGACCATCTGCAATTAAATTTTGTGTCGAAATTGATCTCCAAAAACCTCTGAGCAGTTTCATAAGGCTGGGCTCTGTGTCTAACAATAAGAAATACCCGATTGAATATGAGGATATTCCTCTTTACTGTGGTCATTGTTCAAAACTAGGCCATTCTCTGATCCAGTGTAAAGCTAACTTACAAAATGAGAATGTCACTCAGGACCCTAAATTGAAACACAATCTACCTCAGTTCCTATGGCAGGCAACAGGTAAGAAATTTGATATTTTTTTTTTTAATTTTAAAACCATCCTGAGATGGAGGGTATATATTGGCTCCCCAGACCGTTAGATATGCCAATAGGCGCACAATGTTTAATTACAAAATATCATTCCTTAGAATGTGAATCTTAAAAGTAATAGGTTGTAACCTATTCGTTTTTATCCTACAAGTAGCTAAGGAAAAAAAAAAAAACAACGAACTTAGCCAAGACAGCCTCTATGTAGTCTATATTGATAAACCACCACTTATTGAAGGCCAAGATCTTTCTGACAATGAGTATGAGATTATGGTGGAATCTCCAAAAAATTTGAACAATATCCCTGTGATGGTAAATCAGGAAAAAGTAGATACCTCTACTAAAAACACTCAGCACCTAGATACTTCTGATAACTCTATTTTAAGGTTGATTGAGGACACTTCACTTGCTAAGCCAATAATTTCTACTTATGCTAATGATGATATACAAGTTGGTTCTGCTTCATTATCTATGTACAGTCCTTTCCACAAGAACTCTTTCTCCCAACCTGGGAAAATGGGGAATAGATTTTCAGTATTGCAGATTGCTGACAGCCTCAAGGAAAAGGAATTGCAAGCTGATACATTGGAGCTGATAGAGGAAAACACTTCTACACAGCAAGAAACCTCCTGTTCCGCTCTACCAGGTAATATCCAAGGTAAGACTAAAGCTAAGAAAAATAATTATCTAAGTCAGCTAAATAAGATGATGCTTAGGTCATCTACAAAAAGTTCTAAATCAAGTGAACAATGATGACACACCTTAATGTCAATTTTTTAGTGTGGAATCTAAGAGGAATGGACACTTCAATGCTTAGGTTAACTAATTTGTGCAGGATCAAAAAAATTCATTTGTTGTGTATTATTGAACCTATGCATGATAACTCCCAATGTGAAGATTACATGAAAAAACTGTCTTTCACTCATAACTTGACACTGCCTAATGGGAAGATCTGGATTATGTGGTCTAATCTCTTAACTATCTCTCTGAATTCCTTTCATGATCAGTTTATGCATGTAAATATTCTGCATCACTCTGTTAATCTGAACATGGAGGCAGTTTTCATATATGCCTCAAGAACTAGAGATGGTAGGAAGTTTCTGTGGTCTGACCTTCAATCTATTCCAAAGGGTGACACCATCTTCATTGGTGATTTCAACTCAATAACTTCACTAGATGAATATAGAGGGCCCTGTTCTCCTGCCTTAGGTAGTATAAGAGATTTTAACTCCTGGATCTCCTCCAATGGAATCCAAGAAATTAATACGGTAGGTAACATGTTTACTTGGTGTAATTCTAGGCTTCGGAACCCTACTTCGAAAAGACTAGATAGAGGCCTATGCTCAATCTCTTGGATCACTAAGTTTCCATCTTCCTCAATTCAGATTTTAAATAGACAAACATCGGATCATGCACCTCTTCTCCTACAGGTTTCAAATCTTATATCTTCTAACCCTAAGCCATTTAGATTCATAGACTCTTGGTTTCTAAGAGAAGATTTTATGACTGTGATAAGGGACAGCTGGGAATCTCCATTATCAGAAACTGGTATGTTGAGGTTTTACCTTAAGCTTGTCAGACTTAAAAGAGTACTAAAATCATGGAATAGGGATAAATTTGGAAACATTGATCTAAATGTGACAAAAGCTGAAGATGATTTAAGAACTCAGGAAGCTATATATGATCTGAACCCCTCAACTGCTGAGAGAATTAAACTCAATGAAAAAAATGCTTTGTTGCTAAAAGTCTTAAAAGAAAAAGAGAAATACTGGAAGCAAAAAGCTAGATTAAAGTGGCATAAGCTAGGTGATAATAACACTTCCTTTTTCCACAAGGTTGTGCAAGAAAGAAACTGTAAACTCCACATAACCAAACTAAAAACTAGATCAGGTCAATGGATTAATTCTCAGCTAGATATACAAAAGGAAGCAGTGGAATATTTTACTGATTTACTGACTGAACCTGATTTAATCTTGGATGATACTTTTGACTCTCATTTTTTAAGGCAGATTCCTGGTATCATAACTGATAGTGATAATATTGACCTAGCAAGGCCTGTGACTGAGAGTGAACTGGAAAATGTAATTAAAAGCTTAAACAAGAACAGCAGTCCTGGGCCAGATGGATACTCTCCTAAATTTTACACCAAATGCTGGCAGATTATTAAGCTAGATTTGTTAGAAGTGGTAAATGAATTCATTTCTGGTGCTGAGATACCAAGGGGGATTTCTAGCACTTGGATTACTCTAATTCCAAAAAAACCAACCCCAACTTCATTTGATGACTTTAGACCAATTAGTCTATCTAATGTGTTGAATAAGATTTGCTCTAAAGTCCTTCTAGAGAGACTAAAGCCACATATGGAGAATCTCATATCCTTGAACCAAACAGCATTCATGAAGCATAGGGATATATCTGATAACATTCTATATTTACAAGAGATGATTAGATTTTTGGATAAGAAACATAGAATTCCTAACTGCATCCTTAAGCTTGATCTGAGGAAAGCTTTTGATAGAGTTAGATGGAGTTTTCTCAAACAGATTTTATCTAAGTTTGGTTTTAATGGGAATTTTTTAACAGCTTTAATGAACAATTTGTCTCAAGCCTATTTTTCAGTCATTATCAATGGTAATCCAGTTGGTTTTTTCAGTGCAACAAGAGGAATCAAACAAGGTGACCCTCTATCCCCCTCTCTTTTTAATCTATTCTCAGAGGCTTTTTCTAGGAGTTTGACCTTTATCTTTGTGAATAAATGTCTGTCCTCATACCAGATTCCTGGTTCTGTTCCTGTGGTTTCTCACTTGATGTATGCGGATGATACCATAATTTTTATGCAAGCTTCTAAACCTAACTTAATTAAGATTAAGGCCTTTCTTGAAGTCTTTGAACATTGCTCAGGTCAAAAGTTTAATTTTGAGAAATCAGATTTTTATTTAAGTAAAAAGGCTACTGCTGCAAGAAAGGTTCAGGTTAAAGCAATTTTAAAAATGAAAAAAGGGACTTTTCCATTCAAATACTTAGGATGCCCCATTTTCAAAGGAAGAACTCTGAACAGATACTTTTTCCCACTGCTGGCCAATGTTGATGCTAAGCTACAAAATTGGAAAAATTGTTGGTTAAGCTCTGCTGGGAAGATGATCCTCATTAAATCAGTTTTGTACTCTATTCCTCAGCACACTTGGATGGTTACAAATCCCCCAAAAGCTGTAATTAAATCCTTTGAAAAAAAATTGGCTCAATTTTTCTGGGGTAAGACTGAAGGTAAACAGAACAAAATTTGGAAGAAATGGGCTAACATTGCCATACCTACTAATAATGATGGTTTGGGCTTCAGATCAGTTCAAGCCATCATTGATTCTTGTTCGGCCAAACTATGGTGGAAGGGCCAATTGGGAACTTCATTGTGGTCTAAACTTCTTTGGACTCTACCACCATCATACAGGAAATCTGTTACTTGGAGGAGAATTTGTTACATTAATGATTTTGCTGTTAACAATTCCTTAATTATTCATGGTAATGGGAGATGTAATTTTCTTAATGCCAACTGGTGTCCACATGGACCTCTCCTTTCTAAAATCCCTGATTACATTACCTCTACAATGGATGACATTTCTGTGGCTGATTTCATTAACAACAGAAATGCTATTCTGAATCAAATTGCATCTTTTCTCGAACATGACACTGTGCTTTTTCTTCAGGAGGCTGCTCTTACTGATGACAGGGAGGATAGAATCATCTGGAAGCCAGAACCATCGGGTAAATTTACATTTAAGTCGGCCTATAGAGCTCTAGTTCTACCAACAGGTACCTCTCCTGTCTCTAAGTTCTTATGGAATCCACTGGTACTAAAAAAGATCTCAATCTTTATCTGGAAACTCCTACATGCTTTTCTTCCCTTTGATGATGTTCTTATTGCATGTGGTTACAGCCTAGCTTCAAAGTGCCCTGCTTGTTGTCAATCTGATTCTATCCAACATTACTTCATCTCCTGTCCCTTGGCCCACTCAGTTTGGTTGAAGCTGACTCATTCAATACCTTTTACCCTTAATACATCACATTCCATTCCTCAAAGATTCTATCTGTTTTGGGATTGTCAAGATTTATCTAAGTTTTACCAAATATATTGCTTGTTTCTTCCATCTGTGATATGCTGGAGTCTATGGAAAGCTAGGAACAACTATCTATATGACCACAAGCCTTTATCCATGAATGTTATCTGTACTGAGGTGGAGAATTTGATTAAATTGACAATTAGTGGTTGTCCTCCAACAATGCTATCCAAAGTCTCATTACCACAATATTTTCACCATCTCACTCCATTGCTAAGGCCTCCCCCTAAGCCAAATTTAAGGACTATTTGCTGGGAAACACCTAAACAAGGGTCTATAAAAATAAATGTGGATGCAGCCTGGTGCTCTAACAAAGCCACTGTGGGTCTTATAGCTAGGAACTGTCTTGGCTTACCGGTTAGAATTAGTTCGGCAAAAATAACATCTTCATCCCCCCTACATGCCGAAATTGAAGCAATATTATATGCTTCTGAATCCTTTCACCATCTGGAGGGTAGCATTATTGTGGAATCAGATTGTAAACTTGCTGTTGATATGATACAGAATCCATATGAGGCACAATGGCAAGTTTTTGATAAGGTATACAAAGTGAAATCTTTGCTTGGGAGTGCTGAACTGGTACACACTTTCAGGGAATGCAACTCTGTTGCTCATGCCATAGCTAAACATCACTTTGATGTGAACCAAGGGCTGGATATGACTAATGTTACACCTAGAATCCAGGGACTTATAGATAAGGATAGAGGCCGTGTGCCACATATTCGAGTTGCTAAAACTCCCAAATTTTAGAATATGATGCTACTGAATGTCTTTTATTTGTTCATTTGCAGAACAAGGGAAGCACTACTATGAGGGGGAGATTGCTCAGGCTTTGATTGCTGCTACTACCCGGATATTCCTTTCTGATGTTTTGTTGGAAGGGAGTTGTGTTGGAAGGGAGTTGGTGGATGCAACTCCAGGATACTCCTCTGCTGGTTTTCGGAAAGGGAGCTACATCAGGGAGTGAGAATCACTCTTACAGATGCTCAACTTCAAAGCCACAAGACTCAGCATACTTGTGAATTTTTTCTTGTTACGTAGGTTGAAGTTGCCTGGCCATTACAGAGGATTAACACGAGGGGTGGAGATCCTCTTGTTTTGGATCGCAATTTCAACAATTATCACTTCTCTTAGGATAGCTGTATCCACAAGATTAGCAAACACATTTTACATCTTTTGGAAGTAACTAAGTTATTTCACTATCCAACTCTAATTGTATATTCGATCATTTGGTACTAGGATTGGGGTTCCTATAATAAAATAACCCTCACCCTCGGGTGTTTCTCATTAAAAAAAAAAGACTTGCTTTGAAGACATGAAGACCGGAGGCCATTGAAGACCATTTTTTGAGACATTGAAGACTTCAAAAATGAGGGGAATTTCTATGAAGATGATTGTTACCAAAAGAAGAAGAAAAGGAAATAGGGCAAAATTCTGGACCACATCGCGAGACCGTCACGAGTTGCGATGAGCCCATCGTGAGTCACGACTAACGGGTGGCCAGAATTTCACTTGTATGATATGCTTGAGTATATGAAATACTTGTATGATATGCTTGTTAGGGTTTTGGGGAAATGGGTTGATTTCCCCCTTTCTTGATAGGAATCCAAGAGTATGATTTAGAGCTTTTGATTGTGTTGATGGATTGATAATTTCTAGATGAATATGATAATGTTGAACTCTTTGTCATGTTTGTTGCTTGTAGCAAATGATAGAAGTCTATGAATGTCGATCGTTCTTGACTAATCTTGTGTAAATGCATGAATCGGTTAAATGCTTAAACACGGTGTAGTGTTTATAAGTGTTGCCGAGCTTGTTGATTCTTCATGCTACCATGAGTCGTGTTTTGACTATGGGAGTCATTGGTGAGGTTTGATGAGAGATGTTGAATTCACTCTTGCAAACTACTATCTAAGAATGATAGAAGTTTAGTCTCACAACAAGTAGTGAAAGTAGTAAATAGGTTGCATGATCAATGATGGATAAGAGGTCTGGAAGTGGAAGTCAATTGCGCCCAAGGTTCCGTTAATTGTTGTTTTCATCGTATCTTTAGTTGTATTGCATGATTAGCATAGTTCTCTTGCTTTGCTAGTTGTTGTTTTTCAATTTGATAACTTAGGATCAAACCAACCCCCCCCCCTTTGTTTACATGCTTTTATATATATCTATCTATGTACATGCCTAGTATGTTTTCTCCTATATATGTTTAAACACTTGAAAAGATCCCTCTTCTCGTGGATGACCTGACTTGCCATTATCTAATTAATTATAGATAGGAAGCATCAGGGATTCATGTTCTCGTGGACAACCTTGACTTGCCATTATCTTATTAATTGTAGATAGGAAGCATCAGGGCTTAAAAGTATTAACTTTGAGAGGTACGACGACGACCTCCCAAATTTTGGCACCGCTGCCGGGGAAGAGCCATTTATTTTTTAGTGTTTGGGCATATTATGTGTGATTATATGCTATTAGTAAATATTTGTTAGTTTGCTTTTACTTTGATTTCTTAGTTGATTTGCCATTTTAACTTGGCTTGGAGACGTATTGTTCGAGTTCTTGGTGTATGGTTCATACGCAATCCTTTTCACAAGAACCCCTACACTACGACCCTAAGTTGGAGTTGAATTTGAGATGGGCTAGGAGTATTTCTTTGGAAAGTGTGAAAAAAACCCCTCCTAGTGGCCATTTTTTGGATACATCTTCCTCAATTGAACATCAAATCGAGCATGAAGATGAGCATCCGAGAGGGGAACCTCACCATCCTCCTCTCTAAGGGCAAGCCCCTCCTCTCTACCAAAGACAAATCCCTTTGGGGAAACCTTTGTTGAGAGACATCATGGCCCCCAACCTCGATCAACAACTGATGTACATTGAGTATCCCATGGTTGGACCGAGCGGGCACTTTGAGCTAAAGACTGGGTTCATCAACATGCTACGAATCTTCCTTGGTAGGCAAGGGGAGAATGCCAACAAACACCTCACCGAGTTTTACTTCTTGTGTGGTGGTACGGTCCCCCATGGAGTGGATGAATATTTCTATAAGTTGAAGGCATTCCCATTCACACTGAGGGATGGTGGGAGAGATTGGCTCCACTACCTACAGCCCAAGAGCATCAAGAGTTAGCTTGATATGAAAATGAAGTTTCTAGCCAAATACTTCCCAGCCTCTAGATCTGGTGCATTGAAGAAGGATATAAGCAACATCCTCCAATTGCACGAACAATCCCTCTTCGACTATTGGGAAAGGTTCAAGAAGCTTCTTGCAAGTTGTATCACGGTTATTCGGAGGGGGATTTGGTTTATTACTTCTACAATGGCCTCCTTGATGAAGATCAAAGTTTGGTGAGAATTTCTTGTGGTGGTACCCTTGGGAACAAAACATCCTCTGAGGCCATGCAATTATACGAAAAGCTAGCAGAAGAATCAAGAAATTTAGCTCAAGGGCTAATTTGAGAAGGAGGAATCCAATGCCTGCAAGTGACTCTTCAAATAGTGGAAATCTCGAGGATCAAGTCTCGCCCCTTGCATCCATGGTGAAATCTTTGATGACAAAGCCCAGAAATGCGCCACATGTTAAATCATGTGAAATTTGTTACTTGGTGCATCCTACGGACACTTCTCCACTTTGCAACAGGATTATGTTGAAGAGGTAAGTGCCGTGGGCTATCAAGGGAATCAAGGCTACCAAGGCAACCAAGGATATCAAGGTGGGAAAGGCTACCAAGTTAGCCAAGGCTACCAAGGTTATCAAGGGTACCAAAACTGGCCGTACAATTCAGGAAATCATGATAACCCAAACCTCCGGTATGGAAACCCTTAAGGAAGCCAAAACCCTCACCCATATCGGCCTCCTCAAAAACAATATAGGCCACCTCAACAACAATTTCAAAGGCTCCAAGATAAACCCCAAGACCAAGGGGAGAGCTCGGGGCTAGAAAAAGATGAGGTGATGTAAGCCATTCACCGATGGGCATGTGTGCGGAGAAAAGCGAGAAATTCCAAGATGAAGCCAAAGAAAGTATCAAGAAATTGGAAACCCAAGTGAGCCAAATAGCTCAAGTGGTGAATCGGATGGAGTTCCGAGAAAAAGGCAAACTACCCCCCAATCGGAGATCAACCCTCGACAAAATGCGAGTGATATCGCTTTGAGAAGTGGTAGAGAGGTTGGAACTTCACTGGATAGTGAAATTTTTGAAGAGGAGCCTGAGAGGATTTAGGTTTTTGAAAAAGGATTTGAAAAGGAAGAAGCCCGTGAGGGGAAGGCCGAAGAGTTAGCCAAAAAGAGCAAGGAAGAAGAAATTGAGGTGGACAAATTGGCGCCAATGCCGAAGTAAACCTCCATCCCAGAACCTTCATCTCCCCCTCATAAAAGAGAAAAGATTGTGGATATCCCTCTGTATGTACCGGAACCTCCATTTCTGGCAGCCTTGAAAGACAAAAGGAGGAAGGAGGACAGCAAGGACATCTACGAAGTCTTTTGTAGATATGAGGTAAATATCCCACTCTTGAATGCAATTAAACAAATTCCTAGATATGATAAATCTCTCAAGGAATTATGTGTTGTGAATAGTAAACAAAGGACCAAAAAAATAAAAAATGGAAAAAGTGAGCATGTTTCCGCCTTGTGTCAAAAAGAGCTACCCCCTAAATGTAGCGATCCCGGCATGTTCACAATCCCTCGCATAATAGGAAATACACATTTTGAAAAAGCTATGCTTGATTTGGGTTCATAAATAAATGTGATTCCTTACTCTTTATATGAAAACCTCAACTTGGGTACATTGCACAAAACTGGGATGGTAATCTAATTGGCCGATCATTCTAGTGCATACCCTAAAGGTATTTCTGAGGACGTGTTGGTTAAGGTGGATTCCTTAGTTTTTCCCATGGATTTTTATATCCTTGTCATAGAGCATGATAAACATACTACCCTAATTTTGTTGGTGAGGCCATTTTTTAAAACCTCTAGGACAATGATTGATGTGCATAAAGGTATCCTCCCCATGGAATTTGATGGAATAAAAGTAGAGTTTAACATAAATGACTCTATGAAGTATCCTAGTGAAGAGCATGCTTTTCATGCCCTAGATGTTGTTGAAGAAGTTGTGCAAGATTTTTTTGAACTAAGTGGTGATGATTCTTTGTTAGTTTCTTTGCAATGTGATAGTAATGATACCAACAATGTATACTCTATGAGCACTAACTTAAGGGAAAGCTTTGAGGATTTGAACCTGCTTGAAGAAATGAAACCGAGTCCCTCAAACCCTCCTCCTCTACTCATAGAGGAGCCTGAGGAACTGGGATTCCTTCCGTCACTTGTGAAAGCGCCAGTGATTTAACTTAAACCGTTGCCAAGTGACCTCAACTACGCTTTTCTTAGGGAAGGAGAGACACTTCTGGTTATCATTTCAAGCAAGCTCACCAAAGAGCAAGAAGAGAAGTTGATGGTGGTGTTACGGGAAAACAAGGAAGCAATTGGATGGACTATTGCTGACATCAAAAGCATAAGTCCATCAACTTGTATGCATAGAATCTTGTTGGAAGAAAATGCGAGACCCGTCCGGCAACCCCAACTCCATTTGAACCCACCTATGATGGATGTGGTGAAGGTGGAAATCCTCAAGTTACTCCAAGCGGGCATGATCTATCCAATCTCAGATAGCAAGTGAATGAGTCCAACTCAGGTGGTACCCAAGAAGAGCGGGGAGACGGTAGTCAAAAATGAAAAGGGTGAAATGGTGCCCACCCGAGTTCAAAATGGGTGGTGCATTTGCATTGACTACCAGAGGTTAAATGAGGAAACCCAAAAGGATCACTTCATGTTGCCATTCATTGATCAAATGCTTGAGAGGTTAGCAATCCACCCCTTCTATTGCTTTTTGGATGGGTACTTAGGGCACTTTCAAGTGGCTATCGCCCCGGAAAACTATGAAAAGACCACCTTCATGTGCCCCTTTGGTATGTTTTCTTACCGACGAATGCCTTTTGGGTTATGTAACGCCCCCGCAACTTTCCAAAGGTGTATGGTAAGCATTTTCTCAGAATTTGTTGAAACTTTTGTCGAGGTATTCATGGATGATTTCACCATTCATGGTAATTTCTTTTGACAGCTGTTTAGCAAATTTGGCACAAGTTCTTAAACGTTGCATTGATACTAATCTTGTGTTAAATTTTGAGAAGTGTCATTTTATGGTATAGCAAGGCATTGTCTTAGGCCATGTTGTCTCCTCTAATGGTATTGAGGTTGACAAGGCAAAGATAGACACAATTCAAACTTTGCCTTATCCTACTAATGTGCGCGAAGTGCGCTCTTTTCTTGGTCATGCAGGATTCTATCGCTGATTCATCAAAGACTTCTCGAAGATTCCATCTCTACTGTGCAAGTTGTTGCAAATAGAGGTGGAATTTCTTATGGATGAGGGTTGTAAAGGGGCCTTCGATACATTGAAAGGAAGGTTAGTTTCGGCCCCTATTATACAACCCCCAGATTGGTCGATGCCTTTTGAGATTAGGTGCGATGTGAGTGATTACGCCGTTGGAGCGGTGCTTGGTCAAAGGGTGGGGAGAGCACCCCATGCCATCTACTATGCATCAATGTCTCTAAATGAAGCCCAAAGAAACTATTCCACCAAAGAAAAGGAGTTGCTAGCTGTGGTATTTTCTTTGGAAAAATTTCAACTTACTTGCTTGGTACAAAAATTATTGTGTACACTGACCATGCAGTGCTTTGTCATTTAATGACGAAGAAAGATGCCAAGCCAAGATTGATTAGGTGGATCCTGCTTTTGAGCGAATTTAAATTGGAGGTGTGAGACAAGAAGGGTGCGGAAAACCTTGTGGCCGATCATTTGAGCCGGTTGACTCCATGCGAAGACATTGAGGTAAACCCCACAATGAAGGAGCAACTACGGGAGGAATTCTCTGATGAACAATTGTTCACCATTAGGGATCTCCAACCATGGTTTGCAGACATTGTAAATTTTCTTGTCGCCGGTAAATTCCCTCCTCATTTTTCTAAGGCCCAAAAGGATAAATTAAAGTGTGTTGCTAAGTGTTATGTGTGGGATAATCCCTTTTTGTGGAGTCATTGTGCCGATCAAGTTGTTAGGAGATGTATCCCTGATAATGAAGTACACTCAATTCTTGAATTTTGTCATTCTCATGCATGTGGCTGTCCTTTTTTAGCAAAGAGGACCGCTAGGAAAGTTTTACAAAGTGGGTTTTATTGGCCTACATTGAATAAGCATGCATACACCTTTTGCAAATCTTGTGATGAATGCCAGAGAGTAGGATATATCTCCACTAGGAATGAAATACCCCAAGGCCTATTCTATATTGTGAAATCTTTGATGTTTGGGGTATTGACTTTATGGGACCTTTCCGTAGTTCTTATGGCTTTACATATATTCTTCTTGCTGTTGATTATGTGTCGAAGTGGGTTGAAGCAAAACCCACTAGGACTAAAGATTCTAAAGTGGTTACAGAATTCCTGAAAGATAACATCTTTTCTAGGTTCGGGGTACCCCGAGCCTTGATTAGTGACCGTGGCACCCATTTTTGCAATCAGACCATAGCGGCACTCTTGAAGAAGTATGGCGTCACTCACAAGACATCCACCGCCTATCACCCGTAAACCAATGGGCAAGCCGAAGTTTCCAATCGGGAAATCAAGTTCATCCTTCAAAAAATGGTTAACCCTAACCGAAAGGATTGGAGTTCTCGGTTGAATGATGCCTTGTAGGCATATAGGATGGCTTACAAGACACTAATCGGTATGTCACCATACCGGTTAGTGTTTGGTAAGCCCTGTCATCTACCCATGGAAATTCAATATAAGGCTTACTAGGCGGTCAAAGAATTCAATCTTGATATAGATGAGACCGGCTTGCATAGAAAGTTACAATTGGATGAATTGGATGAGATTTGGATGGAGTCCTATGAGAAGGCCAAAATCTATAAAGAGAAGACAATGGTGTGGCACACCAAGATGATCATCAGGAAGGACTTTGACATTGGTCAAAAGGTCCTCCTATTCCAATCTTTCCTTCACCTATTTCCAAGTAAGTTGAGGTCCGGATGGATCGGTCCTTTTGAGGTGGTTAAGGTATTCCCACATGGTGCGTGGAGATTCTAGATCGAGCTAAGTCCAATACTTTCAAGGTTAATGAACAATTTTGAAACCTTACCACGAGAATTTTGTGCCGGAAAAAGGAAATGACGTTGATCTCCTCGATCTGGTTTGTGAGTAAAACCCAAGAAAAGGGAGTAAGTCATGCCGACGACGTTAAATAAACTTGGTTTTGATCATCTGGATTGTCATTCGTGACTTTCTATTGATGTTGTTTGGTTTTGAATTTTTATCATTAAGTTTCATTGTTTTGCTTTATGCTTTTCACGGGTTGTTTTCTCCATGATTTTGTAGCAATTTTGAAGCCAAGGCATTGGACTTTTGAAGGGAGAAATGATTGGAATTAAGAAGGAAAGACTTGGACCAGAGAAGGAATCAGAAAAAAAAAATTCTAAGTACCAGGTTAGTAACCCGTCGCGAGACGAGACCACATCGTCGTGAGTCGCAATGGGCTCATTTATATTGGGTAAAATTTCACCTCTCAGATGCCACTTTCTGCAAGTCACAATGACCTCATGAGGCATTGTCGCGAGCTGTGACGGCATCGAGAGGGATTCGTCGTGAGTCGCGACCAAATCCGGGATTTTGGCTAAAAATGGGGGTCTCGGCCAAAATTTTTTGCGAGTGTGTTGTCCTCATGATGGCCTTGCGAGGACCTTGTCACGACTCATAATAGAGTGGATACGAGCCACGATGTACTCAAAAATATTTTGTTGAAATGGAATTCTCGGCCTCCACTTTTTGTAAGCCGCGATGGCCTCGCGAGGACCTCATCGCGAGCCCTCGAAGTGTACCCCCTCGAGACCTCGAGGCACCAAGCCCTCGACTCGAGCAGAACTTAAATGACCATCATACTCTCAAGGCCAGCCCTCGAGACCTCAAAGCCCTGAACCCTCGACTCGAGCAGAACCATAAAGTCCATCACCCTCTCGAGGCTAGCCCTTTGAGACATCACCACCTCAAGACCTCGAACCCTTGAACCCTAAAGTTGAGCAGAACCATAAAGTCCATCACCCTCTCGAGGCTAGCCCTTCGAGACATCACCACCTCAAGACCTCGAGGTAGTAAGCCCTCAACTCGAACCAAGCCTTAAAGTCTATCACCCTATCGAGGCCAGCCCTTCGAGACATCACCCCCTCGAGACCTCGAGGTAGCAAGGCATCGACTCGAGCCAAACCTGAAGTCTATCATCCTCTCGAGGCCAGCTCTCAAAACTATCCTCTCAATACCTCAAAGCCCTGAGCCCTCAAAGTTTCAACTTTCATCCTCGAGCCTCGCTTCTAGGGACCTCGAAGCCGCGAGCCCTCGAGGTGTCATCTTTCATCCTCGAGCCTAGCCTCTTGAGACTTCAAAGCCAAGAGCCCTCGAGGTGTCATCTTTCATCCTCGAGCCTAGCTTCTCGAGACCTCGAAGTCGCAAGCCCTCGAAGTGTCACCTTTCATCCTCGAGCCCAGCCTCTCGAGACCTCGAAGCCGAGAGCCCTTGAGGTGTCATCTTTCATTCTCGAGCCTAGCTTCTCGAGACCTTGAAGCCCTGATCCCTCAAAGTGTTGTAAAGGGGTCTTCGATACATTGAAAGAAAGGTTAGTTTCGGCCCTTATTATACAACCCCCCAGATTTTGTTGATGTCTTTTGAGATTATGTGCGAATGTGAGTGATTACGCCGTTGGAGTGGTGCTTGGTCAAATATTGGGGAGAGCCTCTCACGCCATCTACTATGCATCTATGTTTCTAAATGAAGCCCAAAGAAACTATTCCACCACCGAAAAGGAGTTGCTAGTTGTGGTATTTTCTTTGGAAAAATTTTGATCTTACTTGCTTGGTACAAAAGTTATTGTGTACACTGACCATGTAGCGCTTCATCATTTAATGATGAAGAAAGAGGCCAAGCCAAGATTGATTAGGTGGATTCTACTTTTGAACGAATTTGAGTTGGAGGTGAGAGACAAGAAGGGTGCGAAAAACCTTATGGCCGATCATTTAAGCCGGTTGACTCCATGCGAAGACAGTGAGGTAAACCCCACAATGAAGGAGAAACTATGGGAGGAATTCCCTGATGAACAATTGTTCACCATTAGGGATCTCCAACCGTGGTATGTCGACATTGTAAATTTTCTTATCGACGGTAAATTCCCTCCTCATTTTTCTAAGGCCTAAAAGGATAAGTTAAAGATTGATGCTAAGCATTAAGTTTGGGATGATCCTTTTTTCTGGAGACATTGTGCTGATCAAGTTGTTAGGAGATGTATCCCTGATAATGAAGTACACTCAATTATTGAATTTTTTCATTCTCATGCATGTGGAGGTCATTTTGGAGCAAAGAGGACCTCTAGGAAAGTTTTAGAAAGTGGGTTTTATTGACCTATATTGAATAAGTATGCATACACCTTTTGCAAATCTTGTGATGAATGCCAGAGAGTAAGAAATATCTTCACTAGGAATGAAATGCCCCAAAGGCCTATTCTATATTGTGAAATCTTTGATGTTTGGGGTATTGACTTTATGGGACCTTTCCCTAGTTCTTATGGCTTTACATATATTCTTCTTGCAGTTGATTATGTGTCGAAGTGGGTGGAAGAAAAACCCACTAGGACTGACGATTCTAAAGTGGTTACAGAATTCCTAAAATATAACATATTTTCTAGGTTTGGGGTACCCCGAGCCTTGATTAGTGACCATGGCACCCATTTTTGCAATCGGACCATAGCGGCACTCTTGAAGAAGTATGGCGTCATTCACAATACATCCACCGCCTATCACCCACAAACCAACAGGCAAGCCAAAGTTTCCAATAAGGAAATCAAGTCCATCCTTCAAAAAATGGTTAACCCTAACCCGGAGGAGTGGAGTTCTTGGTTGAATGATGCCTTGTGGGCGTATAGGATGGCTTACAGGACGCCAATTGGTATGTCACCATACCGGTTAGTGTTACGTAAGCCCTGTCATCTACCGGTGGAAATTCAACATAAGGCTTACTAGGCGGTCAAAGAATTCAATCTTGATATAGATGAGGCTGGCTTGCATATGAAGTTACAATCGGATGAACTGGATGAGATCCAGAGGGAGTCCTATGAGAACGCCAAAATCTATAAAGAAAAGACAGAGGTGTGGCACGACAAAATGATCATCAGGAAGGATTTTGACGTTGGTCAAAAGGTCCTCATATTCCAATCTTGCCATCGCCTATTTCCAACTAAGTGAGGTCCCGATGGATCGGTCCTTTTGAGGTGGTCAAGGTATTCCCGCATGATGCGGTGGGGATTCTAAATTGAGCTAAGTCCAATACTTTCAAGGTTAATGGACAACGTTTGAAACCTTACCACGAGAATTGCCGAAAAAAGGAGAGGACGTTGATCTCCTCAATCCAGTTTGTGGGTAAAACCCAAGAAAAGGGAGTAAGTTGTGCCGAAGATGTTAAATAAACTTGGTTTTGATCATCTGAATCGTCATTCGTGACTTTCTGTTGATGTTGTTTGGTTTTGAATTTTATCATTAAGTTTCATTGTTTTGCTTTATGATTTTCACGGGTTGTTTTCTCCATGATTTTGTAGCAATTTTGAAGCCAGGGCATTGGACTTTTTAAGGGAGAAATGCTTGGAGTAAAAAAGGAAAGACTTAGACAAGAGAAGGAATAAGAAAAAAAATTTCTAAGTACCAGGTTAGTAGCCCATTGTGAGTCGCGACCACATCGTCGCGAGTCGTGATGACCTCAGTGATTTTGGGTGAAATTTAAGCTCTTGGATACCACTTTCCGTGAGTCACGATGACCTCGCGAAGCCTCATCGTGAGCCACGACGGCATCGTGAGGGATTTGTCGCGAGTCGCGATCAAATCAAGGATTTTGGCTAAAAATTGGGGTCTCGGCCAAAAATTTCCGCGAGCGTGATGGCCTGGCCAGGACCTCGTCACAACTTGCGATAGAGTGTTTGCGAGTCACGATGTACTCAGAAATCTTGTGTTGAAATATAGGTCTCGGCCTCCACTTTTCGCGAGCCGCGATGGTCTCGCAAGGACCTCGTCGTGAGCCCTCGAAGTGTACCCCCTCGAGACCTTGAGGAAGCAAGCCCTCGACTAGAGAAGAACTTGAATGACCATCACACTCTCAAGGCCAGTCCTCGAGACCAGCCCTCGAGACATATCCCCTTGAGAACTCGAGGCCCTGAACCCTCGACTCGAGCAGAACTTAAAAGTCCATCACCCTCTCGAGGCCACCCCTTCAAGAGATCACCACCTCGAGACCTCGAAGCCATGAACCCTCAACTCGAGAATAACCATAAAGTCCATCACCCTCTCGAGGCCAGCCCTTTGAGACATCACCACCTCGAGACCTCGAAGCCCTGAACCCTCGACTCAAGCAGAACCATAAAGTCAATCACCCTCTCAAGGCCAACCCTTCAAGACATCACCACCTCGAGACCTCGAGGTAGCAATCCCTCGACTTGAGCCAAACCATAAAGTCTATCACCCTATAACGAGGCCAGCCCTTTGAGACATCACCCCCTCGAGACCTCAAGGTAGCAAGGCATCGACCAAAGTCGAACTTGAAGTCCATCATCCTCTCGAGGCCAGCTCTCGAGACTAGCCTCTTGAGACCTCGAAGCCCTGAGCCCTCGAAGTGTTATCTTTCATCCTTGAGCCTTGCTTCTCAAGACCTCAAAGCTACGAGCCCTCGAGGTGTCATCTTTCATCCTCGAGCCTAGCCTCTCGAGACCTCGAAGCTGAGAGCCCTCAAGGTTTCATCTTTATCCTCGAGCCTAGCTTCTCGAGACCTCAAAGCTATGAGCACTCAAAGTGTCACCTTCCATACTCGAGCCTAGCCTCTTAAGACCTCAAAGCCGAGAGCCTACAAGGTGACATCTTTCATCCTCGAGCCTAGCTTCTCGAGACCTCGAAGCCCTGAGCCCTCAAAGTGTCATCTTTCATCCTCGAGCCTAGCTTCTCGAGACCTCGAAGCCCCGAGCCCTCGAGGTGTTATCTTTCATCCTTGAGCCTAGCTTCTCGAAACCTCAAAGTGTCACCTTTCATCCTCGAGCCTAGCCAGATCTAATGACCCTCGAGAGAAATTGAGAGAAAATGAGATAAATTGAAAATGAGAGAAAATGAGAGAAAATGAGAGAAAACGAGAGAAAACGAGAGAAAACGAGAGAAAAAGAGAGAAAATGAAAGAAATTAAAAAACTTTAAGTGTTCACTCATTTGTCGGCGTTTAGTGTCATAAGGTTGCGGTGACCATACGGATGGATTGGGTAGCTTGACATCTTGAGGACCTTTTGGGAGTGAAAAAATTTTAGCGGGAGAAAATGAATTAAGTTATGAAATTCTTGATCATTAATATGCTTCATTTTTAGGTTGATATATTCATATAAAGTGGAGCATTGTTTTGAACGTTATACATGTCTTTAACTTCACCTTGTATCATTGGATTTAGGATTATCAATTCGATATTTGGAGATGTTTTAGGGATATCAATTAATATATGGGTTGATATGGTTTGGGAAGATTTAGGAATAGGGGTTGTGGGAAACTTCTCATTTGACCTTAACATTGGGATGTGTGATATTGAGAGTTTTGTGAGGTATTGATTTGGGGGAATAGTAGTTAGGATGTGGATACGGCATTTCCTTCGTATGCTTGGATCTTTTATTACTCGAGGGCGAGTAAGGTTTAAGTGTGGGGAGGTTTGATATGTCCATTTTATGTGCATAACTTAGTACTATTTTGGGTCACTTTTGTTCTCTTTTATTATCAAGAGCTTGTGTTTTACCTTGAAATTCTCTTAGAAGGGGTAAGAGCAACTTTATGCTCTTTTTCCTCTTCTAAGTGGATTTTGCGTGACAAGGGAAGAAGACGGAAGCAATGAAGACCGTAGGCCATTGAAGATCTCATTTTTTAAGACTTTTGAAGACTTGCTTTGAAGACATGAAGATCAAAAGCCATTGAAGACCATTTTTGGAGGCATTGAAGACTTGAAAAATGAGAGGAATTGCTATGAAGATGATAGAAGAAGAAGAAGAGGAAACAAGGCAAAATTCTAGCACCCGTCATGAGTCACAATGGCCTCATCACGAGACCGTCGTGAGACCGTCGCAAGTCACGATGAACCCATCGTGAGTCACGACCAACGGGAGGCCAGAATTTGACCTTATCCTTTTTGTTCTATAAATAACACTCTCTTTCATCTCATTCATCTGCATTTTTGGTACTGTTTAGAACCCTATTTTCTTCCATTTTCATCTTTGAGTTTTCTTATTTTATGTTTGGTTTTTTAGCATTAATTAGTATGAACTCTTGTAGGTAAACCTAGTTCTTGGGAACAATTGACTAAGGCTTTCAAGCCCATGTCTTAAGAACAATTTGTAGCCTATTTAATACTCTTACTATTGTGCATTTATGGAGCATTGAATGTGTTTGTTAATGTCATTAATGTTATTGAAATCTTGAGTATATGAAGTACTTGTATGATATGCTTGTTAGGGTTTGGGGAAATGGGTTGATTTCCCCTTTCTTGATAGGAATTCAAGAGTATGATTTAGAGCTTTTGATTTTGTTGATGGATTGATAATTGCTAGATAAATATGATAATGTTTTGTCATGTTTGTTTCTTGTAGCAAATGAGAGAAGTCTATGAATGTCGATCGTTCTTGACTAATCTTGTGTAAATGCATGAATCGGTTAAATACTTAGACACGGTGTGGTGTTTATAAGTGTTTTCAAGCTTGTTGATTCTTCATGCTAAATGCCATCAATGGGATACCTTGAGTCGTGTTTTGACTACGGGAGTTATTGGTGAGGTTGGACAAGAGTTATCGAATTCATTCTTGCAAACTACTATCTAAGAAGGATAGAAGTTTAGTCTTCACAACAAGTAATGAAAGTAGTAAATAGGTTGCATGTTCAATGATGGATAAGAGGTTTGGAAGTGAAAGTCAATTGCACCCAAGGTTCCGTTAATTGTTGTTTTCATTGTATCTTTAGTTGTATTGCATGATTAGCATAGTTCTCTTGATTTTCTAGTTGTTTTCCAATTTGATAAATTAGGATTAAACCAACCAACCCCCCCCCCCTTGTTTACATGCTTATATATATATATATATATATATATATATATATATCTATATATGTACATGCCTAGTATCTTTTCTCCTATATATCTTCAAACACTTGAAAAGATCCCTTTTCCCGTGGACGACCCCGACTTGCCATTATCTACTTAATTATAGATAGGAAGCATTAGTGCTTAAAAGTATTAACTTTGAGAGGTACGGCAACGACCTCCCAGAACTCACAAAAAAAATGTCTGAAGAGTATGTGCAAACTGAAGAGTATTACCTTTGAACAGTATGTGCAAACTGAAGAGGTAAACAACCACAATATAGTTAGTGAGTAAGGTGAAAATAGGATAATGGAAGATATACAAAGAGGTGTTGTCAAAAAAAAAGGAAAGGGAATATCCCTTTCAAAGTAAGAGAGAATCAGGCGTGCAGGTCACACCATTTCAAGAAACTCTTTTGACAAAGTCACAAAAATAAATATTGCAAGCAAACAGGGAGTTTTTTCGCGAATCTGCACCAATGATAGCACCACCAGACAAGAGATCTAGAGAATTTTACTGTTAAAGTGAGACAAAATTCACTCTGAAGAAAAAAAAGGACGTAGTCCTTCTCCTGAAAATTGGAGCCAATTTTCTTCCAGTTTCTCTCCTACGATTCTGAGTTTCCGGTGAGGAATCCGACATTAATGTTGGATTCCTCGCCGGGCATCTTTCGGTGTATGATTTGTGCTTGAATTTGAAGATTTGATCTTTGGATCTGGGGTTTTTTGGTGAAGATCAGACTTTTTAATCTTGAATTTGTTGATGGAGTGGATTAGATGAAGATCTACCATTGTTCCAAGTAAGTTTTAATCATTCGTTGATAGATCTAATCTGGATGATTGATGAGAGGTTTATTTATGATGAATCTGTATGGATTTGTATGGAAGATTATTTGTTTATGGTGGATAATTAATGTGATGTTCATGTTGGATTGGAAGTAGAGATGAATTTGAGGCATAAATTTTTTAGTATTTGGAAGAGTTCATGATGGATTTGATGAGAGGGAAATCATGTGATCAGATGCGCCCCTGTCCATGACTGTTTGTTTTAATTGGAATTTCTACCAGATTGCTATGTTTTATGCCAAGAATTCAAATTTATTTTTTTGACTGATGAACACTCATGTGGGATTCAAGATTTTGGGTGTTTTAATGTTATCGTTCGATGGGGTTGATGGTTTGGGATTAGTCGGATTCAAGACAGATGTTTGGAGATAATTGGTTGAATTGGAATCATCAACGACGATAGGCCCAAAGTATTTTCCTCGTTGTTTCAATCTCATGATAATGTTTAGATCTAGATGAATGAAGAAGCAGATTTTTCATAAAGGTTGGATTATTTGGATGATAATTGTTAGGATTTTCCGATCGGGTTCGCCGGAAAAACACTTTTTCCGGCGAGTTATAATGCTTGTTATGCCTTGAAAAATTAGGGTTTCGTTTTGTTATGCATTATCCGATTGGAAAAGCAACTGGTAATTTTTGGATTTTGGAGGTTGGAGTTTCGGATTTTCCGATTGGAAGTCGCCGGGAAAATGCTATTCCGGCAAGGGTAAAGCATGAAATAGCCTCGATTCTCTGTCCCTAGACTTGGATTTATATTTCTTCATGCTTGAGATGCATCTCAAGGCTGGAAAGAGAATAAATGAGTGTTGATTTGGTTGTTTTTGCCCGTCGAAAAAACGTGATTCCGACAAGGATAATGGTATGTGTTTGGCCGGAACGCACATGCTCGGATTTGGGGGAAGAATTTCCTTTTTTAGGTGCTAAATCCTGTCGAAATTGCACAAGGGAAGAGTGCCCAGATTTAGGTGGAATTTTTTGGCAAATTTTGGTGGATTCCAGTGTGTTTTTCCAGATTCCGATGGTCCTCCGACACCGAAAAACCACAAGTCCGGCGAGGAAGTGGATCTGGGTGCTCGACACGTTTGTGCGCGCCGTCGGGTTGTTATACCCGAACAAGGTAAAATGGGGCAGAGGCTATATAGGGTTTCGGCCCGATTGGTGGTGGCTGGGTCATATGACCCACTCAAGGGCCATTTCATCTAGCTGCTGGACCAAGGCCGTTGGGCCATTTCATCTAGCTGTTGGGCCAAAATATAAAATGAGGTCCGGGTCCTCTTATAACCCGGTTGAAAACCGGTTGAAGGAGGCGGCCGGGTCACGCTGCTGGGCTGAAACAAAAGGAGCTGCTTGACCGAAATGCTGGGCCAAAAAAGGAAATAGATTGCGGATTAAAATGCAAGAAGAAACGGGTCAAGCTTATAACCTGGTTTTTAACCCGGTCAATGGATGCACTACTGGAGGTGGCTGGAGTCAAGTTGAAACCCTACCTTTTAGGGTACTGGGCCGAGCTGCTGGGCCGAAAAGTTGTGTTGTTGGGCCGAGTGAAAAAACCAAGCATGTGGGCTGAATTCAAGGTAATTTGGGCCTAATTAAATAGAGATTTTTTCAGCTTACATGCCTTATTCTTGGGCCGAATTTGCTTCATTTTTGGGCTCTAATTTGTGGATTTTTGTTGAGTTTTGGCCTTATCTTTGGGCTAAAATTGTATTGGGTGGATAATTGCACATTTTCCCCTCGGAGGATGGGAGAGCAGCCTTTCTGCATTTGGTTGCACGACCATAGGAGTTGAGTAGTGGGTTAATTAATTAGCGTACGCGAATTTAATTAACACATTGCTAGTTGTTACTTGGACTTGACGGTCATTACGTGCTCTATGCCCGCGCTACACTTTGTGTTAAATTAGCATACAGCTGTCCATTTGCTCAAAATGAAGTTGGCGATTACATAATCGCTAGGCTTGATGCACGCTATATAAGTTGTGTCCGTTCTCTCCATCATTAGGGGGGCTATTTTTTAGAGGGATCCACAAGAGCTATTGGCACTGCCTACAACACTCTTGCCCTCTAACATAGCCTCGGTTCATACCATGAGAACGTTTGAAGGCCAATAACACCCCTCTTTCTTCACCTTAGGGGTGTATATAGTAGAAGCTGCTCCTCCATTGGCGGTCCTAGCTTCATTCGGATTCAGCAACACCAGCACACCATGGCGACCATTCAAGACCCGAGTACACCACACTCGGCTGCACTTTTTGTCTACCACTGGCGTCTTCTTCATTATTTTCTTCAAGACCCGAGACCCAAGTCTCGGCTGCAATGAGGTTTTCATATGAAGAGCCAGTACACATTTCTGGTTGCTATGTATAGGTCCAGATTCACACATCTAGACTTGCATTTATTTTTCCCTAGGCTTAGCACTATCTAGCTTAGGGTTAGCATTTCTTTAAAAAAAATTGGTAAGGCTCTTTTAGGGCTCCCCCCCCCGGATCTTTTTCCCTAGGTTCCATTTAACCTAGGGTTGGATTATTTTGTATTTGGTAGGGCTCTTTTAGGGCTCTACCGTGGGTTCCACCGTCTATACTATTTACCGTATTTACCTCTAGAGAATACTACTGTTCCTTCCACAAAGACCATGGACATAACATCAAATATTGCAGAGACTTGAGAAGGCAAATAGAGGAGAATTCGAGGAATGGTTATCTGAGCCAGTACAAAAAGAAAGATATAGGAAACCGGTACAGTGAAGCCACCAAAGTAGGAAATTCCATGGCATAAAACCAAGACACAGAAAATGCACAGAGAAAGCATCAGAAGATGACCGCAGTGGTGGATTACAAAGAAGACCTGGCAAATGGATCAACCGAGATTATGTCCAACAATGCTTGGAAAGCCAAAGCTAGATACTTTTCACCAAGAGCCTGTTGATAAGAGGTTTCATTCGTATTAAAAAATAAAATTTAGCGAAGAGTATGCAGTTCCAATGTTTCGCCTCATAATGACCCGGTGGTCATTATCGCTAAGATTGGAAATGTACAGTTCATAAAGTATTTTTGTATGATGGAAGTGTAGATGAAATATTATTTGTGGATTTCTTTGATAAGTTGGCATTCAAACAAAATAATTTGAAGAAGTCTACATCCTCTCTTGTAGGATTTACGGGGCGAACGAAGACACCTTTTTACCTTTCTCAACATAGGTGATAAAGGCAAAAATTGCACTATCATGTGCGACTTCATTGTCATGGACACACCAAGTTCATTTAACACTATCATCGATAGGCCCTGGATGAATACATCGAAGGTGATATGGTCCCCGTATCACTTAGTGGTGAAGTTCCCAACTCCAGCAGGAATCACAACGATTAGGGAAAATAAGCAAACAACTAGACAGTGCATGGTCATTGTGATGAAAGCATGAAGAAATGTGAAATAGACAAAAATGGTTAGCACTATATCGGATAATGGCTTACTTGGGAAATCAGAGCCTCAAATAGATCTGGGAGAAGAAACTGAAGTCGTTATTTTGGATAACAAAAACACTTCTAAATGTGTCAAGATAGGAAAGTATCTCCCAAATGAGGTGAAAGAAAAGGTCACAGAAATCTCATAAAGTTACAAAGATACATTTGCATGAAGTGTACAAAACATGGGACGAGTCAATCTAACAATTGATACCCATTCTTTGAATATTTACGAATCGATCAAACCAGTCGAGCAAAAGCAATGAAGCTTTGCTAGTGACAGACAGAAGGCGATCAAAGAAGAAGTTATAGCATTGCTTCAGGCTGGTATTTTGAATGAGGTAATCTACTCAAAGTGGTTAGCAAACCCAGTGATGGTAAAAAAGACCTGACACTCGATGGAGAATGTGTATAGACTTCACTGATCCAAATAAGGCATGCCTAAAAGACTGTTATCCTTTGCCTAAAATTGACCAGTTAGTATAAGCGATAGCAAAGTTTAAAGTCCTAGCATTCTTTGATGCATATAAAGGATACCACCAAATACAAATGGACCAAGAAGATGCAGAAACAAAGGCCTTCATAACAAGCTTTGGAGTTTTTTTGTATGTGAAGATGTCATTTGGCCTAAAAAATGCAGGAGCAACATATCAGAGAGTAGCCGACACCGCATTTTGTAATAAAATAAGATGAAATGATGAAGCATATGTTGACGACATGGTTATCAAGAGCAAAAGGATGTTTCACTTCATGCAAGACTTGAAAGAGAACTTGGATATGCTAGGAGCAATTGGTATGAAACTTAATCCTAAGAAATGCATAATTGGAGTAGGCACAGGAAATATTTTAGGATACAAAGTATCCTACAAAGGGATTGAGGCTAACCCAGAAAAGATATAAGCAATAGTTGACCTTCCTCAATCATGAGCAGTCAAGGAAGTGCAGTTATTGATGGGATCACTGGCGTCGCTTAGCAGATTTGTCTTGAAGGAAGCTGAGAAACTTTTCCCGCTCTTTGAAATCCTTAAAAAGTTTTAAAAGTTCAGCTGGAACTATGAAAGTAAAAAAATCCTATGAATCATTGAAGGAACAACTTCAAGCATTGTCAACACTAAAGTCACCAATTCCTGGAGAAACTTTGTATTTGTACTTGGCCATTTAAAATAAATAGTGAGTTCAGCGCACCAAAAAGGACAAAGATAAGTGCCAGTTTACTACATCAGTAGAATACTACAAAGTGTAGAGAAAGCATACTTTCCAATTGAAAGGTTAACTCTAGCCTTGGTATATTCAGCAAGGAGATTGCGAACTTACTTCCAGAGTCAAAGCATTATTGTATGTACTGACTACCCAATTAAGAATATTTTATGTAAGCCTGAATCATCTGGTAGAATGACCAAGTGAGCTCTTGAGTTAGGGCAGTATGAGATCCAGTTTCAATTGCAAACTGCAATAAAGGCACAAGCCTTAGCAGATTTCATTGGAAAAATGACAAGCATGGATGCACAAGAAGTAAGTACACCACAGAATCTCGGAGTAGTCAAAGGGAAATCAAAGTGGGAATCCATCGGATGGAAGTTGTTCATTGATGGGGCATCCAGCAAAGAAGGTTGTGGTGCTGGATTGCTATTGGTAAATCCGGACGGAGGATAGCACATATATTTGCTTTGATTCAATTTTCCACTCACCAACAATGAAGCAAATATGAAGCACTAATATATAGGTTGGACCTCACAATCAAGATGAAGGTAAAAAGTGTTAAATTCTTTGATAACTCTCAGATAGTAGTACAAAAAGTGTGTGGAGATTATGAGGTACGAGAGAAGCAGTTGGTAAAATATTTAAGAAGAGTTTTCCAGCTCATAAGCCAGCTAGAATACTTCGATATTCAACACATACCAAGGAGTGAAAATACTAAGGCAGATGCCTCAAGTAAATAGGCAACAACTGGTTTCGATTCCTTGCTAGGGAAAAATGATGTGAAGGTAGAATTATACCAGTCAGAAGTACAGCCACGACAACTGTATCAAATTTCAAACAAAGGAAATGAACTGGATGACACCATTAAAGGATTACTTCAAAAAAGGCAAGATCCAAGCCAGAAAGTTGGAACTACGATCTCACAATTATGTGTGTGAGGGAGGAATCCTATACAAAAAAAGGATCTATCCCTATTAATAAAATGTGCGAGACCAACTCAAGCAAGTGAAATCATATAAGAAGTTCATAAGGATTGTGTAGGATGAATCAAGGGTCTCGAACAATCTCCAAGAAGATAATTTGAGCAAGATATTACTGTCTAACCATGTTCAACGATGCGTAAAAATTTGCGTTAAGGTCTATAAGTGATGTGAACCATATTGCATTCATTAACCAATGTATTCAACACAATAATTGTTATGTTTTACTTGTTGGATTTCTAGTTTTAGTTAGGTTTACACGACAAAGGGTTTAGACAATCATTGTTGGTTTTCTTATCTAAATCCTAAGTTTTGTATACTTAATTGAAGCTTATGGACACATAGTGTTCACGAGCACCTAGATTTTCATTTATGATCTCATTAGTAGGTTGTTTGTGGATACTTTGACATCATTGTATAGAAGGTCATTCGCAAGAACGGTAGAAGATACTTGAAGGCCATTCGCAAGAATGGTAGTATATATAAAGGCCACGGACTTAAAGTGTTGTAGTAGATGGAATTTTGGGAGGCCGTCGTCGTACCTCTCAAGGTTAATATTTATAAGCCCTAAATGCTTACTATCTACAACTAAGTGGATAGCAGCAAGTCGGGGTCATCCACAAAGAAGGGGGATTTTCTCAAGCGTTTTAGCACAAAAGGTTGCTATTAGGCTAAGAGTACATATATATATATATATATATATATACACATATAAAAGCAAGTAAAAGGGGGGTTTGGTTGTTTGGTGGTCCTAAGTTATGAAAGTTAAAAGATAATACAACTAGCAAAGTGAAGCGACTATGCTAAATCATCAAACAAAACTAAGAAAAAGGGTTTTAAAACTACAAAAGATAAAGTCTTGGGGGAAATCGAAATCCACTTCCAAACTTAATGTAGATCATTGAACCATTCACTAATCCAATCACAATTATTACCTATGGGGAATACCAATGGAAGATCAACATTCGTTCCTTCTTAAGAGTAGTTTGCAAAGACAAACAATGACCATTTGCAAACCTCATTGATGATCACCCTAGACAAACAACGACCATAGGGGTATTTCATCAATGGCATTATACACGAAGGACCATAGATTTGACAACGACAAGCCTTCTACCAAAGATATACCCGTTTACCCAAACATAGCATTCATTAGGCTAAACCAAGAACAAACCACATTCAAGGTTCAACCTCTCATTGCATCTATAGGATAAATATAAGAACAATCCACATTAACATACTTATCCAGCAAGAATCACAACACATTATGCACAAGAAGTTCTAAGTTCATGTTCCTATATTTTCATGCAAAGAAGCTAAGGAATTCGTCACTTTCCTAACACCCTAACACTTCAATCATACAAACACTTCCTATTCTCAAACAACACGTGGCATAAATGAAGTGAAACATAGCATTAAGAACACATGAATGCTAAATAACAAAGGCTTCAAGAACAAATGACAAAATCTATTCACTACTTCCACTACTCATGCATTTACACAAGATTAGTCAAGAACAATCGACATTCATTGACTTCTATCATTTGCTACCTACAACAGACATGACAATGAATTCAACATCATCACATTCATCTAGAAATAATCAACACATCAACATCATTAAGAAGCTCTAACTCATGCTCTTGGATTCCACATTAAAAGAGGGGAGAATGAGCTACTTTCCCCCAACCCTAAAAAGTAATCATACAAGCAATTCATATACTCAACCTTCTAACAACACCAATGACATTAACAATTCACATTCAAAGCTCAATAAATGAACAGTAGCAAAAGCACCAAATAGATATATATATATATATATATATATATATATATATGTGTGTGTGTGTGTGTGTGTGTGTGTGTGTGTGTGTGTGTGTGTGTGGTTCTTACTACATAGAAATGGAAGCTTCAATCCATTTCTCCCAAGATAAAACTATGCTAGATAATTAAAAGACATGATTCACCTACAAAAACTAAGAAATGAAAGAAAGAAAAACTAGGGTTTGAACCCAGAAAACGCAGGAAGAAGAGGTTGGATTCGTCTCTTGAAGAGGAGAGGATAAGGTGAGTATTTATAGTGCAAAAATCAAGGGTTTCTGACCCCTCGTCTGTCTCGAGTAGCGACGTGCTCGCGACGGACTCAAAGTCCAGCACTATTTCTTCTTTCTCCTTTTTGTTTCATATCCTCTTCTTCTCTTCACTTCTACAATTCTTCAAATCTTAAAAGCTCACTTAAAAGTCTCCAAATCTTCAAAGGTATTCTTCAAAGTCTTCAAACAAATTACTTTGTCACACAAAATTCTCTAGAAAAGTAATAAAAGCGTAAAAGTCACGTTTAACCCTTCTTAGAGAACTTCAAGGAAAAATGTCACATTTAGAGCACAAAAGTGTACAAAAGTGAATCCTAAATGTCCTAATATAACCGTATGAAATGGGCACATCAAACCTCCCGGCACTTAAATCTTACTCGCCCTCGAGTAACAAAATATTTAAGTACGTGAAGGAATTCATATGTCCACATCCTAACTAATATTCCCCCAATCAACACCTCACAAAAACTCTCAATATTATAAATCCCAAAATCAAAGCTCAAACAAGAATTTTTCACACACACAACCCTAATTCCTAAATCTAACCAAACCTACCACTTATCAATTCACTACCCATAAAAATGTTTCAAAGTCCCGAATTGATAATCCCAAAGTCCAATGATATAAAATGAAGCTAAAACCATAGGAAAGTTGTAAGCACATACTTTACTCCATACCAATACATCAACCAAAATGAAGTATAAAAGAATCAAGAATTTCATACCCATACTTAGTTTTCAACCCACTAAGTTACCCAATCCCAAGAGGTCTCTAGATGTTGAGCTACCCGATGCATCCATATGACAACCGCAACCTTATGACTCCAACGCCGGCAAATGAGTGAAATCATAGCAGTTTTCTTTTCTCTGTTTTTCTCTGATTTTTCCTAGGAGCCCTTTCGGGTTTTCATCCTAGCCACACATCATTTTTTGGCTCACACCTCACCTTTTTCCGCACATTTTGGCCTTTCATTTTTGCCTAGGCCACCCTTTTGGGTTTTCAACCTATCCGGGCCCCCAACGTTGCCTAAGTTGCCCTCTCGGGTTTTCCACTTAGCGGGTTTTCTTTTCTTTCTATTTTTTCTTTTTTCATTTTCTATTTATTCAAATTTTTCAATTTTTCAATTTTTTTCTCTCTTGTTCTCATGTTTTTCCAATCAAAAGTAGCAAAAAACATTCCAAATGAAGCTAGCATGCATGTGAGTCCTCTAACCCCCCCCCCCCCCCCCCCCCCCCGCACTTAAAACATGACACTGCCCTCAATGTAAACATGTAAGGAAAGAATAATAAAACTCAAGGTAAGAGGTAGAGTGACACCCGTTTCTGCCCATAGTCACCAGTGATAGGGCACAATCCAATGTACTTGTATAGATTCGGTTCCACAATTAGCTTCGGAGCCAGAATGGGGAGTAAAAGTGCCGTAGAAGAACTCACCCCTTGAGCAAAACGTTGTCTCCTTGGTGTCGTTTGATCAAGACTAACACCACAAAGAACAACACCAAACTCACAAGTACATAAGGATTTGTAATACTAGGTGTAGCATCAAATGTTAATAAACATAGTATTATCAAAGAACAACCAATCCATCATGCAATCACCACTATAAGATTGTCCAATAAAAATATCCAACATTTATCGACACATATCCAAGCATCATTATAGAACATAGAAATTAAAGACTCAATGATGTAGTCGGTATACTACAATCAACAAAGATACTATAAAGATGCAATAATTTTCATATGTCAATATATGTGAGATGGTGGAGGAAAGAGTGGATGTGTGGGGGTTCTTGGGAGTATTTGGTGGAGAAGAAGAAAGGATTATGCAATGTTTAAGCTCAGCTGAAAAGTTGGATTTTTCATCGCGACTCGCGATAGCACTGGTCACGACTCGCAATGCATCATCTCGAGTCAAGGTTTTTTTTTTGGACTCAATGACCCAAGGATTCGAGGGTATGATGCACTTTTGGTTTCCGCTTAAATCGAGTGCTTGTGGCCTTGAGGACCCGAGGTCTCGAGTGCTTCAGCTCGAGTCAAGGGAATGCAGCCTCGAGGACCCGACACGAGTCAGATTGCAACCAGAGGACCCGAGGTCTCAAGGACTTCTACTCGAATCGAATGCTTGTGGCCTCGAGAACCTTAGGTCTTGAGGGGCTGATGCATCGAGGGCTTTGGTTCGACTCGAGGAATGATATTCTTTCAGGTTTGGCTCGAGCCAAGGACTTTGTGGCCTCGAGATCTCAAGGGGATGATGTCTCAAGGGCTGGTCTCGAGGACTGGCCTCGAGAGTGTGATGGCCATTCAAGTTTAGCTCAAGTCAAGGCTTTCTGCCTCGAGATCTCGAGAAGATGATGTCTCGAGAACTGACCTGAGGTCTCGAAGGCTAATAGACTTTTAAGTTCTGCTCGAGTCGAGAGCTTTTATCTCGAGGGCTTTAGAGGGATTGTGGCCTCGAGAACTCTAGGTCTCGAGGGCCTTAGCATCAACAATCCTACATCTCGAGAGGATAAGGTCCCAAGAACTTCAGTTTGAGTCAAGGCTTATGGCCTTGAGAACCCAAGGTCTCGAGGGCCTTAGCTCGAATCGAGGACTTGTGGCCTCGAGGACCCAAGGTTTGGAGGGCTTGCACTGTTGGGCTCAGCTCAGCTCGAGGGCTTGTAGCCTTGAGGACCCGAGGTTTCGAGGGTATCACTAGACTTGAGGGCTTCCACTCAAGTCGAAAGCTTTTAGCCTCGAGAACCCAAGGTCTCAAGGGCCTCAGCTCGAATCGAGGGCTTGTAGCCTCGAGGACCCAAGGTCTCGAGGGCTTGCACTGTTAGGCTCAGCTCGACTCGAGGGCTTGCAGCCTTGAGGACTCGAGGTTTCAAGGAGATGATGTCTCGAAGGTTTCAGCTTGATTTGAGGACCTGTGGCCTTGAGGGCTGATGGCTTTTTGGGTTTGGCTCGACTCGAGGTATCGAGTGGATGCTGTCTCGAGAACCTGTTGGTCGCGACTCGCGACTCCTCGTCTCGACTGGCGGAAAGTGGTGGCTGGGGGCTGATTTATTTGCATGAACTTATAATCACATTGTGACTCTCAATGGTCCCTCGTGAGGGCATCACGAGGTCATCGCGAGGTATTCGCGACTCGCGATCACAAGCCCTCCCAGCACTTAGAAAGAATTTGATCTTTTCTATAAACCTTCCAAGATTTCTTCCCTTCCTCATGGATTTCATTCCTT
Source organism: Rubia yunnanensis (assembly GCA_037428765.1). Lineage (NCBI taxonomy): Eukaryota > Viridiplantae > Streptophyta > Magnoliopsida > Gentianales > Rubiaceae > Rubia > Rubia yunnanensis. Next base: position 54,461,850 of record CM075061.1, read on the forward strand.
CATCTCCTCCAATGCAATGCACTTCACTTTGCTAAAAAAACCGTATAAAAACACACCGTAAAAAGAACAAGACAAAATAACAAAAACTAAACAACAAAAACCAAAATAAAAGGCTGAGTTTATTTACGTCGTCGGCACGACAAAGCTCCGTATATTTAAGGTCCTTAGCACGACCTTAATGTTATCCATATGGTGAAGGCTTGAACCCCTTCACCATGAGTGTCCAAAAGTAGAGAGGTGGGGTACAAAACTTTCAAGAGGAAAATCTTGTTGAGGTGGAGATGGTTTAAAGGGAGTTGGGTGGTTAGGAGGCTTGGGGTAGTCTTTTGGTTCCTCTCTTATCTCCCTCAAAAATTTTGAAAATGGTGGAGGTTGTTCAATAGGTAGAGGTAAGGGTGACGATGCTAATGAATGTAGCACAATCACCTCTTCCTCCTTTTTATCATCCTCAACAACCAACTCCTCATCCCTTTCGAACTCAAGATCATTTCCCATGGTGACCTCACTCACCAAATGCTCGAGTTCGATTTGGGGTGGTGTATTTTTGGAATCACGAGATTCCATTCGGGCCAATTCTTCTAATATACTCCTCGCATGCCCCTCAGTAGCCTCAACACTAGAGGAGAGCTGGGTGTCCGGTTCTTCACTAGTAAAGTTGTTCAAGTTTGCTATTGTATTCATGACTTCCTCACATGTCAAACTTGAACTTCCATGTTGGGCTTGGTTTTGGGGTATGGTATAAGGTGGTGATAGCCAACTATTTTGCTCGTGTTGTTTTTTTTTTGGCTCATTCTCATACTACCAATCCGGATTACCACTCCATTCCATATTGTAAGGATTGTGGTATAGATACCATTCTTGAGCTTCTTGCCCTTGAAAACCAACAACTCCTACCTCTTGTTAGCACTCTTCATAATACCCTTGGTTTTGGAAACCAAGGGTTCTTTCCCCATCATAGTGCTCCTCCCACAACCAATAGCAAGACTCGGTAGGATGGTCGGAATGACACATCCTACAAAACCTTGCTTGTTGAGCCTCTCTTCTCATCATGAGTTCCCTCAAGGTGAGATGCTCCATTATTTTTTATTTTTTTTATTTTCAAAAGTCCGAAATCATATTGCAAGGATTCTCGGTAAAACTTTACCAAGAACTCAAGCAATACCTACTCCAAACAAAAACAACCACCAAGGAGTGGAAAATAAAAACAACTAACTAATATGCAACCGAATACATCTAAACACCTAAAAATAAATGCCTCCCCCTTGGCAGCGGTGCCAAAATTTGGGAGGCCGATGTCGTACCTCTCAAAGTTAATATTTATAAACCCTAAATGCTTACTATCTACAACTAAGTAGATAGCGGCAAGTCGAGGTCGTCCACGAAGAAGGGAGATTTTCTCAAGCGTTTAAGCACAAAAGGTTGCTATTAGGCTAAGAGTACATATATATATATATACACACAAATATAAAAGAAAGTAAAAGGGGGGTTTGGTTGTTTGGTGGTCCTAAGTTATGAAAGTTAAAAGACAAGACAACTAAAAAAGTCAAGCGACTATGCTAAAACATAAAAACAAAACTAAAAAAAAAGGTTTCAAAACTACAAAAGATAAAGCCTTGGGGGCAATCGATATCCACTTCCAAACCTAATGTAGATCATTGAACCATTCATTCATCCTATCACAATTGTTACCTATGGGGAATACCAATGGAAGATCAACATGCATTCATTCTTAAGAGTAGTTTGCAAAGACAAACAACGACCATTTGCAAACCTCATTGATGATCACCCTAGACAAACAACGACCATAGGGGTATTTCATCAATGACATTATACACGAATGACCATAGATTTGACAACGACAAGCCATCTACCAAAGACATACCCGTTTAACCAAACATAGCATTCATTAGGCTAAACCTAGAACAAACCACATTCAAGGTTCAACCTTTCATTGAATCTACAGGATAAATATGAGAACAATCCACATTAACATAGTTATCTAGCAAGAATCACAACACATTATGCACAAGAGGTTCTAAGTTCATGTTCCTAGATTTTCATGCAAAGAAGCTAAGGAATTCGTCACTTTCCTAACACCCTAACACTTCAATCATACAAACACTTCCTATTCTCAAACAACACATGGCATAAATGAAGTGAAACATAGCATTAAGAACACATGAATGCTAAATAACAAAGGCTTCAAGAACGAATGACAAAATCTATTCACTACTTCCACTACTCATGCATTTACACAAGATTAGTCAAGAACAATCGACATTCATTGACTTCTCTCATTTGCTACCTACAACAAACATGACAATGAATTCAACATCATCACATTCATCTAGCAATAATCAACACATCAACATCATTAAGAAGCTCTAACTCATGCTCTTGGATTCCACATTAAAAGAGGGGAGAATTAGCTACTTTCTCCAAACCTTAACAAGTATTCATACAAGCAATTCATATACTCAAGCTTCCAACAACATCAATGCCATTAATAATTCACATTGAAAGCTCAATAAATGCACAGTAGCAAAAGCACCAAATATATATATATATATATGTATATGGTTCTTACTACATAGAAATGAAAGCTTCAATCCATTTCTCCCAAGATAAAACTAAGCTAGATAATGAAAAGACATGATTAACCTACAAAAACTAAGAAAAGAAAGAAAGAAAACCTAGGGTTTGAACCTAGAAAACGCAGGAAGAAGTGGTTGGATTCGTCTCTTGAAGAGGAGAGGATAAGGTGAGTATTTATAGCGCAAAAAGCAAGAAGGATTTCAGACCCCTCATCCATTGTGAGTCGCGACGTGCTCGCGACGGCCTCGCGATGGACTCCAAGTCTAGCACCATTTCTTCTTTCTCCTTTTTATTTCATATCCTCCTCTTCTCTTCACTTCTTCAATTCTTCAAATCTTCAAATGCTCAATTAAAAGTCTTCAAATCTTCAAAGGTATTCTTCAAAGTCTTCAAACAAATTACCTTGTCACACAAAATTCTCTAGAAAAGTAATAAAAGCGTAAAAGTCACTTTTAACCCTTCTTAGAGAACTTTAAGGGAAAATGTAACATTTAGAGCACAAAAGTGTACAAAAGTGAATCCTAAAAGTCCTAATATAACCGTATAAAATGGGCACATCAGATTTACCCAAGAAAGGAAGTTTTGAAGTTCAAAAAGGTCAAAAACAAAGGAATGCATCAACCGGCCAAACCAGCTGACCGGCTTGAACTAGAATGTGCCAGCACAAGGCCAGCCGCACCAGCATAGACCGGAGGAAACACGGCCCATGCTAAGGGTGCATAGTACAAACCATGCCAAACCCCTTAGCAGAACCATCCCCGTTCAAGCTGCATGTGTCCTTTTTTGCTATGTTTCAATCCAAAATGGCTAAGTATGGGAATAAACCATGTCATTTCACACAGTCTGCACCATTTCAAGTCCAAAATGTGAAGACCAGAACATGGGGTGTGATAGATGACATGGCCTGCACCATTTTACTGATCAAAATAAGGCTCCATGTGAAGGGCCCCTCCAAATGACACGGGACGTGCAATTAGAAGCATCAAAACAAAGGTCTAGCCAGTTGCATGTGCTAGATCAAGCGGCCCATGCCAGCACAAAAGGCATGGCATGTACCATAAATGGTGAGCCAAGCAAGGCTGGGAAGGCCGTGCCAGCACAAAGGGTCCCTAGCCGGCACGATCCACTGGTTGTGTCCGTTGCGGCTGGTAGGATTTTTAACTCTATTTTGGGCCTATTTCAAGACTCCACTTCCCTTCTAATGTATATATGGACCTATATCTACTAGGGTTTAAGTTTATGCTCATTTTTAGACTTCAAGAGTATGGTAGAGAGAGAAATGAGCTCTTTCTTCTCTTTAGAATCATTTCTTTTCATCTCTTTATTTTGCTTTGTCCAAAGGTATTGAATCCATTGAAATACTTGGGTTAATGCTTGGGGAGTGATTATTTTCTTGGGGACTATATTTGTGTTCATGATTTGATTTATGTTTT